>JAVHNS010000009.1:1200000-1800000 GCA_036872755.1 Orbilia blumenaviensis | reverse complement strand
CGCTTCGTCGTCTAGCCAGTAGCTGTTCGCGAGAAGAATCCAATCTATCGGGCCGATAAAGTCCTTGTACTTCTTGACTGCTTCCTTGAAACCACGGCTTCCAGACTCCTCCTCGCCCTCTATGAGGAAAACAATGTTGCACGTGAGCTGGTTGTTTTGAGCGAGCTCACCGGCAGCAAACATCGCGGCTAGGACCGGGCCTTTATTGTCAGAGACACCTCGTCCATAGAGGTACGAGTTCATACCCGTCATTTCGAAGGGTTCTGTGATCCACTGGCTGTTCTGTGTTTCCTCGCCAGCAGAGATGACATCATAGTGGCCATAGAAGAGGATTGTTTGCCTGTTAGATTCAACCCCTGGTGTCTCTGGTGGTGTGAAACGGCCAAATACGATCGGATTTTGGTTATCGGTTGGGATAAGGAAGGACTGGGCACCAAACTGGCGGAATATAGATTTGAGAAGTGAAGCACCTTGACGACAGTCCTCGCTAAACTTGGGGTCATTGGCGACAGTGCGGTAGCTAACCAGCTTTCGCAGTGTGGACAGAAGCTCATCTATGACCGTTAGCATAGGTCCAGGAGTAAAAGTGGACTATAAGATCTCACCTTCGGTAGTTTTGTAGGCAGATCGGAGGTCGTCTTCATGACATGAGACATCCCAGACGGCTATGCAGTCGTCATTTCCGCCTGAGAGATAGAGGTCCCTGCCCTTAACCGACTTGAGATCAGATGTGAGAATGAGGCCGTCATGCGCCTTCCACCGCCCAAGTAACTCGAAGCGTTGACTCCATTTCTACGGTCGTTAGAGAGTTTAATGAAGTAAAAGAAAGAAGGTGACACCTACCCTAACATATCCGCTGGCACTCCCACTCCAAATACAATTGTCTCTGACCGTCATGGTTAGAACATCGTCTTGATGGCCTCTGATACTTCGTATTAAGGACTGGCTGTCCAGGTCCCAGATACTGATCTCACCATCCGTCAGGCCGCAGTACAAGAACTGGTCCCTCGTGGCCATGCACAACACACCGCTATCCCCCGATGACAGCGACTTAGACTTCTCGGCCTTGATAGCCGATGTTGCTGAATCAATTTCCCATATTTTTATCGAACCGTCACCGCCACCTGATACCAGTATTTCCTCGCCTTCTTTTGTGAACGATTGCAGCAATAACATGCAATATACGTATCCAAAGTGAGCATATTGAACGATGTTCAAGGGGTCGATTTCGACCAGCCGCGATTCATGGCATGATTCGAGCACGTCCGAGGAGTCAACAGGCGGCTGGGGAGATACAGACCCACCGGGTCCTTTGGAATCAAAGAATCGGTGGGACCGCCTCGATGGATGCGATTTCAAGGATGCACGAGGTCGTTTATCAGTTGATCGGAAGTCGTACCATTGAATCGAAGTGTTCTGGGCGCCAAGGTAGAGGGATGACAGTTTCGAGGAATAGGCTACGCAGAAGATGTCGCCAATGTCGAATGTAGAGTATATACGGTGGACGTTCTCGAAAGTTTTCGTTTGCCAAATCTATTATCTATGTCAGTTGTCTTAATGCTAAAAATTGCAGAATTGAGTATAGATTTACGTTGATGATAGCATCGCCGGCGCTGCTAAGGAGAAGACTCTCGTCTTGAGAAAGCACCAAAGCAAGGATACAACCGGAGTGGCCTCTCAGGTCTCGTACATGCTCATAAGTATCGAAAGAGAAGACCTATCGAATTTACGATTAATTTACGATTCGTGATGAGTAATAGAAAATGCCAAGACCCAGGGTTGTGCAATATATGTAAGCAGGTACATACCATGATCTCGCCGCCCTGGGTGCCGGCATAGATGTGGTCGGACGACACAGTGATCGCGAGGACGCTGCCCCCACAATGGACGCGATGGAGGGGAGTTTTCTCATTGGTATCGACGACGGCGACAGAGGCGGAAGCTGCAGGGCTAGAGTTTAGCAATTGGAGGTCCGAGTGGTCCCACATGTTTGTTTTCGTCACTCAGAAAACGCTGTATGTTACATTGCATTGGGCAGAGGGAGGGAAAGATGGGGGCTTAAGGATTGATGGTGGTGGGGAGCATGAGCAGCTCGGTGGTACCCAATCAGGGGACTCGGCTAAGTAATGGGGAAAGCGAGGAGTGAAATGGCGTTATCAATCCGCCGACCGGGGACTGCACCAAAAAGCTCATTGTTGTTTCGTCTGATCTCGCAAGGCTCAACTGACCAGATATGCCCAATGCAGAGATGACGATGGTGATGATGGAATTGAGGGATATATCGGACAGGATATCGGGATATGGACAGATGGATTTTTCTAGAGAAATTCGAATACTGGGTGAGGGAATATGTGGTACTGACCGGAGCGGTAAAGGGGCGTAGAGGAACGACTGGGAGGCGAGGACCACTTCGAAGAAAATGGCACCGGGAGGGAGGTAGACGACGGCATCATATTCTGATTTTGAAGCTGGTGGTGATGGCTATAGCTATGCTGGAATTCGTCCGAGAGTGCGGACGAGGCAGGCGAGCGACGGGTCTCATGGGAGAATAATCGGCGTCCTTTCGTCGAACGAATTGAAGTTAATGACGATGCTAGTGATGATGCCGTAGATGAGAGAGAAGATGGTGGAGATGCTATGGTTAAGGAAGCATTGTTTTTATTGTCGTGGCCGTGACCGTGGTCGTTGTCATCGTCATCGCTGCAAATGCTGCTGCTGCTGCTGGGGCTGGAACTAGCGGTGTCGCATGACAGCGAATGAGAGAGGCCATGACTCTGATTGTAAGACCCAGTCAATGTGGGCGTGAATAGCCGGCTGCTGTGCCTGGGCGACTTCGATGTCGAAATTGCTGGTGAAGTTGGTAGAAAAGGAGAAGAAGCCGATGTTCTTGGTGTAAATTGTGATGTTGATGAGGTTCTTGGAGCGGAAGAAGAGGTTGAGTGCGAAGCAGCGAAGAACGGCTCGAAGCCTGGACCCGTACACATATTCCTTTCGTATATTCTGCTTCCAAACCACCACCACTGATTATAATACCCTTCTACGGCAATACGAAAATTCTATAACCAAGACGATCCAAAAACCCGTCAACAGCTATTAATCGATATGGAATATTTATATTTATAATGGAGAAAATGCTTGTATGGAGAGTAGGTGAGTGGTACGTATGTTTACTTAATGATAGAGGATTCGGAGTGAAGCTAACTGGTGCTAGTAGTATAGAGAAACCGAATAGATATTGAGAGATCACCAGCCAGCTAACTTCAATTGATCAAATTTCTTAATATCATTCAGCTGTCCAATTGATCGAGTCACATTTTCAGCTGCGAAATAGGAAACCTCAGGCGGGTGTCCTCGAAAACTCCTGGCCCCCTTGTCTTATTCCTCAAGCCTTCTTACTATCGTCCCTATTATCCACCGTCAGCATGGTATTTTAGGTGTGTACTATGCTCACATGCTGCCAGCGAAAAAGAAAAAGGACTGGCATTAGTACTGGTACCAGTACTACCCACGATTGCGGTGCGACTGCACGCAGGGACGGCTGTAAGGGGCACCAGCAGGGAAGAACAAAGATAGTGGTATACTATCGATGGTTATGCGGCATTTTGGGCAGTAATGGCCATGGACTCGGCTTTTAAATGGCTTATCTCGACAGAATAAAAGGATGCGATAGGTATCGGATATATAACGAGTACAACTGTCGATATACCCAAATAAGTTTTAGGTATATCGAGATAAGGCGTCAGGCCGGACCGGAGATATCTCATACAATATATATACCTAGGTAGACACAATTATAATCTATAAAGCACGCATTAATTTGGAGTACCGCAGGACTGACTGGGTAGTATATGGTGCCAAAAGGTACTCGTACAAGTGCAGTACGGTAATGCGAGTAGAAAAGCTGAGCGAGCGTCGGTTGCGAGTCCGACAGAAGGGTCTCGTGATATACCTCTAATAGCTATCAGCTATTTTTTCTGAGATATCACAGCCGTGTCAATGCGCATTGCATTGGTATGGAGGCTAACCAAGCAGAGAATCAAACTGCCGGCTACGGGCACGTGTTCCCCATATTAAACATTATATTCTCTCGCTGAGCTAGTAGATCGATCAGATCAAGATAAAAAGATTAGATCCCTAATTGTTAGATTAGATCTGTGGCCGGCAGCATATTAGAGTAGATTAGATTAGATTCACATACCCAAATCTGCATGACAAGTAGGTATACCTCCTACTATGAGATTCCGGGGCGGAGATATATTAAATTTCTGTTCCAGCAGTTCGGCCGGACGTCTTCGAGTTGCAGAGACCGACGTCATTCCGGACCCGTCCCATCCTCTCTGATTGCAAGGCTTCCTCTTAGTCATGCTCCGACATCCGAGACCCCTTCCCCTTTGCATCCACTTCCCCCATCTTCCAAACATCAAACCATATATATCCGCGGGACTGCCGGCCAATAAGTATCGGGTACGTAAGTAAGTTATTCGATATAAATATACTCGAGGGGGGGGGTATATAAGGCAGCCGACCGGTCGGATCTGTAATATTCTTGGTTCTGGTTTATTTTTTATCTTTGTTTCCTAATTTATATCAATTTAATTCCTTCTGTTCGCTTTTTCTTTCTCTCATTCTAAATATAAAGACGGTTGCATTTCCAATGCTACTAGGTTCAGAATATTATTGTTCACGTACTTATGATTAATACTTATTCATCCGCCATATATTAGCTATTAGCTAAGGACCTAAGTGGTAGCTACAGTGGAAAAGCCTGTTCCACGGCAGGAGCTACCATCAATAAAGGGCAAAAAGGAAACCAAGCTTTGGCGGTTACTCATTGCCAACGTTAGCCATTCCTCTTTCGGAGGAAGCCTGTCCCATCCGCCAAATTCTTAATCCAGATCTCAGATCCCATCTCTGCCCCTTCCATCGGGTTCTCCCCTCTATTTCTCTATCTTCTAATCGGGGTACTGGGGGGGATTTAGCTTTAGTAATACAAGAGTCCTTAGCCTGCAGTATAACGTTTTTTTTTTTTTCTCGTCTCATCCTTCTTTTGGGGGACCACCCACACACAAAAGAACAGAGCTGAATCAGACCAAAAAATAAGGGTCGTCGGCCGTTAAACCTTCCGTCTCTTTTGTTACTATTACCTTATTCTTTGGGGATTTTATCTAATCTGGCGAGCTCTCCCTCGTCTTTTTTTTTTTTTTTTTTTTTTTTTTTTTTGGTTTGGTTTTGGTTCGGTTTTGGTTCGGTCGAACGTTTAAGCTCCATCAACGTCCAACTCGACAAACCTTTTTATATCTACCCTCTTCTTCCTCCTCCACAACCTCCCACCAACAGCTATATTCAACCTCAATAACCGTCGTCTAAACACCCACCGTCTCCCTTATCTTCCTTTCCTTGACCTTATCGACTTGGAGTTATACCGGGCGTACGATCTTTGATTGTGGTGGGATTCATATAGTAGTGGTTGGTATTGAGTTTTATTTCGAATCGATTATATCATAAAACACCGACATCATGACGACACTGATGGCCTCCCCGACCCCCCACCCCGCACCGGCGACGGCTTCCTCTCACCCATATACCTGCAATACCTGCCAGGTCGCCTTCAAATCTTCCGATGGCCAGCGAAACCATATGCACACCGACTGGCAGTACGTCTCTACTATCCATCTTTTCTCACTTCCTGTTTATTCCATTTCCATGTTCTTCTTTCCCTCCTATCAAGCTACTTTTACAACGCCACACCAACATGATAACTAACATAACTTCTATAACAGTCGGTATAATCTCAAACGAAGAATAGCGGAACTACCTCCCATCACCTCCGAACTATTTGCTGAAAAGGTCTTGACCTCACAAGCAGCCGACCGGGCCGCCCGAGACCGTGCTTCATTCGAAAAGCCATGTCAGCCCTGTGGGAAGGTCTACTACTCCCAAAACGCATATAACAACCATATAAACTCCCAAAAGCATAAACAGAGAGTCCATGCTCTTACAAAATCAGGACTTATCAACGATGGAACTGAGAGTGTGATGAGCTCGACGTTTTCGATGGATGATACTGAGGATGGGACTGCTACGCCCATTCCTACAGTTGCTCAACAGAAGGAGGACGATGCTGCAGCTAAAGCAGAGTTGTCATCGCTTGTATCAAATCTTTCTCTAACATCAGATAAGAAGAAGGCTGAGAAGGGAGAAGAGGAGGAAGAGGAAGGAATTCCGGCCCTTCCGATCACAGAATGTCTCTTCTGTGCCCACCCTTCACCAACACTTCAACAAAACCTTACCCATATGTCCAAGCTCCACGGCTTGTTTATTCCTGAAAAGCCCTTCCTTGTAAATCTTGAAGGTCTAATCCGCTACCTTGGCCAAAAGATCTTAGTCGGCCACACTTGTCTGTACTGCAATAAGCCAAAGGGAGGACTAGACGGCATAAGAACTCATATGCGTGACAAGGGTCACTGCATGATTGCCTTCGAAACGGAAGCAGAAATGCTTGAGATCGGAGAATTCTATGATTTCAGATCGACGTACAACCCTGATGACTCCGACGACGATGAGTGGGAATCCGACGAAGATGACGAAGAAGGAAAGGGAGAGGAGACATGGGAAGACGAGCTCGGTAACAAAACAGCTGCGGACAAATCCTGGGAAACAGACTCGGACGCCTCATCGTGCGATTCCGCTGAAATCGGCTCTTTGAAGGTGGCTTCAGTACTAGGAGAACCTGCAGGCAAAGGCCGGAAACTATCTCACCATAGAACGAGTAGTTCTCACCACCTGGAGGACGGATGGCACTCCCATGCTCACTCTCATAGCCACACACATGCCTCGCATCTACCGCATCACCATCATAATATGCAAACTGTATATGTAACAGAAACAGAGATGCACCTCGGTAACGGGCGAAGTGTCGGCCATCGAAGTCTGGCGAGATACTACCGTCAAAACCTGCGTGATCATCCATCGTACAACGACCAAGAGCGCGACACGCTAGCTATCGAAGACGGTGACGCAGAGGAAGCAGCAGAAGGCGAGGAAGGCGAAGAGCCAGAGTTGAGGCTAACACAAGCCCAACGACGAGCCAACAAGGCCGCGCTCATTAGCCGCGCAAATGGCGGGCAAGGACTGGCACTGGCCAACAAAGCAGCCAAAGCACAGGCGAAGAAGATGGAGAAGAAGGACAGAGCGATCGAGCAGAGAGGCAGAGAACGATATCAAGCCAAGATCGAGAAGCAGGCGAACAACCAGAAGCACTATCGGGTATGTCTCCATCTTTTAATACAGGTAACCCCAATAAGCGAATTTGAAACTAATTATTTCGATTTACTATAGGATCCAAATCTCCAGTGATTTCTTTGTGCGCGACTATGCAGCTATTGCTCGCTTTCTATCCTCTTCACTGCTTACTCGCCATTGTACAAACCCATCCATAACCTAAGTATATTATTATCACTATTATCGATATATTAGTATTAGTAGTAGTATTTCTATCACGGCAATACCTGTTTCAAGGCCTCTCTATCTCCCATTCCTTCGGTAGGGTCAAGAGGGTGTTTTCTCAACTGGTTACTGCTTTTTTTCCCTCTCCTCTTCTGTTTATGCTCTTTATACTTTTTTCTTAGTATACAGGGATACGGAAAATACAGCTAAGTTCTGGCGAAGTCAAGGGGAAAGAAACTGTCCTGGTTATCCCATCTTATTCTTCTCTTTATCTTTTTTTTTATTGATTGAAGAAGAAGAGGGGTGGTGTTGTTGTTTTTTTGCAAAGCACATCGTATTACTTTTTCGTTATATGTATGGAATTTGTCATGGTATGGCCGGAATGAGATACGACTTTGACTTTTATTTTTTAATGCCTCTGGATGATGACACGCGGTTTTTAGAAAGAAGAAATAGAAAATCAAATCCTTGGGTTCTTTTTTCTCGTTCTCGTTAACCTTTTTGTGATTATGCTTATGTGCTTACTATAGTTACTGCCTTGGCTTACTAGCCCCCCTCGCCACATAACCGCCGGGGGTGAACTTTGATGTGGGAACGGTTTATTGTTCGGATATGGAATTATGCTGAACTGAACTGGCTGATTTGTTTTCTATGCTTGCCTTGCTAATGCGAAGTGAAGAAGCCTTTTGCTATGCAAAATGAATCGAAGAGGGGAGAGAGGGGGAAGAAAGACATTATCATTTGTGTGTAACGCCTCTCTTTTGTCTTCTTTCCACACGGTGTGTGATGTGTATAGAAATTGATCAAAAAAAAAAAAAAGGTAGAACCATCCATACCGAAGCAAAACTGAGAGTTGAAGCTATAATAACAATTCAAGAAAGAAAGAAAAAACGATCTCTTTTTTATAACAGACAGAAAAAAAAAAGGAACAATTGCAACAAAAGGAATGGAAGGAAACAAGAACGCGAACGCCCCATGTTAAAAAAAAAAAAAAAAGATTTTTCAGTTTTGTGTATGTATGAGAGGTAAGGAAAAAATGATTGTAATAGAAAAAAGACAGCACCGCTGATGTTTCCCCCGCCGGCCGTATTCCCCGCTCACTATGGTCGTTTTTTTATATAGAGATAAAACGGAGGAAAAAAAGAAAATGGTATCGATAGACTGACTACTACGACTTTCTTTCTGCATCTTACATCCCTTCGCAACCTCCCTAACTATTTCCCATGCCACTGCACCACCTTCCTCCCCCACAGTAGCATCTTAACCCGCGAAAACCCAAAGAGCCCGGAACAAACCCCGAAAGGAAACAAAAAAGAAACCCCCAACAAAAGGAAAACCGAACAAAAAAAATGAAATAGGCTATAAAAATTATATAAAAAGGAAAAGGGTCTTTAATGATTTCATCTCAGTTTTGGTGATTGTTAAAACTTTTTTAACCATGGGATGGCAATCCACCGCTTCCGTAGCTGGTATCCTGCGAGTAGTTTGGAGTGTATTGCTTGGTTTGCTGCATGCTCTTTGGGTTGGCGACCACATACTTGTGGTTACCGACTCGGCGGATGACAACGACATCCAAGATAACGGAGCCGAGGTAGAATGCACTATAAAAACCACCCAATTAGTATCGAACCAGTGAATAAATGCGAGTTTTAAGAGGTGGAAGGGGAAGGGGAAACATACATAGCAACAACAGCAAAGACCCAGGCTGCCTTGTACAGCCTGCAAACATAGACACCGTTACCGCCAGCAGCGCCCCAGTGTCCATCAGTGCAGTCACCCCAGATGAGACCACCCATTGCGCGGTGGAGAAGGGCGAAAGCTACTGCCCAGAAGGCGAGTAGGAGCACGTCGAAGGCGAGTGCGAATTTGGCATTGAGCGCGCCACAGCATTTAGCGACACCGGTAGTTATGATGTTTAGCAGGGAGACGAGGCCCTAGAAATTCAGATTTCAAGAGTTAGCCATTTTTGATTCCTTATTATGTGGCTGGCTTGTGTGGCTATATCGTGAACGTTGTGGGGATATTGTGGTTGGTTTGGTTGGTGTGTGTGTTTTTGGCCGAGAGTTGCCGGTGTTTTTTTTTTTTTTTTTTTTTTTTTTTCCCTTGTCTTTCTCGTTGTGGCGGACGTCATATACACCCACCACCCGAAATAACCTCCAGCGGGAAAGAGAGATAGAGAAAAGGAAGGTATCGAAAGGGGAGGAAGAGCTTACAGCAACATAGAGAATGATGAATTCTGGTGGGGTTCCAATTCTCGCACGAATGAGATAGTAAAGGAAATAACTGAGGATTCCAATGACGCCTAACGAGGAAACGAACTGAATAAAGCGTAGGAAGTAGTAGGCGCCGTTCGGCCAAGGTGTTGGGTTGCTTCTGAACTTCGCCATTTTTTCTCCTTTTGTTTTAACTTATTGATTGATCGATTGATCGTATACCCCAGGTAATTATGATATCGAGCTTTTTTCTTTCTGTGGTCGGTTGGTGGGGGAGGAGAGAGGTCGTTGGTAAGGCTGAAGGTTATTCGGCGCGAGCGAAGACTACTTTGGTTGGATAGAGGGAGGTTATATATAAGGAAAGAAAGAAAAGGAAAGTCGTCACAGCGTTGAGCAAAGAAGGTTATCGGATATGGTGCTTCTTCTTCTCCTTCTCCTTCTTCTTATTTTTTTCTTCCCGTTTTATTGTCTCTTGGAGAAGCCCCAAAAAATAGTTGGTGATGGTGAAGTGGCAGAGGAGGAGGAGGGATGGAGGGAGGTTTAAAAGGGGCCCGTTGAAGGGATAGCGTTACACCCTCTCCGTGTGTGTGGTGGAGCTGTGCTTTCGTTTCTTTTTCTTCCCTCCTGCTAATCTACTAGTGCTTGCTTGCTTGCTGGCCTACTGTTTCGTGAACCACCAGTCCTGCTCGAACGCGGAAAGCCCGACCGGAAAAAAGACTCGGATTAAAAGGAGAATACGGATGCTACCTGAAGATTCTGAAAAAGATAGTTAAATACCTTCCCTTGTGTTAAATATGTGAAATTGGGGATTCGATGAAGTTTATGAAAAGACCGACGACAGAAAGTCAAAGTCTACAGGATCTGAGGAAGACAGAAACACGCATGCACAGGGAACTCGAGGTAACCACGATACTTTCTGCGGCTGGGGCTAGTATTACAGCTTGTCCTGTCAGCTTTAATAAGATCAGATCCACCTTGCAGAAAGCAGAAGCAACAGCAGTAGCAGAAACGACAAGAGGTAAGTTCAAAGTCACCACTAACCCATTGTCCTGTGCTCTTAGCTTGCAGCCCTTACCCCCCCAAGCTTCTAGCCGCATGGGATCGTGGACATGTATTTGAGTTTTTTTTCATTTTTTCTGTGGGAGCTGAGAAGTAGTCTAGCAGCCTTACTGGTGGGATTGTACCTTGTTTCGGTAAAGCACATCTAAAAATCGGTACATACGCTTGCTACTGCTGCCACCCTTGGTCCAGCCGCAGCAGCAGAAGAACTCGGTAGAGGGACCACGATCAGACGCCAATACTCAAAATGATTGATATGTGTGCGGCTGAGTTTTTTTTAGTCGTTTCTTTTGTTTTTTTGCTTCCAAATATTCTGATCTACAGACTACACTACATACCGACTGGACATGACAAGGATGTATTGGGCAGGGTAAACGAAAGACTCGACCGACGGGGATGTATGTACTTCGGTGGGCCATACAAAATGGCATTGTAAGATGTGTATCTACCGAACGAACATGCACAAGAAAAAAGAGCCTGACTGCTTGCTATATTTCTTGGCTTTTTTTTTTTCGAAAGAACGAACTCGAAAGTCATGAAACGTCTGACTGCACACCCAAGGTCAAGATAGTGAGCTTGTACGAACACGATAGCTAAACTGCTCGCATCACCAAGAAGGCCTAGGGCTGACGATCCAAAATCTAGAAAAATTACTGAGCTGGCTTCAGCCAGATCTCTGGGCATTGACTTTTTTTTGTTCTCTTATCATTGATCACGATTCGAAAAGCCATTCGAGAATTCTTGTTTGGGGAAAGGAAAACTGTCCGTTTGATATATATAGTCAAGCTTAGCTTGACGTTATGGCGGGATTATTCGCTTCTCTTTTTTTCAGCCTCAACATTACTAGTGACATCTACGGATACTTACATGATAGTATTACCTTGTGGGGATAGCAATTGAGGTGTGTAGTAGATCCATAGGTAATCCCGTACGAAGGAAAGGCTTTGTGCAGCCAGCCTTGCAGGAAGGGAAAAAAGAAGAACTCCACTTTCAAGATCTATCTTGATGTTCAAAACAGCTTATTCTCAGTTAACGATCACCCCATTCCTTACGGTTCAAGTAAAAAAAAAAAAATCCTTGATCTCCGAGAGGCAAGGCAAGCAGGTAAAGCTCATAAAATGGAAGTGGAGTGGAGTGTCAGAAAAAGAGAGTAAGAGGTAAGGAAAGAGAGAGGGAGCTTCGGTCCAAAGTATCAAAGCTCAGGGCTGTGCAGGTGCCAAAAAAAATTATTACCCTTTTTGGTCGCCACTCCCAGATCTCAAATCCCATGAAGGTGATCCACCACACGCACTTTTTGCCAAGAGGGAAATGGGCTTACACCCGTTTTTGGTGGGGGCCCCAAAAAAAAGTCTTTAAATAGAACAACAGCCGAATGGAAAGGATCAAGGGTTCCGCTTTTCTTGGCGAGGAGAGGGAGAGTTTGACTGTTTGTGGAGAAGATATTGAAGTTCGGTGTTTATTGCATGAGGTAAGGGAAACGTGTAGGATTGGAGGAGAAGAAAGCCTGCTTGAGGCTGTGCTATCGTCTTCGCGGTGGAGGTTTTTCTCGAAAGATATATATATACTTACACATGCTGTGTTGGATGGGCTATTATGTGTAGGAGCGGAGAACAATGGATGGTTGGTCGATTCAGGAACCAAATTCCGAGTGGTTTTCCCTTGATTTCTTTTTCCTACTCGAGAAAGCAGGGTTTGCGTGGTTGGTTTGTCGCAGTATCGGATTCTTTAGTTTCCTGGATTTGATTCGATCGAGGATTGAAATCGTGATTTTTCTTGTTGGACTTACCTATAATAGCACCGACGCTCCCAAACGGAGGGTTGGGAAGCTTTGTGTGACAGGCACGAAACTGTTCATCAAAGACTTTGTCTGCGTATAATTCTTCGCTAGATGTATATATACTATCGACAACACGCACCATACCATACAGTAATATTTCGAGCCATGGCTCGCGCCCGCTCGTGGCATTAATAGTTCCCAGCGGTTGCCTATTAACCTGCAAACGTTAGAGATATTTAAATACTTTAGACTAACTTGGTCGAGCATATGATAACATTCCTTAGAATCCTGCGTAACATTTTGGGGCCATTAAAGCGCCAACTATAACTTCGAACATAATGTACCCCGCCGCGCGTCTTTGTTTGTGTTACAATATTCAATTTAGGCCTCGTTCATGAATTCTATTGTTTGCTGTCGCAGCGTTTGACGATACAGAAGACTTTGACAGATTTTATCCGCATTGTTTCAGGCTCTAAACGCATGCCAAACACCTACCTGTGATATGTTCTTGTTGGTATCACACTTTTATCTTTCCGACAAACCGACAAAGAAGATCCTTTCGCGGGACGGTATTCGCAGGTATATATATCGGAATCTATCGCAGTGACAGGGAAAATTAAAATATTATGAAATCGTCGACACCCATCATCCCGAACGCTTCCCGTCCGGCGAAACCCGTCTGAAACCCCTTGCATGCACATGCACTTCCATTAACCTGCAACATACTTCATCCAATATAACCGAGTTACCTGTCAAGGACTTCGACAAACACCAAAAAAAATTTAAAAAAATTTAAATTACTAAAAAAGGGGAAGCATCAATCACGATAGATAGTATAATTTAGCAAAATGTGCACGCAGTCGAACTATCTCTTTACTCTTTGCGGTCATTCCACCCTGTTCCCAATCCAGAAGTGCAGAAACATTGTGTGCATAGGCACTGCTATTGACGATGATCTTGACGTTCCTGTAAAAGTGGTTGCGGTGGAAGGGTATTGTAGACCTTGTCGGCGGAGATTTATCAAACGGATTTAACCTTTAAGAAAAAAATCTTTATATTTTCGAATTTTCTCCCTTATATTGGTATATATTGGTCTCGTTGGATACATATCAATATGTTTAGATCATTCTATACCTGATCGGGCTGTAAGCGTATTCTTATCGGATTAATTATGGGTTAGTCTCGATACTGGCTGGCGAGGATGTGGCGTTAATCAATGTTACTGAATATGACGGGATCACTGCAACGCTGGGATCTGGATCTGGGCAAGGTGCACTCGCACTTATAGCATTTAACACTTCGGCGTTGCAAAAAGTCAACCTTGAAGGCTACTGTTTCCAACCTTTTTTGGTCTTGGGATGACGGCAAGGATAACGATCACGCACCTAAACACCCCAGTCTAACAGGGTACCTTTCCGTGTCTTCAAGGCTCCATACCAGCCTTCTGCACTTTCTCTTCGAACTCGAGCTCGAGCCCCCGGTATATGGCCGCAGCTGGTCTGTGTCGATAGAGACCTTGTGCAACCTGGAACGGCCATTTCCAAATCCGGAATACCACACAGCAACACAAATCTCTACCACGGCAAAATGAACCCGTCTATCCTCGATAGAATTCTCCTTACCGGCCCGTCGCCTATCTCTACATCCTTCATTTCGAATCTCTCACCACTAGATATTTCAAACCTACTTAGTCTCTCCAAAGCCTTTCGAACCTCTCTCCTTGACCCTCAAAACCATGGCTGGGTATTCGCCCACCTCTCGCTCAACACTAAATCCTCCCCTTTCCACCGTCTTCCAAAACAGGGTCCTCTGAAATACCCATGGAAGAAAACAATATGTGGGCCCGAACCAAGAGGCCAAAATACCGGTAATAGCTTAACCCTGCTCCAAATAGAAGATTTTTTAGATACCCTCCCCCCGCGGCTGATCACTACAATCCGCTACCTAAACCTCGATGGCACAAAATTGTACTACGCCGTCCCTTTCTACGCCCTATATGCTCTCGGGAAACTGGAGGCATTGGAGGAACTAAGTCTACGATGGACACAAGGTGCCGGTATCCAGGCAGTAGGGAAAACATATGCTCGACCAACACATCAAAACCCCCGGCTTAAAAAGCTATCATTCTACGGAATGGAAGCCAGCCCTGATTCCTTAGGAAACGAAGCGTTAAGCTGGAGACTAGTCGATGACCTAGAAAATATATACGAAACCGACGTCACAAGGTGTACTAAGTATCATGAGCGGAAAAGAGCGCACCAACTAACCCCCGAGGAGTTAAGTGGGGTCATACCTGTCAGTACGGCAGATAGGTGTCAGGTTATTTGTGAACGGAGGGTATGGACGTGTACTGCTTGTGGAAAGCAAGAGAGTAATGTTTGTTTGTGGGAGGTTATACCTGGGGTTTGTGAGATTTGTGAGGAGTATTATTGCGACGAGTGTGTTCCGTTGCCTGAGCGGCAGATATATGATCCTTATGCCCCGGAGGATGAGCAGGCTAATGGTAAGTATGCATTCCAAACTATATACAGAGTAAGATCCTAAATAAAAATTCCACTCCTATCGAAGTGTAAACAGACATCTATCAACCCCCCACCCGCCTATCTCAAGCGCTCTCCCCAACCCGACTCACCAACGCTCTCTCAACCGCCTCAGCTCACTCCACTTTATCATTTGGCTACGTAACCTGCCATAAATCCGGAGTATACTCCAAAGCATGCTCCTCCCACGCCTCCCGCCATTATTTTCACATCTCCTGCTTCCTAACCTCAACAGAGATAAACCGCTGCGCTGAATGCGGACTCTGGATGTGCGTCGCCTCTACCAACATTGCCACCGGAGTTACCGAACTTTTAGGAGGAAGGTGTGCTAGGGAGGATTGCGGAGCAGTGTATATGGGCTGGTGTATGCGGCGGCGGGGGTACGCAGCATTAAGGAGGTGTGGGAAGTGTGAGAAGGGGATGTGTAATATAGAGCCTGGAGGTTGGAAGATGGGGCGAAATAGACGGGATAGGTGTCTTATTACTTGCGCGTTTCAGTGTACCTGGCGGTGTAGACGGTGCTTGGGTGAGCATGGTGGGTTTATTGGGAGTGATGGGGAGGGGGATAATGTGGTGTATTATTGTCCGAAGTGTTTTATATAAGTTTTCGGTGCTTGAATTGGTCCTATCCCCAAATGGGTTAAAATTGTGAGCTGAATGGCGTGTGTGACCGACCGTTGTTTTCTCATATTTCTTTCATTTTTTTTCATTTACTATCTTTTATACCTGTCACAGGCTAATCTTTTGTGCAATATTTCAAAGACAGGAAGATACTGGGCTTACGTGGGTATTCTCGAGTAGTGGGCTCAAACTTCCAACAAATACTATCTACACAATATATTGATATCGCAATTCGGATTTACAATCAACTGTTGAAAATAGCTGGACTTAGATAAATCACGTTCGGTAAGCGCGTATCACCCGACCCGTTATATGTGCCCATCCGGTGGTAAAAAAATACCACACTACATATAGTATGAAGACTTTGAACTATCAATTGTCAGTCTTATTCTTTTCAGCGATACCAAGTATCAGGGTTAACTTGAGGAGTACCGTTGAATATGGCCTTGTCAATCTTTTTAGAGTATTGAGAATATTGCAGCCCTTTTACTTTTCTCAAAGAACCATGACTTGTTGAAGGTTGAATTGCAATTGAAAGTAGTTAATTTGGTCCAAAGCGGCATCTCTGACTGGATTTCATGCGAACGGCCAAGTCCCGATATTGCAACATTACAATAAGTTGTCAGGTATGGTGGCCAAATGTGTCAGAATGATATATAACACAATAGTCTGTAAAATATATACTTTATAATCTAAGTAGTTTTTGGCTTGTTTATATATAAAATGACGATTTATTTTCTTATTTGTTGTGGCGGATATGCGATTTTATTGAGGAAGCCATAGCACTAGCAAAGGGGTGTGCAAAACTTTGCAAAAAAACTGTATTATTCAATTACTGGAGAAAGTTCAGATAGCCAGACAGCCAGACAGTTAGACAGCAAAAGTTCAGTGGCTACTCCTAGATGTCTGGCTTTTCTCCAGTCCCTGACTAGACAGGTGGGTAGCTGCAGGCTGGTGGCAGGCCAGTGGCTGAACATAATTTTGAAAGTAACACACTTATGCCTCGCTTAAGTTGTAATATATATATTTTGCACGGTTTTGTATTATATCGTTTTGACACATTTTGGCCACCATAGAAAAGCGCCAAAACATATATATATCAGCACTCATGTATCTACTTGTAAATCATCATTTCCAGCCCCTGAAAATTCCTACTGGAGCCAAATAAAAACCCTCTATCCCGTTCCACCCCTTTCTAGATAAAATGTTTGAAAGAGTCTTTGCCCAAATCGTATCTTCTGGTATTCAGTCCTCCAACCCCCTTCCGCTCGCATAGCATCCAGACCTCCCTTTCGAACGATACAACAAACCCAAGGAGAGAAGAGACAGAAGAAAACGCGAAAATGTGCTTGATCGAAGAATTCATCTCTTCCACGGGCTGCGGTCACACCGTGGACGTGTTCACGAGATGTGCGGACGCGGTGAAGGCCGGAGAACTTCAATGCGATCCCACATTTGTATATAAATCGGCAAGTCTTAACGACAGCATTTGCGCATCTTGTGCTGCAGCTAAAATTAAAGGCGTCGCTGAGGGTGAGCAACCTTTGAAATCCTTCAATATTCTGTTTAGCCTGCCCAGCGGGCTACATGCTAAATAATTTTGTATAATATAGCCCCACCGTCAGTGAGTCGGAAGACCAACCAAGCAAAAGACCTCTTCACGAAACTGTTTTGCACCCAAACCGACCTCGTTCTAAATGTTTCCGAACCCTCACGTCAGCGCCCCAGCCCAAAGAAAAGAGCGAGAGAGCAACAAGGTACCACTTGTCAAAGGTCGGAAGGCCGAAGGGATAGGAATAAAAAAGGTAGAACTCACGTCGATGACCCTCGGCGTTCCTGTGAGCAGGACGCAACGGAACTCGACTATGGCGATCAAGATGCAAAGGAAAATATCAAGCCACGGGCTTGAGGTCTATCAGTGATAATCCGGGTTTTAAATATTCACTATGTGCCGGTTGGATACTATTGGCAGGGTGGCCGCTGAGTATACTGGAATAGGGCTGCTGCCATAATTTATTACCATAATTGGCCCTTCCCAAGCGCCCTTAAAGCACCCGTCTTAGCCGTGGGGTCAATATCGATCCCAAATTATATTTGCCCTTGGGCTAGTTATGTAACTATAGTCGTACGTTAGCCCTACCCTATATTTTACTTCGCAAATCCTTCTTATATTTCTTGTCCTTACCTGGTCACCGTTTTGTGATTCCTAATATGTTTTAAACGTGGCGAGTAGTTGATGGAGGTGCAAAATGCTTATACAAATTTACTACTCTTGAGGTCTAACCTTGCCCCTCAGAGACAATTATGTTTTCCGTCTCGGCTTCTAGCATAATATCTCTAACTCGACACAGACTAAAGCCTACATCCAATACTCCCATCGCATTACCTCCTACCCGAATAAATACATGCATCGATACAAAAAACCTCATTTTCGTCATAAAAAAAAAACCTTACTCGAAACAATGTGCACCCGAATCGTCAAAAAGTGCTTCCAATGCAGATACTTCGCGGTCCTCAATATAAAGTACTGTCCGGGCAAAGAGCTCCGGCTGTACGGCGCTTGCGTGGGGTGGACTGCTGAAAGGTCGTGGTACAACAAATGCCCTGCCTGCTGTCGCCGGGGTTATCCACCGGGACAGTCTCCAGCCCCTAGCGCTAGCCAAACCGAACAGGCTGCAGCTACTGATGATGCTGATTCCGGTTACGGGACCGTGGGATCAGAAACCCCGGTTCCTACCGACGATGACCAAGTCTCCACTGGGAGCACGGCTGAATCATCTCCTCCAGAAGCCTGATGCCAAATAGATTGACATGGTACAGCGAGCAATTGATTGGTTTGCAAGGTATTGAATTTGGTGTTTACAAGTAAGTAAGCCCAACAGGCTCACAATGTATTGGATATTGCAGATAGATAATTGGTTCCCGGGATAGGAATTCTAGAACATATAATTAGCGTCCACAAGCCCTTGTATATAACTGGTATCCACTACACTAATACCTATATAAATGCACTAGTTCCCACCCACATAGATAACCAATTATATGAAAGAACGTAACCAGTCTTAATCTACGCGAAAAGATACATATCTTGGCAAAACTCAATTTACAGTAGTTAATGGATTGGTCTCTGAGAAGATGATCTGAACAAGGTGGGAGTTCGAGTCTGGTAAGCCAGCTGAGTGACCGTGCGTTCCAATACGTTTAGCGATTCTAACGATATAAATAGACGTGATATATCTAATGTATCGGGAAAGTCGTGTTTCTAGACGATACTGCCATTAAAAACGTTAGCATATTTAGTTTTAACCCTTACGCCATGTGTGGGCGCCCGCGGATGCACGGGTGCATGCTGTATTGTGGTAACCCAATCAATACAATCAAACATTACGGCTCATAGTATCGATCTATACCAGCATTTTAAGGAATAACAAGTTGCGTCACCAAGAACATTCGGTTCCCGGAGTTCTCGGAGGTCATGGAATTTAGAGGGACAGACCAAACCCCCGAACATAGAGAGAACCGGAACAAAGTAAAAGGAAACCTACTTTATGGATGGCCTCTAAGTGTGCGGTAATTTAAATGTGGCTGAATCGGGAAAATATAAAAGTTGCACCGCATATCCGAGTCTTTAGGCGTTCAGAAGGTGCATGGATCCTGCAGCATAATTGCGAGAAAGAATGAAAGAAGAAAACAAAATAGATTATAAGTAAATCAAATATCGTCTCGTCTAGGTAAACCCCACGCGTGGGGAGCTTTGCATTGCATTGCAGGAGAAAGAGGAAAAAGTGATAATGGAGGTGACGTTGGTACGGATGCCTTCGAATTCCTGCTGCCTTGGTATCTATCATGAAAATTTTCATTGTGGGGGTTATGCATCGCATCTGCGCGATATGAAATCTCTGCCTGGTGTATATCATGGGGGTACTTGCAGAAGTGCTCACCGTTATGGCCCTAGATCTCCCGAGGTCGAAGTGATAGAAAGTTTATGCTCCGGGGAACCGGTATGATGGAAATCCCTCAAGGCTTGCTTACGAAGCTGTGTAGCACCCCACTGAATTTTCCTTGCAGCGATCTAGGATGGAGGAATCTTTGGCGGGGAATTGGTAGTCGAGCTATGGGGGTCGCTGCACGAATAGAAGCAGGTTACTTTCCTTTTGCCCGCGGTAAGCTTCGGTGCTGGAACAGCCTGTAGAATTATGAACTTTGTGTGACCGTATCGGTGTGGAAAGTCTAGACACTATCAGTATTCTTGATTTGACAGCTCAGATACATGAAGAAAGAGTATCTGAGGGTAGTCATCCCAAAGAGGAGAAATTGTCTTGTCAACAATCCAAACTAACCACTTGGCAGTCTCGCCATCTTCGAGGCCTCATTAAGTGTATATTACCCCACAATGATATGAAATTCTTGAAATAGTATTCGTAGAACACTCAATAGCATTACTTGGTCACTATATTCATGATACGTCGATAGCCGCTATGTGTCGGAATTTCGAAATCTTCCCTCAGATCACGTCATCCCCGTTTACCCCAAGTCGGGCGTATATTACCAATACCAAAATCACTGAGGGCCATTCCGTAAAAGTTTTCCAACCCCCTATTAGAACCACGAATCACAACTTTTCTACCTCGGCGATATCGATAACGACTTGAAAACCTCGAGTTCTTACTGCCAAATACGCCAAAGCCGAATCTCGCTATAGCGGAACGATCGAGGGAGCCCGGAGGAATATTTTGGCGTAGGAATTCCATCGACATCGACAAGTCACGCGACCGACAAATGGGTTCGAGGCATACAGATGGCAAGGAACACATCGAAACAATCAAATCTCAAACAGCGTTTAATTACAAAGATCGATATCATTATACAACATGACAGGAATCTTGAATTCTTAAAATGAGCTCCCACGTCCATCGTTCTGGGAATGTTCCGACGCGACATATACGTATAGACACCGGCACATATATCTTTCGTACTACACATACGCACTGCATTTTTCTACGACTTCTTTTCAATACAGCGCCTTCGAGCTCCATATTATGTATATCTACCCCGAGGAAAAGAATACGGTACAGGCTCTAGGATCCCATACAATTTTAAATTTTGAGGTTTTCCAGATAGCTTCTACAGCCGACGAACGCATCCACAAACCCGCGGCGTCACAATACTCCTCGTCAATTTGCTGGCTTGGTCAGTTCGTGAGAACTTGCAGGGATTTTATACACAGTTTTCACCCTAGGACCTGTAGGGGCGGGTTTCATATGCACATGCTGAGTTTTCTTAATCGATTCTAGATCTTTATAGAATGCGAAATCAACATTTCGAAACTAAAATTTAACATGACTACTCTAACACATATATTGAACTATTTTGTGCCACAAGCCATAACCCGACTCGTAGGATCCTCGAGTTGTTTATCAAAGCATAAAAGCCTACGGAAATAAAAAGCGCTGTAGACTTTCTTACAGCTTCTTTAACGTTATTTAGGCACCGCAATACGTATACCCGATACATCTACGAAAGCAACTGTCTATCATCCCTAACCCGTCTTTCCCACGATATAACGCTAATATACCGAAACCAAAAAAATACCACAAAAAATAAATAAATACGTGTTGCAATGTGTCTACAGATTCTGAAATCGTGCGAGAGCTGTGGAGCCAAATGTGAGGAGATGGCCTCTTGCAAGGAAGATCGCACGGCTGGCAGCTTCCCGTGCGGAGTTATAACTGCGGAACAACCAGTATCATATTGTTGCAGGTGCCCTTTTGGTAAGGCAGCTGCTAAAGGAGGGATTTCTATTTGCATTTGCAACAAGGACGACATGCAATCCTGTTTTGAAGGCATGGCTGCTCTTAACCTTAATTCGTAGGCGTGGTAGTTTAGAAGCTCATAACTCTAGCTATGCCGGGATTCTAGAATCTGAGAGTACCGAGTAGCAGATATAATTTCATTAACAATAAGGCCGGGACCAGAAAAATTAAAAATGAGGAAGGGGATACTTAAACCTATATCCTGGGCCGCTTAAAGGTATATTAAGAATAGTCTTGGTAGCCCTTCTTATATTTATATTGAGGATACGGCTAACAGCCGCTTTTGTGTACATGTTAATCCGTTTTTCTTCGGGCGATATCCATTCACCATTCCTCAATCTTCGAAAAAATATTACTGAAACTGGGTTGATGCTCTGTAATCTTTATGCTTTTTTGTTCTCCGGCCAGCGCCACGCTAATGATTTCTATTAAATACACGCTTTTCCTCAACCATAAATCAGTCATAGATTGGAATATGTTATCCCTTTTGCCATTGACATCCGTTCCCGTGATGTGATAAGCAGTCGTCACACATATAACCCTGACACCTGCTGCAATGCTGTAACTGCCGACAACCACAGGAAAACTTTTTGCAAACTTCACAATTGAAGGATTTGTTCATTGACCGCCGTTGAAGCAGGCAGATATGCCGGGAGCAATATAAACATCTTTCTGTTTCAAGCTTGAGGCATTCCGGGTGGTTGTAATGTCTATTATCGTGCCATTTACATTGGGAGGTCCGGCATAAGGTGGTTGTAAATTCGGCAGGGATTCGGGCTGGGGTGGATGCTAAAAGTTTGTTAGCGATCATTTTTTTCTCCTAGTATTATTCGATATTGATAGGCTCAAGGCGGGTATCTTGGAACTTACTTGGATGTTGAGATTTTGAGGTCCTATTTTTATCCTTAGCACAATCAGTGCATAGATAGGTCTCGCAAATCTCGCATGACGATTCCAGCCTGCATTTCGGACAGACCTCAACCTGTATCCTCTTTTTACAGCTACCACATTGTACCTTCTCCCCAACACACAGCATGAATATCGTATGATGAGTGCTTTCGCACTTCCCAACGTCTGTCTCGAAATTTCTGATGAAGAATTGGACGCCAATCTGGCTTACTAATCGGTACCCATTTTCTGGGCTTTCGTCGAGTAATACTTGAATTCCGTCTATGTCCCATATTCTCAGTCGCTGAATTTGCTCTGCCGGGCATTTTGATTTGGTGCGTTCCTGATTTATCCCATTGAAATAGTTGACTTCATCCGAATGGGCTTCAGATGTCTTTTTGAAGAGTTTATACAAAAGCTGAAGGTTGACATTCCAGCAGTGCCGAAGAGAAAGTGTGGTGACATTTTGGAGTTTTCTGAGGAGATGGCCGACGTCTCCAGCATCAATGTTTGTGCCATCTAAAATTAATGAGGTGAGGGTTTCGAACGCGCCGATGTTGTACAAGCTCGAGTTTAACTTCAGAAAATCACGGTCGCCAGCCGATACATCTATAATGACAAACTCTCGGCCGCCAACATAGCCTTCTCGCGAGCTCGGGGGTATCCCTAGTGACAATCTTCGCGTTCTGGGATCGGGATTTGGATAGTCGATTTTTCGAGTTGACAGACGATTGAGCAGCCAGGCCCACCTGCCTTTTTCTTGAATATTTGTTTGGTGTAATTTGCACGTATTTCGGAGATTGATGATATCCTCAATATCGAGATAGCTGGATATCCCTTGTGCAGTCGGGTAAGGCGACTCGAAGACTCGTTCGAGAAAATCCGATAGCGGCGCCGGCGCAGGATAGGAAGAAGGTGGAGAACTGGCAGAACTGTTATTGGGACTGGAAACACCAGCTATTGTCAATGACAATAGTGGTTGGTTCCCTTCCTTCATGTCTGATAATGATGAAATGGCGGGAAGAAGATTGGAGCAATATGGCGTGCTGGATGCAGATATGTCGCAATGATTTGTAAGCCCTGTCAAAATGCAACAAAGAGTGAGAAACTACGCCGTCCTTTTCAAACCATTTAAAAAATTATTTTCATTGCAGGAATCTATAATGACATCTTTTGTATGATCTGGCACGAGGTATTATGGAATTTTGGAGGGATATTTCGGGACTATTTTATATGCACCGTTGTGTTTGAAGCGACGAAAACGTTAGAAAATATCGTCCCACGTTCAAGTACTGCACATCGACCGGGGACGATGCGCAGAGGTGGGGCCTGGGCTTGACTCGATCAGGCAAACTCGAGCTCCCCAAAAGATGCAAATTTGCTTCCTATCGCTGTATCTCTACGCGGTTTTCGAGCGCCACCGCCTCATCTGCGGAAAGTTTCCCAGGTATCCCAAGCAATATTATTTATAAAGTTAATTCGGTTCTCCCGAACCGACGGTGAGAAGTGGGACAAGGGCACGGGCGGTAACTCAGGGCCCGGTTCTAGATTTGGCCCGTCGTATCTTACTTGCTTGATGCTTCGTGGGGTTATGCGACGACACACAGAGTAATGCAGCTGTGCATCAGTTGAAGCAATATTTCTCCTCATTAATGCCATGGGAGGGGAAGGCTATCCAATCGGCTGGGCCCTGCTTTTACCCCAAAATCATCCGATCAACGTGTTCAGCATATCCAACCCAAAACGTGGCTGTCAATAGTTGATAGTTGATGGCGTCTTCTGAAATACCATTGCTATTGATCGGTAGTCCCATCAAATTATTTCTAGTATTATGAATAACCTGCCAGTTAAATTCATGATACCGCGGTAACCGAAATATTGTGCCGTAAGGGATTCCTTTAATTGCGTCACGCAGACGTATTCCTATCAATTTGGGATTCTGGGCACGAGACAAATCCCCATTGTGAAGAAGCACACATTTTTGAGATGCCACTTGACTAAACGTGGGGTGTTTATAGGGCTATTTAGATGCTTTTGGCAAGCACTCTATCGGATCTGAGCGATATCATTGCGAAGCCAATAGCTAGTGGGGTAGAAAAATGCTTATTAAACTCAAGGTTATTCGCGGCTGAGAATGGGTGTGTCTTGCGCACGCGACCCATATAAGAACATATCCTATCGACTAAACCTAAAGCGATGAAGCTTTGTCGATGCCCCTCGCTACTACCATTCGTGGTAGGTAAGCTGAAACTTGCAGGTTCAAAATGGGAAAAGAATTCTAAACTCCCACTTTCGAGAACACTTGGTCGCTTTAACTACACCAAAGGGGAATATAATTAGCTAATTAGTGCCGCATGGTCCAGCAGCCTAGTGGGCCCCGATCAACAGAATCCGCTAACTCCATCGTCGGTGGGGTAAGGGTTTAGCGACGCATTCCAAGCAACAGGGTTTTCGATATATTGTGGCTTTGGCCTTCGTATGAAGGCTAAAAGGTAATGAAATTCAAACTACGCCAGCACTGTTGAAAAATGCGAAAAACAGAACAGGCGCAAATAGACGACGAAAAGTCTATTGGGCAAATGCTAAATGCCAATAGTCCTCAAAATCAGAAAGTGGGTCCCGTGGGATATTCACTTACCTTCCTTGTGCTTCGATATATATCGATTCGCGTAACCAATGGCCGTAGCTGAGATATCGTAATTAAGTCTAGATTGTTGTCGACGGCCGGCGGGCCAACTGTCCATTTTATACATATGCGTCCGTTGGGACCATGGCACGAAGCCTTGACCAAACTTTAATTTCCCTGATCATTAATTGAAAATATCTTGCATCATTGAGGGGTAGTTATCTTCATAGTCGTGACGAGAATATCTGGATGGTATGGCCAATCCAAGGGCAGCATTTCATGGTGGTGCAATTGTGGAGAAGTATGCTGTCATGGCCAAATGGAGCTAGCCAAATTCGTCGAAAGTGTTTAGCCTCAAATTACCCAGCCGTAAATGTGGCTAGTGCAGCTGTGTATCAGATTACAAGCCTTCGCGGACCTTATCGATAACTGGCCTTTGCCCTCGTTATGGTTCTACAACCCGTCGATCCGATAGGGTCTGAATTTAACAACCCTACCTATATTTACTGCTTCAGGGCCTTGGTCTTGTGTTCAAGCGAAGCAATTCATGTCATACAACAGTTGGTAACACAAATCCATTTTCGTCAACAACACAACATTAGAGTAGAAATCCAACAAGGTCAAGGCTATAACGTAGACGTAGCTTAAGACCTGATCTATGCGTCCGCTTTGACCCGGTTGATGATGGCATGCAGGAATTTTAGACTATGGTAAGCTGCTAAGTATTTCCAAGATCTTGAACACGAGATTTTTTCTTCAATTATAATCAGCCCGGCCGGAAATAATATCCGGTCTATATATCGTAGGTGCGGCTAAGTTATCATTACAGGTCAATATGCCTTTAAAGGATGTGTTGTCAGTAGCATCAGAAACTAGTTGGTGGCCAACTCTATGCACTGCACAGTACAAGTTGATTCTGAGAGTAGTCTCCATGTAAGCTTAGGGTCTAGGGTCTGGGGCTGAAATGATCCAAGACAAACACTGTATATCTGTCGGTCATTAAAATTCCTATCACGATTAAAAGTGCAAAATTTTCTGCTGTAGCTAATATCACAAACGTTGGAAAAAGACTGAGTTGACGGTTGGGATTCAAGCTTAGCTACCCCAGTTTGATTCAGTAAGCGTAAGCACCGAATCGAGTACTCGCGCTAACCAAAACCGGAAGCGGGCTGACCAGCCCCTGCTCGAAATAGAAAGAGGCGAAGTTCATGAACCAGGCCAAAAGGCCAAAAGAGGACGGCCCAGCATGCTGCTTTTCCTTCTTTATCGCCCGTGCTTTGTATAGTTAGGGTTTTTACAGCAAAATTTACAGCCCTACGAGGCTCTTTTGGGATAGCTTGGGGTATTCCGCCTGTCACATTGTAATTACTAACCAAGCTTTCATGGATGGAACAGTTGTTATTATTCCATGACTCGGCCCGTATGTTTAAATTTGATTACTAGATCGTTACTTTGTTTCAGTCCCATCCTGCCGGCCCAGAGCTGCCGTGACTTCTGGGCGAATTCTTAACGTCAGGCTTACCTTCAGCTATTACCCCGGCAGACTCAAGCGTAGTACATACATTCGTACAGGATTAAGCTAATCGACTATCTATGCATGTAGGAGGCAGTGCTGACCGAAGCTCGAGCTCAAAGGACTTCTATCAATTTTAATGCCTTGAACTCAATTCATGAAGCCTTCTACGTCGCAGTATTCACGATCTCTTTTGTGTATATATAGGGCCGGTATGAAGCTCCTCAGTCGACTCTTTTTTTATCATCATCATCATCATCAGCAACAATACAAAAGCATCTTCTTCGATCCTCAATAATCACTTCAATTACCTTTCTAGTTTAATTTAGACTTTCTAAGTTCTTTTTTATAAGATCAACCCAAATTTTCAAAATGTTCGCCTCCAAGACTATCACCATCTTCGCTGCTGCTTTGGCCGCTCTCTACTCTACTGTCTCCGCAGCTCCTACCCCAACCAAAAACGAAGTCAACGCCCGCCAGGTTGCTCCTGCTGGCGCTACTCACTCCGTTGTCGTTGGCCGCGGTGGTCTTCGCTTCGATCCTGAAAACATCGTCGCTGAACCCGGTGACATTGTCGAGTTCCACTTCCTCCCACGCAACCACTCCGTTGCTCAATCCAACTTTGCCAACCCTTGCCAGCCAATCGACTCCAATGCTTTCTTCTCTGGCTTTGTCCCCACTAACTACGGACAAAACGAGAATGTCTTCCAGATCACCATCGAAAACAGGAATCCAATCTGGTTCTACTGCTCTCAGACCACTGGAAACCACTGCCAGAGCGGTATGAGCGGTGTCATCAACCAGAACTTCGATTCCAACGAGTTCACCCTCGCTAAGTACAAGGCCAGGGCTGCTGAGATCGGTGGTACTTCCACTTCTCCATCCATTGTCGGTCTTGGTGGCAACCTCAACGCCCGCGTTCTTCCAAACCCCAACCCACTCAGCGGATTCTAAATTAGCTGAGCTTAGTAAACGGTGATATGGCGACGAATAGTCGCTTTACCTCGATCGCTTGGACCCAAGGCTAAGAGTGTTAGAGGATTTAGGATGGACGACAAAAACATGCATAGCATTCGGAGTTTTCTGATTTTTCTTCATACAAGGCGCTTATTTTAGACATTCTTTTATTGTACTTTTGATGATGATTCTTGTTCCTGTTTTCTACGATCTCTTGTACCTGTTACCTCGGGTTATGCACTCATTTTCTTGCATTCATGTCATATATATGAGTAACAAATATGAGAACTATCTTTGGTCTTCCATTATAACTCTTCTTTGGGCTTTAGTCCACAATCAATAATTTAACTATTCACAGCCCTCTTGCACAGGAAACCACTATCTAAATATAGCCTCGAGAACTGATATTAAGATTAGCTCGTAGCTGGCGACGGTCTATCGTTCGAATCCACTTCCGGGATATCAGAATCTACAGAGCCAGTTCCAGAAGAATCAAAGCGTTCAAGCTGTGGTATCGGTCCCTGTGGATCTTCCACTTCCTCTCCAGCATTCTCAGCCTCAGTCGAAGGGCTCGCGGGAGGCTGCCAGAACCTGATTGGAAGCCCCACAGGAGGCTGTTGCGGAGGCGGCTGAAATAGTGCTTGAAACCACCCTGCGAGAGGTCCTAGGGGATTAGGCCGAGGTAATGGGGCCGGCGCGTCGTCATCTGAGTCAAGTTGGACCGCGATGCGGCCTAAGTCAGCAGGTTCAGGACCAGGTTCAGGAAGATCCCACTCCGCTTCCAGCTCATCATCCGCCAAATCGTTCCACCCATCTAAATCAGCGTTTATATTCCTATTCGCCGGCGGCCTGTCTCTATTCCGTCTAATTCTCGATCTCGCGCCAAAGTCATTTTCGA
This sequence comes from Orbilia blumenaviensis, assembly GCA_036872755.1. Lineage (NCBI taxonomy): Eukaryota > Fungi > Ascomycota > Orbiliomycetes > Orbiliales > Orbiliaceae > Orbilia > Orbilia blumenaviensis. The sequence continues at coordinate 1,771,649 of JAVHNS010000009.1, read as the reverse complement.
AATTATTCAGTGCAATCTGGGCACCCGCTAGTCTTCTGGCAGCGTTGAGTTCGGCCGGTTGTCGCATAGCCCTAGGGTTTCGTACCATATTGAGACGGAATCCTCCGCCCGCACCGCGGCCTGCTAGTTGATTTTGACGCTGTAGTTCCGCTCTTCGGTTTTGAAGACGGGCAAGAGCAGCTCGCTGCGGATCTATTCCTCTGTTCTCGGCTTCCATAGCGCCGCCCCTGATACCGTCAGGAACGAGGAAGGGGTTGGCTATCATTCCTCCAGCATTACCACCTGGGCCTGGCATAAACGACTCAATCATTTGCTGGTGAGCATAAATGTTAAGTAGAGTCCTTATATACGGCTCTTCAAAGAACATGGGTGTCCCATCCAACCTCAAAAATTCCACAAATGCCTCCCTCTGTCGTGGGGTTAATTCTGCAACCGAAACATCGTTGTTAAGACCATGTTGTTCCTTAAATCTTAAAAACGCGATGGTCATATATTCCTGCCACCGAGCTCGAAGTTCTTGCTGAGGGTCGATATACCACCCATTTGTGAGGAGTTGTTCGTAAGTTCTATTCCTTTGAGACGGCGGGATGGGTGTATAATTCCCACCATCGATCTCATCGTTCCTAGCGCGCATCAAGAGACCATCAGGGTCCATAGGCTCCTCCATCGCCCGCTGCCTCTGTCGTTCCTGAAGGTTTGCCATTTGAAATATTCTCCCAGTATGATACTCCTGCTGTCTTTCAACTTGCTCCTCTTCAGTCAGATCATCATACGGCACATCAGCGGAACCGGCAGAGTCCACCCGTCGTAAATCAAACCCCATAGAATCCTCATCCTCAGGCCCACCGCGGCGCTGGGGCGACATATCCGGCCTAAAAGCCATAATCTCCTGAATATCACTACCTTCACTCGGTAGGTCATTTATAGACGACCCATTGTCGCTATCTAATTCCTCGGGAAGCCTAATTCGTGCCTGCCAGTCATAATTTAAAGGCCTGTACAGAATACTATTATTAGGCTCACTTCTCCACCGATTCCCATCCGTTGCCCAAATGACAATCCCACTCCTATTATCCAGATCAGCATCCGGGTAGTCTGGATCCCACAATTCGGGCCTAACATCATCACGCGGTACATTCTCATCCCAAACTCTCCACGCATGACTCTGTTCATCGTCAATGACTTTGAAATGCGTAATCCTACTCAACGGACTGCGGAAAAACTGCACCGTGTTCGGGACATCGTAGAATCGCGCAACCATGACCAACGCATCATCCACACAGTGGGGACTAGGGCCTGTCGGGTTTAGGTGCCGATAAAATGCTATGGCAGGCGGTGGGCGGGTATTGTAGCCTGTTTGAATACCTTGGGTTGAAGACCTTAAGGCTATGGAGACCAAAATGTCAGGGACTCCCACTGGAGGGACACGGTTGCAAGTTCGGTCGTCATAGGCTCGGTATGTGGGTGCTCGACCTTCGCCGTAGACGTAGTTATCGAATGCCATTTCGAAGTCGCCCATTACTAGGTTCGGGAGGGCGGAGAGGAGCCATAGAGCCCCCGCATTTGAGATGATCGTAGGTCTCATCGTAGAGTGTTTGATATATTTTGAATTGATGAATATTCTACTATCAAGAACTCGTAGAATATTATATATCTGGATATTTAAGGAGTGGAACTTAGCAGGCCATGCCCATCCACGGATCCCGTCGAAAGCCTCATGTGGAACACATGGGCTAGTTTTGCGGTGGTTAATTTTATAGCCTGTGGACAAGGCGTGGGGGTTGATGGCTATGCATTCGATAGAACCAGCTCTTCCTCTCTCATAAACGCTTCGAGCATCAAGGCTTATGTAGCGTATGTAAGGTTATGTCAACACATATATTTGTAGTATTTTGCGAGCCTAAAATCCGGACATCTATGTTTTCTACTTTCCTTCATGCTTTAGTTTACGGTGGCACATGTTGGTACCTAAAGCGCCTGCTTACATAGCCTCCATTTCCTTCTATAATATATGAAATTTGTATATGAATTTGCTTTTGAAAAAGATTTGGGTAATAGCAAAGATGATACAACGCCCGCTAATCCAACCTGGAAATAAATACCCACATACAAACGCCATCCAGTTTATCTTACAGCATATATAGTAGCTTGTCATGGAAAAGAATGAGAGCAAGAGTATGCATACTTCACTTCTTCCCCTTCTTCTTCTTCTTGCCCCCACCATTACCCCCGGAAGCAGCATTAGGGGCGGGACCAACCTTCACCTTCCCAGCCTTATCAACATAGGCCTCCAACCCTGCTGCTTCCAATGTTTCTCCATTAACAACCTCCCTGGCTTCTAACTCTCTCAAGATCTTCTGATTCTCGGGATTACCCTCCATTAGATTTCTTATACAAAGTGTTGCGTGTTGTTGGATGTCTATTCCAATCGTTAGAGCCTTGCACTTCAAATACGAAAGCTATGAAAAGTAGAGGAAATAGATAGAAAGTACTCACAAGGATTCTCCTCATCAATCCCAAAACACCCGAGCACCGCCAGCACACCCCCCGCCTTCCTAACCTCATCCTGTGTAGCCTTACTCCTATAAACCAACAAACTCACCAACTGCACCAACGTCCGCTTTATCAACGGCCATCTGAACTCCACGGGATCATTACACTCCATCCCAACCCCATCATCATCATCATCGTCATCTTCTTCCTCTCCATCCACAACCTCTCCCTCCACATACCCGGTGGTACTGTTCACTTTCCTCCTCCTCTCTCTCTCTCTTTCCTTCTCCCTTTCCTTCTCTTTGGCGCCGGTTCGAGGAACGTACTCTACAAAGCACTTTAATACCTCCACGATCTCTTCCACACATTTGGTTTCGCGGAGATACACCCTCCCCACACCCTGCTCTGCAAACAACATTAACAACTCAAGCAGCTGAATTAACCCTTCATAGTGTAATTCAACATCATAGATCGTAATCCCCGCTACACTAGTAATGCTCCTCCCGTCTTCCGTTGGTATCTCGGTGATTTCTAGTACTCTTTCACTAGGTTTCCCAGTAGAACCCTTTCCAGACCCGTCTTTACCGCTGTTACTAGGAGAAGCGGTGGCGGAATAACCCATTGCCTTTCCAATCTTCGTAACCATGTCGCGAACCGCGGGTCCTAGTTGGCCTTTGAATACCTTTACGGCTAGGAAGTTCACAATCTCGGGCGTGGCTTCTGAATGGTCAATATCAACTTCTGTGGCTGCATCGTCGTTTTCGGGTAGGGTGTTATTAGCTGTGGTGGTTGTAGCCTCCACGACCGGTGGAACGATATCATCCACCTTCGGTGGCCCCAGATCAGAGCGTAGCGCGGCTGTAAACTCAGCCGTAAATTCATCCATCTCACTCTCATCATCCGTTACAACATTAACTCCTTCTGCGGCACCACTGCTACTGGGCTCCTCGGGTGGTGGCGAAGGCGGAGGTGGAGCAACCCAATCTTTCCCAGCAGATTCCTCGAGCCTTCCATCGTAGTTAATAAACACTCCAGGGTCGGAAATCGTCGGTAGAGCAGCGGGCGCATATATAGTATGTAATAACCTCAAAATAACAGCCTGTGGAGGTGTAATAGCGTGTATTCCTTCAAACTGGTAGTTCCGGCAGTCGACATATTCCTTCAGAGTTTCGAAAAGGTAGGTAATTAGGCCGTTGTGGAGGATTGTTTCCATGATCTCAAGTCTATATTCCCCAGACAGTATGTCAGCAGATTATCCTTATGTAGGAATAAGTGAACGAGGGGGGGTGGGGACTAACATCAACTCGAAATAGATATGATCATCAATCTCATGCCATGCATCCACAAACATCAACAATCCAGCCATAAGTCCAATACCCGCCTCAGCTGCCAACATCATCTTGCACCTCATCAACTGTCTCGCCGGATCAGTACCATCTATATCCGTAATACTCCCATGTATAATCAGCAACAGCGGCAGCATCTCCTTCGCATTAAGAATAGTCGGTAACATCGTCACAAAGCTCAGTTTTGCGGTTTGTCCGCTACCGCCGTTATTGCTAGCTGATCCGTTGTTGGATGAAGACGCGGGTTTTAAGGAGTCTTGAAGTTGGAGGTCTTTTAATGGGTCTGACGACGATTTCGAGGAGGATGGAGCGGCCGAGTCTTTTTGATATTGCTTTACGGCCTTTCGTTTGGCGGCTTCGAGGAGGCGGGTGGAGCCTGGTACGAACAGGTGCATCCATAGCGACATCTTGCGCTTTTCGTTCCCGGAAATGAGGTTGTTCAGAAACTGAAGGCATGTAATAAGGACTTTGTGATCTATCCACACGCTCCCCGTTAGCATCACAACTACTCCCATATCCAAACAGAAGAGGGGGAAAGGAAAATACTTACAACTCTCCTTCTCAGCGTGCTTGACGCATATCTCACACAACCGCCTAACCTCCTCTTCAAATTTGCTCTCCGCCGCCAAATCCTGTCCCCTCTCCTTTGTCGCCAGCAGATTCCGTCCAAGAATGACCAGCTCCCAGACCTTGGGGAGAAGATACATCTTATCCCGCCTGTCTTTGCAGGTACACGTCTGCTCTCCAACCCCATTGACCCTCTTCCCAGTCCCCACTGTCCCACCACCGCCACCAGTCCCCGTAGCGACATTCCCACCAGCAACAGTAGAACTACTACCGTCAAAATGATGCTCACATCCTCCCAATTCATCGTTCCCACTCCTTAACGTCTCGGTCATAGCCTTCCATACCCGCGCATTAAACGCCAACACCTCCCTAGCTTCAGAACTCGTCTGTGTCCGCTTTACGATCGCACGTAGTTCATCGTCGCCTAGTTTCTCCTTGTCTGGTGATAGTACGCCCGGATGTGTAAATGACGCTTGGATGCTGAAGAGGACGGCGAGGAGCAGTTCGGGGAGGTATTGGAGTTGTGTCATTTTTTTATTTTTATTTTTATAAAAAAGATGGCCAAGAAACGATTCAGTATTGTCCCCGTCTATATACCTTCGTTCTCGATTTCTTCGCTCTTTTTTGTGGGGTAATAGCGATGTCGTGTGTGTAGGTTATTTGTATGTGGGGTCGGCCGCTATCAACGTTTTTTTCGGAGCCTTCCAGCTCCAAAACCTAGCAAGGAACTGCAAATGAACGAATTAGGATAAAAAAAAGAAAAGGCAATCCCACGAGGCCGCGCGCGCGGTAAACTAAACTACCAAGACTAATAGCTGCCGGAATGATATAACGTTGACGGTGCGCTGAAATATCCGGGTTAAGGGAGGAAAAAGAGAAAGGATTCGAAGTTGAAGAAAGATGAAAGAAGGGTTGTGGTGGTAGGACGACGACGCTTTCAAGCGGGCTAAAATTTTTGTGGGTCATCCCGCCTTAACTTTCCCGCTTGTTGTGCTTACATAACCCTGTCGCTCGTCTATCTGCACCCCAGCTATGGCCATTCACATGCAGAGTCTAGATCTCGTAGCTGAGCTAAGTTAGGTATCAACAGCTTGAATATGCTTGTATAGATATAGTAAGATACTTTTATTATCCTTCTTTTCTTTCGATAGTTCAGATTCTAACAGGAACAATAACCGAACTTTTGAAAGAAAAGGCGCCGGAATAGTTGGTCTGTAGTAGTAATACGTATAATACATGATCTGGTAGTACACCTCTTAGGCCGCCACCAATATCCCTCAAACCCTCCCCATCTTTACCCCACGGGAATCCCTCTAAATAGATCCCCCCTTGTATGCATAACCAAGTTGTTAGAAAATATAAAGAAACAGTATTTCTCGCTCCAAAGAACACCAGGAAGCGCTAGCTCCAAGATCCATAAAAAAGATAAACCCGACCCGCAAACAGTATATGGTCACTCGTACCTCGGGCACTTCAATTCCTTCAAAACAGACATTGTAAAGGGAACGAGCGGAGTAGAGAGCTCAAAGGGAGAGTAAAGCCTATTTCTTCCCCAATAAACTCGAGTTCTCATCCGCATCCTCATCTCCATTCACCTTCCCGCCGTTACCACTACTACTGCTCCCCTCTGCCACGATAGCAATCTCGGTTATATCCTCCGGATCACTGGTCTCCACGATAATCTTCTTAATCCCGCCCACATCCTTGGGCCTCTCCTTCAAACTTCCTGTTCTTACTTTCTTAAAACTATGTGCTGGCGACGGTGTTCTGGGCGTACTCTTCTGCTCAGGAACCTTCATCGCGCCCGGTTCCAAGTCCCCAGGAACACTGCTTGATAATGTATGAGCCGCCGTGCTGGGTGTGTACTCTACCCGTGGTGTGGACTGTGACCCATTAACACCATCTTCAAATGTAATTGTTCTCCTTTCCTTCGCTGATTTTTGCTGTTGCTGTTCTTCCCCTCCAGGACCAACGGTAGCGCTTCCATCCGGCTGTACAGTCTTAATCTTGATAGTCTTCAGTCCTGTACTCCTCGGTGCCGCGGCAGGATTACTTGGTCCCAAATGCTTCAAGCTCTCCTTTAGGCTATCGGGAATAACTCCGTTCCCGCCTCCACCGCTTAACTTCCTCATCACCGCCTGAGAGACGGAAGCCTTACTAGTCTTCCTCGGCGATGCTTCGTTCTCGATTATCCCCGTTGAAGCTCTACGTTCTGCACCAGCCGAAATCTCAGGCCGACTACTACTATTATTGATAGTCGAATAGCCTTCAAATGACCCAGCCAAGAGCTTATCGCCTTCTCCAGCAACCGCCATTTTCTGACTTTCGACCGCTGCATCTAGGATTTCAACCGCTTGGTTGGTTTTACCTTTCACTGTGCCTTCGCTGGGGAAATTCGTACCGTAGTTACGCCGGCTTATAGGCGCGGGGTTCATACGACGAATTGCCTTGTGAACATCAACGTAGACGTCGGATTCATCGACGATTTCCTCACCAATGAGTTCTTCGATTACATCTTCGAGGGTGATGACACCGAGGGCACCGTAGTTTTCGCCGGGGGATTCGGAAACGAGAACCATGTGGCTCTATATTTACGTAATTGAGATATATTAGCCTTGCACCTAAGAAGAAAAATGTATTTGAGGGAAATAATCTTACCTTTCCCTCCTGAAAGAAATTGACAATATCCAAGCAACTAGTCTCCGGTGCCGTCTCCGGCAGCGTAGCCAGCGGGAAATCCGCAACCTTCATTCCGTCCTCCGGATCATACGTAATCAAGATCTTAACCAACAGCATACCCACAAAGTTTGTCGGCTCGCCAGGTGCATGGATTGGTATCCGACTGTACCCCTTGCTAAGAATCTTATCCATAGTCTTCTCATCCAGTACTGTATCGGCCGACATCGTAAACACATCCTCCATGGGCGTCATAACACTTCCCACGGGTTTCTCCTTGAGATCAAGAACGGCAGTGATAATAGTGACCTCATCCTGGTTCAATCGTTCGGCAGGGTGCTCGCCAAGGGTTTTATGTAGTGTAACTAGGGTTTTCAAACCGGCTTTCTTGTACGTGGTACCGTGATCCTCGCCAAGGATCCAGTCGAGGAGGAGAGCGGTTGGGTATGCGACCGGGTACATGATGTACATAAGTGCCAGAACGAAGGGGGCTAGGTAGGCGCCTATCGAGAGACCGTATCGGACGCAGACGGACTGCGGGATGATTTCGCCAAAGATAACTGGTTACACATAGCATTAGCTTATCTCTTCTTAACTCTAATCCTCTTTCCACATCGATAACGATAGATAAATGACAATTTAAGGAACACACATACCGATCAAGACAGTACTACTTAAAACGGCCGGCCACCCGCCACCCAAGCTTCGGTCGAGTAGAATAGGCAGCGTTTCGTTGGTAATGACATTGGACAAGAGTAACGTAACCAGGACCCAGTGCTTCCCACGGGTTAGAAGCCTTAGGACAGCCCTGGCGTGCTTTTGCTCCTTATCCTCTCCGGATTGCGCGATAACCTGTAGATAAATCTCATCCTGGCCCATCAATCTGTTGCCCACATCCGGAGGAATATGTTAGCACCCCAGCCACCCCAATAAGGAGGAAAATACTCCAAAAAAAAAAAAGATTTAAAATTAATTGAAGACAAATCCAGATTTTCATGATCTTTAGAAGGGGTCCAAAGAAGAAGAAAAAACATAGAAAGTGAAAAGAAAGGAACAAGGGGAGTTTGTAAAAGAAATGACGTACCCTAACGTCAACCCAGCAAAAACACCACCCAGCACAACTAAGAATACCGAAACACCAAGGTAGATCCAGAACCTCGGTTCGTCCGGATCACCTTCTACGTCGTCATCGCCGTGTGAGGAATGACCGCCCCAGACATTGAGAGAGTCGCGTTTACTCCGGCCGCTGAGCGGATATGATGCGAGTGTCGGGATCTGAGCGGAGAGGAGGAGAATGAGCCGAATAATGGAGTTTGCGAGACTCGAGCGGCGGTTTAGGGACATCGCTAGTTTATCTTTTATTTTCTGTACTTTTTTTAGATCTGACTTTGAAGTTTAGATAAATATTTTCGAAGTTAAGATTCCTCCGAATATATCGGAGAAGAAAAGGATGATGGGTGGAAAAAAAAAGAGAGAGAGGGAGAAGAGGGAGGAGGGTTCCGAAAGGCGAGCAGGAGTGCCGGGTTGGGTTGATTACTACGGTGTGGCTAAGCCGAAAAGCTAAGATGGCCGGGGTCTGCGCTAAGAAGCTTGGGAAAAAATTGAGTCCAGAATCTTCCGGCCGGACCAGCTACAGGTTTCTCCCGATTGAACGGAGGATTGCACGGGAGTCTGGATTAGATATATGGATTCCTCAGCCTCTAAGTATTTTATATAACTGTGCGATACGTGCATATGAATTTATCAGAGGCAGCACTTCTGATCAGAGGAAAGATGGAGATGCCAGACGCATCAGAGCAGAAGTAGAGTTATTTGGATGGCCGGTCGGCTGGAATGCTCTCGATTGGCTGCCCCCGGAAAAAGCCTTTAAAGCCAAAAACAAACGGCGCCGCAGAAACGAATAACGAAGGCTGACGTCAGGAATCCACCCTGGACATTTAAGACAGGCAAGTTCCTTAAACTAACTAACTTCACAGGATTAAATCAAATATGTACCTGATCGACAAACCCTGCCCTTTGAAGCAGATTCTGTTTAAAAAAATGCTAATAGGGTCTGGTGTCGATAACGATAAGAAAACCGTATACACACTTAAGTCGGAACCCTGAATCCAGTCCTATTGTATTAGGTAAGTAAAAATAAATATCGGTACGTTTTAATACCCGTTAGAACGTTACCTTCACAGACGTTTGGACGTTTCAAGTTCCCCCACGTTTGACTAAACTGCAGTGACATCCTAGCCCGACAAGCTACCCTTGTCAGTGCCGACAATTAGTTAGTTAAGTCTATACTTCGGCCTTTGTCTGTACATTATCATGAAGAATTAAAAACGAGATACCTAAGCATATAGGAAAGTGATACTTGTCACGCGGACGGACGAACGGCTCCCTAAGATCCTCGGGTCTGACGAAGATATGCCGAGGCCGTCGTGTAAATTCAGAAGAAATAACAAGGGACCATTACCAAAGTAAGTTTTAGCAATGGGTGAAGCGTATACGTATATCTACCAAAGGCAAGGGTCGGGGGAATTAAGTTAAGGGTCGATACCATACCACAGAATAATACCAGTGTTCATGTCAAGGTTAAGTTACATAAGTACTTACTGTAGGGGGAATGGCGGACTTAATAGAAGTCCTCCGCGGTTCAAGTCTTCTTCGTGCCCGATAAAGAAATTACAATTTCTCAAGTCAGCTTGAGAGCCCTCGAATCACCTCCCAAGCCCCACCTAGGGTAAGTATTTAGTAGATGATATTACCGCCACCACCGTCACCAATTTTACCAGTAGACGTATGTACCGACAGCAGCTGTCGCTCTATGGCTACAATTGACTGGTACCAGATGTATTCAGAACCTAGAATATTATTTGAATGGCAGTAACATTATAATATTGGTTCTAATCGATATGTATCGACACAACCATCGCAGGGTTTCGACTTTGCATTGTTTCTGACACCCGCAAGATCTCGAGACCACCTTAGTGCTACGCAGCTTAGGTGGAATAGCCGACCTAGTAGAAGATTTCTGACGTTCAGATCTATTTAGATTTCGTGGCCAACATGCATAAAATAAACCACAGTTTCTCAAATCAACTTTCAGTCCTCCAAATTGCCTCCCAAGTTTGAATTTACCAAAACCCGAGCGGTGACTACTGGTCTTGTTGGCGGCACTTATACATCTTGGCACTTAAGTATCTCAACACAAGGTAACCTGCCTTCGCGGCCCTTCGCGGCCCTTCGCGCAAGAGCTAATTAGAAGGGATGCAAAAAATCAACAGCGCCGTAGTGGCATGGGCATTAGAATAGTAGAATCCACGCTTGGCTCATAGGCAAACTGTTAAGCAGTAGCCAGGTATGCTAGTAATTCACAAAGTAAGGCGCATAGTTCCTACCGACCCAGCCGCTTGTGAACTTCGAATTGCAAGCAAGACTATACAGTCCCATGAATCAAATTGAACCGATGACAAAGGTTTTGCTGTGTAATGACGGCCTCAGACCCTGGACTTGTGAACAACGCATCGGCTGCTGGCGCACTAATCAGTAACTACCTAGTACTAAACCGAAATACAACATCAGGAACTTTAGCCTATCACAGGACAACAAGCTTTGCGCGAGGCTTCTATAATTCGACATACGGACCTGTTTGTTGACTTGAATCTTACGACCCCACCAAAAGATAACTTATTAACTTCTTAAAAAATACCTCGGTGAACTCACTTAACTTCAATTAAGATGCCTGACCAGTTGACGGCGAATAGCGACGTCTAGAACAGATAAACATAGAGATTTTCTTGAGAAGCAGCTCCTAATATCAAAAACACTTGGGCCCGTACCTCAGATTTGATCATAACAATTGTGTCAATTTTAATAATAGAGACTAGCTGCAGGCGACTCAACACGGCCAATAATATTTAGCAGGAGGTCTGAGAAATACGCATGCTCGGAGAGTAGTTTCATTCACATTTGCTGCGCCTGTGTAAAAGTTTTGATAGGAACCCCACTTCATTCTCAGCACGACTACGTGTACGGTACAAGTTTTTTGGATTTATCATATCATTTACTCTATAGCTTCGCTTTATCTCCCACATTCGATACCGTTTTCTTTACTATATACTATCCGCGTTTTTGATAAGTTGCGCTTTGTATAGAAGGTTTAGGTACGAGACAACCTAGATTAGGATATCTCAGGGTAGTTATAACCTGAGCTTGAAAGGCTCCAGGCTGACTCTAGCAAATATAGACTATTCGCGCTGTTTATCAAAGTTAACCGGCAGAAACTATCTACCAGACCCGCTACTTTCCTCACAATAGTCATGACGCTTAAACGACACCCTCATGCTGCGGTTGCCGCTATTGTTGCCTCTTCGGTGATTAGCTACGCCCAAGCGTCCGTTTTCACGCCTAATTGCACCATCCCTCCTCCAGGTACTAGCTTTGTAGCGGCTCCAACAGTACGTAGTACAATGAGCATCGTTTGGAACTGCCTCTCTGTACTATTGCTATGTACATGGTCGACTCAACACCTCAATGTACCAAAGAAGAGAGCAAAACCCCAGGGATTCATAGCGAACGTAAAAGACGCTATTCTCGACACCCTCCCAAAGGCAAAATGGATGGTAATCGCCCTATTGATGCCGGAGTACCTTGTCAGCAAAGCTTTTAGTGACTGGCTGGGAGTCCAATACGCTATCAACAGAACTAAGCCACGTAGGAGTTTAGAGGGTACGGATCCTCCATCGCAGAACATTGCAATGGGCGAAATTGGGAGGCAGCTTTACGGGACAGGTACGGATCTGGATCCGGGCCCCCATACCGCGCCCGAGGAAGTGCCCGGGGAAGCTGTGCCTGCGGAAGCCCCCAAAGACTGGGGAAAGCTCCATATCTACCTGGCGAATACCGGTTATTTTGTTCTTGACACAGGCCGAAAAGAGGAAAATATTGTCACCACAGTCCATTATAATTATGATCCAATTTCCGACTTCAATATCGACATGCTACGTGGACGCCGCTTTTGGGCTCTTAACAATAGCCAATGGAACCATCTAGCCGACTATGAAATTATGAATCTCCCAGACGTGGATGAGGCGATATTAGAAAAGCTAGGCCATGGCAGTGCATTTGTCACCATCCTGGCGCTTTTGCAGATCGCCACACATATAATACAACTGATTGCTCGGCAGGTTAAGGGGCTACCATCAACACAAATTGAGATCGCTACTCTTGCCTTTGTCGTGCCAAGTGCTATTATATACATTCTGACCTGGGGATACCCACAGGGTGTGAATACACATCATGTGGTAAAGCTCCCAGAAGGCTTCTCTGGATCACTAGAACACCTCGAAGATACATTAACTGAACTTGGCCACTTCTATACATGGGTCGGCCCTCGCCCTGATATCTCCATAAATCTAAGCCTCGGCCCGATACCGATCCCAAATGACAGCGTCGTCCACGCCGAACTCTCATCCCTGGATAGGATACAGATTTTGGAAAAGTTATCGGGTTCGGCTGAGTGGAATCAAGAGGTTATTGTGTTTCTTTTTGGTGCATGCATCTGCGGATTGCCTTTCGGAGGCCTACATCTTCTGGCATGGAATTCTTCGTTTCACACCAACGCCGAATCAGCCTGTTGGAAAATATCTTCCATTTTGGTGACTATTATACCTTTATTGTTCCCATTGCCCTTTTGGGCGATGACCACGTTGGAAGATGTATCAGAAATTCTATCCCAGGTCATGGTGTGTTTTTTAATAGTAATGCTGGCGCTCTATATTATCGCAAGGCTATTTCTACTAACGGAAATGTTTTTAACCCTTGCCTATCTTCCTCCCGCGGCATTCGACGAGACTTGGGCAGGTCTGCTCCCTCGGTTTAGTTAGTTCATCATGACCATGTATCGCCCGCTCATCTTGATGCAAGCGACACAATTTAAATTAGAGAATACCCGTACGAGGCTTTGATAAAAATGAGAGGTTTTAGCCTGGCTTGAGAAATTGACTAGCTATATATTATACTAAGCAGCTTCTTTCGAGTTAACGTTAGCCACCAAGTAGATTTAACCCGTAGAATCTTCCTATCAAGTGTACCATTCCCCCCTAAGATAACTGCTTAAGTATATACGTACTAGGTTTCAAGCGTTACAACTAAATATAAATTTCAGAAAACCACAATTTCAAGTGGTCTTGTACACGTGCACCTGCTGTCCCATTTCACCCAGGTAAAATGACCTGCGGCGGAAGTCTTAAAACCAGAAAGGGCACGAGGCAAGGCCATAACCGAAAGTCGCTTCATTTTGTATAGTCCCCACTTGTAGTACTTGTGCAGAAGTTATGGGTACGAGACAAATCTAAATTCATAATTATATAATACTCTCAATATCTTCCAGTGGCCCAGCACAACAATCAAGGCAGAAGGCTCATAACCGCCCATGCCTCTTGCCTGCAGCCTTAGACTGGTATTTTGCTCCTAGGTTAGGTAGCTGACGATCTGTGGAAGCTTTGATAGTCAGTACGTCCTCGTATTTGTTTTTGACTCCGCGCTGCAGAAAGTCCGCCTATTTCCGCCCCGGAATTGGTACTCGCAAAGTGCGGCGAGGGTACTCAAGTAAGTGCTCTGGTTCCCCATACCCATATTTCAGACTTGGCTGCATCAATTCATTTTGAATATATTACTTATCAATTCACTGGCAAGGTAGTCTGCTTATTAGGAATTGCTCCCAGCTGGCCAATGAGATAATTTTAAAACATATCTGTAAAGATGTTAAGAGCTAGACAGCTGGATACGCCCTAGCCATCTTGGGTTCCGTAGGTTGCCGAAAACCCGTACACATACAAATACATTCGCCTCGTAAAGCAGAGGGTTGTTATAATGTCATATATATTAATGAATTACCATTAATACTAAACTCTAAACTCTTTCTACTCTACCCTTCAAACATCTATATCATACATGTACCTCTCCAAACAACAAAAAAAAAGCAGAATATGTCTAGACTGATCAATCAATCAATCAAAAATAGAGGGGAGGAGAAAAAAAGAATGCAACGGACGCTCAAACTGCAAGAGGGATGGAAAGAAACACGCTACTCCTCATTCTCACCCCCAGATATACAACAAAACACCCGCTCGTCCAAAAAGGGAACAAAAAATGATATGAAGAAAAAACGCCATAACGTCGAATGACAAACAGGCAAGGAAGGATAATTTATATACAGTTACCATGCAGATGCAAGATGCTCCAACCTTGAATTTATCAGTAGTACTCAAACCCACCATTAACTCTTTGCCAAGATTCAATCAGAGGTGTTAGAATGATAAAGAAAGGACTATATCCTTCTCTCCTTCAACAAGCCCTGCTGTTCCTCCCCATCGTCCAAATCCACATCTTTCAACTCCTCTTTCTCAAGATCCTTCTCTCCAACCTTCTCCTCGTCTACTAGATCTTCCAATTCCAACTCATCAAAGCTACCCCTCAACCTCTCTCCTTCAACCTCAAACTCCTTATTAAACGGCGTAATCCCCAAATCAATCGCCTCCTCACTCGCGAAGGTTCCATAAACATCAACTTCATCCTGCTCTCCCAATCCTTTCGGTGGGAAACACTTCATGATACCCCAATAGACAATCAAACTCTGCACAAATCCAAAGATACAGAATCCACGATAGTACAGTACTGCAGCTGTAACTTCCGTTCGGTCCTTAATACTCAAATTTGCCACCATCCCGGGAATAGCCGGCGCCACGCAGGCAAGCCATACGAACAACGCTCTCCAGTTAACTCCGTAGTTGAAGTAGTAGCTCCCTGCGGTATCCCGAGTATACAGATGCGTAAGCTGTATTCTCTGCCTCCTGACCAAAAAGAAGTCGCTAATCATGATTCCCGTCAATGGCATCAAAAATACCGAAAAGTCGGAGAGAATGTCCAGGTACATTTTCGAGAGATAATAGAACTGCCAGGGTTGGAATGCCCATGATAGCATCGCGGCGATGATGCAACCGCGCTTGATGTTGACGTATTTAGGGAATAGACCGGCGAGACCCATGCCAGCGGCGTACGCGTTTCCGAGGACGTTCTGGGCAAGTTGCGAGGTGATAAGTCCAGCAGCGCAGAAGAAACATGCTGCGCGGGTAAGGAAGGTGTAATCTCGGGCTAATCTATCCATCAGAAGATCGACTGGATTCCAGATCGGTTGGCCGGATGCATCCGTATTCATCGACGCCGTGACAATGCCAAGCAAAGGGATGATAGTGCCAGGCACGAACAGACCAAACAGCGTTCCAAAAGTCTGAACCCCCTGTCTTCGTGCAAACCTCGTAAAATCCGCGTGGTTTAAAATACCCGAGGCGACAGATCCAAGAATTGAGGTAATTCCGTAAAGCCAGGTCCACCACCGATTTGTCTGCGCGCGAACCGTATCCCACCCACCAGAGGGGTCCTTGAACTCGCCAGTTTTGACTGTCCAGAGGGTCAATGAGATCATAACTATCAACGCCAGCACGTTCGAGAGTATAACCGGGTGTTTGATCTTTTCAGGTCCAACGAGCATAAAGGGAACCGATAGAATGTGGAACTATCACATATTTTAGCCAAACATTCCACAGCTTAAACTCACCAATCTTAAGCGAAAATATTCTCAATACATACCAGAATAAACGATATCAGGTCCCTAGTCTGCATCAAAGCTCCCTCTGGCAGGGTATTCGGCATATTCAAGAAAGAAGAACTACAACTCCCCAGAATAACCGAGATACACAACCCGCCGAGCCATGCCTGACTTCCATACCAGATAATCGACATGACCACACTCATCACGATTCCGACAAACGAGCCATAGACACCCAGAATAGCCCTATTGAGCACACCATCATCATCAGCATAAAAATCCCCCAAAGCCTAAAAATAGGAGGATAGCAGGGATCCTACCTCTGAGCAACCGTGAACCCAATATGCCATTTCCCACCAATCCACCCATTACATATCGCCAAATACGCCACCAACCCCTGGCCAACAAGCAACACCGCTACAGTCTCCCAAGTTGACAACCCCAACGACACAAGCACCGATCCTGTCGTCCAGCTCGATATACACAAACTAAATCCCCAATATTAACATCCTTCCCCGATATAGCAGTCCCGACGAAGGATAAAGGATAGTTTTCAATAAGAGAATGCAAGGTACGTACTGTGGCACCGACCAAAACCCCAAGAACTCAGTCCGACCCCAAGTCCGTCGACTCGGCGGCAAAGGAATAATATCGGGGTTTATCCACCAGTTTGTCTTGACGCCTGAACGGTCATCGTTTCTAATGACGAGAATGTCTCGGAGGCCCATCGCCTTCCCTCCTTATTAAATTCCTATCTCTATTGTTTTACTCCGCTATTATCGGTTATTCGAAATAGAAACTCGTAGGCGGTAATAACTATCCGTCGGCGGTATAAATATCGTTCCAGTCGATGTGGTTTGTTTATGTTGACTTTATTGTATTAAGGGTGTGGTTAAAGCTGTTGCTGTTACTGTGTTGTTGTGGAGTTGTCTTGAAGTCCGTCGCACGCGAAAAGGGAGATCGATCTTCAGAGGGAGAAAACGTGGCCGAGAAGGAACCGGATCGGATCGGAATCGAATCGAATCGATGCTATAGTAAGGACAGACAGGATATCATAACAGGGCGTCAAAATTAAAAAAAAATGTAGAACAAAAAATATTATAAAGCTAAAGCTAGAAGGGCTTTTTGAAACGAGTGACGATGACGATGATGACGATGATATCAGAAAGATAAAATGACCAGAGCGAAGAAGAAAGGGAAGAAGGAGGGAAAGAACACGAAGAAGGAGCTCAAATCATTATTAATAATAATTAACCTTCTCATGCTCATGCATTAAAAGAAGATAAAGTACTTTAGAGCATACTAAACGGTATAATGTAACATTTCATTCTTTCGCGTCCATTGCCCCTGTACCGCTGCCCCTAAATCAGAATTGCATCCACCAGAATGGCACTTTTACTCCTTTCCCGCCCAATCAACACCGGCCTGGCCTGGGGGGTTTGCTTGAAATTGGACGCCCATTTCCACATCTAGCTGCCACGAAAAAACCTTGGGACCCTGCATGGGCTGGGCCTTGGGGGGCCAATAGTGTTCGGGGCGCAGCTGTCAGAGCCGGGTTTGAAGTGATGCGCATTCCGGCCTAACCTTTCTTAAGCTTTTCGATACATGGCAGATGGGCCATTTTCGGGAATCCGATGCTTGCATTGCTTCGGTGGACGGACTTATCGGCGTTCCGAAGTCGCGAAAGTTGGGAATTTAAATTACTGACGGCATCGTTGCATTCTCAGCCTTTAAAACATGAGATTCTGTGGGGATAAGAGAGATAGAGGGGACTGCACGGACCTGTCAGATCCCACTACGCATGCAATCTTCAACAATCCAACCCTCAATTAGGTTTCAAGCCACATGTCGACGGCGACAGCTGGGCGACACAATAATTTATGTATAAGAATATTACACCAACAACAACACATTAACAACTATAAATTAAGAGGCCAAAATTTGCTCCATGATCGCGCAATACATGCCGGTCGCTTGGCCTAGTGGTCTGTCGGTCGCTATGAGCTCGTTACATTGAAATCCTTCAAATTCTCGATTTGGACGACCTTAACGTCCGTTACTCAGACCCAATTATACCGTATACCGTATACCTACAAATTGTCCGAACCACACCGAATTTTGGTATCTTATTTAATACTCTATATATTAACACCTGCAGTAAATGCTCTGTACACGAAACAATGCCCTCAGGGATGGTCTACTGCCAAATAAACCGGAATTTAAAGAACACAGCTGCCCCCCATCGGTTTCAAACATATATCTCAAACCCCTGTCACAAAAGTAACCTTCGCGAATTGTATACATAGCTATATAGTAGACATTCCAGCGTTTATACACATCATTATCAACGACACAGGTATAAGTGCGTGAATTATAATTATATTGCTGACAAAACGTCATTGCAAATGATTCTACTTCGTAGCAACGTCATTTTTGCACGAATATTCGATTAAAATTCAACATCAAGTATTTCAGACGCTCTCGATAAACAGTATTGCAAGATTTTCGTCTCATATCCAAACCTTTCCAGACAAATGTGCAAGATGCCAAAATCATAGTCTGTACACGATTTTTCTTCAAGTATGCGGAACGCTTAATAGCCACTTTTATTGAACGCCAAACGAAATGAAACGAGATGGGAAATGGCCTAGTTTCTTGGCTAGTTGAGAATGTTGACGGCTTAGTTTTGAGGTCGTTGAAATTTAGGCTGTGCTACGAACTGTAAATTTGATATTTGGTGTGATGGATTTTGCGAATCGTGGAAGAATAACCATTATGGATGACATTTATAAAGCAGGGGCGGTTTCCGGTTGATAGATTGAAAAACACCAATGGTACCGATTTTTGGGAGATGTAATTACGTAAGGCCACAACAAAGGTAATTCATTGAGGTAGGTTCTTCCGCTCATTTAGCACGGTTAGCTAAGCACCAGCACCGACCTGAAGTCCTGTAAATACCCAATATATCTATGGTGTGCACCAATAAATAAGATATTTGTTTATTTTATATAAAGAGGGTATACCGGGCAGCTACCGTCTATCAACCAGGTACGTAATTAGTATAGATTAATATACAAAACCAGTACAGTAACTGGGCAGGCAACTAGTCAATTGGTAAAGGATTCGGGATGAATTTAGTGTCCAACTTTGTGCTTGCGCTTGACACACTGGCAATGAAATTATATCCAACAATAATATAACTAAATTGCAATCTACAGCGCTGAAAACCACCTAACTATTGAAGCGAAGGTACTAGGTACCCGTATAAACGGCACTGAATGTACCAAAAGACCACATTAAATAGGTCTTAAATATGGAGTATCAGTGGTAGGGTTGGACGAGGATACCGCATACGATATCACTGTAGTCCTTCTAGTGTGCCTTACGACCCTCTTTCCAATTCATGACCTCAAGCGCTAGCTTAGGCCTTGATTCTATCGTTCCAATTTGAAAGTAAATAAACTAATTTCCCAGAGACTGTCCAATTACGGATTTGTGATTGGCGCTGGAGCGGTCTCTTCTATACGGAGTCGTCATTCCGTCAATGAAAAAATTATATTTACAGCTAAAGATTTGAGAGGAGTGCTTACGCATAGAAGACACACTTCGTTCTCAGGCCCAGAGAGGATGATGAGATGGTGTATAGCCAGGGCGCGTTCAATGTGGTGCATTGGTTGAACGGCTGAACTCTGTACCCCCTTTGAGTTCCATTTATATTTCGGGTTATGTCAGTTGTTATGAATATCTAAATACGGTGGAGCATGCCCGTCAATATAATAGCTCTTGTTGATATACTGCCTGGTCATGAAGTGGGCGTACACCACCGGGGTTCCTGATCACCGACTCTGGTAGCAAGGTATTTGATCCACTATTTGCTCTGTGACCAGTGGTAAAACTCCGGTAGATCTCATTCTGTATATGGTCCTTATCTATTGTGTCTGAAGGCTGTTTTTCTAACTCTTCGTAACTTTCCTGTTGTTCACTATCCTCTCGATT
This sequence comes from Orbilia blumenaviensis, assembly GCA_036872755.1. Classification (NCBI taxonomy): domain Eukaryota; kingdom Fungi; phylum Ascomycota; class Orbiliomycetes; order Orbiliales; family Orbiliaceae; genus Orbilia; species Orbilia blumenaviensis. Next base: position 1,751,975 of record JAVHNS010000009.1, on the reverse strand, counting down.
GTCGATCGCCTTGGGTTTTGCGGCTGGAGCGGGGCTTGGGAGTTCTAGCGCCGGTGAAGCGGCAAGAGTGAGGATTAGGGAAGGAACATGTCTACTTAAGTACCTTGTCGTAAATTGAGACATGTCAGATCGTTTGATAATACAATATATAGCCAAAAAAATATAAAGATAATTGTTTGAGGGATTGGGGACGTTGATGAATTGAGAGACGAGTGCCAGACAACTTGATTCCTCGTCAACTTATAAGAAGGGAACCATTCCACCCATTCGCTCGCGATCGCGATCGCAAATAATACGAAAAGACTGCTCGCTAAATCTGACGATGTCACACGGTAGGCTTTGCTTGCTAACGTCCAGATCTATATATAGGGGTTATAACCTTGTGGGCTGATTCAGCTGGTCACAAAATCATAAACTCATAAGACAACTAACTTCTATTGGATTAAATAATTCCCTAGGCTTCACCTGCAGCTTATAAGTACCCGGTCCGGGAGCCGCCGCCTTAGTAACATCCTATCTGGGCATTTACTGCGCCTAGCAAAGCAGTTTTCGCCTACTGCTTACTCATATTACCTAACAGGCCCAAAAGTGCGTTGTTTATGTGGTCTTTAACACTTCTTGGCAGACAAGCATTCCAATCTGGGCAAGGAATCATTTTAGGTCGGGGATGAGCATCTCTCATTTGCCAGTTTGATTTGACGCAAACCCGCCTCGGGCGAGAAAAAAAGCAGGAGGAACATCCCTTCTCCTTTTCAGCAGTGCAGCCTTCGTCCTGTCAAGAACCGTTTTCATTCGTTTTGAGAGATCTTCGTTCGGTATGCTGCGATAGGGATCAGGCTGGACTCAAGCATCTGCGTGGACTTACTTGTACATGTGCTCGTGGTATTCAAGACATAATTCGGAATTCAGCGAATCAGCAATTGGAGTTTTTCTTTTCTGTTTGGATTTTTTTTGGCAACCAGCGTTACATTTGCGATACTGTCGATACTGCATTGGAGAAAGGCGAAGCAAGGGATCCATCTTCATATCAGCATGCATATTATTCCCAGCTGCATAGTCGACTGCCTACCGTTACCAGTCGCCCAAAGTTCAGGCTGCGCCATGCCTCATCGAATTGTTCCGACATATGAAAGCGGTTGTCCGCCTAAGAAAAAGCCGAAATGCCAGTCAAAAAAAATACATGGACATGCGGCGTCGGCATCGGCGAAACCTGGAAATCAAATATTGGAGGAAGCCGATAGACCCGTGTTTGGGGTAATTTCCGATGCAGACAACGGTAGCGGCTCGTGCTCAAAGCAATTCCAATTGGAAACTTCCAACGTCACTCTCACCTCGACAACACACTCTTTCGATACATTACAATTAAGGCATGTCAAGGACATGTATTTCCACCCGCAGATATCACAGAAAAGCACAGACCAAGCTCTTGAAAAGTCATTATCTACATGCCGGAAGAATCAAAATGCCCTCAGAAGCGTCCTTTCATTTCTTGATCCATCATCTTCTACTTCGGCTACTCATCGATCAACGATCTTTGAACGATTCCTATTCGGCTCCACTCCCCATATCAATTCTTTCGCTTCGACTGCATTTTCTTTCCCAGATGTGAAGGATACCCAATATTTACATATCCGCGGGTCTCCTCCCACTTCCGCTCTTTCATCTTACAATTCCCTCTCGATCGTTACTTCGATTTGTCTGTTCTCTGCGGAGGTCGTATCATCACTTTCCTCTCAACTAATAGATATATACACCAATCATCGATATCTTGACACCATCCCACTCCACCACCCTCTCACGCTGAATGAAGTAGATTCTCTTTCCCGCCTTTCAAACACAATAGCTGATATAGTCTGCACCATCTCCTCATCCTCCCATCCTTCGTCTCCTCTAGACATAGACATCATCTTGGACATTCCGCAAATCCAATACTACCTTTCTGGCCCAACATCCTATTTCCACATCCCATTCGTTTCAAAAACATGGCTTACGCTCATTGATTTTCGAAAGGAGTGCATTGAAAGAATCTTCAAAAGATGCATCATGCAAGAAATCCACCGCCGGATTCCCCCTGAGAAGCTAAAACTCTTGGGAGTGTCTTACAAGATCACCAATACTTCGTCCTTGAACCCCCTTCTCCCTCTTCTTAACTCTCAGATCAACGACTTTCCATACATCCCAATTCAATCTTGCATCGACACCCTAAAATCTGGCGATGAATCCTGGAATTTATTTTTGGGTAGCCTCCCACTACCAGGTCTTCAGCCCCCAGAGACTCTGGAGGAACTTGTCTATGTTTCCTATGTCTACGAAATTCTTCTTCCTTTCCTCAGGACTCTGGGTGCTGAAGGGGCAATTGACACCATGGACAATACATTGATCCTACAGATCGATAATATTGTGGAATCAAAGCCTTACCTCAAGGCTAAGAAGTTCCTTGAAGTGTATAATAAGAAACTTGGGGTCAAAAAGGCGAGTTTGATTGGGATATACCCTTCCGAGCGGATTTTTTACAGCAAAGAGGGGAGTTACCGGAGTTCATTGCATAAGTATGACCCTGGGTTAGATTTGTATTTTGATTCACAGAAAGTGAATCCGAAGGAAATTTTGGAGAAGGTGTATGGCGTTGAGAGTGCTACGGCCGTTATTGAAGCGGCAACTGTTGAAGGGTTGGTACACAATTAGTCTAATTAGCGGTTCTTAATGCATACACTTTCTTTGGCTCGAAGGCTACCCCCCTTTTTTTTAGCACAATTAGCGGTCGTTTGAATATATTGGAGTAAATCGATTTGCTTGGTGGGTTGGAGTCTGTTATTTATTGTAATATAGCTAGATTTTTCATATTTAGATCTTTTGTTCTTTCTTTGATCAAATTATATAGGATATATAGCAGTAATCAGGTATCCCAGTAAGACAATCTGAAAGATACAAGTTATCCAGACAAAGCGGCCTTGACACCCTCAACACCCTTCAAAGCGTAGCCAACAGCTGTCAAGGTTGGCTGACACGCCATACCCTCCGCGATAACTCCGCATCCGCCTAGATACAAATTCTCAACACCCCAAACCTTCGAGTTTGCATCAACAACGGAATCCTGAACGGATTTTCCAGCGCGGGTTGTTCCGCTGAGATGTAGTGCAGTTCCGAGCGGCATGATTGTGGGCTCGGTGATGAAAGTGCCGAGCGTGGCGGCCAGAGATTGCATCCTGTAGTTCTTAAGTTAGCATGCATTTCGTACGATATCTCGGTGGTATGTGTTTGGAGAACGGCGGAAATGGTGTAACGTACTCTGTGACCATTCTAGCTGCAAGTTTGAGATCCTCGTTGCTGGGAGAAACTGTAAAGGACGGCTGATACAAACAAGTTTATTAACTCATCAATTCTATCACAGATATCGGACGACAGAAGGTTCTCACCAAGGGCATCCCGTCATTGCCGTTGTCACCAAACTCGACGCGATTTTCAACGTTCGGCTCGATAGCACTCATACACCTAATGTCTAACACGTCGCCTTCGTCGACATTCTCCGGTAGCTGCCCATATTGGTGAGCCTCTCGATTGATCGTAGTAGCCCATTTCTTCCCTCCTTTAGCGCCTTCCATGAGGTTTAGCTCTCCTGGAAGCGCCAACTTCTTATCAAGCTTAACTTGGCAGAAACCAACCATTCTCTCAGTCAGATACCGACCTAGAGCTGGTAGCTCATTATGCATTCCAGAACTGTGGAGTATCTGGGGCGTGAGCACGGCGCCTGCAGCAAGAATGTATTGCTTTGCCACTACGGTCTTTTGGGTGTTGGTGGACAGGTCCATGATAGATGCGGATACTACCACACCATTCTGTTTGTGAACCTTGGTACAAAGGTGGCGGGGAAGTAGGGTAAAGCTATTTGAGTCGAGGACATGGGATAGTATAGTAGAGGTAGAGGAGTAAGTGACTTTGCCATTTCCATTCCTTTGGCAGGCGAGTGGGGTCGGCTTGAACTCTCGTCCCGAGGCATTAAGGAAGGATTTGACACCCTCCTGACGCTCAGAGTTATTGAGAATCGTGGAGTTAGTTTTTAGGAGCTCTTGAGCTTCCGAGACGAGATTATTCCATTCTGATTCTGAATATAGCTTTGGAGCTTCGAGTGTTGGGTGTGGGGTTGCAGTTACACAGGTCCAATGGGTGGACATGCCCCCAACAAGGAGGGTAGCAGCCGCTCCGGGGACACAAGATGACGGGGAAAGTGGGGTCAAGTCATTTTGTATGACACTACTAAATTCGTTTAGTGTCATATCTGTAGAGTTATTTTTGTGTTCACCGGGGATCTCGCTTTCCCTAATGCATTGTGAGATTTTGAGATTAGTACTCGGCCAATATGATTAGTATGGAGGTTGCAATCGAGGAACTCACTGCGCTCCAGCATCAACCATGAGGACTCTGTGTCCCGCATCGACTAGTTTTCGGGCGTACACAGCGCCGATTGGGCCAGATCCGACAACTAAGACGTCAGTATGGAGAACCGCAGAATTGGCGGACTCAGGTTGATAATCAATGCCCATTTTGAGTGTTTCGGATTATGTAAGTAACTGGATCGTTCTGTATAGATCAATTTAATGCTCAATTGTTTTAGTTAAAGTCTGGGTCGGAATAGCTCTCAAGAATATCAGGAAGTCGCTGATGCAACTGAAATCCGGCTTTTGTATTGGCATTATGCCTGCTATTTATATTTGTATCCCTTCGTCGATTGACACTAGTACGACCTTGCTAATTTGATGGATCTCCAGACTGGTCGAACTAGCCTTAGTCGATCGAAAGACCTACTAAACTCGTTTTAGCGAGCCAGCGAAGAAGCCTATCAAATAACCCCCACATGCATGGTGCTATGGAAAAACAAGGCACTAGCTTGCAGTTTGCGTCTCCGCCTAGCTTGTAAATAAATTAGCAGAATATCCAACCCCATTCCACGGCTGCCTGTGCTCGGGAATTTAAGCTTTCTCGCCCGCAGATCTGCTAATCGTTATTCTTATCACTTGCTTGTGCATGTATATCTGTATGTATACGTCACTGTGGATTCTTCAAAAATCCTAAAGCGCGGCATATACAATTGATCGAATGCGAATGATTTAAATCTCCAAAAGCTAGATGGAGTATTCAATTTAAGCGAACCAGGCCCTGTTTGACACATAGTGATTTGTAGAATGGGCGTGTGGACGAAATGTCGAATTTCCTTCTATGTTTCGCGTGGGACCCGAGATCTTAGCTTGTAACCTGAAGACTGACGGCACAAGATGTTGTCCAACATTAACCTCTACAGCTCTATATAGCTATGTATGTTGAAAATATAGACTAGTCTAAACAGCATACTTGTCTACATACCGTGCATACGTGCGGGGTAGAGTTTTATCGGCATATTTATAGCATTGTGATCTAGGACTCTGAACCTAGGTTCTGATAGGCTGGAGGCCTCCTTGGTTAACGAGGCCCCAACCTCCTAAAATTCCAACTTGATAGATATCAACCAAGATTCGGAAAATAATGGATTCTTTGGGAATTGAGATAGTGCATCTTCACCGCTTTGGGCGTATGCAGGTAGCTATCACCCGAGTGCGACTAAAACCTGCGCTTTGCCTTTCTAGATATGTATGATTGGCGGTGTGGAATACGTTACCTTAGCTTGCACTTGTCCTTGGTGCGATCTCGCTAGCCTCATATCACCGATATGCAACAGATAGTGTCCCACAATAATCCAGTTAATGATATCACCGCATTAAAATCCCCCTTAAATAAAAGCCAATAACCACGCAAATCAATCCGCCTATACCATCTTGGAATCTTCGAAGTTTTTTGGCTTTTTGAAGTGCTGCACTGTCCAACATCGGAGTTTTGAACAAAACAAGTCTTCGGCGGGCGTAAGTACCATTCCTGCAGGGGGATCTGCGGGACGGCTCGCCTTAACGGGATATTCACCTTCGGTTATTATTTGGTTACAACTTGATTGGTTGCGCTGCATTAATCCCGATTGGTGCATCTTGGCTGTTGTATAATGGATGTCAACGCAACGAGAAAGGCTGGCTCTGTTGACATATATCATATCGTAGGTTGGTCAAAGCCAGGGGAAATGCAATTTCGGCGTGCAGCCTTATTCCTGAACCCAAAAATTAGAGGTTAGAAGCCTTTAGGCTAAGAGTTTTCCAGAATTTTAAACATAATATTTTAGGTAACAGTTCGTCGATAGAGTTAGCGGAATTCCGAATAAAGCTCGCGAAAGGACAGGAGACGGTACTTGTGTAGGCATCTTGTATGCACGTGTACTTATGATGGTAGTCTACTGCATATATTGCGAGGTTTCGGATATATGTGCTAAATTCAACAATAACAGTAATACTGAAGAGCGGGTTATGAACAAATATTAAGATTGGGCACATTACACGGTCATGTGTCCTGGGGTTGTTCCCACCGTTATTACATGACGACTAGCTCCACTAGCGACCTTAAACATGCAGTCGTTATTGATATGCTAAAGACTAATCATCCTCGCCCCATCGTATCATACCCTCAAAATAGTCGCCACACCCCGAACATTGTAACCCGTGGTCTGGGGTAGCAGAATCTGGCCCATCAAACAAGATTCTGAGAATGAACTTTGTATCGTGAACCCCTAGGGTGAAAGCGTTATGGACGAAGTCATCGACACCAGAAAGCTTCCCACACCCGGGGCAGGTCATACGAGCACCAGTCATAATATTCTCCTTCAGCGATGCAATGGTTTGTTCTAGATTTTGTATGAGGTATTAGCATTGCCATGTCAGGCGCTATAGCTATGGCTATAGTGCTAACTTAATTTGTATTAGTTAGCAAGGCTCGGGTCTACCTTCGATTCCAAGGGTTTTGATAATTGACTGGCGTTCTTCTGGGGAGAGAATCCAGCGGACTTTGCCATCAGAAAGAAACTCCTGAGCCGGGGTGGTTATTTTATGATATTGTTTAAGGAATATGTCAAGCAATGTTATGGATGTATGGTATTAGTGCTTAATATCAAACACGGGGTGACGCCGGCGCCGGGCTTTATACGTTGCAAAAATTGTCTTTTGTTGATGGAATGTCGAGGGGGATTGGGATTAACTAGACCAAGTATTGAGCGTTCCTTTAAATAGAAAAACGGCTTTATGATTATCTAGTATGGCCAATAACTAATGCTCTAGCAGACTGCCATACTATTAAATAAGCAACTTTTCAAGAGTCGGGGTTAAGGGGTCGGAATGAGATATAGATGTGGAAAGGGACTAAAATTACTACTGGGATCTCAAGTTAGTTCTATAGTACTTCCCTGATCTTAAATTAATAAGTTGGGTTAATTCCCAGTATACCATGCTGATTTCACACACACCCATGCGGTACTACTCTAACCCAATGGTCGCGCGCACCGTACTGTTCCGCGGAAACTTGGCGGAGACGTTTGACCCGGCTAACAGGTAGCTTAGGTAGTAGTTCTAAACGTCGTGTCAGATTTCTGAATCATCAATTTTGTCATACTCGGTGGTAAAGGGCGCGTATGTCTGCGTTCCTGGCCTTGTGCCTAAAACTCAAGTATTGAATTTGGTGGGTGTCTGGCAATCTGCAATACGCCTGATCGAGAGCTTTGACTTCAGATTTGTTTAAATTCCAACCCCAGATCCAAAAGCTTCTCTCCGGCGGCAGAGTTCACTGGCTACCCAAAAACATAGAGCGCGCGGAAATCGCGAAGATCTTAAGCATCGAAGGAAAAAAACCCCAGTACAGAATATCCAAGATATCCCCACGAAAATCCTTTGGGGTCTTACGATATATTCAAAACCCATAACCATAGGTATAAAACCCCGAGCATCCAAGATAACGCTAGATATACATGGAGATAATACTAATAACTAGGACTAACAGAGGACAAACCCTTCAATGTAAAATGAAACGCCATGGCCCCGCCCCGCGAGAAATGTACCAGTTGTAGGAAAAACTCTGGGCTTGACGATATGGTCTACAATTCCCTCAAAACGGGAATCCATAGCTATGATTCTGTATTGGAAGCTTAAAGAACGGCCCGAAGAATAAGAGTCTGGCCCATGAGTTGAGGTGTTCTGCATACGAGACCAACTACGATGGCACATGGGCTTAGAGTCTTGGATGGTAATGTTAAGCAGGTCCTAGTTCGATCAGCCGGAGCAAATTAGACCTTTTGCCAGTGATATTATACCAATTATAATGATGTCAAATAGCAGCTATAGGGTAGTGAGATTTTTGGTTCCATAGATCTATAGATAGCTATATGCACGAGAGGAATATGAAATATATTCACTTGCCCTGCGAACTCAAATCTGACCCTGATTCCGCCACCGCCAGGTTGAGTAATAGATTTAAGTATCTATTTTAATGATTACTCCGGGTTCTACTTCTATCCGTTGAGTTCAGGGATAATGACGATTATTCTCAACAGGTCTCGATCATGATATAATATCTGCATCTGCCCGTTGTACTACGCCGGAAGTGTCATACAATTTAAGTCAGGACATGCGCAGTTGATATCAAAAGTGAAGGACTTTCTATCTCGGGAGAGATTTGCAAAAAGGTTTTGTGGGACTAGTCGGATCCGGGGTAAAACTTGACTCCAGAAGCTGCATAATAAAAATCGAGGAACGAAGTGCCCCCTCATGCATGTTTGTCACTTTCCTCGGTACACATGTGAAGTAGGTTCTAAATCGTGCTTCTCTAGACTTCTGATCGGCTAGTTGAATAAGAGAACAATATGCACGGGTCACTTCATGGATTTTAACTTATAAGGCCATGCCTCCCCCAATATATGTATATATCCATGTTTGGTATATTAGAAACTGGGCACTCGGGTGGAATAAAAAGAGAAACAAAATACTTAGTGTGTTAGGCGTATTGGACTTCTATTTTTATGTCGACATGTCGCCCGAGCGCCAGGGAAAAAAAAAAGCGCGCGATGGTACCAAGAGATAGAGCCTATCATTCGGTTGGGTAGCAGTATATTTCCTTTTGAATTTGGAAGTTGTACTTGGGAGAATCAGTCAACATTTCTCATGCTAAATGTGCGTTATCAGCGCTAGCAAGCCACTTGGGTGACATAAAAAGAGAAGCAAAATACGTCTAACAAACAAGGTACGTATTTTGCCTTTGTTTTTATGTCATCCGAGTGTAAGCCTATCAGATCAAATTCCCGAGTCTGTGCTACCTATTCCCTCGAAAATGTCGTACAGTCGTATATAAGTATGGTCCAATTTCAAAATGTCGATCACGACATCGATTGATCGGAGACGGTTTCTAAGGGCGGCGGACTCTGTAGTATTCCCAACCTTTGCTAGGAATCACAGGAACCTTTTATCCTATTCAAGTTCGTAGACTAGTCCCGAATCAACCCTTAGAAATGTGAGCATATAAGCATCGCCGCTTCAGATATATCATATCCAAACGGGTATAAAAGAAGGCCCTTCCTACCGCTCTCTATCATGCTTACTTCGATTCGAATTCCTCAGCTCGCATATCAAAGAACAGAAGCAACATATCTACTTAGAAATCAGCCTATCACCCCACCTACTTCGCTTTTACAAAGCCCCAACTATATCAAAATGTCCACCGGAAATCAAGAGTTCCTCGCCGACGGAAGCGTCCGTTGGATCCTATCAACTGAGGAGCGTCAATCAATTGCGTCTCTTCTTGGTACCGAAGGTATGAAATGCTTGGCCAAAACAATCCCTAACCACTTCTCAGAATCTTGCTAAAGATCCTAGAAAATACCCTCGCAAATGTCAGGGGAAATATTATGAACCGAGCCCGCGCCACTTGCTCCTGTGGAAAACATTCCGGTTTGGACGATTTGGTTCAAAATGCGACAGCCGCTGGAATCCACACTAAGGATTTCATGTTGAAGGTTCTTATTGATGGGCCACAAGAAGAGAGCCCGGCGCATGGGTTGCAATGCTCAAACTGCAGCAAGGACTTTGATGGGCTATTCCGCTGGGCCGGGTTCTGGGAGGACTAATTTTCAGAGTAACTGATGGTTTACTGTTTGAGGGGAAGATGTATTCACTCGTTTAAAATTAAAGTACGAGCGTGATATCTCCTATAGGCCTAACAAAGTTAAGAAAGAATTTTCATATACTAGCTAGTATATTGTCATTCATTTATTTAGACAACTGAACCAATCTTATGTTTTCATTTCAATTAATTGCCAGCGCGTAGCTATGGTAGTCTCGGTCCCATATCTATGGCCGATTGATGTATCATCACCCCAAACAACAACACCCATATATAGCGCCATGGCGTTTATAATCCATGCAGAGTAGTATCAACTCCCGGCTCAAGTTAACTCAAACTTAAGTTTATGTGGTCTTGGCCGTGTGGCTTTATTAATTGCATTACGTATAATGTTGAGTCAGTATAAAGGTCGGTTGCTATTGTTCTTACTCAAACCAGGGATCATCACTCTAGATTTATCACTTTAGATCTTTCCCTTTAGCATATTCTTTTCGTAAGCCAGATGCGTGGCCATTTGACTAGAATGTTAGTTAGACGACAGACTTGATTCAGTTTCTTGCATTGACACACTATTCGAACCAATCAATGAGATCAGTATCGATATCGTGATCTTAGCCTAACCTAGGGTAAGGTGAATATATATTATGTCTAGGCACCAATCATTTTCCAAGTTTTGATACATATGTACATTAAGTCCAGTATAATTCCAGGATTAAAACTTCGGGGAAGCAATTGTTCTTCCTGTTATGGGAGACTCTTTCGAGTTAAAACCTGCGAAATAGACTGTTTTGATTGGATATCTGGGCCTGGGTCAACAATTAGCACATCGAGCGGTTGAATGGATGCGTGTTATTAAGAGGGAGAAGTTCATGTAGTCGGCGAAGTATCCCCTTTCTAAGGACCTCCTCTATTTCTAAGCCTTTGCTATAAATATATACCCTGGATACAGCCGTAACTATAGGTTGGAGTACACTAAATAATGTCTTCAGCCATCCCTTGCTTACATAGTTAAACAGAAAAAGGCATGCAACTGTTGTGCGTCAGTTTTTGTCTCATTTCATGAAGTTATTCCGCAGTATACCTAGCCACCTAGATAATTAGTAATCATAAATCAAAGATAGAGATAGAGGTATGTCTGACTTCGAATCGGATTCCAGCGTGTACTTGCATGTTCATACGAATATGCACGAAATTGCAACGTCTTTCAACGCACCTGCAGCAGCCTTTGTCTCATGTGACCCCAACACAATTAATTCAAGATTGCAGACTGAAGAGTGAGTTTTTTTGGCAGCGGTGCTACAGATGGGAATTGGGGGAGCATTTGAGAGGAATAGTTTGCCTTCAAGGAGTGAATAAGAGGCCATTGGAGCATGGTTTCTCAGCATGGAAGCCATGCATCTCATGCCTCTTCCACGTCTTAAGGGTGCGGTGACTCGTGCATCTGAATCTCTCGGTAATAGCTAGCTTCAAAAAGGCGGCGTATATTATCGGTTTGTATCCAGAATCTCAAGGTTTAATATTAATATACTATATCAACAAAATATAAGATGGTTGTACCAATCTATATGGGGGTTCCTCTTGCCTTGATCCTCCTGGCTTCCGAAGCCTCCGCCTACACACTCTCATTTTTCGGGGACGCAGCTTGCTCAGGAGTTTCCACGTGGCAGCATTCAACCACGAATGATAGTACCTATATGACACCTTGTGAGCAAATACCAGCATCCACCGGCAATGTGATAAAATCAGCTGCTATAGTCGGTGACGCGACGGATAACCACTGGGCCTACACTGCGCAACTTTTTTCCGACCCTGCTTGCAATTCTGAGGTCACTACAATTTCATCTAAGGAAGAGTGTCAAGCCACTGGTTCTGTTCGAAGTTTTGTTGTTGTTGGTACAGAATCGGACTTCCAAATGCCATCGGGGGGTTGGAATCCTGTTTTGTCAACCTCCGAAACCGTCGAGTCGCAGGTTATTGGTGGTGACGCTGTTTACAATGAGACTCAGACTCAATACTACGAAACCGATAACCTCGGTAACCAACTCGGTTCTTCGAGCAGTTCTATCAGTTATGACAACTCTGAGATCCCGGTACCAGTAATATATCCCATGGATGACGCTAGCTTGGAATATGCGACCACCAATAATGACGAAGCTGCCGTTCCTGGAGGAGTCGACGAGGCGATTCTTGACGCGGACTGTGGTGATACTGTTGTGAAGGAAGCTTATGCAACTGATGCAAATTGGAATGGCCTAGCTGATGGAAAGATTTTGGAAGAAACAACTTTAAATGCTGAGGGGAATGTTGTCAAGCATGAAACGGAGGAATACGACTACCCGCAAGATATTGCAGGGGCATATATGATCGGGGACGTGGTTAGCGATAATACAGCGGGGAATAACCTTAGAGATCCCGATCCGGTACTCGATGTGGGGAGTTCTGGGACGTCGACTAGTACTGGATGGCCAGCTGCGGTCTTGAGCAGAGAGTAGTTTGGAAAGCTCGGCCGCTCTGACACCTAGCCAACTAAGAAACGTGTTGATCTCGGCTCTCTGGCCTAGGCTTAGGTAGTTACCTACGTATACCTAGCTAGGATGCCAGTCCCATTTTTTATTTAGTGTGGAGGCCCTATATATCTCTTCCCTATGCGTGTCATATATACTTAAGTAGTCTCGTACTTAAGATACCTTAGAACTAGGTACCTGGTTGCTCAAAGATCATCGTTGAAAGATATCTACTAGACTAAATCTAAATCGGAAGCACCAAAAGAAAGATGCCTTTTATAAAAAATGTGGCCACTTTTATGCCTGCCAGCTGCCTATGGAACTATATAAACCGTGGCCAACAGCGTCTGGGACTGAGACTATATATATAACCCACTTAGACCTATGGTAAAATATTCATTCGATACGGTAGACCAATTACATCCAATCAAACGAGGATATGACCATAGCCACCAGTTTAGATTGACATCAGCAGAGAACTAGAAACTACCCAGATTAATAGCCCAAAGTTGCGGCCAGTACGCTCCCATTGCTAGCGCTGACGAACATAATAAACGGAATGACATGTTAGCAGCCGACTGACTTGGCTCTGATCACGAATGGAGGAATCTGAGTTGAGCATGGGCCGTCAAGACGGACAGCTACCGCAAAACGAACTTTGTCTAAGTTTCCCTCCACCTACAGCGACTTTTCTATATAAAGGCCTGGCCCCAGGTCAAATAATCTGTTCTAGAAATCATACCAACTCTCTTGTCACCGATCGTAATACCTCCAACGGAAAACCATCTGGCATGGTACCATCAGAAAACACATCGTCAACGAAACCTCCAAAGAACAAACAAAACTACGAAAAGAAGTACCCAAATTGCACGGAAACAATGTCTGACGTTCACAAAAATGACAGTTCGCTGGTCCGAAGCCACTTTGGCTTCGTTCGAAGACCAGAGCCGCCCGTCGAACGTGAGGTGCCGGTCTGGCATGGCCCTGTCCGAGTCAGTCGACCCGCTAGAACTGTTATTTGGTGGGAGAAACGTGATTCCGTAGACCCTCCGCGGACTTTCGAGGAGACTGATCTCACAGGAAAGGCAATCATGTCAGGACAAGAATTTGTCCATCGTTTGTTGAACGAGCCTGACCCACCCGCTTGTGCGATCGCTCGTCATTTTACCATGGCAGACCTAAACAGTCTGAAGTTTACCTGTAAGAGTTTCCATGAAGCTCTCACAGCCGAAGGCAGATGGGGCTGGATGTTAACAAACATAACCTTCGGTAACGAATATGATGGGGAAACCGATTCCTTCAATGGTATTCGCCGCCTCACGGACCGTGTTCCATTCTGGGATACCTCCTCAGTTCAAATTGTTCTCAGCCGTTGGGATATCAGCAGCATCATGGTCAACATCAGCCTTGATTACACTTTTGTCGATGCTTCTTGTGTAGATTGGCTTTTGGAAACGTTTGAATCTATCAAGCGTATTTCTGTGCGATATTGCCGTATGGTCAGGCTGGGAGAGTTTCTAACAATTCTCGAGAACCATGCTGAGAAGGGCAAAGAAGAAGCCGCAAGGCTTGAAAACATTTACATTGATTATTGGAACATCCCTGAGATCTACACTGTCGTCAGTGACATGCTTGTTGGCCAAGCCCTTCTTGAGCAAGCCACAGATGTTGCTGCTAAGATTCGACGCATCGCCCAACTGATTGAATCGAATGTTTTTCTCTGCTACCGGAACCACTACGGGGAAGGAATCTGGGGTCCCGATAAGGAACAGTTCCACGTAGAAAATGGTCCAGATGCAGTTCTCTCCTGTTTCTATCCGGCAGAGATCATTCTACTCCAGTGTTCCCTTTGTAACAAGATGTATGAGCGCAGATGGTGCTTTCGCTGTTTTCAAGCAAATATATGCACCTTTTGCAATGAATATCACTGCATGGCATGTGACTCGGAGTCTTATGCGGAATCTATCCGTGGTAAGTGGGAATTCATGTTTTTGATCACTCTGGACCATTATTTGAAGGGGCCTAGCTAACAAATACGCTTAGACGGTCATGCATTCACGCTTGCTCGCCTTCAAAATGTCGAACTGTGTTGCTCTGACCCCCCTTCCGTCTGGGGCCTCAAGCACTATTTCCATGACCAGTGCGCGATGAGGGCTAAACGTCTCGAAAGATGTAAAATGTGCCATAAATTTCTCTGCTGGTACATTGCTGCCATCCACTGTCCTCAGTGTACCGCTCGTCAATGTCCCCATTCTCTCGGCTACACCATGCGTCGATGTCAGTTCTGTAACACCGACTATGCGTTTAGTCCTGAAGAAAGAGAAATCCCCAGAATCGCTAGGCTATTGCATCCGAGCCTTGGATGATTGCTATGTGGGCTGGCTGGCCCATTCCTCAGCCTTTATCCATTCTTGTTTTTGCATTTCCTGCCCTTCTGTCTTTTTCGGATTCTTTTTTTTTGCGATATTTTACGTGGGTTTTTTCTTGATTTTACCGGCACTGATTCTTCCACGGAGTTTCCTGACAAGTATCAGGGGCGCTCTTTCATATGGGGTTTATTGGTATTATCTTTGGTTTCCTCCACGATATGGATTATGGATAGGGACTTTTGGGGCCATGGCATTACTAATAGGAAGATGTCTTTCATTTGACTGCATTCATCATGTATTCGTAACGTTACCGGGCATACATTCCTAGGTCTATGCCAATAGCTTAGCTTAGGCGTCTGCTTGCAAGCGCTACATTTTATACAGCAATGAATCTTGCTTCCTAATGAAAAAGTGTTTCCACACTAGAATCAGAATCAAGTTGTCGTAATATGATAGCAGAATTGAACTCCAATAATACCCTAGTATTCTCAACTTCGCGGTATAAAATTGCCTAGGTATGATTATAGATCCGCCTTCATTTAATTGTAGACCTAGAATTCGAAGCCGAAGTAGCTTTAGGCCGAATTAGCTAGTTCGTTGGCAAAGCCACCTGTGGCGTTTACTAAGCCATGGCATCCCAATCGCGACAAGGCACGTGATCACCGTACCTCTCTTCAACGCTGACGACGACCGCGCATTCGTCATCCTGCGACCTCAAGCCATATAAAACCTCCCCGACTTCAGCCTTCCTAAAGGCTCTATTCATTATCTTTTTGATAACATCTTTTGCCATTGCTACTCCAATCCGCGACAATGGCTACATACGAAGGTAGTAGAGTACCTGCCCCTCCCCCGCATTGTCACCCCGCCATACCCTCATTCTTCCCGTGGTAGGTTGAAAAGTTAAATATGACTGGGTAAATCTAACATATAGTAATTATATCTAGATGACCATAATCTCCCCGCCTCGTCTACATCCTTAAAACCAGTCCCTCGCCGTCCGCGTCCAGACCTTTCAAACTTCTTCTCGTCGCTCTCATTAGACTCAACGGCGCCTTCAGCATCCACTGACCCATCAGAGACTGGAGCTCAGTCTTCGGCCTTCACATCATTAGCCCGCGCATGGCAACAGTCGATAGAAGGGAATGAGGTCCTAGAAAGTCTGATTGAGCAGCTGATAGAAGAGGCGCAAGGAGGAACAGCAGCGAAGGGTGTTAGTCAGGAGTTTTTGGATGGGTTAGAAAGGATACCGAAGAAGGAGCTTGTGGAGGCTGATATCTGCCCGATTTGTAATACTTCATTTTTACTGGGTAAGCATTTTCGCTCTATGGTCGTCTGGGTTCCTGGCTACCTACTTAAGTAGGTTATAGTAGCAAAGGATCAAGGGGAGCCAGTGAAATTGGGAAAGAAAGGACTATCGCTAACATAAGGAAACATTACAGATCAATACCCCCTAGTCGTTCGTTTACCGTGTCATAAGAGCCATGCGTTCGACCTGGAATGTATCAGTCCATGGCTGAAATTACATACTACGTAAGGCGAATCATCTAGACGACCTTCAGATGGATGATAACTAATAGAGCCTTCCAGATGTCCGCTCGACCGCATCGATCTGACTAAGAAGAAGACCCCTCCACCACCGCCAGTGGATGAAGAGGAAGAAGACTGGGATGATAATTACGGCTGACCTACCTACAGCCGTTCATAATCTGACAACCCAGCCGGTGTTATATCCAGCAAGCAGTATTTTGGTTTAGCCAAGTGAAGTACTGACGAAGATAACTAGTCCCAGAGGCGACGATGGCTGGGGTAATTTAATATATACCTTTTGATTTTCAAAAGTTCTAGATTTGAAATCTAATTCAACAAATTTTGAGACTATTATAATATGGTAGCTCCCAGCACCCCTTCATTCACTATGTCTGAGTACTTCCACAGTATCCAAGATAGCCTCCCAATTGGGAAGTGTTTAATTTGTACACTCATCAAGTTCCACTTTAGTACATTTTGTATCAGCGAAATTGGGACGCTGGTTGGAGCGGGCTTACCATTAAGATCGAAAATTCGCCAAAACCAAGTGGAAGATAGCATAAACCGTCAAAAGATACTTAATCAGAGGAATTGTAGGTTTATGCACCTAGCAATTCGACCATTCTGGGGTTTCTTTCTTTCCTGTTTCTTCTTCCAAGTCCTGGCCCAGTCGCCTGTCTTGCACCCTGGTACCTACCTAGGTAGTTACATCAAACTTAAAAAGACCACATCTGTTATATGGTTTTTAAACACAGAGTCTAGTCTAGGATTGGAACGGGACCGAGACTAGATTGGAACTAGACTTTAGCTACAAAATATTATTCCCGATCCTATAGCCTAGACTACCTGTGTGAATCCAAAACCTTGTCCTGAGAGTTACACAAAAAGCTTTTCCAAACTCCATCCAATGTTAAACACGACATGAGACGAACTTTTCCACAGAAAAAATCTTAAAAATAGAAAAACTCACCATATCCTCTTCGCAACCATGTCAAATCTCTCCACTTCACCAAGAGGCGTTGTCTTTCTTGCTCCTCCGCCTCCACCGGTCTCCTTCTCTCCACTGTTAATTATCTTCCTCTTCTCATCGTCCATCTCCGCCATGCCACCCGTACTAACACCCATAACCGCATAGCCTTTCTTTTCCCTGTCTTTCATACCCTTATACCGTCTCTTAGCGACAGCTAACAATCCCATACCGAGAATGAACTTAAATATCAGGAACACCATCCATATACCAATGAAAATCGCAGCAATAGCCAGATACTCTGTGATCATGTTTAAAGTGTTGACAGTATTTTGATCAGCTGTACCCGAAAATGCGCTTCTCAGAATAGAGTCGAATTTGTTGAGTGCAGCAGTAGTGGCTGGGGATGACGACGAAGTATCGGAGAGCGAAGCCGTAGTAGCATCCGGGAACAGCGGCGAAGGGAAGTGTGTAGATATAAACATCTGATAGGTTTGGAGCGAAGACCGTATAAACAGACACGCTAGTGGTATAACTGGTAGCCCAAGACGCCTCATCAGGTTCTCTTCAGCAAAGGCCTAAACCGTCCACAATTAGCCAAGTTCCTTTACAAAATGTAGAAAAGGACACACCTACATGCGTATAATAATCTTTCGCCAACACATCCAGATACCTGGAGTAAATCTGTGGTTTAATATTGTTAAACTTGGTGATGTATGCGTGTTTCAGCCAATCCACAAGCATCTCACTCCCAAGAACCAACAAAAACGGGCCCATAACCTGTCCTGTCCATTTTGGAAAGATGGTAAAACTCTTTGGTAGGAACATCCCACCGCTGCTTGATGTCACGGATGCATTCGGAACCCCAGTGTTCATGGCCTGCGTAGTCGACGGGAGCCCTAACCCGGCCGCAGACACCAATCCCGTCAGTCCAAATCCACCGACACCTAATAGCCCATCTACTCCGATCTCCACCAAATTTCTGCTCGCGATGATAATTAACATCAACCAAAGCTGGAACCTCTCAACAACATCTGCACACGCCATTTGGAATAAATTCTCCTTCTCGATCCTCTTGAACACCGTAGTTTTGATCTCCACAAACTGGTTCGACAGTAGCAGAGTTATTAAGCTATTTGAGTAGCTGTTCACCGCAACGTTTAACGTAATGACTTGGTAAAACAGTGCTGTAGCATGGAGGACGTTGTAGCCTAACGCCAGGAGGAAAAATCCGAATGGTCTGAGCACCTTACTCGTACCATCAGGTCTTCTCTCCAGGGACTCCCGCGAAAACAAACACTCGAATATATCCTGCCCGATTGCAGATAGAAGTTTGTCTCCAACTTCTAAAACGCTATATATAACATATAGTTTGATAGCGTTCTGCCCACGGATGCTATGATACATCCTCGACGCATCGAACTCCATTAAAATCCAACAAGAAAAGATGACAACCGCGCCCTTCAGCAGATCAGCCTTATGATTAGGCAACAAATCCGACGTCTTACGTCGTTTAGCGAGGGCAGCAATTCGTCGTCTCTTCGAATCTTTTTTTGGGTCTTGCGCTGCAGTTGGAGTGGTGGCACCCCCAGCTTGGGGCTCTGATTCAGAGGGCTTCCGCTGCTGGGCCTCGAGTTGGGCGGTTTCGGGGCGAAGCCAGGACTTAGCAAAAGAAGCAACGATTTCACCGATAAGTTTCATCCAATAAAGAAGTAATAGCCAAAGTGCGGTCAAGAAACGAATAGGTAGTATAGTAAAATTCCATAGCCAGCCGTCAAGACAAGCAAATGAGCCAAACCAGAGGGCACCTTCAAGATACATTGGTACCGACAGGAAGTTCATCAACTTCTCGATCCGTAATTCGGCAGAAACGAGGTCATATTTCGAGGCAGGAGTAGTAGTTAATGAAAGATAAAGATAGTCCCCAATAGAAAGAGGAGCAGTCGTAAGAGCGTCTCTAGGATGCTTCGGCTCAGTTGGTGTATGCTGGGCCGTCCCATTTGCACTGGAGCCGGATTTCTCAGGATGCTTAGTTGAAGTTTGGGGCGCTAATGGTGTAATACTAGCGCTAACATATGAATTCCCATTTAAGACGACCCGAGGCGTAGATTTCGCTCGTCGTACGTTCCCGGGAACGCTGTAGTGCCTCGGAGGCGGGAACTGCGGCCTCTGTGCTACCTTCGGAGCATCGTCTTTGTTCACACTACTAGCACGGCTTCGTCCGCTTTTGGATCCGATGCTACCAGATCTAATCCTCTTGCTCGACTCGTTGCTAGAAGTATCTGGAACAACACTTGATCGGGGAGACATTGGCGCCTCTTCGGGGCTCGCAACTACAAGCTTTCCGTCTGTCGCCTGCAAAACTTGATCTTCCGGAATAGCAATAACCTGAAGCGGTACTCCAGGAGGTATCATAGGCGATAAAAGTGGGACGGATCCATCCTCTCGCTCGGATAACACAGGCGATGCCGTAGAAGCTGTCTTAAACCCGTCGGTGCTGTTCGCAGAACTCGAACTAGGAGCTTGCCACTTCCTTAAGGGTAGAGTATCGTTATCCATCGGTGAAGAATCAGGGACTAGAAAATCTGGAGGTGGTAGAAGAGACGGCTCGCCGCCTTCCTTTGTGCTGGGAGATGCTACATCCTGAACTTCCCATATTGATATCAGCATATGCCTCTCACTAATACCAGCTAACGATATTAGAAGAACATAGAGATACATACCTCGCCCATCATGTTTAATGTTTATTGTCACCGGTTTATGGTTCTCCGAGTCACGTATCGCGGTAGCATGATCTGGTAGGCTGTTGGAGTTTAGCGTCGCCATACCAGTCGTAGTCGTTTGTCGACTAAAAGTAACAAACACGCTGAAAACCTGCGCGCTCCAGCTCCAAGCTTGTGAAGGCCAGCTTGCGATCGATCAATCACGTGGTTTCAGGTACCCGCAAATTTAGCTTGGCGCTTCCCGGCTCGGCAGTTTAAATACCACACAACACCAAAAAAAACTCTTATATCTAAAATTCAAGATCCAGGAAGTCTTGAGCTCCCGCAATGTATAATTGATATCATACTTAGATTAACACTCGCGGTAAAATAGCAAGTATTCCATGCGCCTTTCAAAATTAAAGCAAATGCAAGGGTATGAGCCCACCACGGGGTTGGATCGCGACCCTAAACGAACTAACCATGCCACTTTAGGCACCCTGGATCAGAAAAAAAAGATTTTGACCCAGGAAGAAAAAAGAATTGAACCTACGGCAGTCACGATTCCCCACTCGTCACCGACGTGAGTACTAAGTAACCAGTAAGAGGCTTAAGTAAGGCAGAGCGGACGGGATACCCTGTGGGCCTCTTCCTATGGCCGTAGATACCATGAGCTTTGCCACGAGGCGTTTTATTATCGGGCGCTCTGGCCCTTACAAGACTTCTATTTTGCTATAGGATATTTAGGCCGTAGAACCGACACCAAGGCAATTAGACTTAGCTTAGCTATGCTCCTGAAAGTGATTGTTATAATGTCATGATTTCTATAGGTTCTTGGGGGAAGGTCCACGTGTTCTTCCAGAATTTGGTGACGAGAGGGAGCAACTCTAAGAACCGCACTACAGTACTAAATACTGGTTTTGAAACATTATTTTTTGGATGTATAATTGAGGAAACTCTAGATCATTGGAATAGTACTTGGACCTTTAATTGTAATTCGTTCAAGGATTCATTTCCATTGTGATGATTGCAATGCGCTAAGTTAGTAGTACCTTCAATCAACTACTTTTAAAATATATGGAGGGATTTCCGTGCAAGGCAAAAAGACTGATCGTACATTGAATACTCTTTGAGTGCGCTTTAATACGTAAATTCTTCCCAGCTAACTTCTCTTCCATGAAGCCACTCAGTAACCTGCTTGCGCATGGCATCACCAGTACAAATGTACCATTTCCTCGCCCCATCCCCCTCCTCAACAATATCCTCTTTCTGAATACGCCTCTCAATAATCACCTTCGCTCCCACCTCATTATTATCTACTTCTTCTCGCTTTCCTGTCACAAATAATGTCAGGGCATCCTTCATGCCTTCCATGCCTTTTCTCCCCAAAACATCCTTCACGAATCCAAGATCATCTTCCTTCACTGTCCAAAACAATTTGACATCAACCCCGCTCTCTGCGATTGCTTTCCACTGTGCAATAAACGGTGTGATCCCAACTCCAGCAGCTACTATCCCGACCTTCCCGCCTTCACACTTCTCAACGAAGAATTCTCCCCCGAATCCCTGAACTGGCACTTCCAATACCGCCCCAGGGTTCTGCTGAAACAAGTATCGTGTAACCGGCCCCACTCTCCTGATTGTTACTTCAAATTTACCTTCATCTCTCCCTGTGAACTGCTCTGGATACGAAGACACTGTGAAACTCCGTATATAGTCATCGTTCAAACCCTGCGGATCAGAGTCATCCATATGTCTGTAGCCAGCACTTAACTCCTCTTCAAATCCAAGCATGACATATTGCCCTGCCCTCCATAATCCCTTCTTTTCTCCTCTGCCGTCGAGTTGGAATGTAAACCTTGCAATTGAATCGGCCAGCCTCTCCTTTTTCACGAGTCTTGCTGTTAACCCTGATTGGGTATTTATACCGAGCAGAGCTTTTTGGCCTTGGATTTCTGAAGCAAGATACCGCACTGCAGGGTTGTATGGACTCCACTTCACGGCATTCGGGTCAGCTACTCTGAGGCCGAGTGAGGCTTTGGAATATCGTGCGCCGGTGACAGTGAATTTGACCGCAAGCTTGCTTTTGTGCATTACCCTTTCCGCATCTGGCCCAATCAAAATCTCCGTAGTTCCAGTCAGGTATAACATGTCTCCTGTATAGAAGTCTGCGAATGTTAGACCCGCCAAAGGTGTAACTTGAAGATTCCCGAGAGTCTGATACAATCGATTTCCAGAATATTCGGGCCAGACAAGGCTCGTTGGCTCTTGGTCGGCACTGCTGCCCGAGGATTGCGGGAGGACCCGGACGAAACCCGCTGGTCCACCTCGGTGGTTGACATCCATGTCGGTATACCCATTTCGAGAGGCGACGAAAAACATATCCGACCGGTTGATCAAGTCTAGTGCTTCTTGTGGAAGCGAGGTTGAAACTTCGTAGTTTGTTGTGATGTTCGCTAGCGGGTCGGCTTTAACCAGATCGAAGTGGCGGGCTACGCGCAAAACGGTGTTAGAATCAGAAATGTTCTTAATACGCTGTCCACAAGGGGAATGAGAAGTACCATTCATATATTTTGGGCAATTGCCCAGCGTTTGTTCAACTTCAAGCATAAGGGTGACCATTCCTTTCGATTTTTCTAGCCTCCTCATCTCTCTTTTGCTCTTTCCGTAAAACTTTACTCGCTGTCGCCTTTCTAGGTTTACTGCCAATCCTGCAACCATGCCCTCGCCTCTCATCTCGCCATTGATGCTATCGCCCCAGCTTCCATCATCTAGTGTTTCATAGATGGGGTCGCCAGGTGCAACCGCGGTTTGCATTCCGACAATGCCAGATCCAAATGGGCTCGCAAACCCCGGGACGCCCGTTAGTAACGACGCCCAGGGCTGTCCTGTCGGCGATGTGGTCCCAATTGCTATTAGAGGGCATATTGACAGAAATCGGGCGACCCCAGGTGGCAGATAGTAGACTGTAGGATTCTCCTGGTGCGGCACATGTAGCAAACGCTGGATATTTTCTAAAATTTCCGGCGGAAAGGTTAGAAATGTGTTGGTAACGTGGTATTATTTTTCCAACTCTCTGGAAATCTGGGGTAAAAAACCGGGGTATGGGAACCTACGTTCGCCTGCATGCCAGGTCGCGGACTCGCCAAAGACCACGTTCATTGTATCGAAATTAAGTCTGATTGGTGTAGTATGGAAATTGCTAGAAACAAAATACTGCTGAGTCTTTCAAAATCCAATCTTTCTTTTGCGAGGTTTATGTATTTTCTGTGATTTCGAACTACGGAGGGGTAAAACCGAGGGATCGGTGATGATTACTTATGTAAGCCGATCTGATGCATTTGGATGTAAGCTTTCGGCTCAGCCGGGCAGGTTCACCAACTAAGAAATATTGCGCCATACAGAATATCGAGGGAAGGCTGATCGTATTCATGCACTTAGTAATCCCCGCTCGCCCGAATGTCATGTTGGCTAGCGTTAGTGCTGCAGCAATAGAGGTTGGCCCAGCCAGATGCCTATCGGTCGAGGTCATGAATTCAATAGTGGCAACGCGACTAAAGTGCTTCTGCAAGCTGCACATTTGCATATGCATACATTCGGCGTAGCCCTCAAGTCTCCTTTGTTTAGTCACCCGTGTAAACTGGTAGATAATATTCCCATATCACAGCTAGCTATAGCTGCGGATTTCGATTGCTATCTATCAAACCTAAAGGCTATAGTGTTTGGTAGTTATAGCATACAGTCGGTGATTCTAGATCTTGACAGCCCGGTGCCCCCCAACATCATTGTCGAACAACCCGAGATCTTAACATGTCAACCTCTATTTGGTAAAGCATGTTAAACATCCGCTTCTTCCCAATCTCAGTCCGCGAGCTCCGTTTTTCCCACAAGGCCGCTTGGGACGTCGCAGGTCGCAATGCCATCATTTGCTTTAGATAGTCCCGGGGGAAACGTCGGATTAGGGGGTTTCTGCTCATAATACCGCGGCGGCGAAGAATTCTCTCGTCTATGTGCCCATACTCGCCGTCGGGGAGTGGCGTGTAGTGACCTTCTGCCGCGAGGAGGTTTGCTGCACAGGCCATTATAGTAATTCAAAAATCCGTGGGGCCTAGATCTTGGAAGGGGAAATTTAAAACTGGTTAGGGAAACTGAACGTAGCTTGATTTCGGGCTCGGGTTCATGAGATCTCAAAGCTCACAGGGTCCAGATTTGTAGAAAATAACAAACATTCGAACCTTCGAGCGGTCTACCTTGAATTACCGTCACTCTCTAAAAATATGAACTGCATTTCAAACCGACCAATCAATGCAACTAACGTCCTCTATATTTATTTTAGATACAGGTTTATCATGGTATTCTAACGCGACAACAGGTGTGTTGAATTGTTTGAGCGCGAGGCCACGGGAGCTCCAGCTAACTAGCTAGCGGGCACAGCTCCGCGACACAATCATGAAAGTCCACTAAAATCATAAATTTCTGTTGAAGTGCTTTAAAAGTCTCCCCTTGATAAAAGATGAGGCGATTTATTAGCCACTAACCAAATAGGTCGATTATATCGGGAAACCCCAAGCTTCGTTGTTCCCATCTCGAAGCATGCGATATTCGCGTATATTCAGTCAACTTCCACAGGTCCAATAAATCGAATGGCTTTCGGGCAAGTGTATATGCTTTAGACATTCTTTTGGCAGCTTCATGATTTAACCCGTGACGAAGAAGGTCTCGATGACACTGGTTGGCATCTGATGGGTATGTGTAGATTCCCCGATCTGCAAAATGTGTAGCTACACACACCATTGTTGTGAGGTGATTAGGATGAGCGGGCAAAGTCGGGAGCGCAATGACGCAGTGGCGTACGTATAGCTACACGCCGCCACCAGGTTTCAGTGTGATTTAAAATATAATAGTCAAAACTTGGGATAAAGAATAGGTGGAGGAATTTCGGCTTTGTTATCGTAATTTCAAGAGCTCGAGCTCGAGCAGCGCTGCTAGTTAGGCTTTGTTTTTCGGATAAATGCTCGGAACCAGTTGGGGAGGGCTTTTATGCCTGCGTTGGGGAGTACAAGGAGCTGGTTAGGAGGTCGCGTTTGGCTCCGCAAAGAACCTGACAAGCTAAAGCTGCCTGAACTAAATGCCAGCATTCTAGTAGCTATCTAATGAACCATTCGGTTCGAGTCTCGTCGTGCTATGAATAGCTTTTGGGTATCGTATCATCTTAGATCGAAATTCCGGGGGCCGTGCACGGTAGTCCATCAGTATTGACAGGCTCGAAGAGCAGCCATTTGGTAAGGAACACCTTGGCGCACCATCTCCTTAATTGTCTGTTAGGGTTAAGTATAATATCTATATCCCGCGTATATATATCTGTATTCTTGTAGTAGTATCGATAGTATATTAGACAGCAAAGTAAACAAAAAATACAGGGTGAACAAAACAATGCAGAGTGTACAGAACAATACAGTGTACATGTATGCAAAACGCGTTAAAGGGGTCGAAAGCCATCTACTACCTCAGGAGATACACTACTTTGAGCTCAGTGGGCCAGCGTTCGCAGAATACGCATAATGTATATAACATAGTCAGGTTATACGAAGGACCCCTCTCTATAGCTCCACCTTGATCGAGCAGTACATCGTGGTTAATTGGACAATTGAGTGCTGATGATAGACCCACTCATGAAACAGACGTCATTCGCAAAGAATGAAGGACTGAGCAATATAAATTGATAGAGATGGATAGGCACACAGGCTCAGAAATATTACGAACGCCGTTATCAAACGGAATTGTAAATAGAGGGCCTTCCGATATCGCGCACGGTCCGCCTTCGCGCGAACCAATGCCTCGCATGACATCCAGCTAACTTATGCAGACGATGTTGGCACGGGTGCGGGGCCCCATCTGCAAATTCAGGTTGGTAGGCCGATACATATCTGGCATATGGATATTGATACCCCCGAAACATAAGTCGCCGTGTGAGTTGGGTGGGCCCCGCCCCGACCGGGGCAGTATGATAGGTGAAGTCAGGTAGAAATGGGCCTGCGCACACCATACTGTCTCATAAAATATCACCCGGCAGTACACCAGACAAAATCTTGAGATTTAAGTTTGATGGGGGGTGATTCGGATTCGCCGATTTTTAGATTGGGATTCGGGATCGATGGGTACAGTATATGCAGTGTTGCAGGTGTATAAAGTGTAGAGGACTTTGGTCTGAGAGAACTTGGGCTAGAAACGTTCGGAATATTGATGTAATAAGTCGCCAAGAAAACACCCAGTTCGTATACCTTCTTTGAATTTTGTGTCTGCAAAGTACCTAATTAAATGTAGAGGTAGGAGGTATCTATATAAGTAATTAAACTTAACTATCGCTGCAACGGTAGATAGAACCTTCAAACTCGGGCTTCAGTACTTCATTAATTTTTATCTAGTCTCGGTCCCAGACGCTGTTGACCACAACTGTGATTTTTACCTATTCAGTAGAGAACCCGGAGATCTAGACGTGAGGTAAAAGTCAAATCTAGGATCTCGACAGATACTAGGGCACCCGCGCCTATATAATTAATTGTCATTGCGTATATATATTAAGAATTTCTGATTTTAATTGTAGAACAAAAAATCTAGTTAGAAAGCAAACTCAAATCCTCGCCCGCTAGCTATAGTCGCAATTTAGGATTTAACAACGTGGGTACCTAATTACCCCATGTACAACAGTATTTCTTTCACTGCCAGATAAAGCTCTAATTTACCTAAGTACTGGCGGTCTGGAGAATTCAGCGGAAGTCATGGATGGGACACCTCGGCCCTGTCCTTTCCAGTGTCAAATCTGTCAGTGATCCCGGATGGCTTCCCAGCTGTGCACCTTACCTGTCACCATCCCTAATACTAGGGATATTTCTTTCGCGTTATTTTTCATTGCGTCCGCTATTATATATGAATCTGAATCCAAATTCTGCACAGTCCTAAGTGCAGAGCTCCATGCAGAAACTTTCGTAGAACGGTCAAATGCATATACCGAACCAGGCTTTTGGCGGCTGCCCTGTTCTGCGATCGCTTTCATATAATGCATAAAGTCGACCGTCTAGTACGACGACTGTGATCCACCAACCGTCAACTCTTCGAGTTTCAAATCGACAAAATTGATACCCTTTGATTTCATGGGATCAAGGATGATGAGCTATTCCAAGCCGATACAGTTCTGTTTTTTGCATTTGGTGTTACGATAGTACTAGTATGCGATCGCGTTGGTGACAAATGTGCCAGGTGCATTTATAAATAGTGGCATGCTCCCTCCAGCCGTTGGAGTTAAAAACTACACATTGGAAGCGTCTATTTATCAGCTGGGCAGGTTGAGCTTCCGCTGATTCCTCAGCTCAATCAACTGGAAGGTTGAACAGCCATGGTACAGTGGCCGGCTCGGCACAAGCGCAGGAATTATGGTTCAAGGTCCCACTATAGAATAGGATATTGCAATTCTAAGATACTACGAGACTAGTAAGGCGTATAGTTATTTGTGAACATAGAAAATAGGCACGCTACCTAAAAGTGTCTCTATTTTACTTATACCCAAACTTCTTATATAAAAACGCTCCAACGCCTTAGGGAATGCAACAAAAAAAGTCGACACCAAAACTATGTTGTATGACCTTTTGCGAGTTAAAAGAATGTAAACAAGATCACGATGCCTGAGAATACCTACAATGGCATCAGCTAGGGGTAGAAGGAAATGCAGTTCCAATAATGCACTTTTATGACAGTAGTTATTGAAAAGAAAGATGACACGTATCAGCGTCGTCTTGGACGTGGTGTTGGGGTAACTTCGGCTTCGTAGTCGTCGGTTTTCCCACGAGGCGTGTCAGAACCTTCCGGGGCGACACTGTTCTCCCGACTAGGTGCTAGAAGGCCAGGGCTACTTCGAGCTGGTGTTACCGAGCCTTCTAAATCAGGAGTGCTCCTTATATATGATGCTTGCGTCCCTTCCCCAATCCCGGACAGCCAATCCCATCTTGCCAGGACCATCTCCTCTCCATGCTTTTCATAAATCCTTGCAACTTCATAATCTGGGGCACCGCCATCAACGGCCTTGTCGTCTTCAACAGTCCAGATGCCCCTCATAGTTGGCCAAATAAAGCCTGCATAAGTTAGCACGGTCTCGGGTGGAAGAGAACCCACAGGCTCCATAGTATGAAAGGTTAAACATCTGGGCTTACCACTTAATGTTCCATTTTCCTCCTGGTATTCTGAAAGCTGTTTCAAGATGATATGCATCAGATCCTCATTACAAGATGTGGCGTATATGACCAATCCAACAGCCCCTTCCTCCAGGTTATACTGTCTGCACATGCGTTCTGTGATTTTGTTAATAAGGAAATCTGCCGCTCTGACCGAGAGTTGGCTCGGGCTTGGGGAGCCAGGAGCGGTTTGTGCTTGGTCGCTGATATCGTCGGAGTCGTCAGGTATCACGGGGGTAACAGATTGACGCGCTGCTATGATGGGGGAGTTATCGTTCAGTATCCCTAAATTCCTATTCGTGAGACTATCCATTTCCATTGGATCGGCTTCTGAAGTATCATCAAGAGGCTCCTCTTTTATTTCCGGCTCGATTTCTTCTTCTGTATCGCTTTCATCGGCTTGTATCCTATGATCCTCACTTCTTGCGTGTTCTACAAGGTCGTCATCACCGTCTTGAGTTTCAGCGTCGTCAAATTCCTCCTCCTCCTCAGTCATGTCGCCATCTTCGAGTCCAGCGACCCCACGCTGCACGTCGCCCTGGTACTGGTCCTCAAGATGCTCTTGTTTAATCATAACAAACTCAGCATCAATGACTGTTGCCTCCTCTTCATGTTCCTCGATCGTGTCTCCTGAGTCAGAACGCCTCCCCTCGGCCTCGATTTCCTGAGATTCTAGCGGTGGTGTAATTTCTTGGTACCTCTCCTCGGCCTTCCTCTTTCTGGTTTTATAGGCCAGCGGACTCACTGTCTGGCTAAACCCACGCTCTTGTTGTTGCGCTACGACTGGCGAGGATTGTCCTACACTGCTGGAGACGTCAAGGACAGGAAGCGGGAACGGCTTACGCTCCGGCGTACTTTCCACAACCATTTCTTTACGAGCAGAAGATCCTATCCTTCTGCGTTTGGCAGTAGATGGCAGGGAAGATGATGGTCCGGATTGCTTGGGCACCGATGAAGCTCGAGCTCTCATAGGTTTTTGATACGGTATCTGTTCGCTTTCGTCATATTCGGAGGAAAATGAAGAGTAAACTGGTTCGGGGGGGTTCGCTGGGGCGCGGGAAGGGAGGCTACGAAGAACGCTACTTGGTACCTGTCCTGGAGGGGAACTGGGAGGTAGTTTACGGTGCCCCCGAGCTGAATTCAGATGTTGTTGGATTGAATCGGTAAACTTTTTGAGAGGGTCCGTACCCGGACTGGGTTCGGATGGGATAGGTTCATCACCAAGGAGGCTGAGAGGCTTTACAGCAGTCCTTGGACGAGGTGTTGGT
Organism: Orbilia blumenaviensis; assembly: GCA_036872755.1. Taxonomy (NCBI): domain Eukaryota; kingdom Fungi; phylum Ascomycota; class Orbiliomycetes; order Orbiliales; family Orbiliaceae; genus Orbilia; species Orbilia blumenaviensis. Next base: position 1,722,399 of record JAVHNS010000009.1, on the reverse strand, counting down.
GTACCTGGCGAGTTTTGCAGAGACGGCGGTGCTCTACGGACCGAGACACTACTTCCAGGTGCGACTTTGTCCGCCTTGCTAGTACTCGGTGTATGGAAGGAAGAATGTGATATTGGAGAGGACTGGGGAAGTTGAACGGGAATTTCTGGCGAGTATACTAAAACCTGACCAGATGGGGGGGTTTGAGTGGCCTTGCGGACTGGCTTTATGGGTGACGATCTCTTCTTGGGAGTTGAGAAGGTCGTCGTTGCCTTCGACAAAGCTGATAGCCTTGCAATTTGGTTCTGAATATTTCTCTGAACCGGGGTCCCAAGCTTTTCGAACCGAGTATCTTGCTTTTGAGGTGATTGGACGTTTTTAGCTGGTAGAGAACGAAGCCCTTTTCGAGGACTTTCTGCAAGATTGCTGAGGTGGCGTAGGACGACTTGTTCTAGATCCTGAAGATGGATTTTGCCTTTGCCTTTAAGCTTCTTAATAATTGGTTTCATAGTATTTAAGGCGTATTCCAGCAACTCTTCCGCCGAATGGAGACCGAACTAATCATACCGTAAGCCGCGTTACTGTTAAAATGACGATTGAGGTGTGCGTAGGGAGTATACCTCGTCTGCCACGGACCGGCACACTTCTAGCTGTTCTTCTTCGCTATCCGCCCAAACAATATCATCGAATTGACTGAATAGGCTTCGCTGTTCTCGAATAGAGAATTTCCTAGGCTCGTCATCTAAGTCTCCAGAATCGTGCTCGTCTTCCTCTTCAGCAACGGGGACGTCTTCTTCCCAATCCTCAACCTCTGTTTGCGCCTGGGCTCTATTCGCCTTTTCAAATCTGGGTAGGAATTGACTATAGTAGAATTCTTTGAACTCGTCAACCGATCGTTCGGGGAACTAGGTTATTTTTTAGTACAAAATGATCAGCCTTCAGGACGGAATATTTACTAACCCGATCTGCAATTTTATTAAAGATGTCGTCCAGATCATCTTCTGTCTCTGCATTAAGAAGGCCTTCTAGGTTTGCTGTGACAGCAGCCACATGTTCTGGCCTCATGTCTATCGTCCCTTCATCTTCTGACTCAGTTTCGTCGCCTGTCAGCGGTAGACTTGTAGAGGCGCCGTCGCCAGGTCGACGAATTCCTGACTTCCATCCAGGAACTTTCGTTATGTCAAAATCCGGTGCGGGTTTAGGCCCACCGCGGTATTTTGACTCTCTACTAAGCTTTTTGACCCATCTCTCTCTCCAACCTTGCCATCCGTGGCGAGTGCACTGCAAAATATTAGCCTCGGCGATTTCACATATATCAGGCAAGGTTGACACATACCCAAAGAGCAAGTTCTTGGTAAGTTTTGTTACCGCTCAATTTCGACTCCTTCTCTAACCACCATAGCAAAATATTGTCGTCTTGGACTGTAAAAAGAACACGCCCTCTGCCTTAAATTAGCGCAAGTAAAACAATAAAGGCGTTAAAATGGAACACTGTGGTTACCCTGATGGGCGATAGCCCCCAACTGGTTCAACTGATGCGATTTGCGTCCTGATAGAACTCGCTGATTTCTTAGGCAGTTTTTTAGAAACAAGCTGACTTCTCGATCTAAGAGCAGAAATGTAGAAATCCTTTATGTCGACAAGCTCTCTGTTTTCTACACAGGCATCTATCCATTTGTAAGACACTCTAGAGATTGCAGAAGAGAATTTATTGTGTTAGCCCTGCAGTTCTTCCTCACTCCACTAGGGTTGATAAATATGCGGGGATAAAAATATACATACGCCTTCTCAACGGCACCATGAGACTTCAGGTGATCTGATATTATCAAATCGGCATTTCTATCTGTTTTGCATACTTTCCCACCATTGGTCTGATACAATCAAAGCCAAGTACATGCGTCCAAGTTAGCGGCATGGTAACCAAGGGCCACAAACATCGTGACAAACAGAGCATGGCCTCACCTCAACAAGGGTTCTGAAATAGTCCTTCGTAGGACAGAGGTTGGTTAAAAAGAAGCTGAGGCCACAAAACAGTCTGTCCCGTTCTGGAGGCAGCTCGTCTTCTCCATCGTCCGACATGGTCAAGCGCAATTTAATCCCCTCAGGTCGTCGCGGTTTCGAGGATGTTCTTCAAAGGAAAAAGGGATCGATGGGATCAATCTTGCATTCTTGCATGCATTGGAAAATTAGGTTAAGAAAGTTAGGTTAAGACGCGTCGTTACGGTCGCCAGGCAATCCCCTTGGCCTCCCCCGCAACACATCCCACCAGTCGGGGCCAAAATCCACTTCCGACCGATCAGACCAATGATGGCCTCAAGCTTCCCGACCCCAGTCCGATTTCATGCGCCAGCAGCCCAATCCAAACGGAACCTCAACCGAACCGGCACCGAGGATTTGGAAGCGGCGGCGGTGGAATAGCGTCAGCTGCGGTTAGGGCTTGGCTCTACATCCTTTCCCTCTTAGCTTAGACTCTGTCAGCTGCATGGCTAGGCTGTGGTGGGAGAGCTTGAATCTGCAGCAGAGATGCCCTTTTTCTAGGACCTAGTAATCCACCTGAGTAGCTGAGCACCGTATTACATCGAAAGCCTCGTTACTCCATCGAACTAGCTGTCGCGATCACCGAAAGGAAACCGCCATGGAACTGGACCTCGACCCGGCACTCCGCGACATTATCGTCGCGATCTTATCGCTCTCATTCATAGTATTCGTCGCCTTGTTCGGCCACGTGCCTGCTCTTCGGTATGCCTGCTAATCTTCGGAGTCTATCTTGGGGGGGTGCATTCTTGAACGAGGTTAACAAAGTGGCCGCCACCACAGGAAAACGCCCATCGGTTGGGGCCATCACTTCATATGGAAGACAATGCCTAGATGGTTTACAACGGTAGACCTGAAACTCACGGGCGGACTAATGGTCCGTACTATCAAAGGTTTATTCAATTATGTGATGTATGAAAAACATCCGTTGATTCAGGTATGATACTGGATGCTAAGATACTAAACCAATCAGTATCAAGCAGCTAATTCAAATGTGGCGGGGCAGCTATTCTATCTTGGTCTTGTCTCCGGCGGGCTCTATCTCTTCTACCTGGGAGCATGGGACCGTTTGTGGTCCCCCTTCCACAAAGTTATGGTTCCAGTGATTTCTTCATTACCATATATCACTCTATATCTTGCCTCCTACACGGATCCAGGATACATCCTCCCCGAGAACCACCGTGGGGCAATGAAACTATATCCGTTCGACTACATCAACTTTAAACCAGGCTACCATTGTTCCACATGCCGCTTTGAGAAACCTGCAAGGTCTAAGCACTGCCCTATCTGTAAGCATTGTATTGCAAAGCATGACCATCATTGTGTGTATGGGCACCCATCCCGCCCCTAACTTTGCAAGCTGTGTTCGAATACTAACGGATATTCTATAGGTGGATTAACAATTGCGTTGGCCATAAAAACGTCAAACACTTTTTTGCATTCTTAATGTCTACGAATATTATACTCTTTTACGGTTTCTATCTGACATCTATCATGATCCACCAGTTGGTGGTAGAGAGTTTACCTGCAGGAACAGATGTATCAAAGCTTGGGTGGGGCGAATACTTCAACCAGTATATGCTATGCCTAGTCCTTGATGTCTGCTTGGGTATTGTCTGTTTGCTCTGCATGATGACAGGATTGATGTCGATCGGGTTCACTGGGTACCATTTGTAAGATTGTCCTTACCTACCGCATATCTATCAACATTTCACCTATGCTAACGTTAGAACAGCTATCTCCTCTGGGCTGGCACTACAACAAATGAAACTTTCAAATGGAGTGATTGGAAAGAAGATATAGCCGCTGAAGAGGTCTGGATGGCACGGGACCCCGTCCGGAACCCATATACTGGCAGGTGGCCATCTAAAGGTCCCCTCAATGCGTACAACTGGCCTGTTCAAACAGACAAATTAGTGTACCGAATTGTGAGCCCCGATGAAATGGAGTACCTAGATAAACATCTAGTGTGGAATAAAGTTGAAAGTATACAAGAACTCGAAAACATCTACGATATTGGGTTCTGGAAAACATTGGAAGGCGTCATTTGGGATTTGAAATTCTAACAGATAGAATTAGCACGTGCCACTTATGCACGTGTAGGGTATACACATTCCCCCTCATGCTGCTGCCAGACACTTAGTGTTACATTAGCAGACACAAATGGCGCACCTTGCGGAATCAGGTTTTCTATTGCGTGTATTATAATTTAAAATTTCTATCTATGCTTTGTGTATCATGTTCTGTTTCCCCGTGGACATTGTCCCGGCAGAGGACCGTGCTTCACCAATCAGACTCATAAAAAACTCTTAATCCCGATTTGGACTGGTTATACGCTGCCCGCGATATTGTACCCTCCAATATATGCCTTCTCTAATCCTGGCATATGGCTACGCAAAAGACTACCTGAAAGAGACCGCCTTTGGTTAACAAGATCCCTAATCTGAGCTCGGGTGGACCCATCCTCGTCCCATTTATCTATTGTATCCTCCATGGGCCCAAATTCGTACTGACGGTATCCATCATAAACATCATGCTTGCCATCAAAATTGATCAAAAGCTCCCTCAGAACAGTTGGCAGACTTTGAATGACTTGAGTCTAAACCCAGACAGTTAGCTATTCTCCTTTCCCAACCATTATATCAAAGATTTTATATCTGCAACGTACCATTTTAGCTTCATCGTAGTACCAGTACAGGAAATCTTTCGCTCCCTCGTTAGTGGGCGGCTCCATGTTTTTAAAAGTCGGGATCCCGAAAGTCATTTCAAATGTTTTCAAATGTTTTGCATTCCGCAGCCGACCTAAGAGCCTGTGCTCAGCTAGAAGGAGTGGTCCAATGACCGAGAACCTGACCTTGAACTCTTGAAGACCTTTGGGATCCCAATCAGCCGCTCCCTCCAAAAATTTCAACATAGCAGCTGAAATGTGCTCTGTAGTCCAGCCTACCTGCCCAGTCCCTCCAATCTGCTGTGAAGGAACAGGGCTGCCCGGATATAACACCAACTCCAGTTTCTTCAAGTTGGTTAGTGCCTTCAACATGTCCCAGAAGCCTGGCCCTTGGTCCACGGTGGTATATGCTCCATCTGGACAGAATGCCACCTCCCACCTAAGCCTCTCCAATTGATCTTTATGCTCCTCCAAAACCCCCTCCGCAACATCTCTCCACACCGCGGCCGGTTTAATACCCTCCCCTTCTCTCCATTCGAATTCCCGCAGCTTCTCAAGTCTCGGGAGTACAACAGCCTCTCTACTCCACTCCTCAATTTCTAAGCCGATTCTGTCAGAAATACCCCAGGTCCCCTCCCTTCCTACGCACCCGACAACCAAAGCTTCGAGATTAGGCGTGCATTTGCCCAAGCTATTCAACCACTTCCTCAAAATCCACTTGGTCTCCTGCAGCCCCTCAGGTAACATTAACACAGGGCTAATCTCGCACCCAGTAAAACTCCACGTTAATTTCTTAAGTCCCTTGATTGGCTGCACCAGTGGCACCAGATCAGGGTAATGCAGCACTACTTCTCCCAAACACTGGGCTCGGGCACAGTATGCCCAGAACCTATAGAGCATAGTCCTTTCAAAAGTCATAGCGAACAACTCTATTTTAGAAAGAAACGGGAACAATTTATTGATATCGTTGCTGCCAATGATTCGTTCCACACTTCGTTTGGTATCGAAGGGGTCTTCGCCGAGGCAGATTGACCGGGTGTGCTCGCCAAGAAAGGCATTTCGTCTAACCGTTCGAATGAATGTTACCAAACGGTTATGATTTATAAATGGTATTTGCAAGTCTCGGTAGATTATAGGGAGCATGAGAGAATAGAAACGGCGGTTGACGAGGAGACAGCTGTAGCGGGTGCCTGACGGCGAGGCGTGAGAAAGGATTTGGGAGAGAAGCTCGTTGGGGAGGCTTGAGAAGGGCATTTTGGTAGGATTAAATGAAAGAAATAGATAGATATCGTGGGACGTGCTCAGAAGTTTTGATGAAGTAGGTTTGAATGGAGGTCAGCTTTAAGATATATTATCCCATTTGGCCAAATGGGTACGAGACTGCATATACAGCTGTATCCCAGTGTTTTGTGGCTGCCAGGTATTTGTGTTGTGCTGTGAAAGACAACCCGCGGGACTCGGTGCTAGCTCGGACGACGAGGAGGAATATAAATACAGACGGCGATATATCTTCGCCGAACCAGTCATTCAATTGAAGTCGATACATGAAACAACTTTTTTTCTACCCTTTATGAAACTTACGCCTTCGCACTGCGAGAAGTTTCTGTCTAAGCCGCAGCACTAGTCAAAGACAACCGGGCGCGTCGCCCAAACAGCAATGGAACATTCGAAAGGGGGAATCCAAGGCAGATTCAGTCGAAACTGTTGCATTCTGGCCGAATCAACACAGCATTTTGTTTAGTGATGTTCCCATCAGCCAGTCACCAGGTTTAGATCAGTTTGGGAGAAGGATTTGACATTATGATAGCTACCTACCTAGGTACCTACCTAGGTAATCACTTCTAAATGATTACTCAGAAATTATAACGATTAGGCAAGAGAGTAAATGACGCTTAGATGGCTTATGTTCATAAGTTTTACTGTTGTTTCCAGCTTCTATCAATTGCTAACCCATGCGTATATACCTAGGTATATATAAGCAGTCTAATATAATATGATTTTTAAGATAAATGGATCCATGGATTGGATTGTAATGATAGTTCCTGTAATAGAACTACCCGGTATAGGTACCTAGGTATAATATTACGAGACAAGTATATACCATGCTTCGGAAGGTCTATTGCGGTGGACTACAAGTGACGTACCCCGTCGTCCAACCAGTATCATAAACAACGATTTGTGGCCGTGACATCAACAAATAGTGAAAACAGTCCTGCGTACCCGTACCGGCATAGGGGCCGTTCCATGTGAAGCCGTTGCAAAACTCATCATTCATACAATCCCTCGCACAACTTGACAGAGTCTTGCTACCCTTCGCTGTCTCTCCACCGCCGAGCTGCGCTCTTTGACTACCACACTGTATACCCGCACGCGTGTCATCGTCATTTTTGAGTACGGTTTCCTCCGAAGAGACCAAACACGACTGGTAGCTGTTCGAGGGGATGGAGGGGTTCAGACACGAGCTCTCTTGTGAGTCGTCACAAACCGAGTATCCAACGAATGCACCAAGCGTGTCTGTCCATTGATTGGTACCGAACTCACTATACAGAACGCACGTTGTTTGAGTGCTATCCAAACTCCAAACAGCGCATTTCCCTGTTGCGCTGTTCCATCCACGAGCGAAGTTACAATACTGAGCGCACCCAGACACACCGCTGCCGTCGTTAATGGTGAGAGTCGCAATTCTGTTGAGGCCTGCCTGGGCAAGACCGGAACCGGGACCACAAATAGTATATGTTTCACCACTGACGGGGATACTTTCATGCGTAAAATCTTGGCCTTGGCCGCATTTTATAAGAGCATTTGTAGCGCGAGGATTGGTGCAGGTTGCAGGAGGGTTAGTCAAGGTGTTGCAAATGAACCACCCCTGAATATACCCACTTTCTGCAACATCTTCTCCCATTTCACTCATGCTGTAGAAGCTGCAAATGCTACCATCTACCTTGAAAATCCAAGATTCACAGCCTGATATATTGATACACCGATCCTCGCAGGCCAAATAGTCACTTGCGGTGACAACTCTTATAGGGTTAAATGGAAGCCCATCGGAATTAATCATAGCATTATTTTGGCCTTCACAGACGCGATATGATCTCCCATCGTTGCCTATAAAGATAGATGACATAATCATATCGCCGTAGTTAAAAAGGCAGGCTCGAGATCCCCAAGTCGCTAGGTCTGAAACAGGATTGCATGCGGGAGACACCGGTGCATTTGATGTTGATGGGACACATAGCGGGTAGCCCACGTATGCCATTTCAGGGTCTATTAACTCGCGGACTATTGTCGTTCCTGGTTTAATCAAGACTCTGCATCGTCCATTTATACCATCCGTTGGGTCTGGGTCTTCTAGAGTCCAGAATAGGCACTCCGGAGTACTCTCACATAAACCCTCACAATAGCCAAGGCTACCCACATCTGTGTGTATATTTTCCGTACCTGGTACCTCCGTGCCTGATAACTTTGATTCCACGCATACCCGATATTGACCGAATGTTCCGGTACCACCGTCCTGGATTAATACCTCTGAATTGTCCGGGCATTTCATATTTGCTATTCGGTTTGCCGTTAAACCGACGCCGCAAGTCCCAACTTTATTGTCGTCGCAGATAAGCCAACCGGTTATTGCACCAGAATTAGCATTTGTATTCCGGGTTCCAAAATTCGAGTAGATATAACAAGTTTTTGTCCCTGAAACCCATTGGAAGTTGACACACCCGCCGCCCTGCACTGCACAGTAGTTTGCACACTCCGTTATGGTTTTGATTAGGTTCGACTGTGAGATAAGCGTGCTGCCTGTATACTCAAGTCCTGTGCAGATTCTAAACGCCCGATTATTCGATAAATATCCGAGACCAGTGGTGGTACCAGTATCGCATGCCCTAGCCGCCAATGCGGCGTCGATGGTGCAGGCGTAATTAGTCCGATCCTCGCACCTTGTCCACCCCGACACCGAATTCATGTCGAGTGAAGAAGTAGTAGCTAATCCCGTGCCGATGTTGCACACGCCTGTGTCTTTGTTCCAATTGAAAGTATCGCAATTTTCAACCAATCCACAATACTGTGCGCATTCTAGGGCACTGTACATGGTAATCGTGGAAAAGGTGGTCGTTAGTTCCGTCTTTTGGTATTTACACATTATTACTGTACGACCATCTCCTAAGGCTTCATCCAGAGCCGAGGCATATGTCTCGCACCTCTGATAAGCGTACGATCCGATGCTACTGCAAGATGAAAGACCCATGTCTTTGCACTTCGCAAACCCCACGATGAAGCCGAGAGAGGGGTTGCTATTAGCTTGGGCCAGCTCAGCTGAAAGGGCTACCGTGGTAGAAAATGCCACGCAGCTTTGACCTATCTGCTGGTTGAGAGAGAACCCGTAACAACTAGCCTGTTGGGCGCAATTCCTAACACAGGCACCAACTTCACCCTCACCGGTAGTGAAATCAAATGACGCCGGTAGACAGACATCAATTAATTGGTTTGCCACACTGTAATGTCCCAAGCTATAGCCACTCGGGCAGGTAATACCCTGATTGGCGGTTACAGGCTTCCAACAGACTGTCGGGCTGCCCAAGTCATCACAGACCATCCCTCCGATGAGGATATTAGCATCAGATTTTGGAGTATCCCAGAAGGTATTGTCGACAGTGGTGTATGTCAGACATTCGTTTGTCTGGCCGTTGTATGTGAACATCTTGCAATCCTGCGTTCCTACACATTTATCGACACAGGTATCAAAAGTCTGTCCTGTTATTGAGACACTTTGGGTATTATAACACAGCGCTGCAGCATATGCAACAGTACCGGATATAGTCGCTCTAATTGTGCTCGTTATGGCAGCTGTAGTGTCTTGGTCGCAAGTCCAATCATTATTTTCGGATATCGCATTGTAGCAGGGTGGAACGGGAGAAGGAGATGGTGATGTCCCACCACTGTTATTGCCACCACTTCCTCCATCGTTACCACCACCACCATTATTTCCACCACCACCATTACTTCCACCTCCACCGTTATTTCCGCCCCCACCATTGTTGCCGCCGCCATTATCACCACCACCACCACCACTATCGCCGCCGCCGCCGCCGCCGCTATAGCTTGGGCTTGCCCCTGTCTGGGTCGGTGTAATATCATTACACTTGAATATTCCAATATAATAATTATCGTTCCGGATGGAGGACCCCAGTATCTTCGATAGTAGAAAACATTTTCTTTGAAACCTTTCATATATAAATCCTTCGCAGAGACGGTCGTTTCCACACTCGAGTGGGCAAAGTGGGTATGGGATATTGTCTATAGATCTAAGGGTTGAGCTCTGGAGCCATACTTCACCTTGGCAAAGTAGGAACTCTCGCCCGTTAGCACTGTAGCCAGTACTGCTATCGTTTCCGATGCATTTGATGGCGGTATTTCCTGGCACTGGCGTGTTACACGTCGTAGCTGTGGTCCCGCCGTATATTCCGCTAGTCCCCGAGCTGATTCCGGTTCCCTGGCTTGATGATCTAGTGAATGGGTCGATGTTGGGTCGGAACCCACCAAGCCGCAGGCGGTTACAACCCAAGTCCGAAGGGACAAGCCCTAGAAGAATTGATAGTCCATTCGGTGGACCCTCGCCGAGCTTGCAACCCGTCCCGAATGTGACTTTGACACCTCCAATTTCCAACTCGACTTCAAAAACATCACTATCAGTTTCCGAGAGAATAATGCTGAAGTTACCAACCGCATCAGCTGGGACAACTTCGGCTGCTGCAATATGGCCACCACGTGCCTGGCGTTTCCAGACCTGACGCTTTTGATTTGATGTTAGGATTCCATATAACGTTTTTGGGTCGGCCGCAAGCTGTTTGACAGCGCCGAACTCATCAAACTTATAATAGTAGGGTGGCTGAGTATCAGTGACCACCGCGAAATTTGCAGTGTTGATGGCTATATATGAAAGACCATCATCAGCTGTGGCCATTAGCCGGAAGCGTCTTGTTGCTTCGTCTGTAGAAGTTGGAGAAATTGTGATTGTTAATGGAGAGTTGGTCGGAGAGCCCGTAGTTCCTGATGAAAGAAGTTAGATTCCAATTCGAGCATACATGCTGGCCCTTCAAACATGAAGTCAGTACCAGCTTTATTATGGTGTATATCTTACCTCCAGATCCGGTTGTAGTAGGGTTAGATCCTGAACTAGTACCTCCCCTACCATCCGTCCCAGTTAGACTCTCTGAATCAGTGCCAGCTCCAGTACTTGGACTACTGCTACCTCCTCCACCCGTACTCCCACTTCCTCCACTCGCTCCCCCACCGCCATTAATTTCGCTACCACTGGCCCCCCCACTACTTCCGTTACTTCCTCCCTTTGTGACACTAGACCCACATGGCACCGTATATGTAACTGGCCAATATTTTGTCGTTATATCCGTAATCGTAGTTGTGCTAACTTCTCTAGGTCTTCGGAGTGCACCCAGGTGCGTAGCCGCAGAACAATGAAATAACACAAGTAAAGATACGCATACCCTAGCAATATTGAGCGGCATGGCTCGCGAGTTTAATTAAGGATTCGAGGAGTTATACCGTAGACTTTCATTTAGTTGAAGCTGGGAAGGGAAAATAAAAAGCTTTTGAGCGAAGTGATCATATCAAGAGTTGGGTATTGTTGTTAACTCATACCAGAAAATCAAATGCATTAAATGCGGGCTAAGAGATTTGAAGTTGCGGATGTATTCGACTATTCCGCATGTATACCTGAGCTCCATCACTGAACTGTACATACAGTAACATCTGTACACAAACGACCAATTGAGTGCCAGCGATATTGCTAAAATTAGTCGTGGAAGATATCACAGCAACGTTGCCCGGGACAATATAGTCGTAGCCTGTGCGCAAGTAACGTTTGATTAGGGCCTAAAAATACTTGGACCGTTAAGCGTGATACATAATGTGCATCTAGTCTTCATCAGGACGATATTTTATGGCGTGGTGATAATACTTTTCAATATGATGGATCGCCACGCGCACGCTTAGCTTAACTTAGCGACCACTACACGAGCTTAAGAGCAAATCACACCCATACTTAGCATATCGTTGGAAATTGTGTGTTGTATCCAGGCTTATACCAAATAGAAGCGAAGCTTGAAGCGATCTCCGTCAGATTTGAGCCCACAGTTGCCCCATAAAACATCACTTATCAAGTAGGGGATGTCATTTTGGCTGACACCCTTTCAATAAATTGTAGATTAGGGTTCATTATGTGGATATTAAATCATATATAAATAAAAAAAGTTTAGCTATTGTTACGTTCTACGTTCGGAGATTTTCGGATATCAATATTTCAATCTTCATTTGCATACATCAGACTCCGCGCTAAGCCCATCGCCATCTATCGTCAATCAACTAACTTTGCAGGGAAAAAGAGTGAGAAAGTCGGATTTACAAGAAAAAACATTAACAGTGGTCACTGGCAGCCATTTGTCTACAGCTAACTAACCCCCATGCAATCGCCTCATTCGCTCGATTCTTTCTCCAACTTCAGACTCACACTATTAACACAGTGCCTCTCGTCTGTTGGCGTATCATATCCTTCGCCCTTGAAAACATGCCCGAGATGTCCTCCGCAGTTGGAACACACAATCTCAGTCCTAACCATTCCAAAACTTATGTCTTCATTTCTCTTGATAGCTCCGGGAATGCCTTCGTAGAATGCGGGCCACCCGCAGCCGCTCTTGAACTTTGTTGTTGACTTGTAGAGTGGGAAGTCACAAGCGGCGCAGTTGTAAGTGCCAGAGTCGAAACTCTTGTCGTATTCGCCAGAATTAGGCGCTTCAGTGCCCTTTTGACGGAGGATGCGGAATTGTTCTGTATCGAAATGATTGTTAAAAAGGTGAATTCCGAATTTTAACCGGTTGCACGAACTGTGCCCGGGGGTTGTTTGAGCGGCAATGCATGTTGCATGATGTCATTTTGGTGTCACCCAAAATTTCCAAAAACATACCTCGTGAAAGAACCGCTCTCCACTCTTGATCCGACTTCTGGACGGGGAAGCTTTCACTTTCTCCGGCCATATCTCTGGAGTCTATTCCGGTTTTCTTCGACGTTGAAAAGAGATGTCCGATGAATGGGAGGGAGGAGAGCGAGATCGCGTGCAGTGGGGACCGAATCTTGGCGAATTTAAAAAGTGTGGGATGGCGGGGCTGGATTTTGAACGCTGAAGAGGGCAGGCGGGGTAACCGTTCCTTTGCAATTGGCTTTGATAATGTACTTGATGATAGCGACTGAATTCGGATGTTCAGAGATGGTTGAATGGCGACTACAGGGAGATTTATAGATCTGGTCCTGACAATTGCCGCGGATGTTCTGGATCCAATGGCGAAGCCGTGGCTGCGGCTATTTGCAATATTTGAAATTCTCATGATGCAAACTAAAACCAATATTACTGCGCCAACGGAGAAGAGAAGGCGGTAGAATAGATGATTATTAAGGCGGATGAACTCTTCAATCCGAGCTTCGGGGTTAAAGATAGAAAAGATTGAACTTCCGTTCCAATCTCAGTTTAATCCAGCTAGATGTCAGGAATTGGTAATATCTTCGCCTTGATATCGCAATCTTACACCGGTGGGCCGAGATATTAATTTTTAGGTCCGTCAACACATATTCTCAACATCCTAGCCCCAATCCAACAAATCCTCGGGATCTCATGCACAGGTGCACGGCTCAGCTAAGATCGATCCTATATGCATATATGACTTATCATGGACTATATTATTCGGGCTATACGTCCCGCTTGGAAACCGTGCAAAAATTTCTCCCTGAGCCTAGAATCTGAGCCCAGCCGCCTCAGCTAAATTTGTCGATACTTGAGGGAATTAGCCAACAGCTGAAGCAAATATTAATATGTTTTCCGTGTTCAAATTTGAACCTTGAACAAACCACTGTCATAGCCAGGCCAGTTTGCGAAATGTTTGTAAACCTCGCGGGCCTGGCAGCAACCGCTATCTAAATTTGCTGACAAATTATTCTTTCGATAATGTGTGTAGAAAACCACTTAACCTTCCAAAACTTTTACAAAATCTAGTTACCAGATACAAATTTCTTGATCAGTTGGCCGATTAATCCATAACTTTCCTATGCATGGCCAAGCAAAATTGCATCACGATTTTCGGGAACCAACGGCGTTAGCACAATCAATCTTACGATCACGCATGAACGAATGGACTGTTCGCATCTAGCTAGACTCGGTGCGGCGTTCGTATCGACGCGTATGGGTCGGCCAGCCTCATGTGTATGCAAACTGTCTAATAGCAGCACGATTGACCCACATTTAAACTTATCTTGAGGGGCGAAACTCCAAAGCAGCGAATTTTGATGTCTAAGCATTTATTCCAAATTGTTTTCGCACGTCTTGAATTTTGGCACGAGTACTCTGAAATCGGTAAGCTAGGGGTATTTGTCAGAAGGCACGGCGAAGCTTTTTTAGCCAACCCACAAGGGCTTGGCATGGCGACATCCCTCCATGTGTGCATGAACTAAATTTAATTACTATGAGCAAAAGTAAAAGATTGGACGAAATCTCAATTGTTGTAGGTAGTGTTATGCTCAGGATAGTGGTGATACTGGCAGACTCTTTGTCCTTCATCTAACCCAATTTCGGCGGAGGACCGCCTTCGTTATATAGGTAGTTAGAGTTTGTAAATACTGTACTGGATATTGGGGTGGAATCGATACCGAATTAATCCAGCATTAATGTGGTAATGCGTATTAGAACTGTAGCAATACGAATAAAAATGACCCCGAATATTTCTCATTATGACGGTATTGAAAAGTTGTACATTTCCAGCGCAGTATATAACTGTAGGTTTGGTATGGTTACAGTGAATGTGGTAGTTATACATCTAGTTCGATGGGCAAGTACCAATTTGGCCATTTAACTCACGTATCGCGCAATAACCCTTTGCCTGGCTACGAGGTTGGTATAAATAATATTATGAATGATATTAATAGCGCGTGTTTGACATCCAGAGCTTACTAAAAGCAGCATATCTGGCGGTAGCAGCTGCAGGGCTGCCATGTTTTGTTCCTGTGGCTATTTGCGTAATCGCAGGTACTGGTACCTAGGTTCCTTGATAACGACAGAGGGCAGTTTGCCCCAGATTCCGGCGCCCTCCATCTCAATAAATCCTTCTTCTTTAAATGATCTACCATGGCGCACTCTAGATTTCCTCAAGAATGGTGCTGATGTAGACTGTATCACTCTTTAACTGTTTTCTCTTTTCTGGTGGAATTTTACGATGTTGGTGCACATCACACAGTGTGAACAACACGGTGTTGTCTGGTTCCAACGAAACCAGTATACAATGGTCTCGTAAACCAGCCTCAACGGAGCAGAACACTCTGTCAGAGTATACATCATATTCCTCAATTTTGCGACATAATATCGATGTTTTAGCCAAAATCCAATTGAGTAATTAAGGAGCTATATACCTATGTCCCAGGCTGGGCTTTTTGCATATTTTCGGGCGATAAGCTAGCGAATTAGGTAGACCCTGGTCAAAAGTCTGTCCCATCCAAGCCCTCCGCACAAAGTGGATCAGCATCAGCTAATTTCGCAATACTCTCCCAGGCCTGGAACTAACCCCCTGTGTATGAGTGGATGTATGAACATAGAAACTCTTCTCTCCCATGGAGAGCTGGCTACGAAACTCGTACTTCCAATTTAATGTTAAATTACATACCTTGGATATTCATTTGCACCTGTACTTAGGATGGCTACCTGGGTCGTAGTTGGCAGCTCTTAATCAAGCTCTGTTTACAACTTAAATACAAGCTCCTAGTACTCCCAGTACTCCTCAAGAGCTACACCGGCTGCTAGAAACCCTGTTTTGCGAGAATTCAAAGGCTCGCTCCCTCGAATTGATTTTCCGCCAACTCATCCTCAGATTTACAGGATAGCAGTAGATACCCCCTCAGTTTATCGAATAACCAAACAGACCGAGCCTATAATATCATGCTTATCATCAAGTCCTTGGCCATCCTGGCCATCCATGCCGCATATATCTCAGCCGCCCCACTACCAGTGTCCCTTACGGTAACAACTTCTTCAAAAATATAAAACCAAAACCGAACGGAAGCCATGTTGCAGAAATCAACCATTCTAATCATCACGATATCGATAGGCATCAAAAGCGCTTGACAACGCCAAACTTAGCGGCCGTGATCCTACACTTTTAAATGTGTCTCCAAATATAGCGCCGACCGTGAACCTCGCTATACCGATAACCGTCCCCATAACAGCTGCCCCGACCACAGATGTGAGTCTGAATTTTATTGTGCGGATCTAACCCCACTGGATGCTTTTTACTAACATATCTTAACCCTCCGATAGGTTAATCCGGAAGTGGAGGTCGAGAATTGAGAGATGGATCTATACAGGTTGTAAACTGAATACACCATCTTCTGTATAGTAGTAATTTATCATGTGCCGCCTTTCTGCCCAGAAACATGTACTATATATAACAATAAGACTCAAAAAGCTTAAATATTGCTGATGCAGTGGCATATATCTATTTAAATACGCAAGACGCCCCACAGTCCATGAAGCGGTGTGGTTTACCGTTATAGCCGTCGAACTCCACCGTAATATATAATCTTAGCCTCGTAACTAAATTCAAAGAACCCATATAATCTCAAACGTGCGGTCCAAGAACCACATAGCAATCTGTCTCAACTCCTGACTCTGACTCGTGAACAGGTTTTACTTTGAAGACTTGCCAACTCGGCTAATCTTCTTCCTCATCCTCTCGGTTCAAAGTGGTATGCAACTTGTGGTGGCCAATAAAACTCCCAGCGACCCATCCGATTGCTCCCAATCCCAGGGCCACCCAAAAGACCGACCTCAGCGCTGCCATTTCTGCGTTTAGAACTTCGCTTCTCCATTCTAGTGGAACCTTCCATATTTCCTCAAAGCTCTCCCTAACTCTTCTAATAACATCCTCCGCCTCCGGACCTCTCCCTCCAAGTCTTCTCTCCAATTCCCCTTTGAGGACATTCTGGAACGCAGCAGAGGCAACAGTAACACCAATCGTACTGCCAGTTGCTCTGAATGCATAGCTTGCAGAGGTGATAACTGCTTGAAAGTCGTGATCTACGCTTGAGATTAGCGCAATAAGTGTAACAGTTAGCATACCGCCGTAACCATAACCAACAAAGAAATACGCCAGGTACTGCGGGAGGTCTGCAGTTTTTAGCGTACAAGTTGAGATGGCAGCTATGGCCGCGACAAAAGCGGTGTTGATGCCCAATCCTAAGCCATAATATCGTCCAGTATGCCGCATGATATAGCCGCTAGACAGCGATCCAACGGAAAGACCGACGGCGTTCGGAAGAAGTCGAAGACCAGATTGTGTTGCAGAATGTCCTTGTAGCTGGAAATAAAGCGGGCCGTAGAACAACAGAGCGTAGATTGCCATAACGAAAAACCAGTTTGTGAGGCAAGCTGACCAAGTCGTGCGCAGTTTGAAGAGGCGGACGGGGATGATCGGCTCCTTCGCTCTGAATTCCGTGAATACGAAGAGAATGAGAATACCAATTGAAAGTGGTATGGTGACCAGTACAAGTGGGTGAGTCCATGGCAGGATACTTCCGCCAGTGTTTAACCCCACCAAGAGTAGGATCAGTGAGGATACCAGAGTGATGGCTCCGAGGAAGTCAACTCGTTTAAGGGCGCCTTCTGATGTGTTCCTGACAGGAATATCAACAAGAAGAGCAACTGCTATCGCCGAAATGATGATGATAGGGATCTGGAACAAGAAAGCCCATCTCCAGCCCAACGACGAGTCATTGAAAAGACCACCAATCCACCCACCCAGGCCGGCACCAAGACCAAAGATGAGATTCCCAAGACCTTGATACAAGCCTCGACGGCGGAGGGGCACCAAGTCGGAAGCCACAAAAGTCGCACTGCCCGATATTGTTAGCAACTACATTCAGACTACCTAACGACGTGGACGAAGTTAGTTGTACTGACATTGCATTCAAACACCCCCCGCCTGCACCTGCAATCAACCGCCCAGCAATTAATGTGCTTTCATCTCGCGCAAGCCCGCACATCAATGTTCCAGTCCCAAACGCGACATTGGCAGCAATCAGCCCAGCACGTCGGCCAAAAATATCGGTTAACCGACCCGACAGAGGCTGGAATGCTGAGTTGGTAATTAGATACCCACTAGCGACCCATGAAATAGTAGAGAAGGATGCAAAGGAGTTGGAAATCGGGCCTAGGAGGGTAGCAATAATCGTCGAATCAAGCGATGCTAGAAAAACGCCGACCTGGCAGTGCCCATAGAGATTAGTTACGCTCCAGTATCGTGTAATCGATATAATCGAGACTCAAATGATCGACCATACCCATGTAGCGCCCAGGATTGACCATAGCCTCGCACGCGAGACTTCGCCAGCAAACGGTACGTCAGCGGATGGTTGGATTAAGGGAGATGATTCGGAGGCTGTGCGATTGGAGTCCGCACGGCGGTCAACTGAGGAGTCGCCGGCCATTTTGGACAATAATTTGAGTGTATCAAATGAGAGTCACAAAATGCAAGGAGAACTCTCTTGAGAGGATGCCAAGGCTTGTCGAATACGTGCTTTCCGATCGGATCTCGAGCGGCTGACAACACAGAAAAATGCAACAAAGTGTGGGAACGAAACATTTTGACTTGAGTTTTGTGCTAATTGATTCGAAGTTATCATATAAGCAAGCATATAACGCTTACCCTTGCTAAGGTATGAGCTCTAAGGTACTAAATTCTATATTGCTACGCCACGAAAATCACCAATTTCAAGACTAGCTATTACTCAACTCAGAGTTGGCCAACTAGATCATATAAAGCTAGCACAACGTTACACAAGTTAAAACATGTGCAGGTGTACCATAGTCTGGCTTGCGATATCCTGGGCAACCGGGTATACCAGTATTCGCTAGTAGTCTACTCTGTTTCACTTACTTATAATTCAAGTCTCGATGACTTTTATTGATAGCTATACTATACGCCCGTTTCGGGGGTGCTATGCGATATACTACATTTCTAGGCATTAACTAATTGGATACTCGAAATAGTCTAAAATACCATGAAGTTAACGAAAAAGGGTTCAGAAAGTGGCTCAGCAGTACCCGAAGTCCGACCGGAATCCACGATATACCGAGATGCGTCGATGCAACGGTTATCGTGCCAATGCCCAGATTGCCCAGTACCAGCATACCCTCGAATTTGGCTCTTCTGGGCTACGATCTTCAGGGCTTTTAGCGCCAAGACACCTCATTTCCTGCTTCCCTCCAACAAAACAACGCTTTCCTTCCAGGCAAATATACTATCACAAGGCAGTCAATTCCAAAGCTTGGCCGACAAAAATGGGCTCCCAAAACTGTCGCATTGCCAAACTCTCTTCTAGATCCCGTTAACTCTGGACGTAATAAAACGTTGTAGACTTCGCCGAATGCAAAGCGCCAAATTGTGTAGTCCCAGGCGGTATGCAGGGAGTATGATATATAACCTCCTTTTTACCCTCCCCTCGAGGAGAGATATCAGCTGCCCATGGTCAAGTTTGCATATTTACACTCCCATTCCTTTGCGGCTTCTTTCTTGTATTCAAGTCAAGCTTTTCCAAGACGTCTTGATTCCTAGGTCTGGATAGGCTAGTACTGTAGTGTTTTTTTTTTTAATTACGTACCTTATAAATACTTTTACCCACCATCATGAGAGCAATTCTCGTAATCGCCGCATACGGCCTCTTTGTGTCGGAAATTCTAGCATGCCCAGACCACATACATCATGAAGAAGACCGTCTACGGAAACGTGCAGAGCCGGGTGGAAATATAACATGGGCATACGAAGCGAGTTACGATTGGGGACGGTTGTCAGACAGTAAATTTACCCGACCAACCACTACTGAGCTCCGGAATATGGATTCCATGATACTAATTTATGTCTGAAACTTCACAGGCTTCGAACTCTGCCAAATCGGAACACAGCAATCGCCCATACCATTAGCCTTAACTCAAGGCCTCTCCCTCAATCACCGCCCGTTCTTCCACTACGCCGACACTTACAACGCCTCCCTGCACAACTGGGGCTACGGCCCAGCTGTAACCCTCTCGCACCCCAAAGATGACTTCTCTCAATTGCCTCATTTCACGTTCGAAGAAGAAAGTGGCATGAACGAGACGGTCTACTTGACTGGATGGCACATTCACGCACCCGCGGATCACTCCGTCGCCGGCGACCGCAGCAAAGCAGAACTGCATTTCGTCCACGTCACCTCGACGGGAAAGCCTCGCGCAGTGATTGCATTCCGTATCGACCCTGGCAATACAATTTCTCCTTTTTTCTCGCACTTACCGCCATTAATCAGGTTCAAGGATACAGAGACTCGTGTGCCAATGGAAAGTTTTAATCCTGTACTTGCACTAGCTGAAGTGAACTTTCTTAATGAATTTTGGACCTATAAAGGCAGTTTAACGAGCCCCCCGTGCTCAGAGGGGATCAGGTGGTTTGTTGCACGGAATGTGCTGTTTGTTGGGGTGAAGCAGATGCAGGAGATATTATTCAACAGTATTTATTCGGCGAGACAAGAACAAGAGGTTTGGTTGCATCAAATTAATGTGTAAATTAAGAATATGCCCGGGGTTACGTTTATGAAATCTTGGGAGTCAGTGGATGCACCTTATGTATATAATATTAGGAAATTTTAGTATTCTCGGCTATAGTTATGCAGATTCATTATATGCATTATAGACTACTGGGTCCGAAGCTGTTCATTTCCCCAATTGCAATTAGTGTATAGGCTCGTTATCATATCGCTGTGGTACGTACGCACATAGTCGATTTAGAAGACCGCATCGCTATTGCACGTCAGAGGCTCGTCGCTCCATACATGTTAATTCCCGGGGAGTTTTGGCTGAGATTCATCAGCTATTGGTCATATTCGAGGGATCTGATTATCGCCAAAAGATTTGAAAGATCCTAAAAGCCCCAATTTCGATTTACCAGCCACGATAAAACCGGTCTTGGAAGCAAAGTCTTTTCAGTTTACTTAAATTGATTGTGCAGTTAATGTAGAAAATTTCAAGAGGTCTGCGCGCTGATAATTGGAAGAGGGAGGAGGTCCTAGGGCCGATTGGCTAAACATATCATATGCTTTGAGTTTGCAAGCTTTGGGATGATGGTTGTCATGCTGGAAATTGCAAAACTGGAAATTTAGATCTATCACTTGTTTCTTTCAAAAGAGTAACGGGCACGGAACTGAATGAACGACGGGGCGGAAAGCCGGCCTCAGACGTCACGTTAGCACTTCGGACCTTTTTGCGAGCTGTGCAACGGAGGGTTTTCGAATATACCCAGGGGCAAGCCGCTAACCGACCTATAGATAGACCCTGGAGGCACTAGGCTTCAATAGATCCCTCAGATCTATGCACGTCGGAGCTCGAACCATGATCCATTACTAACCATCTAAAGCGTGCAGCTATGATTGCAAAAGTCCTGCCGAAGGCGCAATAGTCCTCCCGAAGGTTCATACAGCCACGAGCTTACGTACTCATACCAATATTCGCCAAAACCCGTTCCCAAAGATCGAAATCTGTAAAATCTTTTACATAATATATTTAAGGTTAAATAGAGCCTTGGCTCGGCTCGGCAGCCTTGCATGAAGCATTTTTCTCCGAGCCCCAGCAACGACGAAACGGTCTCTGCTGAACCCTGGTAAAAGGCCTCGATCCCCAAAGTGATAGTTAATGGGTCTCCAGTGTGGGATCAGTTAAGCTTAACGAGTGTGATGTCTCAAATCTGAACCCTGTCACCAGTATAAATGCATACGTACTCCACCCTAATCGCCAGTCAGCGAGATACTGCCTTCGGGCCCTCATATTGACGCCTAAGCTCCAAAAAGGATTACGAAAGCATCTAAGGCTAACTGCACAGTGGTTGGAATCGAAAAGCCGCCCAACGTACATATGACCCTCCGCGGAATCCCAGAGCCTTCATAGCCCCCTGCGCCCCTACTTCGTGCAAGGATGACACAGACCCCTACTCTTACCCATATTCGGCAACCGAAGCGAGTGTAACAGCGAGCAACACAAAATCGAAGGTTTCAAGATTTTTTGAGGAAGTTGAAGGGGTGTTGGCGTGGTTCTACACTAACGCAGGAGGGAAACCCGCAGGCATTTGGGAGAAGGTGGCATGGAAAAGTTCATCTTAGCTCAATAATTTCGTTTGCCTTTCTTTTTTCTTCTTCTTTCATTTTTTCTCCCTGTTGTTTCTGTGTATGCGCGCTGGGGTTGAAGCCTGATACGATTTCGACATGCGGTCTGAAGCTACTTCAGGAACTCAGAGTTAATGTATCCGCAAGTTTCACGAAATAAAAAACATAACGCTCATACAGAAGTATTGTGCATAAGCTCGGTGATCGAAAAGTTCATCATCTCCATTGCATTGACAATCGAGGAGGTTTCATAAACTTAACCTTCTTAAAACCGGTCTCGGGTTGTCGCGTGTCGTAGAAACCAATATATGCTAACGTCAATGTTTCCTTGAAAATGGTATGTCAATAGGCCTGCCTTGGGCACAGCATACACATTCTATTATTCCTAAAGCTTAAGCTTTCTCTAGTGCATATGCATGTCTTCTGACATCGATATTGTCGTTTCTTCTGAGCCCCTCCGCCCCCAGGACGCTACAGCGTTATTCAGCATGGGTTTCTGCTTGAGCCCGAATTTTTATGATTACGTACCTTTCTATCCTGATTGGTCCAGGGCCCGGGTATTTGTGTCTCTCGATAAATGAATGCACACTCGAGTTTGTTCTGGCAGTTGTCTCGGGCCGTTTGGGGTAGTTACTAGTATCGTTCAATTTGCGAGCTAAATATTTCGTTCTCTAGCCTATGATAAGATATATATAGTCTTCATTGATTCCATACTTCAAATCCTGCTTCCCTATCAATCAGGCTCCCAAATTTAGAGACCAATCGACACGCTTCCACCCCTTTACTGTTTTCTAGTGCTGGCACAGAAGCAGTGATATTTATCTAGGTCTACTGTACAATATTAACTATTTTCTCCTCCTGCTCCCGCTCCTCCTACTCTGAATATATATATATAAGCTTCCACCGTCACCCACTTGGTGATAATACAATGGGAACTCGATATCAAAATAACAGCTCCAACGGCTTCGAGATGCAGTCTCAATCTTCAATAGTCAAACCGCCGGCCCCTTCCCCTCCAGTGCCAGTCGATGACGCGAATGCCTTCGTCCGTATTGCTAGGAAACTCTACCATCCGATCGGTTTCCGAAAGGGTTATAATTTCACATTTTGTAAGACTTTATTCTCATCCCCGCAGCTCCGATGGCTCAGACCTAACGCTATAAAATTCTACATGAACAATCGCTGACTATAAAATATCCAGGGTTCATCTGCTGCGGCGCCATGCTAGGTTTCTGCGCTGCCCGGATCATGTACCTCAACATAGAAGGCGTTTTCTTCGAATCTACTCTTCTCTCCGAAAAATACTGGTACACAACAGTGTCTCTCTATCGCCTCGGCATCACAATCCACCTTGCTTGTGTTGTCCCTGCCGGAATCCTTGTGTTCTTCCAATTCATCCCCGCGATCCGATATAAAGCACTCATCATCCACCGTATCAATGGCTATGTTATTATCGGTCTTATTCTTACTGGTAACGCGGGTGCACTCATGATTGCACGCCGTGCATTTGGTGGAGGAATCGACACCCAAGCAGCAGTTTACGCCCTAGCCACATTGACAACGACAAGTCTGTTCCTTGCTTATTATAACATCAAAAAGCTACAGATCGAACAGCATCGGAAGTGGATGATCCGTGCTTGGGCATATCTGGGCGTTATTATCACAATGCGATTTGTGATGCTTATCGCTGCTACGATTATCAATCAGCTGGGAACGTATTGGATGGGCGTTGCTTGTCGAGAGCTAGAATTTGGATTCATCAATGGAAACCAGACTGCTGCAGCAGAGATGGCATTTAGACAGAGATACCCAGGCTGCATCGACACAACTGGAGCGCTTCTTCCAGATCGATACATCGCGATTCAGGGATCGAACGACGGAAGAGTTGAGGAGGTCAGCGTTGGGTATAAACTAGGGTTCGGAATGGCCGCTTGGGTCTGTCTCGTCTTGCACGCAGTTCTCGCAGAGGTTTATTTGTCCCTTACAAGCAGGGAGACGGAGAGGTTGAGGATGGTTAGTTATGAGAGGCAGAAGGCAAGAGGTTGGGCGAACCCTGGTCGGGAGGGTTTGACTGCGGATAAGGTTGATGGTGTTCCCTGGGTCCCTAGACAAACAGAATAATTGCGTATGTCCTATTGAGTTATGAATAGCGGGTTGGTACATGTTTTGGGGGAGTTCGATAAATATAAACGTTAATACTAATTAGAGCGACGTAGTCTTCATTAGGAATATCAGCTGTAGTAATGCACATGAATCATCGTACTTTTATCCCATGGCCTTCATGAAATATTGTAATCTAAACATCCAGATGTGTATGCAATTTTTACATGATAACCTCGTTGACAACATCCTTAACAAGTACTTAATTAGCATCGAACTAAATTGGTTGGGATTTAGGTCGGTCTTCAAACATACCTTCTTCAGTTCCTTATACGGCAAGCAAACACAGTTCTGCACCCTAATTTCATCATGAACGACACAGTCTTTCGCCAGGATTGTAACAGACTGAACCTTAACGCCATTCTTAAGGACCGTTGTTGAGTGCTGGTTAACTGATATTGGTGTACCCTCGACTCTTGCCCACGCGCCGATTCTAGCGTTCCACCCAACGATACTATACAGAACACAAGCGTCATGTTTGATCTCGGCATCTTCGAGGACAATCGAATCCTTGACACGAGCACCAGCTCCAACATGAGCACGGGGTCCGATCGAGACATTTGGTCCGAGCTTGGCGGTTGGGTCGACAGTAGCAGTTGGGTGAATATAGACTGGTGGAATTATAGTGGTGCTTGCAGCCGCGAGGTCTTCAGCGCCGGATTGGTAAGCCTTCTGGAGGTAGAGAGCATTTGCCGGAACAGCAGACCCTGCAGTTTTAATTTGTCGCCAGAAATCGCGAGTTTCGTAAACATAGAAACTCTTCTCCTCAGCGAGAGGTCCAAGGATATCTTGTTCAAGGCGAAGAACATTATCTGAACCATCTTCCTCACTAGGGTCGTAGAGTGGGTCCGAGGCTCGTCGGTCGGCCTTGATCTCCATCGCCTTCCTAATCTTGAAGATAATAGAGCTGCCAAATAGATAGACACCACAGTTTATCAAATTGCTGATGTGGGATTCCGGCTTTTCAACGTAATGGAGGACTCGCTTAGTAGCTGGGTCAGAGACAATGCAACCAAAGTTGGATGCTGCTTCGTTCGAGACCCTTGTACCCAGGATAACAGCCTCAGCTTCGCGGTCATCGGCAATTTGGAGCATCTCTTTCAGTGGAAATGAACAGCAGACATCGGCGTTTAATACGAAGAAGCGTTTGGGCGAGCCCTTGAGGATAACATCACGGAAGTGGTAGAGACCGCCGGCGGTTCCTAGGGGTTCGTATTCACGAAGGTATTTAATAGTAAATTGGGGGAATTCTTTGGAAGAGTCTCTGATGAAGTCTCGGAAGATTGATTCATCGTAGTAGCCAATTAAAAAGACCTCCTTGACGTCAATCTTGGTGAGAGCGGTCAAACAATGCCAGATGATAGGGTGGCCGGCGACATCGAAGAGGGGCTATAGCCAAGATAGCAGGGATTAGCAGGGCTCTTCGAGCAGGCGAAGGAGACGAAATACTTTTGGCTGATCGAGCGAAAGAGGCCTGAATCTAGTTCCTCGCTGGGAGCCTCCGACCTATCACGGCGCTGTTAATTCTCTGGCTACAAAATTGGAACATCGACGCTGCTTCGTACTAGAATGAGAGCCTTTGTTGTCATGGTTTGTTTCGTTGGCTATAATAGTCCCAATTGACGTGGGTTGATGGCAATTCGATCGAGATATCGCGTGAATGGTGAGGGAGGTTTGTTGTGATGCCAGATGGGAGAAGTTGATGAGCTGGCGGGTAAGATGGTTGAGCTCCTGAAATGGTGTTTCGAGAGGATGTCGAGTCCATGCTGCTGAAGCTGGCTAGCTTTCCCCACGTGGTGTTGTACCGCTCTTCGGCCGACGAAAGTACCCCTGCATACTAATATGTATTGAGAGATACATCTTGGCTCGTACCCAAGAATACCACAACATCAACACGCTTTGAACGGATTGGCAGGTATAGAGAGTACACGTTGCACCCAAGTTTGGTCCAGCCAGCCACGTACAAGATTTAATTATCTCCCCCACTCCTACTATTCCCTCAAATAAAGTACTCCCCAATATTCGCAATGTCTCTTCTTTTTCGGCATTAAAGCCACCATACTATTTTAGCCTCGCGAGTGGTCTGCATATACTTCGACCTGATCAACTAAAATTTAAAGATTTACGCATAAATTATGAGAGAAAGGCCATTGCCTAAATCATGCCTAGTAATTGGCCAGGTACCATGCACCATTGTAGTATATATACGAGCATATAGCCAAAATGTGTGGAAACGTCAGAATACTGGTATTGGGCAGGGTTTACCAATGATGGGTACAGATTCTGAGTCCAGCGTCGTCTGGAAACACAAGCCTATCTCTAGCTCTGGAGGTTTCGTCTTTCAGTCCAGACCTTTTTATCTTCTTTGAATGCCAAACCCAGGCTCTCAGATTCAAACCTTTCGATTGGCAGAACCTTGAGGCCACACGCCATAGATGAGGCATAGTACCTCCCATCATTGAAGAATTCACTCCATATATATCCAAAACTCTGCATCCCCTTAAATTTAAGCGCCAGAACTTTAGCAGGTTGGCTAGACAAGTTACTCCCGTGGTAAAAGAAATCCCCTAGCGCCCACTTAGCTTCAACTATTTCTCTGGCTTGGTGCTCCGGCAGTGGAGAATTCCCGGGTAGACTTGCAAAAAAATCTGCATCAAACGTCACATCTCTGGAAAACTTGGGCCCATCCGAAAAAACAACTATTGGACTTTCGTTCTTGATGGTGAAGAGGATACAAGAAGTCGAGTACTTCTCAGGAATAATCCGCCAAGGCTCCCACCCAGTCACAACCTTGCCAATTAGAAATTGTATGTCGTTTTGTTGGTAATTTGCATCGGTTATGCTGTGCCTGGCATACCCCTGTATCCTCTTTGCCCCGGCTGGCATGTCGTCGGAGAGCCCCTCTGAGCTATGAAGACGAGTTGACCGTTGGTTAGCATCAAAGTCCACACTCCGTATATGTGTACACCTTAGTGCAATGGATTAGTGGCCTACGAAGTTAGGCAATACCTAAGTACTTACCTATCCGTGTTGGAGCTAGAGCTCATGGGAAAGAGGGTCGTTCGCCTCACAAACCAAGGGGAATCATCCAAGTCTTTCCATCAATATAATATTAAGGACTGACATACAGCAGGCAATAGGCTGTGCAAACACCAGAAGAGACGCCGTATGAGTAATTGGTTATAAGTAATTGCGAAAGTAGTTCGTGGGTCGCAGGATGAATGTTTACAGTTAGTGGTATTCTCAAGTCCGCACAACGTTATAAAGTTAACTAGCTGCGCTATGCAATATTTCGATACATATTATTAGGATTACACGATGACTAAGTAACCATTCACTTAGTAAATATGCTCGAAAATCCATTCCCCGTCAGATCTACACGCAATAGGATTAGATCTACACGCTAAAAATATATGGATATATATTCCCAAAATGACCTGCCCGCATGCGCACGTGCACCTTGATCAGCAACACAATTAGACATGTACGACAAATCCCCAAAGACTCCGAATTACGAAACTGGCTCTGAAGCAGAAAATATTAATTGCAGCTGCGTTAACTTGGCTTCGAAAGATTACTTTGCTGAGTGTTGTACAGACTAAATCTTATATACTTAAGCCTAGGTACCTATATATAAGATTCTAAGGCTGGTACGTACATTGATCATCAAGCAAAAATATATTAACAATACCTACCGTAGGGGGTTTGGGTACTTTTCTGGGACCGCTTCCGAATATTAAAACATTTTAAAAGGAAAGCAAGCCGTCTTGTTCTCTTTCGAATCGTTATTTATACTGTTTTAAGTTCCCTTTTTTCTATAAACTGTCTTGAGAAACCAGCAAAAACCCCGTACGGTAGTTAGCTACCTTGTTGGCGACCCAGGTATATACTATAGGGAATTTACTCCGTTTTCGAAGATCTTAAGACCTTCTTGTGCTTTGGGGACGGCTTACAGTTATATAAAATTATATATAAATTTATAAACTCCCTTTATAAGCTTTAATATGTCTTGATTAGTGTTATCAAGCCCAATGTAAGACCAGCTTCTGTTTTCTAGAAGACAGAAAATGTAGCTTTACCCCCGAGGGTACATCGCAATTGAAAGAATAGAATGCATTACATTAATATTAACATGCTTCGTGGATCAAGTCTGACAGATTATTGTTCTTCCGACCATAATTTTGCCCTCCGCCTAAGTCTTATTTTCTCCTCCGCATTATCCACCCTAAGCAAAGCTCGGAGAAAACCTAGTGCTGAGCTATTTGACGGCTTGGTTCCATTTAATTGAAAAATTGGTGCCGCAATTGCGACGGTTGGGGTCCTGTTCGACGAAGTCGTTACTTTACTTGCAGGAACAAATCTACCTATTAGAGCTCGTTAGCGAGTTTATCTTGTTTCGAGGAACACTTTTGCCTCATGTTGATATATTGATGCATGGGGACATGATCATATTGCTTACTCTTTCCAGGCCCGGGCTCTTTGTCTTCCGCTTCCCCGGGGCCCCCGCGCAGCTTCCTCGATGGCTTAAAGCAGGGCAGCCAAGATTTCAAAGCGGCGGTAAACAATGGCAATGTTTCGTTAGACCAGGTACCGGCTACCATATCTGCGGTATGTAGCGCGTCTTTAATCACGAATCCGAATATACCTACTTCCGAAGGGTTGGCCTCACACGATGGAATTGTCGAATTTGCGACGAATGGTGGGGAATCGGTTGCATTAGTTATGAGGTCTGTCTGAATAAACCCTAGCGGAGACCAAGGGTCTTTTTCGCCGACTGTATAAAACGTTCGGGGCTGAGGGTCACTCCAGCCTCCATATAATTTATTGATGTCATTCGCTTTTGGCGTTGTGGCAATGGGTAGAAATTGTTTGGCGGTTGGGTCATTGAAATCTAATTGGCATTTGGTCTTCCAGTGCTCTACATTACTGAATTTCGAAGCCATTTGATTAGGTCCTGGATTTCCAACCTGAAAATACCCCCATTCGTAGCACGATTGCCATATCCAAGCCAGGTTTTCAGCGTTATCGTGAACTATAGCCAACTGGCAGTCTCTTTTGGGGGAGCCAAACCCGCCACACTCGTACCCCAGATCCTTTATAATTGCAATATAGCCGGGCCATGTTGCCCATCGTTCAGCAAGCCATTTTCCATCCTTCGGTGGACTCGGGTCTGTTGGGAGTTGGCCGGAGGGGTCTGTATTAAGGTGATCGCAAAGATGTTTTATTGTGTAAACGGTATTTTCGACTAATGGTCGGTTTATTCCTGCCCACTGGTAATCGAAGAATGCATATGTGAGCGTATCCGTAAACCAACCATGCGTATTGACTTCACCGCCAACACCAAGGAACAGTTGTTTTATTACAGCAGATTCTTGATCCCCCTTTTCGAGTTCTTGATCAATATACTGTGTTGCAGAGCGTACTTTCTCGATGCAAGCAGGTTCCTCCCTTCCTATCGCTCTCGAAAGCACATCCCAATACACTGACATATCTGCTCGAGCTTCGACAGGGGCGCTTGAAGAGTATGCTGCGAAGAATGTATCTGGATACTTTCGTCTTAGGAAACTGACTCTATATGTATTCGAATATTCACGTTCTAATAAGCATATGTATTTTATGCCTTACGACTATTAAGCTAAAGCCTAGGAAGAAAAATGACTTACAAGTTTCCAGAATACGAGGCGCCAACCATTACCCATGGACTTCCTTTTGCCGTTACATCGATATGCACTGGAACCCTTTCACTGGTGTAGTTAAATCTATCGGCGAAGTATTTGACATCCTCTAAGGCTTGTTCAGTCGTAAGGTATTGGAACTGCTCCGCCTGAGTATTTCCATTGATTTGGGTTTCGCCAGCTGCCCATGCATATCTCGGAGTCGAGCGTCCATAATAACGGTGCTGTAACACTATGCCTAATCCTCCAAACTCCTGTTGGAAATTATCGATTAGACTGCTGTTAAGCCATACCTCGGCGAAATCCGTAATATCGGATTCACCGCTATGGTACACAAAGACTGGCCCGCCCGGTTTATAATGCTTATCATAGACCCAGTAGGTCTGATTAAACATCTCAGTGGTTTCTCCGCTGTGGTCGAGAGGAGTCTATAAACGTGCCGTACTATCAATATTAGATCCTATGTAGGGACCGCCAGGAAATCTCGGGGTACAAGTAAATCGTTGACCTACCTCCATCTGGTGTTCCGTTGGTAATACCAGTTTGTTTTCGCCTGCAGGAAATATGATTTTACCATCACTGCCTTTGCCAAGTTTGGCAGTGATATGACCATTGATACGTAGCTTCTTCCTCTCAATATCTTCCTGTAACTGTCTGTTGAGATTGTTTTTCAATGATAACTTTAGTGCATCTACCACCTGTGATACTGACAAAACAGACAGTGCAGCATACACCACCCCTACTCCCACTCTCATGTTGAAAACTGAGGGAGGTAATGCCGTGTTTATCTAGTCGTACTAGCAACACTAAATAGTCCTCTATTCTTGGAATTGAGAAGCTTCAAGATGCTGCTACTCAAGAACGGTAATGAACTACACTTTTTAGAGGATGTATACCGGTAAAAAAACGATAGTGAGGTAAAGCCCAATGCTCAGAGGGACTGTTTAACGAGCGTCTATTTGGCGATATAACGACTGCAGTACTTTTCTTAGGACATCAAGATCTATCTTCTTATCAAATGTTTAAAAGACCTAGATAGGGAATGTATCAATGGTACTATCCAAAGGATTAATTCTGAGGATTCAAAGGAGCCGGAGCCTTATGTGTACATGTATCCAGAACTATGTACCCCTTTCAGGCGCCATAGCCACATAGAGATTTTTTTTTTTTTTTTTTTTTTTTTTTTTTTTCACACGTAATCTCGTTGGCGGCAGAGAAGGTGTTATTTATATGTTATTCAACTTAACGCGCCCCTCGTTTCATCGCCGTTAGTGATAGTTAGCTAGTTAATTATGGACCTTCATGTGTGGCGGGGAATATGAAAGGATAATTAGTCGAATACATATAAGCGCATGCATGAAAATAGAGGTCTTTAACTAAGATTAGCCAAGACGAGTAGTTAAGGGGATTAGTAGCAAGTAGTCTAAATGCCCGAGCGCTCACTATTTTTTGCCTTAAGAGCTATGGCCGCATAACTGTCCGTCCTGTTGGATGTAGTGTTATAAGCGTTTAGCCTATTTGTATTCGTGCCTGCAGTTCCCGACCACAGCATCACGCTGCTAATATTATGACGGAGATATTGATCAGAGGTTATCTAGTCAAGTTTTAAGCTTTAAAGCTTTGGGATCTCGGGATTTATAATAACCGCTATCGATGCACCACGCGTCTGGTCTCCGAGACAAATAACAATCTGAAAGCAATAAGAAGCCGAAAGCATCAGCACATTGGCCTTGGATATTGGTCAGCTAGTAAAACTAACAAATATAAATCAAGAGATCTTCGGACTTAGATATTAGTTAATGAAACGAACGGTTAAAAAGAGAAAAAGAAAACTATGGCATCGAGATCGCAACATATGCCTCCCTGCGTGTATGTATATATATTACAGGTATAAATCCGATATTGCGACATGTGCATATAGGCACGAGTTCCCAGATCAAAGCTCAATACCATACTTTACATGCTTACCGGCGGTTTGGCTCACTTAACCAACTTCGGTTTCAAGTTTAGACATAGACAGAGGTTACGAATACTCTATGAGGCTTAGCTCGTCCCAACCCCGAGTCGACTGTTGGATTCTTCCAGCCATTTTGTTTCAGTTTGGCGCATACGTATGTCCTGTTCAGCTCTTTAGGTGTTAGGTGTTAGTAACCCCTGTATATCTTGGCTTCTTGGGCTTGGAAACCAGAGTTAACTCTACCACCATGGTATTCGAGGCCCCGGCCGCAACCAGTCGAAATGGTATCTAGGTTGGAACTTTTTGGTTGTAAATTGCAATTTGAAAACATTTGACAAGTGATATTAATAGGACTCGAGAGATCCAGGGATCGAAGACCGGATGAAAACGCCATTGTCTGTAGTGTATTTTGTACAAACCTATTCGTGTCTACCTCATATTCAGCTTATTTCACGTTATAAGTAACCCATATCTCTAATGCAATGCGTAAATCTGTACTTTTGTAAGTGTTAAATAAATATCCATAAGTGATGCTTATATATATAATAACTGAGCGCATGTGTATACAATGCTCCAAGATTGAAGACTGACCATGAAATCCTAGCTTCCCAAAGGTGGTGCTTCATAGTTCCATCAACCCTATCTTAAAAGAGACGGGATTATATATATGGCTGAATTCCAACTTTCGAACCTCAAGATCATGCAAAATCCATGGTGGCCAAGATCGTAGCAGAAATTATATTCAAATGAGTGGGTAAACATATACACACAACGACAAAAGCAATAAAAGATGCAACAAAGGTATCGTCCCCAACCGGCCCCAAACGTGCAAACGAGAAATTTCCAATTCATACCCGGATATCCCTAGCCTATATGGCATCCTAGAATGCACCCCAAAAACCATTCGAACGCCGCTTAATATCTTCTTGTATATATATATACGTATTCATTCAGATTCGTTCATCATTGCAGTGAACCGATCGAATTTAGACCCAAATTCTCCCGGGTACCTCATATTTATAGACCCTGGCCGCCGAAGAATCTACTAATTCCGTCCATGAAACCATTGAGATCATTCAAAAACCGCTGTGGCCAAAAACTAAGTTAGTGATACGCCCTTTTTTCAATTGATTAGGATGAATAAATCCAAGTAACTCGGACGACTCACATTTAACCACTTAACATCAATGTTGGAGAATTCACCAGGGGCGTCACGTTTCTCGAACTGAACAAAACCAGCACTGGGGATGTCCTACAGATTATCAAATTAAGTTCCATAACCATATATAGTAAAGTAGCTGATAGGCGGGTGTTAAGTGGAAAAGATCAAATTACCCGTGGTACGGCACTAGATAGGCCTTGAATGCTATTCGCAGTATGCAAAGGCATAGCAGGCGCTGCAGATGTGAGGAGAGCAGTAGAGAGCAAGAAGGCGGAGGCGGTGGTGAACTTCATGTTGGTTTGTGTAGTTTAGATTGAGAGAGAGCCAATTATATGTTGTAAAAATTTAAAAATGTATCTCGAAAGCTCAAAAATCTTTCTTGGTTCTATTTATAAGCTGATAGAGTCGGATGGTTTTGATATATGATGATATGATCAGGCTCGATGAAGGGAGGAATAGCCCCTTATTTATAGACCTTGAAGATGAATCCACATAACGAGTTGTGTTTCTCCGTGCTAGAATACTCGGATCTCAAGCTCGCGGGTCGACTATGTGTAAATGGGATATATGTTCCGCATTCGCTCTCAACATCGCACTGAGGGTTGTCGCGTTTAGTCTTGGGCCCAGTTAACTAGTTACGCATGTGACTGTAGACTTCAGTTGTTTTGGGATATTAGTTGGCTATAGTTAAAATGTACATGTACGTGCCATCCTTCACTTTGTTCCGATATCGCGACATGCAGCGCTGCAGCTATAGTCAACGCCATAACATACAGTTACTGCTATCCTTCCAATCAGCTTTGAGGCAACCTTGATGACGGCATGGTACCCTGCAATTCCGTTGAAGAATCCTGTCAATGGATTTCAGGGTCCGGAACTGTTGCGCGTATGCGTGCACGGGATCAATTTCCTTCTATAGCGTGTCGAATCGCACAATTGCGCCAGTCGGTCGAACTGAATGCAGGCAAACACGGAAACTCCGCTGTCTGAGAATCAATTCATCAACAGGACCTGTACATGTGTCGTGCTAGCCTGGATATGGCGAAGGCTGCCTGGATGCCGGTGGCAGCCTATTCGCCAACAAATAAGCTTATCGAGGTGCTGGTAGTGGCTTTGTTGACCTCTCCCACGCCCGCGGATGTCGTGTGACCTTTTTCTTGAACCAACATTCTAGATAACAACAAACTGGGGCACTAGAACATTGTTCTACTATATAGTACTATGCGGAGTAGGACAGGCACGTACACGTGCGGAGTTAACCCACAAAATATTGGTGCTAGTAGATATGGGTGGCTAGGCGTTAAGGAAGCTTTACTCCGCACAGGCTTTGTCCCGCCTACACCAGTATAGTACCTTATCGCCCGCTAATATAGTCCCCTTGGTCTCCCACAGCTCCTCGAGCTACGGGTCCATGAGGGTTAACTAGCTCTACGTTACATACAATTGGTAGAATATAGCAAGGAACATGATAACCCAAAACAGGGGGGCAGAGGTTAGTAAAGGATTACATGCACATGCGACGGATACCAAGCCATGAGACAGGAATAGGTCCAACCAATCGAATTGTTGCCCTGCAGATAACTAATTGTGGCACTACAGTGCCGAGGTTATCATTTTGAATTCGTGGATACCGAATTCCTTCGAAGCCTCGCAGCTAATAAATAAGTCTGGGAGACTACAAGTAACTGTAGCATATACTCTACCTGCACCAAAGAGGAAAGAAACTTGGTTCTGATTACCACCACCTCCAGTTCGGCACCACTTAAAGTAGCTAGGTAGCTCTCGTGTAGGGCTGGTAAGCTTTCGTCGTGTCTAATTCCTAAGACGTCGAGACAGGTCGTAAGGTCTATTCAAGTTGGTCCTCAGGTGCGTTCTGTATTCGATCCTAATGAAATCATCTCCTTTGTAAGCGGACCTATTGATACATCACGCAAGATATCAGTGCCCTGTCACACAATTGTGTATCGTGACGGGAATAAAAACCTGTACGAACTTGAATATCTACGAACTATAATACCAGAGTATTAAATTTGCATATATATATGTATGCACCGGGAAATTTCCACAAATACTCAGACATCTATCCTGAAATATTCCTAGACGTCTAAGTGATTAAATATTATACCCAAAATTCAGTACGTAAGTGCAACTTAAGAATTATAAATTAGATACCCTAGTAGCTCCCTTGCAATTATTGAGCGGAGATAGCTGGTTGTGCACGCGGAGCCAAGTCGCAGATCTAGATAATTTAAAATGCTGTACATCAACCAGGATGCTGACAGCCCCGAAAAAAAATTCATTCTCTTAGTGTGTCGTGAAAGCAACCCTACTGTCGCTGAAGCTTGCCAATTGCAAACCCTGTCGCTTTTACATATCTATCACATATTCAGGTAAGTATCTAACATAATAAATTAATACCCAGAACCAGCAAAGGATTCATACCCACAACAATACAACAACCGTCTCGATGCCTCGGTGCCCCAGAAATGGTTCCTCACTTGGTATTTCTCCATTGTGCTTTCATCAACGATGGATTTTGGGACCAAGGACACCCGGGATCCTTGAGGCCTCGTACGCATATGCTCAGCTCCTTAACTCTATAGCAGCCGTCGGGCATTTTCCAGATAAGTCGTAGTATTCTGCAAAATCCCCATACGCCGGTGTTCTGCTTCGTTGAGGCTGGTTTACGAGACCACATAGGTCCCGAATCCACTTTACACGCCAAGGTCGACTGCCATGGCTCCATTTGCAGTTGGGCCGATAACGACAGTTATACTAACCACCTTAAGTTTCGCCTTTCACGACCTACTTTTCATTCTGTGGCTCTTACATCTTTCTTTCTTCTTCTTGGGTCAGCATCACCTTTGAATCATAATATATAGGAATAAAATGAGTAAGATTAGGTGACTAGAAGAGACTTGTTATGTGCCTAAACAAACGCTTTGACATGATCCGATGTGTCTTAAAAGGCTATCGTTGATAAGATAGGGAATTTAGGGTCAATCTAAA
This sequence comes from Orbilia blumenaviensis, assembly GCA_036872755.1. Classification (NCBI taxonomy): domain Eukaryota; kingdom Fungi; phylum Ascomycota; class Orbiliomycetes; order Orbiliales; family Orbiliaceae; genus Orbilia; species Orbilia blumenaviensis. The sequence goes on along the minus strand of JAVHNS010000009.1, from coordinate 1,686,526 downwards.
GGTAGCTCCCAAGCCTAGATAGTAGTTAAGCGTAGAACCTGATTAGGGATAGCGCACACATACGCTAGCTATTGATTTGGTGGCCATATCTATGATTGGACGCCTATACTGAATAGTATGGGTCGTTTTCACACCGTGGATATGTATTTACATGGCTGTGCGCAGTGAATCTTAGAATACTATATATATACCTATATATACCTAGTTTAGGCACGTTACTACGTAGTATCTTTTTTGCATAAAATGTTTTCACATATTCGCATTCATTTTATCTTCGAAGCGCTTTGAAACTTCTAGTATACTCGCGAGACTAGGCGCTATAGGAATAAATTGGATATGAAGAAACATTTAACGCAGTTGGCAGTAGCTAGTATCCGCATATGTAGTCCAAGCTACGGGTCGGTTCAAGGCCATCTCTAAGTTTTCTATAGCCTCGAACCCAGGCACTGGAGGCAAGGGGTCTGGGTGCTCGCGCGATGCATATCGATGCACACACTCAGCTTCTTGCGATGCGAGAGGTCATCCCAAGGGATTATATGGTTCGAAGTCGATAACATTTAACTTCCACCCATCCTGCTCAACCATCGCACAACAAAGCTTCTGCCCTTCCCAACTTCGAGACCCTCATAGACGCATAGGCTGACGCGACATTCATCGACAATCAAACCACCACCATCTCCACAATGGCAGACCCATCTACTCAAGGGCAACCCGACCCTACCTCCCTCGAACGCATCACTGAAAGGTACAAAAACGCCAGAGAGCTTCAGCCAAATCTCCCGCCGGTTGAGGACGTGACGCTAGTTCTACAGTGGCTGAACACCGTCGAACACAAAGACGACCAAAACATCACTGAAGATGATATCCTTCCTACTATTGAAACAGCCTCCACTTCATCTACCAATTATTATGGGCAAGAATCATTTAAGGCTTTCCAGCCAAAACTTTTCAAGCTCATCGCTGGAATTATCCCAAACAAAGTCCATCTTACCATGGTCGGTCGAATGAAAGGTGGAGGCAACAATCGCGTTGCTGGCATCCGTCTCGACTGGCCCGCAGGTATGGAGTGCAAAATCAACGGGAAAGTCTTCTTTCGGGCCCAAGAAGAGGATACTGAAGTCAGGGCCGTTTTTCGCGCCTGCCGCTGGCCTACCTACGGAAAACCCGACCCCGAGATCGCTGACAACTATGCTGTCCTGACCGAGCTCACCCGGTTTGGGCTCAAAGTCCCAACTGTTATCGCCTATGATTCAACGTGCGAGAATTCAATGGGTGTCCCTTTCATGTTGCTTGAGCGGCTCCCAGGATTTCGTCTCGATGACATCTACGGAAACTTGACTCTCAAGCAGAAAGAACGAGTCGCTCGTCTAGTCGCCGAGCAACTCAATAGCTTCGATAACGTCAAGGGTGATAAGATGGGCAAAATCAAAGGGGCTATATGGCACATTCCGCAAAGTCAAAGCTTCATGCAAGAGGTTCCCAAAGGGTTCAAGGTCGTCACCCAAGACTTTATCACTGGCCGTCACAATAAATTCCCAGTCAGGTCAAGCAGATCCATCTATACCGTCATGCGACGAATGTTTGACAACTGGATTTCTATCGCCAAGGATAGAAACATGATCCCGAACGAATCACGAGCAATGGATGAGATTTATCCATATCTCTTTGAAGAGCTCCGCGCTGTTTTAGAAGTTATGAAGATCCGCGGATTTTTCGAAGGTCCTGCTGAAGGAAACATTGCCTTGCACCATCCAGATTTTTTCGCCCGCAATATCATCGTTGGAGCTTCTTGTCGTCGGCCCGACAATCTTGATTTTGAGATTGAGGGTATCATAGATTGGGATGAAACCGTATACCTCCCCGAAGTCCTTCGTTGCAGCCCATGTGCTTGGCTTTGGGAGCTAGCTGGACCTCAAGTTACCAATGTTCCTGTTTGGGAAGAATACTATGGTGACTCTGACGAGCTTCCCAGCAGCCGCTTCGAATTTCGCCTCAATACAGATGAACGAAGGATTAAGGCGGCATTCGACGAAGGTCTTAGTGAGTCCAAGCGAAACCTTATGTACAAGGTTGAATATGTTTGGATTCGTAGATTGTGGAAATTCGCTTGTTGGGGAGTCTACCTCCGCTATGAACACGAAGTCAATCGCTTCACTAGATTCCTTGAAAATTGGGCTGATTATGTCAAGGCGACAAGGCACCGTTTCCCTCAAAAGGAGGCCAACCGCTACGTCACCATCAGTCCCATGCTCGAGAAAATTCTTCGCGAGAATATCAAATCGAAAGATCGTTAACAGAAAAAAAATCTCGCCCCCATTCATTTGCCCTGTTCTCGTCGGCTGGCTTGCACAACTGCTAGTACTTCGATCATGGAGTATCATGTCAGTCGGTATATTTATTCTTTGAACCCTTTTACAATTCCCGAAAATTGACTGTATTTCTTCGTAATGAATAAAATCAACATAATATGTTTCTATTCTTGAGTTCGGGCGGTTAGAGCAGTGCCTCGGCCGTCACTAATTTCATGTACATAGATTCATATTATTTTGTGTTAAACATTCTCGTAACCAGTCCAACACTGTCCTTTCCGATTGTCGTTTTCCATGGCGCTGTTTCAAGTACGGCAGATATGTCAATAGTTGAGACAATTAGTCATAAGCACTTTGTGATTTATATTAGGCCATGTAGGTATACAATGCAAGCGCACATACGTACGTGTATGTGGTACATTTTCTAGCTCGAATCCAGGGGTCCAGGGAAAGATACACCTGCACCTTTTCGCCCTCTGTTGCATTTTTTGCGTTGAGCTGTTTCATGCCCGTGACGTCGCCAGGATCCGTCTTTGTTTGGGCCCCGCCATACACGTCTTCCGTATACCCACCAAACAAACCCTCTTCGGCTTCTACTTATGTTAACGCCATCTCCAAAACCGATATTAAAACTAAATCCTCTGAGATAATAAGTCTTACTTTGCAAACTAAACCGTACAGCGGACTCCACGACAGTCAAGCCACCCCTTAAAATGGATGATTTACTAGCGAAAGTGGGTAACAAACTGAAGCCGGGATGAGTAGCTGCTTACACGGGCCTGTCTTTTTTAGATCGCATCACAAACAGTTACCTTTGCGATACGGTATGCCTCCAATAACCCTTGGCGCTCTAATCATAGTCTTCCGGACTCGAGACTGATGATATTATATTCTAGCTCTGGCATAGGTGTAGCCAGTAGCTTCGCGATAGGACAATGCACTCGGTATATACGCGTTAGTTGCATCTAGAATAAAACATTATAGCGAAACTGTCTAAATTCTGCAGGCTATTAGGGGAAGCGAACGAGCGGAAATTATGATGCTAAAGGATCGGTTGGATATCAAGATTAAGGTCGGTTGAAGCTGGCGTTCGAGACTGAGGCCTCGGGACTGATGCTGATAAGCAGTCGGGATAGGTCGTCTCGCCCGCGATAGATCTTGTTGAGCTCCTGTAAGCTCCCTGGCGCATGGTACCCCTTTCTTGAGGCTAATATTAAAACAGGGCAGCACGAGGAAATACATCACTGGAATCGGCAATGGCCCTAACCAAGAGCTTGAGGGAGGATATCGAAAGTCTAGGGGTCAAGCTCCTCAGTGCAGCAGAAGTCGAAGAAAAGCATAAAGCCACTCGTAGGAAAGGCCAGCATGATAAAGATACTGCGAAAAAGATAATTGCAGAAATCAAGGATCTGACGAAACGGATAGAAGATGTAAGCTTCCATTAGGCTGCATTATGGGGACCTTGCTGAGACCAGGCGTCAAATAGGCCGTTCCCTTGATATCACTATCTGTAACAGCATCCGGGGCGTCTCTCTCAACGGCCATGCCTGAGAGCGTCTCGCCGTCCCGTCTCCTCCAAGCGTCCACAATACTCACTATCGCGGATCAGATGTATATGCAAAACCCGTTTCACGAACGGCAAGTCGGAACCGCTTTCACATTGACCTTGTATCAACTATTCGCCGGCCATTCACATCGCATAGGCCCAAAGGTCGACGAGTTTACCTGGCAAGAAGTCGCTTACAAATGCAAGGTGAAGGTATTAAGGGTCCCATTGCATTACGGGGGTAGCGAGGTTGATAACGACCTTGGGGCTGCTGACCAACCCGAGAACTACATGCGGGGCGCCGAGAAGACAGACGAGTATGCCTATGAACTTCGAATTATTGAAGATTTAGATGATAGTCGTGTGCATGAGGAAGAAGGGGAGGTCTACGACGAGGTCCAGAATGCCGGGAGGCGGCTTAGCGTGCCCATCCATCAGGTAAGAGCGAAATTCGATTGGTATCGGTGCTCCGTCCCTAACATCTTCGATAGATATCCAAAATTTTCTATACGAACTCTGGGAAACTCCTTGGCATCGATTCTGTGACCCCAGTCTTGCTGCTGAAGCGGAACCCCCTAGCAGAGCCTCCAAGGCGTCTATTAGCGAGAATTGGCCGTTATGAACGGGATGATGACGAAGATGACCTATCAGAAACTGATGGACCGCTCCCACACTTTCCCGACAGCCCTCTTGACGGGAACACTTCGATACATCATGAACCGCCTACCAGAAAATGGGACTTTCCAGAGCACCTTGACAAAGAATGGCTAGCCTTTGAGCTTTGGCAGGAGCCGACAGATAGTGACGAAGATGACGAGGATGATGACGACGAAGGGAGTGGAGGGTCCGAAGCTTCTAATAGCAAGGAGCCCTGCAAAGAAACCTACAGCCTAGCATCTTTGATACCTGGGTTTTCAAACTTGCTTCGAGGGAAAGAAACACCTCCCGTAAAGCCAATATCGAACCCGACACCAACATCGAAAGTTATGTCAGTACGGAACCCAAGTATAGTCGCGGGACAGCCATCAACCGGATATCAACGCGGCCTATCCGGTCTTTCGAATCCAAACATATCCTCGCTATCGCTTCTTGAATGTTTATTAAGGCTCACTGGGCTTCAAAATTACCAGCAGACTTCACATTTATTTGTTCACGACGAACTATTAAATTTGTTCCTCTCGGACGCCTATAGCGATGAAAAAAGCCGGAGGAAAGAACGAGCCACAGCAAAGAAGAAAATCGGATTTGACCCTTTTGGCACGCCTGCCCCTCCACGTCGAGGTGTCGAGTTCAATCCTACTGTCTCTGTACTAGGACAAGCGGCCGACTTCCGGAGCCGCTTAGCCCGTGGCGGGACACCACTAGATGAAGACAGTTTCCATGAAGACGATGACGAGCATTCGTGGGTCCAAGAAGATTCACCAAGTCGAGTGCCGCCCAGAACACTTCCATTCGTACCACAGGCGAACCCTTTTCAAGGCAGTTCACCAGCACTTTCGAACAAATCATCGATAAGAAGCCCCGCACTTACGTCCACCCAAGTACGTCATAGCCAGGCCAACTGGGACGCCTTCGATGCATCGCCCATGGTCTTATCCTCCCCGGAACCCCCACAGAAAGCCCATGCCATTCGACCTACTGCCGCTTCTTCACATTTTAAAAGTGAAATTCGGGGCCGGCCTCCAGCATCTGACTCTAATTCGCTTGGGCGAAAGACCCAGAAATAAGTCAAGGCTCAAAGGTCGCCAAATTTAGAGTGCTATTCACGACTATCAGGGCCATTTTAGTTTTATTAGAATCAATTGCTTTCAAAGTATAGATATGAATAGAACCGGCGTTCATGTTGGCATAATACTGTAGTATCATTGTTTCAGGGCGTTTTCTGGTTGGAGCTGTTCCGATACATCTATGATACCATAGGATAGCAATATAATTTGATAATTGCGATTTTCAAGAGTCCCCCACTAAAGATTCTCTATCCGCCAACTTGTTACGATTAGCTTTCAGCAGCGATAGCGTTGACAAGGACTTGCAAACGCTCGACGATATCGTCCGTATCCCGTTAGCGCGACATCTGCTGCTTGAGCTGAAATTTCAATATGAAGCTAAGGACGAGGGATCAGATACCTAGTGACGGGAGACTGCCACACCGGAATCCTTTTTCGGTGCGAATCGGCGTGCACGAGGGCTCGAGCTCGAACTCAGGTCAACGAGTTGGCAATCCTGGGCGAGCCGGGGCTGCATAAATCCCATCTAATCTATACACACCCACCTCCAGCAAGCGAAGCTGGTCTAGGTCAAAGCGAAGTAATCTGCAAGATATCTGAATGAGGATATGACCTTCACTGTAGTTCGAATTTGCAAGGATTGTTTCGAATGTCCACCCCGGCCATTCCGTCCCATCAATCAACGTTTCCCCGCCTCCACTTGCATCCTCCGTGACCCACTTCCAACTAGCAACTCCACTTCCTCCAGGTTCTTATTGACAGTCAAGACGCCACCAAAACAATCAAGGTGAAATATAGGCTCAGACCACCCAGCAAGACGGCTGCTGCGATGCCGCGCCTGCACCTCTCCGAATATGGGAGTGTTAGTTTATCCCGTGTTAAGATTTTGAGCGTTCAAAACCACTCTGTCTAAGCCTTACGGATATTAAGCTGGCTGAATTACTCTTCAAATACTCATTGGCCGCAACTACACCCTCAAACGGCCAGATGCGTTGCCTCAACCCTCACAGTCATTAGTATACAGGTATTATATTATATGCAATCTCGTCTAAGCACCTGCGGGCCATTATTCTCTTGCCGTTTTATCCCACCTACCAACTCCGATGGGGGCATGAAAGCGAGTTCAGATGCCGTTTAAGAGTCGAAGGAAGGAAGAAAGAAAGAAAGAAAGAAAGAAAGAAATACGAATTTAGCCGGAAAAACGCGCCGTCGTGCCGACGGTAAAACTATTCCGTGTCTGCATTGATTGGGATCCCCATTGATGTTTTCTTACGTTCTCGTGTGAGGGCGTCCATGGTAAGGAAGTCAGCATAACGTTCCATTATAAGCCTATAGGTCGTACGGCATATTCCACCTCACGTTTCGGCAGCACTTTGAGCGGGTGTGATAGCAAATATTGCAAATAGTAATCATCTGCGATTCCGAACATAATGGGCATTCCATGACGCTTAAGCGTATACGAGGCGGGCATAACCAGGGAAGGAATGTCATCGTAAGGGAGGTGGTCTAAGCTCCGATCCTTTTTTTTTTTTTTTTTTTTTCCTAGACGGTCGATCGGCCACGGTCTGCGTGGTTACCAGCTAGCCAGCCGGGCATGCTTTGTAGATTGGATGAAAATATGATTATTTAGCAACGCGAATACGGGATGCGACCTTATCGTTACCACCAAATTTGGTGCGAAAATGCAGTTCTAATGGCTCAGAAGAGGGAGCTTGGACCACCTCTCCATAGTTTGTTAGGAGTTATTCCGCAAAGCAATGTCGGTCCCATCTGTGCCGCACATTGGCGCACACGAAAGGTGCCAAAAGTGGATATGTTCGACCGGCTATATGAATTGAACCGGGCCCGGCACGCACCCTTTCTCACAGAACAAGTCTGATGTCGCGACCTCAAACCCACACAGCCAGCCAGCAAAAAGAAATGTAACCAGGACCGGCGAAAGATGGTGGAGATGATAGAGACCAGCAGGGAACGGGACAGGCTAATCCGCTAAGCGCTGTCATTTTAGGATTCATCGCGCCATGGAAGTTGGGGAAACTTCGGAGTTTGAAGGTGGAGGAGGGTACAATCGAGATTTCAGAATTCTAAGAAGCCAGGCATATTGCAAGGGTTCGGACCAGAAACTAGGGTTGGATACCAGTCATGCCATATCGTAATCGTTTGGGTTTGCTGAATTTTCGTACACAGCTGACAGGCCCATATGGCCATGGACAGGTGTCTCTTCGGAACCAGTCTAAAATATTTGACTTCAAATCCAATTCGTATCGTAATGATATGGTTAATGTTTCGGATTCGCATTTCTGTTGAATGGAAAAAGCAGTCATGTTGAATAATTCTAGAACCATGAAGATATCACCCCTGTTTTCTCGTAAGCCATGCAGCGGAACGGTGGCAAATCGTTCAAACAGAACATAGCGGAACAATAGAATACAGACTAATCGATCCAGCACACCGGAGAACCCTTCGGAGAGCGCAGTGAGCCTCATGGGCCAATCAGATAGCTGTTACACCGAAGTCCAGTTGCTATGTTGCATTTTGTCACCTCAACACATATTTTCTCCCGAGTGCATTCTGTTCCACCTGGTAGCGCTCCCAGCTCCATTACCAGACCCACATGCGTGGCGGATAGGCTTAGGGTTGCCCGTGAATAGAAATGTGATGCATTTAGTGTTTCTATAGGCTCAAAGTACTGCTAGATGTAATATCGAGTTCGAGGCTATGCCACAGTGCTGTTAAGCCAGTATTGACGGGTTCGGCTAGACTTCAAGATTGCATTAACTACAATCCCAAAAATGCCTAAAATCGGCAAAAAGTGTTCCAGTCCAATTTTAGTGGTTGTCTTTGCCTTCGATGTGTTATCGCAGTATAGGCGGATAGACCACCCCAGATAACCGGAGATGTAGGACGGAAGCACAGGCAATTGAAGTTCTTAAGATTAGCCTCACGGCTTGAATATTCATGATACGTTCTTGGATCAAGGGATTCCCGTTCACGCACTAACCATATGGGTCAACTCTTAACCCCAGATTTCGGACGACAGTGAAGGGATGCCCCAGAAAACGGTGAGGTACCCGGGTGTTTGGTATTTCAAGAATTTAGGCGGGTTTTCCGAATTAGATCTTGAGAGCGTAAACCCATTTTCAAAATGGTGAGCCAACGATTGTACCATGGATTCAGCCTGCAGTCCAAGACTGGAGGTGTTTCGGAATCATATCCTCCGGTGGAGGGGCATGAAATCTCGAGAGCCAAGAACATATGGCTCGTGCACGATGAAGTCGTGTCCGGACGTCCCGTGATAGGGAGAACAACGGATAGTTTTCTGAGACCCCATTGCAGATATCGATGTTCGATGTCGTGGCCCCTCAGTACACCAGCTGGCATCCCTAGGATAGCGGGGTAAACCGGCTGTGGGACGTGTCGTCGACAAAATTAATCCCTAGTTTTTTCCTCAAAGTACTTCGATGTATGATAACTCAAACGCAGCTAACGGAACTTCGTCCTTTTATTCCCATGGCTATTTCGGGTCCTTCATCAACTCCGTTCCACCGGAATCCTCGAGGCCACTTTTCTGTTACCCCTCATTTCTTCAAAAAGATACTGGATAGGTCGTCCCGCAGCGCAACTATCAACCCACCCATCGACTGACAACACATCTCCCCACCATCTCGACATTGCAATATTAGAAGTTGCTGGGTAGTATCCTGCGACCGGACGAGCCCACCTTACCTATATGTACAATGCCTTTCGTGCTTTAAAAGCGGCTTGCTAGCGGCGACACTATAGATAGGCGACGTGTCTACCAGATCTTGGAGCTGAAAATTTTTATCAACTTGTCCCGTCCTGCATCATGATGTAAACATTCCCAAAAATTGCAAATATTTGCCCTTATCAAGCTTTCAAAGGTAGTGGTGATGCATGCTCAAGCATATGTTTAATTTTTTTTATTATTTTTTTTGTATGCGGCATTTACTATATTGGATAAGATGCTGGCTGTTGCAGGGTTGTGCTGACGCACTACATATACAAAGATGAGAGTTTGGAGGGGTTATGCCCGGCTTGCCGACTCGGAACGAGGGGTAAGTGGGCTGGGTTCTAGAAGTAGATGGAGGAAGGAGTACACCTGCTCCAATCGTTTTGTATGACTGGGAGTGCGAACGTCGCTTGTTTAAATTACGAATTGAACCAGGTTTTTGAACCGGCACGTACCTTCGAAACTGAGTCTCAAAAATTGGTCAAAGCGGCTCTCACCGAGGGTTCAAAGACTTTTTTCCAGGTCTGAGGAGAACCCTAGCTGTGGTACGAGATTTATGCTGTGAAGATGTGATACGGCATAAAACGAACCACGTTTATCAGAGCACAACCTCGGTCAGACCACTCCGATGCTGTTAAACGTCAACATTTTGAATTAAAGAAAGTTTACAGCCACAGTTAGAATGTATGTCCCATTGATGGCAAATGCTCGTGGCTCAGACATCGGATGAAATCGTAATCGTCTTTTAAGGTTTTATATTACGAGTTTCGGATGATTGTGAAAGAAAGTATCGTTTATCTTTGCCGTAGTAGGCACTAGCGGATAAGCTAAATCGCCCATTCTCGTCGTTTCGAAATGCAGTGCATAGGTGCTTTCCCGCCCTTTGATTCCGACGGCAGCATAATTTTGCCCATTGTCTCTCCGATGCATGAAAAGCGTATGTCTTGGAGATATCAATTCGACGGCTTCTCGATTATCGAAGGTTCACGCGGTCCGTAGTAAATCGACATCGGCAGACAGCGTACAACCTATGTATGTATACTAGCTAGGGTAACCATGATTGAGTGTAAAATTCAGACCCTCGCTGGGTGTGCCTTATGCTGACCAAAAACTGGAAAGCGAATTCGAAATGCATGCAAGTAGCCAAGTATCACCAGGTACCTAAACGAATACCCGGAGCCTACCGATATGGGCAACTGCGATGACCTTTAAGGCATTTCAACCTGCACAAACAGCCTCGATCTGCGAAACTAATTACCAAAATTTATTCCTAAAAAAATAAAGCCTTGTACGACCTGAAGATGTTATTTAACTGATGCGTAATGCCGTGTTTAGCCCGAGCCCGACCGAGTAATTAGCTGGATCTTTAGCCCGGAATGGCCTTCACAGGTTAGTATACGACTAACCATTACAGACAGGCTCCAGGCTCCAGGCAAGCCGGACCCGCTCCCTCCCTGGCGGACCTTTATTCCTGTTGGTTTGGGAGAAAACTCGGGCGCTCTCATCTGTATATGTAATGCAAATGCTTGTTGACTAAGGAGTTCCCGCATCATCCGATCGAGATAGTTCATTGCGAATGAAATGTCTAGACGTGTCTCTTTTTGATATCAGGTTTTCAACTGCTGGTAGTAAAGTTCAATCGAGGCGGGGTCAGATAAACTAGCGGGGTGGAAAAAATAATACGAAGAGCTAGAGATAGCATCGATTCATTCACCATCAACCAGAATTCCCCCCTTCCCATTCAGCTTAATACCAGCTCGCTAGGATTCAAAAATGCAGAACATGCAGCGAACTCCCCTCTTCGGTTTTTCCAACCGGTCGGGTAACTGTCAGGAGCTGAGAGGAGCTGACATGCCTGGCTGGAAGCTTCTGCAGTCGGCAGCTTCCGCGATTCGATAAGGTGCACGTTGCGACATGAAAGCTGCATTAGTGTCAACACCAGAGACAGCAGACCTTGCGTGACTCGTGGATATCATCGTGACCTGGAATTAGATTAACGATGTTCTACGCTACTATTTGTGAAATGCAAGCGAAAAAGGGTCTTTTTTAGATTACGATTGTTAGTGGTTTTCCACAGACAATCTCACCGCCATTTGAAGCATTAAGTGTGGAACTATAAATTATGGAGGCGTCATGTGGGACCTCGGCTTCTGATTAGTTCATCAGGAATGGGGACACTACGATTCGAATGGCGGGCTCATGTCACGATGTTTCCACCCTGTCTGGAGTACATTTGTTTATATTAAAATATCATGCGGATGGAAGGATCGCAGAGTGTGTCGATCTCGCCTGAACGGAGGAGTGCTCCAGAATGGTTCTCGTATCGGTATATGTCGGGTCAGGCCTTGTTTTCGTTCCCACAACCGCGTAGTCTATGCTTCTTTTTTTGCTAAAGAAAGAAACGTTCGGAATAATTGCAGTAATTGTACAGGGAGTATATGCAAGGAAAAGGAAAAGAAATAAAATGCTGTTTTTGGTATCAGGACTAATCTTGAAGTGCGTGAGCGTCCAAGAGTCGGCTAGAAAGGAAAAAATAACTCCGGGGCGCCATTCTATCAAAGCTGGGAAATTTCGCAATGGGGAAATCTATGAGAAAGGCCGCCGGAGTGCACCAAAAAAAAAAAAAAAAAAAAAAGCAGAAAGCAGAAGGCCTCACTTAAAAACAAAAAGCTGGGAGGAGGTATGTGTACATCGGTGGAAATAAAATCGGACTGCGCAAGACATTTTCGGTGGTGGGTGGTGCATCGGAACGGGCACTGGGCAAAGCTGACATGGCCATGGTGGTTGCCGAAACGGCTAGCGGGGGCGAATTTTTCTCGATGGGATTCAATTTCTTTTACCTGATATCGTGGTTCCAGACAAGGACGGTTAAACCCCTAAGGATAATTCAAATCATAGGCACACACGATGAGGACACAACCACGCAGGCGCGGGAATGAACACACACAAAGCTGTGGCAATGACGGATGGCATCGTGTAAGCTCTACTATCAAACCCCTATGAGAAGGTACACTCAATCCTCCCATGTGAAGAGACAGCTAAGACCGAATATCACCAAGGAAAAAAAAAAAAAAAAAAAAAAAAGAACTGTTTTCCGCCCTGCCTGTGAGTATTTTCGCCGTTGGCCCAATCCCATAAAAACATGATCTCTGACCCGGTGCCTGCTTCGGTTAAAGATTTGCCTTCCTTTCCCCAGCTGAAGATGTCTGGGAATGTGGAAGCAATGAAAATGTGCGGAAGGGGTGAGGTTCTCGAACGTTTGATTCCCCGCGAGGAGAAAAGAAAAAACGTAGAAGATCTTGTATTCTAGAAGAAAGGGGAAGACGCTTCAGATGTACCCAATGAAAAAATATCGTAATCTAAACAGAATTGCAGACAAAGTGGTAGCAGTGCTACACCAAAGACATGAATCAACTGACACCAAAATTTGAACCTGCTAAAAAATAAACACAGGTATCTCAAAAAAGTGTTCGAACAACGGGTACAGAGATACTACAATCAAAAAAGTTGTGCTTTCCAAATGTAAAAGACAGTCTAATGAAGGTGGTATGTGTGCTGCAACGAAAATGACAAAGAAAAGAGAGGGACGGTAAAAAAAAAAGCAATGCGAAAAAAAACTGAACAAACGTGGAGAAAGCAATAACTTTTAATGATCCAGTCCCGTTGAAATTGGCGTGTCAAGGCGTAAGGACCAAAATAAACCCCAGGGCTTGGCTAATGGCGCTGGAGGCGGGAAGTGCTACCGGGCTTCGAATTCTGTGGGGAGGGATACATTTTGGGTTGTCACCATCATGAGAACCTCGGAATCCGCGAAGAGATGTGACCCGCGTTCAGATACAATTTCGGCCGAAGAGATAGTTTTGCCGTCTTCATAAGCCGTTGGTGGGATCTCTTCGAAACCAAGTTCGGCCAAGGAAACGCCTTCCTGAACACCCAGATTGAAGGTGCTGCCGTCATAACCAGTGTTCAAATAGTTTTCCATAGATCCAAGGTCGGGTGGTGGGAGCGTAGCAATACTGGCGAGCCCTACCCTCGAAGAAACTGTACTAAGGCCATCGTGGTGATCGGATTCGTAAAAGTCGGATGACTCCGCAGAAAAAGGTCCATTGAGATATCCAGGGGTGATGTTGTGTACAGGGCTAGGAAGCGTGGGGTAGGCCCAAGTCTCGACCTCAGAATCGTCTCCAGAGACAGATTGGGTAAGTCCAGGCGGTACCTCACAAAACTTGTCGAAACTTGTCTCATATGGCCATGTCGCTGAGTTTGGGGGGTTGAATGCCGAGAATGGGAGCCCTTCTGAGTCAACAGCGGAAAAATAAAAGTCGCGGGCGGAGTAGTCCGGGGTATCAAAAGCTGGTAAATCCGTGGTTCGTAGAGACAGATCGAAAACCCCACGAGACCCGTTTAAGTTGAATTCAGAGATCGTGCGGCTCAGATTTGGGGGCAATGTCGAGTCGCTACCTTCCTGGTATCCAGATGATGCAACTGAGGGCGAACCAGTTTCGGATTTTATTTGTCGGCTTAAACCGGACCTTTGATATGTAGCCGGCACGTCTTCTGGATCAGAAGGCATGATGATATGTCCATGGGAAGATGAAAGGTCCATTTCGGGCGTTATTTTATCATGGCTATCACCAGTAGGTGTATGATGATGATGGCTTGGAATATGATATGGGGCACTTCCATGAGATGAGTGATGTCTATGAATTACTCTATGATGCCCATTCGTGAAGCGGGTCAGGCTACTCTCGGATTGTGTCGATTGGAGCCGTGGCTTCGCCCTCGGGACGTCACTGGAAGTTGAGGAGCTTGGTGTGCTGGTGGTCGTCTCTGGCACGCACTCCAGATATTCCTTTTTGATAGAACAAGTGCATCGGCCGCCATGCGGACATTGGCAATGCGAGCCTTTTCAAACCATGAAAGGATCAATTAGCATGGTGAAACTTTTCAGTCAAATGGAAATAATTTTTTGTTCACCTTTGGACTCGTCCAATTCTACGAGTTTCCCGTTCTCGTTTATATAGTGGTGCTTCGGGGCTCCCTTAGTCTTTTCCCCACAGTCGCATTTAACGTGAGATGAACGCGACTTTCTCAGACTTCGACAGTGCTGACACTGTGATACCGGTCGTCCTTTTTTCGCAATCTCTTGCAACGGACGGTCTATTTTATTTTTATCTTGTCAGTTAAGTTCCAAAATGCGATTTGATTACTGGTTCGGCACGGAGAGGTGCATGCGGCACAACAACACCACAACCAAGACTCCGGTGATGAAGTCGGGCGGTGCACCGGGAAAGGTTCTTGACCGCAGGTACGACGGCGGCATATGCAAAATACATACCGTTGTGATTGCATCCACTCACGCGATGCCCTCGGACGCAAGCGTCACATGCATACTTCTTCCCATCCACAAACATAGCTGTTGGAGTAACTTGCAAGTGCGAACGTCTAGACGTCCACCAACCAATCTATATGCGTGTTAAAAGGAAGATACAAGATGATATCAAGCCGGATTTCGAAACCGATTCTTGTTCGACAAGGCGGCAGTGGGTTTAGTGGTTCTGTCGATTGTGTCTGGAGGCCGATGGCGGTCTTTTCACAGTTGGAGAAAAAAAGCTAATGAGATTCGATGATTTACAGGTGCTTCCCTTCTGAACGCCAGTTCCGCTGTAAACTACCCCGGGCAATATAAAAAAAGATTTATGAAAGTGGAAACACGAGACAAAAAATAGGAAAATGGACGCTAAAAAACGTCGAGGGACTCCCAGGTGTATTGGATCATCGTACACTCTTTTGCCGGATATTAAGCTGCGATCAGGGAAAAACGGGATCGGAGGAAGGAGGTGGTGGTGGAGGCGGCGGACGACCAGCCAGAAATAAGGTATAGAGTGAGAGAGTGCGAAAAAGCAATCCTGTGCCTTAGCAACAGGTTGGTGCCGGCCTCGAGGACACGGGTCACCGCAAAGCGTATGGAACTAACCACCGAATGGGACCTCAGTGCTTGTGGGCGAGCCTGAGTATTCAGGCTGTCAACAATAGAGAAATGGGTTGGGTTAAGAGGTAAGTTAGAAAGGAGGGGGGGAGGAACGAAAGATATCTAGAAATGGCAGAAGGAGGAAAGGAATCCAAGGAAAGAAATAGGAACAGGAGCAAAGGAGAAGGGGGGCCCATAAACAAGCGAACTCGAGAAAAATCAAAACTAGGCCGCGGTGGTTAGCTCCAGTTGGTTGGATCCCATCCCCATAGAGTTCAGTCTGTAATGTACGGACGGAGAACAGTTAGTGGTAAAGTAGGCGAGATTATGACTTGCCTTCTTTTGAGAGGCGCATCACGACAGTATCACCAAGGAAGGGACCCTCGATGCAGCTGCAACAGCGCCGACTGCAACTGCAACTCCATGGTATGTATGGTCCATATGGCTATAGGCACGGCTGTCTGTCTATATATCTGCAGTTCCAAGAATCGTGTATGTAAGGTCATGCAGAAGCGGGCGAATTTTCTGTTCGATCGAACCCAACAGCCGGCCAAGTTTAAGGGTCCGCCTCAGTCCTCTAGCTCTGTCAAACGCATCGTTTAGCCCACCCACCACCACCGAATTGCAGCAGCGCGTAATGGGGGGTGGTATAGAACAGAGGGAAAAAAGGCTGACAACTTGCAGCTTCAAGAAGCAAATCTCTAGACGTTGGGGAAAATTTTCATGATCCGTGGGATGTCATTACGTTCACAAATCGTGAGATCAAGTAACATCGCGACGCGACAACTACGGTTTCCTACGGGGTCTTCCTCGGTGATTTGATATGTAATATAATAAGCAAAGTCAGTAAAAGGAATAAAAAGAACCAGATGGCAGCGGAGGGTCCTTCCATGTTTTCCAGGTTGTTGACCTTTGGAATCAAAACCACAGACTTCTTGTACGTAAGGATATACCTTAACAGGAATACGAATCAGGAAGAATGTCATAAACCCGTAAATGTTAATAATACTATCACAGAAAGTCGTCCTTCTACTTCACCCGATTGCAATTGTGAGCGCATGAGCCCTTGTGTTGGAAGGAAAAGAGAAGGGAAAAAAAAAAAAAAAGACTACTGTCTCAGCATCTACATAGCCACTTTGGTACCTGTAGATACTTCAAAAAAATGCAAACATGTCAGGACGTCCATGCCACCAACGATTTCAGCTACCAGCATCTATGAAGCAGATGACCATGACCTTGGTTGGAGGCCAGCGTTGTGTCAGAGCTTTAGCTAGCTCAGCTAGCGTTTTCTGCCCTGGCCGATCGATGATGTTTTCCCTCCGTGCCGCTTGCCCACTATGGGATGCAGTTTCTAATTCAATATCTCTAGTCCCATTTGGTAGCTTATGTCGTTTTGACATGTGTGAGCACCTGAAAGGTACCCACCTTTTCGCACGTCAGGTTTTTTTTTTTTGCTAAAAATGAGCTAACCGAATCTGTCACCGGCATCCCATCCACATCATATCATGCCAGTAGCTTCAGGTTCAATTTATGCTGACTACGGTCCTAGTCTCCTAAAGTGCAGACTTTCAAGTGCGAATAGCGTCTTAGAATGATGAGGGGAACAAGGAAAGTGGCGTCCATTCCATCGGCGTTTCTTACAGAACATACCCCTTCCTAGCAAATAGGAAACTGACACCTACCGCTGAATTATTCCGCCCATCCGGCGAATCAGGGCTCTCGATAGCCGTAAGGAAAGGGTCTTTGAGATCTTGATAATGATCGAGAAGACAGAAACTTTTTCCGGGCCGTCTGGATTATTTTAAAAAGCAGCCATCTCATCAATTCAAAGCCAGCATGATCTATGTTTCCGTACCCCATGCTCGATTGTCCAAAAAAGGCGTGGGTTCGGCACGAATCGATGCGCTGACCACTCGAACGGAGCCGTCGACGGACCGCAGTAAATTTGCACATGATATGATATGATAGGCATCCTTCATTACTTTCGGAAGCAGAATCCTTATCAACCCTTAGCAGTCCTTAGGTTTTTCCATTTTGGTTGTAGTCCGATTTCGCAGTCTGGGGAAGATGATATCGAATCCCAGTCAGCCGACATGAATCCCTGGGGAAAGAAACATCCAATCTCCAGCTTCTAGAAAAGTCAATTCAGGCAAATTGGGCTGGGGAGCTTTCGAAGCCATATCGCAGCACCAGCACCCAGGCAAACCAACGGAATCCGACAGAAGCATATAACCGTACAGTTTAAGCTCGAGTCTTTCCGATATAACGCTATTTCGGTTTCCCATAGAACAATAGGCCATGAGGAAAGTCCCTAGGCGGTGCGTCTCGTTTTTATAGGCTTTTAATTACGAGTGAAACCCCTGCACAACAACAAATACGAAGAAACAAAAGGCTATTGAATCAATATGGAACCTTCTTGCCTCATTTCTAGATTACACATACGTCGGTTGCTGACATGCCGTGTCGGAAGCTATTTGGAAATCGGTAACGGCGCCACTGATGGGTGCCACAAGACCAGACGTCCATCTCTGGCTCAGGTACATGGCTTCGGATCGGCTGCAACTATCGATTCGGGTCTTATCAACCGCCATCCGATACGTGAGATGTGGCGGCTAGCATCGTTGACCGGATTACTCAATGTCAGATCAGATGCCGATGCAATGAGAGCTGGTGTTGTGGGGCCAATGTTACATTCGAGAAAGTGTCAAGAATTGCCGGAGGGCATGGTGGTATTATCACCTAACTCGGTAACAATTTCCCAACTCACGGGACCTGTTGGGGATTTCCCAACACAACGCAAATTCCGGCCAAGGCTATCGGATGAGGCTTTGCAGCTTGGACAATAAGTGCTTAAGTGTGGCGATAGCTTCAATAGCAATATTGTGGCTTGCGTCTGGGATTCTCTTCAGATATCGTTTTACTCTATCGTTCCCAGAGGGTGACAAAAAATTTTATATTTAGGGAGCCCACCGGGTATGTGTATACACGCCTCCAGCTCGCATCTACTATTTTGATGTCCGATGTATGCATACTTGTTAGATGCCGAGACGAATGATTAGTGCTTCTAATTCGTAAGTACATATCCTACTTGCCAACTTCTTCAACCTTAATCATAGTCTCAAGTACCTTGGGATGAATTGCTCAGCCTTGCTTGATAACTGGGATACCGCCCTCTCCCTGTCCCAAGATGCAAAAAATTGCAAGCGTCTGGTCACAGATCATTTTGCACAGATTGACGGTAGACGTGTCGTCAAACATCGGGATACAAATAATTTCGGTTAGAAGTTTTCAAAGGATCGAAGTATCCCAGCCGCCTCTAGGGTAACTGAAGTTAATAAAGCAAGTCCAGGGCTTATGCCTTGACACAATCCAGGTCGTCTGTAGCAGCCGAGACGGCGCCGGTCGATTGCCAGTTGGCTGCCTTAAATTACTTACCAGGTTGACATCTTGGTCTTAAAACCCTTACCCCGCTCAACCCATTAGATCATTAGGCCGTATATTCGTAACAGGTCTTACCTATTCTGTTAATAATCTTGTCTAAGGTGCGGAGAAACCAAGATTAAAGAACCCAGTTTGCATATGTTTCGGCTCCTCAATATGCCCGGGGATATTTTCCGTCATTACTACGTAGCCAAGATCGAAAAAAAAAGGCACCTTATTAGTAACTTTTCGCTGGACCTTACTAATTATTAAAAAGTTTCTACGAATAAAACATGAGCCAAGATATTCGATCTTTCAAAGTTGTCGTAAAGACTACAATCGACTACTTTTGCAGATGTAGAGCAACTTCTTTGATTACTGCTTGAAAACTGTCCCTAATCCTTGTGCTGATCAGTGGATCTGACTTAGGCGACCGCGACCCACATGATCCTAGGAAATTAGTTGGACGGAGAAACATCATTTCATTTGAAAGGCGACGTCGGCTTCTGCTCGTTTTAGTCAATGGCTCCGGATCGCCGGCGTGCTTTTAGGGGTAAGTAACAATTTTAAGGGTTAGGAAAAAACATACCTTCTCCGTCAACGATCCAAATACAAAGTAAAACGGATGAATGCAGATAGATTATTAGTGTGTTTTCAGTATGTTGGTATAATCTAGTGTGAATATGAGGTGACTAAGAGCCTGTCCCGATCTCGTATTTGTTCGCTTCGAGATAAGAATCCACGGATTGAAGTGGAGAAATCTCGTATTACTCGGTAGAACTTCTGAGCTCCTGTGTGTTGAGTCGGAGTTGTTTATGAACCAAAATCAATTTTTTAGCTTCGGGTCATGAGAAAAGGCTAAAAAAATATACGATATTGAGGGCGTCGAGTTGCAAAGTGTGTAAGGTTATCATAGATCTAGAAAGGCGTCGTATTTTCTGAGAGAAGCTAATGCAATATAATGCAATGGGGAAATTCAAGATCTTGTTTGTTTCCGGGTTCAATGGTGTGACTCTCGAAGCAAAATCAGGAGCGTTTCCACGGCATGAACATTGACATATCTCGCTGGTAAAAATATGCACAGCACTCCCTCAAGCGAGATCTCATGCATAAAAGCTGGTTAGAACCACGAGCTATATAATCCGGATTATTAATAGGAAGCAAATCCAGACCGTTGGCTGCGCTGAATTAAGAATATAGTATAGTTCAACTTCAGGCGATAAATTATATTTACTAGACCAGGAAGGACGTTTGATAGGAATCACAGCATCAGGGGTAAGATGTTTGCGTATGCAAGCTGCAGTAGTAATCTGCTTCTTCCTCAAATTTTTGCTGATTTATAGCTTGCTAATGTTATAGTTTTCTATAGCTTTTGACTTTAACACATATTACACAAGGTTCCCCGCTGGAAACAAATTGGATCGAATAAAATCATGACACCCAAACAATACATATGCTCAACCCGGCGGCTAGAAATGCCCCGTGCTGCATGTGTATAAAGAAAAAAAAGCGGTTCGCAGCCAGGGGGTCAGCACCTATCACCATCTGGATTTAGAGACGAGCTCACTATTATTATCATATAGTGTATTTCTATAGACGGGTATTTCGATACTCCCCGGCTCGCAGCAACCAGCCCAGCCGTTCGTACTCCGTGGGCCGGCCTTTGAGATACCAACCCCTCCATCACAAAAAGCCCTAATTAACCTGCCACGCTGTGATATATATCCATGCAGCTGTGGGCTGATAGGCGAGCTGGAGACGAATAACGTTTACTGCAGGTTTAAGAAACCTGGCAATTCTTATGTCTTACATCTTGTATATGAGGGGCCTAAAGATGGGAGCCGCGGTTTGGTGGGAACCCTACTACTCGAAGCTCTTATTATGTCAGTATGCTTCGACGAGCTTTAAAGGCGGCATCTTATATGCATGTAACCACCCTGAACGTGACTATACTCCATCTCTCAAGTTTGTCGAGCATGAGAGGGCGGCCAAAGTCCGGTTTGGGGGCTTGCGGGAGCCGAATATGAGATTTAGAGGCGGGGTACGGGTATGCAGAATGAACGGCATCTTTCTGTTTGATCATGCAGCCGTAATCCGTCATGGACTAGCTCTGGTGGGGCCTGAGCTTTGCATGCATCGAGTTGAAGTGCCCACATCACTGTCGATGGGAACGGCTTAACTATAGTAGTTTCGTGGCCAGCTGTCATACGTTTCCCACTGTTCCTGCTGATCGAGCCCGACCAAACGGCCCCACAATGGAGGGGAATATGCCCTGGGTGCGTCTACTCCGCACATAACAGTGTCCTACACACTAGCGGAGCCAAAGCAAGTTGAGCTAGAGGGCACCTCTGTGGTCACCTGCCTGTCCCAAGTAGGTTTCGAATACGAGCTCACTAGTGCGCACAGCTTCGAGTTAGCCACCATCATCACGAAGCTATTGCAGTTCTATAAACGCAAAAAGGAAAGAATGACGATCGGTTTCACGTGTGCTATTGGTTCGAACTTAGTCCGAGATTGCATTGATACCCAGGTTTAACCACCGGAGCAACCAATAGGCATCCATTCCAAGGAAGATGATGCAAAGCAGACCACGGCAGCCCTGCTGGATCAATTC
This sequence comes from Orbilia blumenaviensis, assembly GCA_036872755.1. Lineage (NCBI taxonomy): Eukaryota > Fungi > Ascomycota > Orbiliomycetes > Orbiliales > Orbiliaceae > Orbilia > Orbilia blumenaviensis. The sequence goes on along the minus strand of JAVHNS010000009.1, from coordinate 1,665,188 downwards.
TTCGATTCGAGAGTAACGGGTACAAGCGAACCTTTTTTTTTTTTTTTTTTCCTTGATACGCTTGAGGTCCGGGCTTCCCATCACTGATCATCGAGCTGGGGGTAGCATCGTTCTTATGTAAACCATCCTGATCGATTAGAGCCTGGACACGGATTGCGTGCATACCTTAGCTTCGTTTTAAGCCGGGGAGTCCGTGGGGGACCGTTTATGGACCATTGTCTTGACTAACCTTCTGACAACCTGATATTCAGTATATTTTTGGCATAGTAATTGCGTCGACAGCATTCGCTCTTTTATCTATTTGCGACCCCTCCGCGCAAATTCACACGTCTGGTCCCATGTCGCAGATGAGCAAATTTATTTCCGGAACCGACATCCTAAATTTCCATGCAGACCCCCCCGTGCCCCTGCGAATCCGAGTTGGGGGTGTTTCCGCGGTCGCTTTATCTCGCCTCCACGCTACAAAACTGCTGCCAGGCGGCAGAAAGACTCGCTACATTTCGTAACGTCAAAGAGTCATGTTCGTTTTCTGATACACGTTAGTTGTTGTGTATGTTGTAATTTACGCTGGGGGCTTTGGTTTTTTTTTTTTTTTCCCACTGTATAACTTGTTACAGCTGAATAGTGTCGACTTATTGTGTGTCGGCTAAAGTCTAGTCCTGGACCGGTCCGCCTAATTGTGAACAGAATAGCTAGGATTTAACATAATTCCCACGAATTAGCATCATCTACTAGTTTCCGTAACGAAGATCATCTGATTATTCATTCATTTGGTACCGGGGAATTGTTCGTGAGGAACCGAACCTCGGGCAGACTTGGTCGTGATACCAATTGATATCGATCCGTGAAGGCGGCACGAATGGGTCCTCCAAACGTCCCGTTCCTCAAGGAGGTTACGCAATCCTCTAAACGTCGCGTTAACGTTTGTGTTATAAAGGTATTACTGAACGTACTTGTTATAAGATTAGTCGGCGAGATAGAAGGCTGTAAGATTAAAGATGACCCGGCGCTTATAGGAAGTTGCCGATAACATGTTTCAATAAGGCTTTGGGAAAGATTTAAAATTGCTTGGGAAGCTGTCGGTAATCGTCACGATTGATTGAGGCTAAGCGATTGGACGGGCAGCCTAGCGGTCCGAGTGGTGTTATCCTGTTTCACCTTGAATGCCTTTTAACCTCGCTTGAAGAATCTTAAAATTCTGAGCCCGAAGCGGGGGAGACGAAGGTATTGTTTGGACGGAAAGGCGACTTGCAGCTATATCAAGTCAAGCTATGGCTAAGCTAGAGTTACAAGTACATTGCAGCATGAACGGTTATTGTAGACGTGCAGTAGGGGGATTTCGGAATTTGGGCAAGATCTTTCCTTTAGCTTTGGCAGGAGAAAAGTCACTTGACGGTCCCACCCGGAGCTGGCTACCGCTTGGTTTTCAGTCAAGTTTAGGCGAAGGGGCGTTTATTACGTTAAGCTCGACAATTCAACAGATCACGAAACGGCCGGCCGGCTCAGGAGCCAGATTGTGAAACGGGGTCAGAACCGTGGCAGGCTGGATTTACGTGAGATGTGGCACCGGTGTCGAACGAACCAGTGGTTCGTATGTCAAATTGAAACATAGAAACGTGGGTTTGAACTCTTGTGCAACCTCAGTACCTGATGTCCGACTGCACTTTTCTGGTGGTCCTGTTCTGGACTTGCAGGATTGATTGACGGATAGTGTAGCATGCAATGCACTATCGTCCTGATTACCGGGGCCATCATGTTTGAGGGCCAAAGGAGCAGAAGGTTTAGAAAGTTTATAGCTTCTGCCAAGATATGCAGCCGTCCTAAACTTGTCAAATTATTGGTCCTCTTGAACCTGATTCTGCTAAATATACGCTCGGTCACCACATGGAAGGTCCGAAGGGTAGCCACGCATGCGGGGCTATAAGATCGGGGATGAAATTGTGACAAGCTTAGGCACGTTTGGAACCATGGTGACCAGAATCGTGGCCGAAGCTTATCATCAAAACAAGAAACCTGTAGACGCCCGGGTCTTGAGTGATCGTTACCCGGTCATATCGATAGACATACCTCTAAATTAAACTGGCCTACCCTGTGTTGCAAAAGCGAGCTCGACATGTCGTCCTTTTCCCCACTGTCTACGCCAAGAGAGGCAGAGCTGGTCTAAAAAGTAAAAAATATCGGATGAGGAGTTCTTCCAGACACCCGAACGAACCCATGACGGCTGGTGTCTGCAAGTTTAAATAGCCTATATATACAACGAATCGATTTTCGCGGCTCCGCGTTCGTTTTAAATAATACTCGACTATAAGGTGGCTAGGCAATAGTGGACGGGAGCAAGGTTTAATTCACCAGATAATTGGTTGGAAATGCTAATACGACCACGGGAGAGGGAGGTGGCTGCGGTTGAGGAATTTCGTCCAATGTGTATGTATCTCGCGTGCAGAACTGTCCGATGTTAGGCCCAGCCGATCAATCAATAGTATCCTCGGTTGATATGGATCAGCAATTTATTCCCGACTGTTGGGAATAATAGAACTCGGGAGCCCATTGCATTACATAAGGAAAAAACGAGGCCCTTTTGATGGATATTTGGGATTTCGACTTCAGCTGCTCGTATTTTATGGAGCCATCCCTCACCCGTGCTTGGCCTGTTGGAAAAGTTTTTCCGTGTGTTTATCCACATGCCGTCTCCACTAAATTACTCCAGGTTCGGCGTATTTGCTCAAGGCGAGTGTGGAGAAAAGGCTCGGATCTGATCAAACTGTGCACTAAGGATAGCAATCGATACCATTTCGCCATAGTGAAACGTTACTTTTTCCTTCACCGCTTTGCAATTCCGAAATCCCGCACGATGTGTCTCGGAGCATGTGAGTGATCCCTGACGGGTCGTCGGGCTCCTGGGCTCTAGTGGTCGTGCTAGCGGTTGGCGAAATCCGACGACTAGTTTCTCCCTTGGTCGTACCGCACTGGCCGTCTCGACGACCTGAGCGGGCAGCAAAGCAGCAGATTTGTTCTGGGCACGAAGGAAGATGCACAGGTTGGTGAGGCAAGGCGTCAGTGCGCGAAGCCTGTCATGCATAGGCGAGTGCGCATGTCCGTCACATGGAGCGTGTTGCACCAATTTCAATGCAGGAGGTGGATCGGACGAAATGGAGGGAGGAAAAAGACAGGAAAAAAGCCAGGAGGAGACAAAATTTAAACCGCATCTATCTGTACCCTCGTGCCCTGTCTGCAAGGCAGACACTGTGGGAAGGAATAATATTGAATGTTAACCAAGTTTGCGCCGACTCACAGATCACCCATAGAGAGCTCTAATGTTTTTCTTTCTTTCTTTTTTAATTTATTTATTACTACTATTATTTTGTTTTTTTTCCATGAAAGAGCTATACGAATCGTTGCATTGGAGTCGATTGATCATTGTATACATGAGGGAATCTACCCAAGTACTCAATTGGTATTAGTAGGCTAGCTCTGTAGAGGAACGAAAAGTAGCATTATAGTTAAGTAATATGCAGTTCTCATCGCCTTTGAGAGGTCTTATTCAGTGCGAGTCCAAATGTCACCACGTATAAAAACTATTACTGCTAATATTAATGTAAAAACCTTGTTTTAAAAAAGTTTTTATTGATTGAAATTGTGTCCGAGAAGTAGAAATAATGGGCAAGAAATATATGCATCGGTTGCGCATTGACCTCTTCTCTGGCATTTCGGTTTTCTATCTTGAATGGGTGGGTCGATTATCAATTTTCTGTTGGATTCTGACCCCTTCGAGAGAATACACATATGCATTTGATGGCGTCCCCGCTTCTATTTTGGCGGACCTATAAGCTTGGTGAGGTGAAGATCCACTGAACCGATTATGGATGACGAAAGAAATTCGTCTCAATGGCCGGAGCACAGTTGGTAACCTGGGTTGGGATGGAGCCAGGGTAACGGAACAATACATCGAGTGAGACATTTGTAGCTGCCAGCATCTCATGCAACTGACCTGGGCAAGCGAGACTTTACGTTCACGGGAAAACTATGGTATACGTATGATGGCAGCACCCTAGAGAGATGATAGTGCTTTCTGGCTGGTGTACGCAGGTACTTGCTGACTATTCGACGTTTGAAACAAATCATCACGGTCAGTACGTACGTGGCTATTATAACAATTCTAGAGCCTGAATCTTGCAACGAGACTCCTCGATGCTGTCGAGGCAATTGGAGCAGAACCTTTTTTTTTTTTTTTCTGTTTCGGCGTACGAGTTTTTCCTTGAGACCAGGTTCGGCCTGCTTGCAATCCCTTGTCCCAGGTCTCGGCCGTTAGACTGTTGATGATGGATGATCCTGGTAAGGGAGCACTCAGATGTTAGCCGAATAACAGTGAACTTACTTTCTTACAGTTCGCAAAGCGGAGCCTTTCCCCGTAATTCACAGGCTCTCGTTTTGTGCAAGTATTGCAAGTGTTCCATGGCAAAAGTTTCTTGATTCCTTGTCCACAGACAATTCCACTCAATGGGATATTATAATCTGTTTTTTCGGTCTTTTATGTTTAAATCTGGAGATGAACAGTATACCGTCAATTATACATGTGGCAGGGGCGAAGTTCAGGCTTAACGTTAACTTCTTAAGCTCCTCGGTTCAAGCTCGCGGAATGCCAATCTCGATAGCCTTAAACGACTGGGCAAGCTTCTCCGCCTTTTGCGGGGTTTGGGGTGCTAAGAAGCAGGTGGTGTGTCAATAATGTAATAGGAACCGGGACAGGAAAATGGATCCACCGGAAAAAGAAAGCCCCGGGGACGAAGCGGCTAGAGCAAGCATACTTGGCAGGTATTATTTTCCTGGGGCTATATGCAGGCAGCCAGGACTTTACAGAACCACACGGATAATCGATTCTGTTGCATACATGTCATTTGCTACTAACTTGCAAATGCCGTAGGTGTGAACCAAAGGAATATACTAGTACTGCGTCGCGCGGTGCTCGATGACTAGAAGAAAAGCCGACGCACCAGCGCATCAATCTCGGATGAAAGTGCGGACAGAATGATGAAGCTAGCACGGGTCCAATTTAGATAACTCTCCTTTCTCGCCCCATATTACACATGACAAAGAGATTCTCAGCGACTTAACATGCGCGAAAGACTTCTTCGGTCTCTTGTGCTTTTTCCTTTTCCTTCTTTCCCTTGAGGTTTTCCTCGGACGAAGAACCCTGGTTGCATGGCAGCGAGGTCGCTTGGGTCGGGTAGAAAAACATCAGGAAAGCGAGAGGCCGGTCCATGTAAGCTCCTATTTTTCTTTTTCATCTTTTCTTGCTTTCGAGATGCCGAATGGAACGGGAGGAAAGGATCAACAGCCCTTGCTCCCCGTCCATGTCCAACTCGAGGGGTGAACTATGGGGTAATTGAAACGATTCGGTTTCCTGCTGGCCATGGCTATCGGCTCGTGAACAGTCCAGGCTGTGTCATTCATGAACCATGCCAAACCATGACGGCCACCCGCCTATTAGCCTCTAACACCACACCGTTTAGAGGGATTGCAATAACGTCCCCGGGGCCTACCCAGGAATTAATAGTCAGCGCCCATATTTCTCCCAGATCAATAAAACAAAGAAGAAGAAGAAGAAAAAAAAAAAAAAAAAAAAAAAAAAAGGAAGAAGAAAGATTCTCCCAAGTTAACAGCGCCAGGCGATTCATCAACTGGAGGCTGTCATTGTACTGTCCATGCGCGGCACGTCTGCGTTGGAATAGAGGAGAAAGTTAAGATCCGCAGCAGAGGCTCACAAAAAAGCACGTCCCTCTTCCATGGCCGTGGCCAGTAGCTTAGTTGGCGATAATAACCATCATTCACTGGCCTCAAGCCTGTCAAGGCTATTGACGTTTGCTGTTTTCTTTTTCCCTTCCTGTTCATCTTTTCTCGTAATTCCCTCTATGCCACTTCGTATCGTTTGTTCCTTTTTTCACTCTCATTATCCCTTTAATCTCTGATTCGAGTTCTTGAACGGGCAGACAAGAAAAAAAATATTCTTGGGACCAAGCTCCGAGTGCACCATCTCGATTCTTATATGGGAAAACTTCATCGTTCATTATTACTATCATTTTTTCCACTCTTTTTCACTTGCACTATCTAATCTCAAACAGCTTTACAACCTTCATCCCAACATCTCGGATCCCGGCCGTTCTTTAGCCAGTCAAACAAGCTATTGTGATATATTCCTGGCTCTTTCGGCTCGTAACTTAAGAATCCAGCCTGGCCAGCAGGTGCTTTGACGCTGCGACTAAGCTACGAATCGGCCCTATTCGTCTTAACTGGGCCTTTTGCTTGCCATTGATAGTATTCCACCTGACAGACAGACAGACCGCGGTATGGTACTTACACACCCCTCCAAAAAAAGAACCTATTAATATCCCGTTGCGATCACGTCCTCGTGCGCCTCTTTTCTCGGGACCCTCAGCCGTTAAAGGCGAACCCTGGAAAGCTCTTGTTGCTCGCTTTCTTGACCCTAGCCATATGGAGCCAAACCCCAGGATTGAATGCATTGAACTTCTTCCCCAGACTCCGACGACCTAGTCCCTCCTGACAACAATGATCTTTTGCTTACCTTGCGATTTCTTACAAATTTTAGTAATTTTACAAACTCTTCAACTGTCGACAAATCGCTCAACCTATTAGACTCTTTTTTTTTTTTTTTTTTTTTTTTTCCCTTCCTCTTCCTCCGTATCCTGACATCAGACGGTGCTGAGTTCCTCTAAACCCTGGACCTGGAACTCGATAGTGCATCCTCTTAGGCGAAACTCTTTCAACTGTGGGATATATAGGCCGGAGGGGGAAAAAAACGAACCTGCGAAAGAAATCTACTTATTTTTCCGAGGGCGCCTTTCCTATACTTAACCCTGGTCCCTTTCAAGTGTCGACGGTTAGCAGATTAGGTCACAGGGAACATCACTTTGGCGGAATAAAGTGTGACAGGTCTTCTCGACAGCCCTAGCTCAGATCGACATAACAAGCCTTTGAAGACTTAGATATCACAATTAGAAGCGAACCATTGCCCCGGAGTCTTTCTTTATTGCTCCGAGTCCGGAATATACCAATACACAATACCCTGAGGTCGAAGATACTTACCGTATTGACACTACCTTGTCGTCCATACCCCGTCCTTAACCCATTATATTAGGTGTCGCATGGCGGGGCATCCTGCCATCGATTATCTACAAGCCTCTCGTCTCGTCTCGGTCTGCAGCTAGCGTGTTCGACTACCGGCCACACTGCCTGGACCGCATATGCTGCACGTTGAATTGATCCGGCCCACCTTCAATCTGGTTGAATTGGATCTTTGCATGAGCAAGCGAACTCAACCTGCCGACCTCACCGGCCCTGCTCCAGGCGAAACCACGATCTTTCCTACCGTTGCTGCACGAAATCGAATCAGGTGGTCATATGCTCCACGAATCTTGTTTCGGGGATACTATCAAAACTCTGAACCTGGACGGGACTTACCACGAGACCTAACGACCTTAGCCTTTCTTATTTTCGTCTCGTCTTTTACACATTTTCAGAGGACGGAGGCACCCCGATCTAGCGGGAATACCGTCGACTTACCCCCCTGCCTACCGCTTGCACCGGGAAGTGGAATAGCTAACCCGTCACTAAACGCCCTGCCCTACCTACTTACTGTCTTGTCACGAAGTCAGACTATACCTGCTGCATGTCCATCTGCGAACCAAGGTGTAGATATTTTGATTCCTAGCCGCGTATCATAAAGCAATACCTTACCAAGATAATACGCCGCTGGGGGGATTTTGAAGACGCAATATTCCTGTCATAGGCTAAGTATATCTTCCCCGCAGATTGACGGGCAAGCCTTTTCTTGTTTTCACATCCTCCGTCATTTTCGTCTCCTCTTTTTTTTTTTTATAACACCTCCTCTTCTCCTCGTTAAGGGCAATAGTGTCGAGGCCCCGGGTAATTCTGTTGCCTTTCTCGACAAGCGGACAAGAGAAGAGTAGGTAGTTTCGACCTTAAGGCCTTGTTGCTACTGGGATCACAAGTGTTCATTTAGACAAACATTTGCAGCACCCTGGGAAGCGGGCAGTCTGCGTGCCTCTCTGCATACTAGAAGACCGCTGGCCTGTAAGGAATTTTTCCAGCCAGTACCCGAGTAAATGGCGGAGGTTGCTCTAGCTCCTTCATCTCAATTAGTGACCCACCGCTCCAACCCCACAAAGTACTTGACGATCACACTTCCATTGCGCCGGTCTATATACTCACCTCCTTCCTCTGCAACATTTCCTACGGATTCGCACTGGTCTTCTAAGGAATACTCCAGGACGGATTCCGACTTGTTACAGAAGCCTCGATACTTTGAGTCCTCATACACAACATATCCGCCTTTAGATACCAGTGTTGTCAATAGATTTGGACGAGAAGATCAGGATTGGGGACGACAAAACAACGTTTCGCCGTCGATGATTCTCAGTTCGCCTTCATCTTTCATCTCCGGCTCTCGAGGACTTCCCCCGATTATCCCTCCGATGGACGCCCCAATGCAAGGTTATGACCAACGACCGTCGTCTCCGAGGACACTCCCAAGTGGGTATGCAGATACTTCGATGGAAATGGGTGGACCAAATGACTTAGCACCTCGCAAGAGGTCGAAAGTCTCACGGGCATGCGATGAATGTCGCAGGAAAAAGGTATTATAGACTTTGACACTTTTACCCTGTCTAACAAGTCTCCTCGCTGTGGCCTTATAGGTGGTCTGGTTATGGTAACCCTCGTTCTTTTGCGTTGCACAGATTCGGTGTGATGCAACTTCTGAGACAGGAGTCGAGCAGTGTTCAAGCTGCAAGCGAGTAGGAGCAAGGTGTTCGTTCAGTAGGGTGCCGATGAAGAGAGGTCCCAGTAAAGGGTAAGCGTACTTGTACTGTTATACCCCCTCTTCTGTGCCAGAAAGTAGCATACATTCCTGCCGTCATGTTGTTCTGTTCTTTTCTTAATGTATCCTCGTCGTAATCGCTGTTGGCAAGGTCAAGGTCAGGCTGGGGCTATGGAATCTGTAGAACATTCCATTCCCGCTTCGACCCTTGGGCTAATTCCATGCGCGAATTTCTGGCTCTGTGATTCGGAATCTCCTATGGTTAGCACTGCTAAACGTTTGCGCAATCTGAACTAGGTATATTAAGGAACTTGCAGACCGGTTAAATACGCTAGAGAATACAATATCGACTAGCGATATGCATCCTCCTTTCAATAGTAACCTGACGTCGGTTGAAGGAGAATCATCACCAATGGATTCGGAGGGAACATCGCCTCCACCTAACCTTTCACTAAGGCAATCTAGGAAGCGTACCCTATCCTCGTCGAGTGAATTTCCACTAGGCATGCATCTGCAGCCGTTGGCGCAGAGCCCGACAATACAGCGCAGTAGTGAAAGGCTGCCTCCGATTGATTCATTCCACAGTCCTCATCACCAATCAGCTCCTGCTCAAATACCACAAAGGCAGCTCCCTCCCCCCCATATCCCTCCTTCTCATCCTTCCAGCGGACTACATTCTCAAAGAGGTTCAATCTCATCTGCCTCAGTTCCTCCTCCTCTAATTGCTCACACATCACCTACTTCTGGTTCGTCTACCTGTTGGAGACCTGATTCTAGTGAAGCAAGAAGACAAAGTCTAAGTGTTCCTCTTGAACCTGTAGATATCACCATGAGCTCAAGCATGATGAAGAGTTCTGGAAAGGCCATCGATTGGGATGAGCCTACAATCGACCAGTAAGTCTCAACTCGTTATCCATCAGAAATCTTTCCCAACGTTGCAATTTTGCGTTGTGATTCGTTGGATATTTTCCATGATGTTTTATATCTAACCTTCGCTCTTAGGTATTATTCTATTATTCATCCAACTTTCCCTTTCCTTCCTCACTCAAAGCAGAGGCTGAGAGTAAGACTCTCACAAGCCTCTGCTCGTGTGCGAGAGGCTGTTCTTCAGGCACTATACTGTGCTGTGAGGTCAAATCCAGCATCTACTTTGATGCCAACTGGACCGTTTGAGTCCCGCGGAGTTGCAGAACTTGCATTTGCCGCACAGTATGAGGATCCGTCTAGTAGATCTATTGCTGATAATTTGGTCTATCTTCAAACCTTGATATTCTTGATTTTGGAGGCAGATAACCGAGGCCCTGCTGCTGTCAAAGGCCAGTTTGGGCCTCCAAGAGCGCTGTGGTTGGGTGCTGCTATTGGATTGGCCTATAATTTGAGGCTCCACTATGGAAATGCTGGGCCTAAGTCACCAGAAGTCGATAATGACGATAGCGACGAAAAATTAGGAAGGCGAGCATGGTGGACTCTTGTCGTTCTCGATAGATGGAACGCAGTGAGCACATCAAGCCCCCTTCACATTCCTGATTCAAGTGTGGTACTCCTGCCAGAAGACCAATCTCTGCTTGGGATTGCAGCTTACCAAATCACCCGTGAGTGACTCCATGAATGATATCCCCCTTTTTCCTTTCATTTTGCGCAGTGAAGAAAAAAAAAAAAACACTACACCCCTCGCTTCATGGCACCCGTTTTCCTTGGCGGAAAATTTATATTCCTCCACAAGGGAGACGAAAAGGGAAAAAGAAGAGATTTCCAAAAATACTATAGTGAAGGCCTGTGCTGATAAGAGCGAATTGATAGGTCTATCCATGATCCTTGGTCACCTTGCGGAAAACCTAACGTCATCCGATCAAGCAGTTTCGACTACCACAAGTAGTGCCTATGTTTCAAGATTGCTTAGAGGCGAGCTCGAGAGATTCCGGGAGAGCGTGGATAGTGTTCTCGGATCTCTGAATCTGGTACATATCGCTTACTGGCATGTGAAACTGCTTTTTCTTCGCTTGAACGACGCTACCGAACCCAGTCAGTTGATTGGACCAGCTACACGAATTGCGGTTATCTTGAATTCAGGACAGACACAAGTCACCCCACTAAGCTACCACTTTGCAGCTCTGGCGATCCTGACGTTGGTCGACCTTCTGGAATTTAACGAAACCAGGGCCGAAGCAGAAACGGGCGTCATGCATATTGCTGAAGCCTTGGAAAAGCGCAGGGGTATTTCGACGCGGGAGGACAGTACCGGGTGGGACAGGACAATCAAAGACTTCATCTCCCGCAGAGCAGCTCGGACTAACTCTGGAGGAACTACAAATGCCGGAAAACACCCCCTGCCTCACGGAAATCTTCAACATTTGGCGGAGCTGGCGGTGGGGGAGAGTGCGGGCGGTGGCGGCCCTGGAGCATCTGGAATGTCTTCAGAAGGTAGAAACCTGGTTTTTGATGCCCATATGTTGCAAAAGTACGGGTACTTGGGCTGCCTTGTTCTGTAGCTTGTACCCTTGAGCTATAAGCCTAATACCTTGTTTGGGATTGCATTGAGCCGCTTTTTCTTGTTCGCCTGTCTGTTGGATGGGAGGGGGGTATGCAAATACCTTGCTCTTCAACTAGCAACCTTACGACTTATTACGAAAGATCTGGGTTTATTGCTTTGCTTACACCAATTGATATCGACTATTGCCGAAGTACATCTGTATTGAAAATTTTTCTTTCTTTCCCCCTTCGCAATTTCTGTCTTGCCTTACGAATACCCTTTTCTCATTCTCTGAGTACAAAATCTGCAACTTTCAGCTATTGGACAGGCTGATCGGAACGGATTAAACAAAACCGATACAGCTATATGCACGGCACAGCTGTTATTTCCCTTTTAGCTAATTCTTTTCCCGCACGAAACTAAAACACCCTGGTGCTGCTTTTCTTATACCTAAAGATACCAATTGCAAGTACTAGTGAATTTTCTCTTACGTTTATCATGGGTGCATTTTCGCAGGATTGTGCTGCTATTGGAAAATATTTTGTTTCTTGAACTCCACTGCATGCATGAGCCGGCGGTATTAATGACCCTGGCAATTTATTCTCTTCCTTTTTCTTTTTCTTTTCTTTTTCTCTCTCTCTCTATTCCTTTTTCTACTAGATATTACAAAATTCAAGGGCTAGCGCTTCGAGAAAGAAGCGGGAGTACCGAGGATTCACAGAAGGGAAACTTTCTTCAACCTCTGACGTTTTCTGGTCAACATGTGGTAACTACGGTTCCTCGTTGCGGATGTCTGGGGAGCGAGGCTGATTGCTGTTGTATCTTTTGTGGTTTCAAGTGCCTGTCTTTCCGATAATTCTCCTATCGACCATGTCCTTGGAATACTGTGGGGTTAGCCAATTGGTTCTTTCTCCATTAAAGCATCTATTTACTTTAGCGGTTTCATGTTTAAACGTCTCTTTTTTGCTCGTCTTGTTGGATTCGGTTTTTATCATTTTGCTTTTCTACATTTACTTCTTTTGTGGCTTTTTATCATCGAACGGAAATCTTTTTTTTTTCCCCTGTGATACCTTCGGAATTGATATCTTTTCCTTTGTATTTTTTCTTTTCGATGTACAATTCTTCTTATTTTTCCTTTTTTCCCCATCTATTTTGAGAGTTTTCCCACCTCTCGAGCTCCCGGAGATTCCAGCATTTCTTTTGACGAATACACATATGACGAGATCAATTGAGGTGTATGATTTTCTTTTATAAAAAATTATGTCTATTACATTAGTCGTTACTTTTTTGGTGTACCCCCGGTTATTAGCTAACCCTCTCGGATGCAATAGCAAATGTATGTCGACATATCTATCTTGCAGAAAAAGGGCAGATAGTGCAAGGTGCCGGGGTTGTAGTGGAGCAAGATGCGATATATATCAATCAAGATATTTCGTTATTTTCTATCTATCAGGCGTTTACCCCCCACCCCCTTCTCCTTCTATTATTTTTTCTTAATGTCTATTTTATTGAGTACTAGGAGATGTCCCTGGATAATTAATGTGCTTTTCAACAAGCCTAGCATTGCCTTGTATGCATTCTATTCTAATATTTTATGATTTTTTTGCCAAAAGAAAACTGGGTATATATAGAACTTTTCGAGATTATTGCATCAAAACTTCGACGTTTTTTTTTGTTTTGAGGACGTTGGAATGCACAAAAAATCTAATATCAGAGCAAATAGTTTATTGAGAAATTCCAAAAAAAAAAAAAAAGAAAGAAAGAGAAGAATTGGGCAGATGCCATATCTTTTTTTCTTCTTCTTCTTCGGTTTGTAATTGGGAAAGAAAGGCAAAAAAAACATTATTTGTCCTCTTTCCCAGTTTGAAAATTTTTCTTGTAGACCCCTCAAGGATACCTGGTAGTTGAATCTGCAAAGGACCGAGAAATGTAAGTGTATACGTATCGTACGGCACAGGTCAATATACTTTTACCCCCCTTCCCCTTCCATATCCCTATCCCATTCCCATAAACAGCCCCCCATCTACCGTCCTGCCCGAAAGCCTTCCTTGTAAAACGAGGATTTGCCATTGTTGCAAATTGGGGGTGTGTGTGTTTGAATGGGAACTTCATGGCCGGTGTACATACACCGTAAACCGTATCTTACCTCACAAAGAAATAAAGAAAGACGGTTCCGCCATTCACAAGCCGGGCAAAAAACAAAGGAAAACAACCTTGACAGAAAAAAAAAAAAGCCACTTCCCCGGCCGTGAGATTGTGATCAACGGTCCCCTTGTTTCTTTGTTTCTGTTCACTTGCATATTCTGCGTGTGAGTGAAAGGGGAGGGAATGGTTGTTTAGGGATAGAGGGGAAAAAAATTATATATCTCACACAATTCATTCATTATGATACGATAATTCTAACAATTTTGGGGGGGCTTGAATAGCAGTGGAACAAGCTTGTGAGTCGAGTCTCTCCACCCCTCCCCGGAGATGAAGGGAAGAGGATATGTATGTGCGTGTGCGTGTGTGCGTATCTGCGTTGCATAAAACAACTGGTTTTTCCCCATGTTCGATGGTAACCCGTCTCTAAAAGGTTCACCGGGATGTCGCTCCTGCTGATTCCTAGCGTCATTTTTTGAGGAGCGGAAGATGGTGAGAGCGGCCGCTTTTTTTCTTGTTCCATGTTGCTTTTTTCTCTCGCTGTCAAAAACTTACTCCGTTCTTCCTGACGGATATGTTTGATGTAGTTAAGTAGTATGGTTAGTTTATGGTTATGGATTAGGTCTAAGCTTTCTCCACTTGCTTTCCCGTCTGAATTAGTGTCGTATCACTCTTCGTCATTTGCGCTCTATTTCTCCACCTTTCTTCTCCGTCATTTTTTCAGACGAAAGGGGAGGGGTTGGAAGGAGGGGATTGGAGGGGAAACTACAGCTGTCATTTCGCTACGTAGTAGTGGGAATCGTCTAAGAGGTTAGGCTAGGTAAGACGGGTAGGCTATTCCTGCTAGAGATTCCGGCCGTTTTGTTCCCACACCCCCCCCTCCTTCGATCCCCCAAGCTTGTCTTGAAACCTTAGTCTCGCTGGAATTGGCTATTTTGGGTGTATGTGAGCGAGTATATAAGATTTTACGGGAATAGTAGAATGAATCGAAATGGTTGGCTTATTGGATCAATGGAACGTCTGATCCGGGAAGACCTTTTTGAATTCATTGATGATGAGGGGTGTGTGCATACGTGTGGGATAACTACTACATGAGCTATGCCTCATCTCTATACCCGAGGTTTTAGTTACAACCCAGCTGCCACTGGACCGAGAATAGATTGCAATTATCCAGCCGGCTTGGTAGTTTTTTTTTTCTTCTTTTCTGGTTTATTTGGTCTTTGTATAGTACTAGGCATTCATTAAGTGATTTAAATTCTGTTACTAAGCAGTTTGCAAGCTGTTCGGCGAGTGGTCAAAGTGTGGGCACGGTTGCATATGTGTGGTTCTGTGGGCTGGAGATTTTATATGCAACATGCAACAACGCTCAAATGTGGGATTTCTCTTACAATCAGGTTTTACAGTTTATCGATCTGATTCTTCACGCTTTTGGGGGATTTCTTTCGGTCAAAAGTCTATAGAAAAGGGAAAGCAAAGGGAAGGGAAAATATACTTTTGTTTCAGATTTGGGCTCTCTTTTTTTTCTTTTAAGAGGACAGATTTCAGGCTTACAAGGTGCGAGATGCCGATGAGAGTGGAGGTGTGGGAGTTTACCGTGCGTTAAACCTGTGCGTTCTGTGCGTCTGTGGGTACACACATTTATCTGGGGGTGGGCGCGGACCCAAATATATATTAAATGTGGATACGTTAACGTTCTTTTTTGCACCGGCAATGACGACCTTTTTCGGGATTTCCTTCGGCCTATCTTTCTTTTTTTTCTCATTAGTCCTGCAAAAAAGTTTTTCCAGGTTTCGGGATTGTTTTTGATACTTAACTCTTTTTTTGGCGATGTGGGTTTTTTTTATATGCTTATTTTGGCAATTGAGGGGTGCGGAGATGTCAGCAGCCGGCGCAGAGCTGTCGCTGTTCCGGATACGCTCTATTTTGTCTTTGTATTTTTGCCTACTAATTAAGTTATTTAGTGGCCTATTTCTCGTACGGCGATGGGCTTGGGAATAGACGGCTTGGATAAGTTCTGTTATTAGGAAAGTGGCTATTTTTTTTTTTTTTTTTTTTTTTTTTTGGCTGATATGGGCTCAAAAAGTGGGGAGCTAGCTTCGTTAAAGTCGGGAAAGCTGAGGTTCATGAGAGTGGCGGTTTTGCGCGAAGAACCGATCCTTTTTTTTTTTTTTTTTTTTCGGTTTGGGCGCTGGCTGCCTACACATTTTGCCTGGTATTCTAGACGGCAAACTTGGGTGCGAAAACTGGTTCACGAACCCTTGCCTTGCGTACTATTTTTTCGTCCTTTTTTTGAAATTAATCGAGGCTCTGGTGCATAATCGGGGCTTGCATATATTTCCATGTCCTCGTCTATAGCCATAGTGTATAGCATTTTTTGTATGTGGTAGAGTTCTTCCTTTCTTTTTCTTCTTTCTATTTGCCGCCCCCCTGGAATTGAATTCGAATTCCCATTATATGCTTACAGCAGAAGTAGGAGGAGGATTTTAGATTGTCATTGGGGGTACACTTACTTTGTCGACGGAGATTGAATATAAAGTAAAATATATGTAGGCATGTGCGGAGTATGTATCTTACATTACATGATGCATATGCATCTTCCGCAGCAAACAGGCGGGGCGGCAGCATGCTAGCAGCGGCAACAAGTAACAATTAATCATTGTGAAAGGGAGCAAGAAAAAAAACAAACAAAATGCTGGTAATTCTCTTCCCATCATTCCGTCGAATTGATGAATACAAAAAAAGACACGACCGGACTTTTCGGTTTATTAATTTTTTGTGCTGTTGCAATCGTTTTCTGCATACATGCGCTCACGACCACGACCACCCCCGTATTTTGATCCACCTTTCGGAATTGGGAAAAAGCTGGGGTGCGTGAAAAACCCATCCATGGATTTGGGCGGGCTCATGCTGCCGGAGCTAGTGTGGTCAGTCGATCCGATATATATCCTTATTTAAGTAATGCGTACGACGGATGTGATGTATGCGTGTCGGTAAGTAAGTAAGTAGGTACGTACCTGGTACTCTTGTCGGGTCGAATGTGGAGCTGTGTTCAGAATTGATAGGCGGTTTCTTATTCTTCTTCAGGATGCGTAAATGCTTAAGTGGGTTTCAAAAGGGGGGACAGGCCGGAATTACAGCGCGGGGTAAGTGGATAATACTAGGCAAGTACTCAAGTAATGTGAATATCATGTCGAGGCTGGGTTGACTTGGCTTAACGTTTGGACCAGGGGGTTTTGAATGCACATTACTTGGTAGACTAGTAGAACTAAAGGGATGGGGAAACTATCGTGATCTATTACGGATGAACACCTGGTTGACATGAGCTGGAATCCCCCCCACCTGGAAGAGATGGCCTGGGGGGCGCTGCATGTACCATGGACGTGCTCTGGAGAATTTCCCTCGATTGTTCAACCGAGATTGGTATTGATTGTGTGTGTATATGGAGGTTTAGTGGTAACTCAAGGGAGCAATTGTTCGATGTTCTTCACTTTGATAGAAAGCTTTCCCCTAAAGTTAGCACGTAACTGGTCGTTTTTGAAGGGCGCAAGACTTTTTCCTCCCTTTCTCCGTCAGACCTCTCACTTTTTCTCCCTCTTTCTGTTACATGCCATAGCGTACTACTTATCCATTGTTAGTCAAAACATCGCATTGGAGTTGCCGTTGGCACATTCCAAAATCCAACTGGCGCGCGTGAGCTGGTAACAGCTATTGCCTTTCATCCCAAATGCGTTGCTTCCCAACGTCTTTTGCGTTGTGGTGTGGCTGGAACCCCAGCACAAGTCAACCTGCATCGTTCCAACTTCTCTCTCTCTCCGCAAATTTGCAGAAATGGAGAGCTCTGATTTGATGGAATGTTTCGTCTGATAATTATTTTGGGGAAGGGGTGGGCGAGAAAAAAAGGGGAAAGGGGATGTGTATAACTAATGTGAGGCGAGTGTTAGCCGGGACTTTGGTGTGGCGCTGCAACTGCACTTTACTGCGCCTGGGGTTCAGTTTGGTTTGTTTTACTGGGCCCTCGGAGCCAACCAATCCGGAGGGTTTCCAATAATAAACATCGCCATCTCCCCGGCCTCATTGCATCGATCTACTCGGCTCGACGTCGACTCATGGATGGGGAAAATATTATATACCGTTGGATATCGATTTTGAGAGTACATAGGAATACTTGAAAGTTCCGTTGGGTTAAGTACTTTTATTTATTTATTTTTTGCCCCCTGATATTAATGTTTTAACCCTCACGAGACAAGCAGGAGTCGACTTAGCTTAGCTTGCTACTCAAATCGAAATGTGATATCGTGATACCTTTTGCCTCCCTGGTACGTACCAAGACCACCGTGTTTTTTTTTTTTTTTTTTTTTTCCTGTGGAGCTAGAAGTTTCTGACCAGATCTATAGAATTCATCGTCGCACCGTTCGGTCTCGCAGTATTGCTAATTAGCATACCATTGGAACCAGATTTGCTTAGCCATATATAAATAAGCTTTGCTGTACCTAGCATCATGATCGACCTTCGACCCCCTTGAACCAGTGTGAAGCATGCACCCGGTCCTGTTCGAACGGTTGCCCAAGCACTCGAGCTCGTGATATCGATGGCTGCTTCTGAGTTAGACCCACCCTATCGAGTACTTTAACTAGTTTAATACTCGGTCAAGAGAGCTAGTTAGCTGGCTAGTGACTGAGTTAGCGACGTTAAAGGGGCTTTTAGAATTTCTTCGTTGGCGCGAGTCTGGTCGTTCCTTGACAGGAGCCAGCTAGTTTAGCAGGCAAACAGCCCAGTCGGGCAACAGAAGTCGAGGAATTCGGCAGGCTGATTGGTTGGAATGGCATTTGGACGCCCCGGCCTGGCCTGGAGCTCCAGCTTCCTCGCCCAATTAAGCACTTACCTGCTAACCAGCAAGCGGCGTGCTCTGCCAGCGACATCGTTTTCTCTCCCTCTTTCTTCTCTCGCTGTTCCTGCTTCTATTGCTATATTGTTTGGTACTTGCATTGTAGTCTACCGGATCGTATCATACCATATCATACCGTATCGCATCGTATTTATTTATAAACCTGTCGGGGGTTATTCTTGGCCTTTTTGACAGTTCATATGATAATATTCCTCGGTGCAGCGTAGGATAGCCGCCGCCCACGCACACGCATGACATCAACGGCCTCAACCTCAAACCAACAATCTGCCATCTCTCCTGCCTCCCCGGCTTCTCCCCAACTGTAACCATCTTCTTCTAGTACCTCCCTCATCCTCATCCTCATCCTCGTCCTCATCCTCATCTTCAACCTCTGCACCATCGTCTTTAACCCGCCATAACATTTATTTTCTGGTCCACGCCCATATCGTAGTTTCCATTCGTTTTTCTCTTGCTTGCGAAAGAAATTTAAACTTTTTAAATATAAGACTAAAACTGTAATTAAGGGAGGAAAGAAGGGAAAAAAGAAGGGAACAAGAAGAACACAAACAAACCCAGAGCGACCAATACACACACACAGTCCATTAGGTAGCTCCCCCAGACCAACCAGCAGGACGACACCTTTTTTTTACCCGCTCAAACGCCTCAACCGTGATCTTCCAACCGCTAAGAGAAGAACCCCGTCTATCGCCAACTTCACAACCCATATCCAAGCTCATCCGAGTCCAATAGCCACCCTGCAAATCCGATCGAACCTCCATCCTCACCCTTCTCGCAGATGCAGCCTCGGCGCTATTAGCTCCCGTCGTTAAATTTCATTGCTGGTCCTATTCCTGCTCCTTTACCTGCCTGCCCGCCCGCTTACCTGCCTGCCTGCCTGCTACCACTACTCCCTCGCTCCTACCCGCTACGTTTACCACCTCCGGACAGCGCTTTTATCCGGATTCTTTTGCCAGCATTTCGCACAAGCGAGGAAGCAAGGGGGATTTTTCTGTCTAGAATTGGCCTTTTTGGACGGACGAGGGAACAGACGACTCGGAGATTTGGGCATCTTGGTCAGCAAGCCATCGTATTCAGGAACACCCGAGACATATTCCGAACCACGATTTTCGTTTTATCGATTTTCACCAGCCACTATCACACCGACGCCGTTAGTTTTTTTCCTCCTGTCAAGCCACTCATCGTCGCCGTTGTTATCGAAACTCCACTAGTTGTTGTTTGTGTTTGTGTGTGTGCGTGTGTGTGTCTGTACGTGTGTGTCTGTCTCTCTATACGTATAGCTCCGTACCTCACGGGTGGGGTTTTGGTTTCCTCTAAACGGCAGAAGGGGTCGTGGATCGGATAGCTCGGTGGCGTCCCATGGTGTTCTTACTCCGGTGACCACGACCTTATCTCGTTTGTCTTCCAGCATCATCATCGAGACTGCAGAGATCCAGTTTCTTCTAGCCTGTGTCCCCCTGGTCTGGGAGTGCCGTACATCCCGAAAGCTTCATATATGAAGGTGAACTTACACAACTCCCTTTTTTTTGCACTTGTGGTATCGTTTTCCCGCAATTTAGTGTCCCTTGGCGCCGTTATTATTATTTTTTTGACATATACCGAAGACTTTACCACCACCCCCCTTCTGCTAACCAGCTCTTTGACTAACATCCTTTTGGCTTTTCTTGTCGATTTGATATATAGTCTGCTACACAGTCTCGGTTTAACCGCTATCCTCAGCCGACTACTGACCAGACGTTCCACAGCCGGGAGGCATCGCTAGGGGACAATGATCATGTTACAGCAGCGATTGGAGATCTATACGGCGGTTCTGACGAGGAACATCATGATGCCGACAGCCAATACCATCGGCACCATCAGCGGCGGCCACCTCAGCAAGGCCAAAGCCAAAGCCAGCAGCAACCCAGTATCAGATATCACCACTCACACTCATCACAAACTCTTCCCGTAACCCCTCCTCAAACACCAACAAAATCAAGAAAAAGCCCTGGGGGTAGTAGTAGTAGTCGACCAAGGACACCACCTCACATGGATAACACATCGCCATCTTCTTTATCAAGTTCCTCGACGCTAAGGGTCCCCGGGAACTCTCCGAATGCAAACCAGGCGTTTCCCCTGAACAACATCGACTACGAATCGAATCCGGATGCGGTTCAGCAGGAGTTGGAGAATTTACAGGCACTGCGACGGTTGTCGATGGATGTCAGCAGCGTGGCGAACGACCCGGATCTACCGAGCTTTAACAACTTCTTCCCATCCGTTGCGCCTAAAGGTCGAGCTGATGACGATGACGCTGCTCGACTATTTTGGGTACCTGCGAGATTACATCCGGAGCTTGCACCTAAAGCATTTAAGAATTTCGTGGAGTCACGGGTTGAACAGATTCGCGAGCACGAGGGAACTAGCACGACGGATGGATTGCAAGCCGGACCAAGCTTGAGGAGGAAGAAGTCTATGCTTTCGAGACAGATTGATACCGAGGGGAAAGCTGCAGAAGGATATGAAGATGGAGCGGATATATTAAGGAGGAATAGGTCGAATTCGGAGGGAGAGCAGGTTCTGACGGTGTCAGAGCTTGGCGAAGTGCTGGCTAAGAAAGACCCCGTGGACCTCGTGAGACAGCTGAGTTTGAGCAAGGCCGAGAAGGCACTGATGGGTAAGGCGACCAGACTTTTTTCCTTTTAAGGGGGTTCAGGAGCTAATGTGTATCAAAGGCGAGCCGGGACAAGATGAGGATGACCAACCCATATTTGCGGCGCCCCCTCCAGGAGGCTCATTACGGAGATCGACAAGGACGGCTTTAAGACGAGGCAGCATTCGGAAGGGCGAGCGGGTGGCACCATCTTCCAGACGAGCGAAACTTGCAGCAGCCGGGGAAGGAGGGCCTGGGGGCGAACCGGAGTTCAAACTTTCTCGTGTTAGGACGGAGCCTATCCCGTCGATATCGATATCCTCTGAGGATGAGGAGACGAGACCGCAGAGTTCTAGTTCCCGGCAGCCGGAAATGACGATGAAGGCTCGATCGCGACAGCCGGTATCACCAGTTTCTCCGATCTCGCCTGAAGAACCAAAACGTCAAGTCACGGCGCCTCCTGGTCTGTCACAACGACCCACATCGCCACCCGAGCGACCATCGTCAGAGCGTATGGCGAGATCCAAGTCGGAGCCGGAATCGCCTTCACCACCCCCGCGGGAACCGATACCTCCAATTCCACCGCAGCCTGTCGTCAAAATCGACCGAAAGGAGGCGCCGTCTTCATCGTCACAACGTATCGCGAAGGAACCGCGGGGAGCACCACCTAGTGGACAGCTCCCGCCTGCACCGGCGCCTCCCCCTCCCGCGACTTCTGAATCGTCCAGTAAGCAGAAACGCCCGGCTTTGAAACGCGGATCACCTGGGACTAGTAGCTATGAGCCGACGAAAGAGGCGACACCTTCACCCTCACCCCCTGCTCCCCCGACGCAGCCGCCATCTGAAGCTAAGCGGAAAGAGCTATCGACTCATGGTGGTCAACAGGTACCGCCTAAAGAAGTTGGCAGGAAGTCCAGCTGGTCATGGCTATCGCTTGGTAGTGATGGAGATAAGGGAAAGGACGGGGAGCGAGAGAGGGAGAAGGAGTCTGGTAGCAGGAAAGTCCGGAAGGCTAAATCCATGGAAAAGGATAGGGACCGCGACGACGAGAAGGAGCGGAAACGCGAAATCAAGCGTGAGAAGGAAAGGGAACGAGAAAAGGAGCGGGATAAAGAACGATCTAGCGATCGAGAGCACGCCCGGCTGGATCTGTTACAGAAATCTATTGACGGGCCGAAGAAGCGTGAAAGTCTTGATGGTAACTCCGCCCGACCGTCGATGGATTCTCTCGAACGCGAACGAGATAAAGAGAAGGAAAAGGCCAGCCGTAAGGCCTCGAGTTCCGATAAAGAGAAAGAGAAGAAGGAACCAGGGATTTTTTCGTCGATTTTCGGTGGCTCGAAGAAGAAGCAGGAAGAAACGAAGTCGAAGTCGAAGGGGTCCAACCTGGCAGTTCCGTCGGGACGGAGCAAGTCCCCTCCGACACAACCGTATTATTATACACGTTTCCCCATACACATTGAGAGAGCTATCTATAGACTGTCGCATTTGAAGCTGGCGAATCCGAGGCGACCGTTGCTGCAGCAGGTGCTGCTGAGTAACTTCATGTATGCATATTTGGCGAAGGTGCAGCAGATGCAGCCGCCCAATGCGGTGCAGGGGTCACAACAGCAGCAGCAACAGCAACAGCAGGCTCAGCAACAGCAAGCCCAGCAGGCTCAACAGTATCAACAACAGCAACTCGAGCAACAGTACCTCCAACAACAACAGCATGGAGGCGCTCAGGTCAATGTAAGCATTAGCACTTCAAGAGTTTCTCAATACATATATATTGCAATCGTGATTTTTCTAACCAACGCATTTTATAGGGTGACGATTCGCAGCAGCTGGATTCAGATGAGGAGGATTACGACTTCGATGATGATGGGCGCGATGATAGGCCATATGATTCCCAGCAAGGGTACAACACGCGGACTGCGTCTAGAGAGGCCTCGAACAGCAATGGAGTGGTTTACCAACAAGATTACGATGGTGATGGGTACGGGTATCAAGGCCACGAGCAGCAATACCAACAGGACCAGCAGGTATACTACCAGCAAAGCGGAGGGGTCAATGGGCATCCGGGGGACGGTGGATATCACGACCATGATAAGGACTACGATTATTACCAGGATAATGATCATGACGGGTATGATAGACGTGGTGGGGATAGTAGGGGGTATGAAGGAGGGAGCGTACCTGGGAATCGGTATCATCATCAACAATCGATGAACGATGACCGGGATAGAGACTATGCGGATGAGATGTGGTAGGGTTTATTACTTTTTTCTCGTTATTTTATAGTTTTTTTTTTTTTTTTTTCGTTCTTGGTTTCTTCTTTCTTCTTCTTTTTACTTTTCTGTCGCTTTTTTCACCTCTTCTCTACCAGTATCACTTCTGTTTTTTTTATCTTCTTCGCTTCGAGGCCCCCTTTCGTCTGCTTCCGCTTAGTCTACTACTATCTCTACCTCTACCATTTCCTACCTCTCCTATATATCTCTTCCTTGTTCTTCCTCTTTTAAACAGCGATGCAGTATTCTCCTCCTCCTTACTCCTCTGGTTTTTTTTTATGACTATTCCCTGCGCTCTGTTGTCCCTTTTCTATTGGTCGTATTATATGGGGGAGTTTAGCTTTTCCACCCGGCATCTCTTCAAACGAAGTAAGTAGGTAGTAGTAGCAGCAGCAGCAACAGCATGAAACGATGTGCATATAAATGAGCATAGAAGTATACAATCTTGCCGGCATTATGCGGTGATATGACAACAAAGACTATATCCTGATACATGTTAAGGGATGGAGATGTATTTGTATACATAAGATTTGAGGGAGAGTTGTATTATTATGTGCAGACTTTATCCGCTCAGGGCTGTAGTTATTAGTAATTGTGTAGTCGGTACTATTACTGTGGCATATACGGTGTCTAGTGTAGGCTGGTAGATAGGTACTAGTAAGAGGCATAAATACCTAATTCTGTTGGGGATGATCCCAAACGTGGGGGGGGCATACGGCCATGTATGATAGCTGGGCCGTATGCTACTTATAAAACCACGGGTAGGGTAACAAGACCAGGTAGGGTGTAGTTAGGGGATCGTCTGCTGGCTGTGGCAACAGGGTTTCTATTCTCGTATTGTGCCCTACAGCAATTCGCCCTCATCGTTGCCATTCGAGCCAACATTGAAAAAAAAAAAAAAAAAGGAAGAAGAAGAAGAAGAAGAAGGAGAAGGGAACGTCACCACAGGTCGAATACCTTCTATTGCAACAAAAGCTAGCAACGTGAATGACTTCTTTCCTTCCTTCCTCCACCATCACCATCACCACCATCGTGCATCGTCACCCTCTACTTTTACTGCTTCCATCATCATCACCACGTATCACCCATACCGTCCAAGCTCCAATCAATCCCATCCTTTCTAGAACCGAACGACCGACCGTCCGGAATAATCGCTAGACTGTTTTTGGTCCCGGCCGACAAGGAACAGTGACCAGGCGAAAAGGCCAGCGAGACGAGACCGAGAGACGACACCAAGCTGGACTAGTAGCTCACACCACACCACACACCAATCCAGGACCACCACCACCACCACCACCACCACTACGACTCCCACCGCCTGTTAGCTACATACGACCACCACACCCTCCCATCGGCTTTTCTCCTTTCCCGCTCTCCTTTCTTCTTCTCCTTCCTCTTTCTTCTTTTCTTCCCTGCCTTCGCCTCGAACTTCTCCCAATTGCTGGTTCCCCTGATCTAGCTTCATAATTTTTATTTTATCGTTGCCGACACTCCACCGTCAAACTGTCGTCACCAAACCGATAACCCACAAATCCTCCAAGTGCCTGTACCCCCTTAGGTTGACCACTCCACGGTATTGCTGATTCGCAACAACAACAACCATTCGATAATAAACCCACACGCACTTCCTTCATAATGGCTACCGACACCACCAACGGCAACGGTAACACCGTCCCGGAAGTCGCAATTGACGCCCCCACCCCCGCTGAGGCCAGCTCGACCGAGTCTGCCGCTTCCAAAATGCAAAAGCTTCACGAAGCTCATGCTGCCACCGTCGAAGAAGTCCTTGACGAAGAGGACATCTTACACCCCGGTTCCAAGTCAGCCATTGCGACTGGCCAAGCTACTCCAATCATCGATGGTCCACTTCCCTCCGCGTCCTCCAAGAAAACTCAACAGCATCAACCATTCGACATCAACTCCGCTGAATTGTTCCCCGAACTCGGTTCCGGAGGGCCCGGAAAGGGTAAGGGTAAGGGCTCCGGACCGGCTGCTCTACCCACCTGGGGCGCCAAAATGAATGGGTCGTCTGCTGTCGCCAGTAGCGTCGCGCCGGCTGCCCAACAAGCGCCGAGGACCACGCTGCCTTTGATGTCGAACGATGTCAACGAGATGATGAGCATCGATATCGCTGATCAAATGCCAAGAGCCCAATGGAAGAGACCATTGGGGGATCTCATCCTTGAGATTCAGAAGTCTACCGGTGCTAGGATTGATGCATCTACTGCTGGCTCAGGAATGATTACTTTCATCACCAAGGGTAAGCCAGAAGCTGTCTTGAAAGCTAAGACCTTGTTAAGACAAGCTATTTGCCGCAAGGTGAGTTTTTTTTTTTCCTTCTTCCTTGTTTTCTTTTTCTCTTTTCAGACCATTGCAAGATTTGTTGGCCTGGTCGTCTTTAAGGGGAGTGATGAAGGAGGGGGGTGGGGAAAAGATGAAGTCTGGAGCTAGCTACTGGTGCTTGAGTGCATGGGACCTTGCATGATATGCGTGTACCCGTGTGTGCCTGCACTAGTATCGCCTGAGGCTGGCCTTTGCGCTTAGCCGGCCTTCCACAAGTTCTCCTTTTTCGATATCCACGACTAGGGGAACACTGGCGCTAACTTGATTGATTGGAAATACAGACCCAAGCGAAGCACATGATTCCTGTTAGCACCCGAAAGCACATTATCGGGCTTAAGGGTGCCACAATCCAAGGGATCACCCAACGAACTGGCTGTCGCGTTCAAATCCCACAGGTTGAGGAAACTGAAGGAGTTGACGACCCGTTCGCTGAGGAGGAACCGATGGTTGAGATTAGTCTCGAAGGAGATGTTGATGCTATCCGAATGGCCCTGCTCGAGATCAACCAAATTGTTGGTCAGAAGGTAATGATAATTCTACAATTCCTATTTCCCCGTTTGAAGGCATATATTGAATATAAATGCTAATTACGACTGGTTTGATAGACTTCGCACATCAACGTCAAGCTTCCATTCACGACTTTCCCAGGGCAGTTCTTCCCGTTCCTTGCTGGCCCACATAATGCCAATGTTACCCAAATGGAAGAGGGCAAGGACCTTAAGATCCGTATCCCAATCTACCACACATCTGATTCCTCGAAGGAATTTTCTGAGCCACCTGCCCCAATCATGATTTCTGGAGAGAGGTCTGCTGTTCAGGAAGCTCGTGCCAAGCTCGAAAAGCACGCTGCGCAGCTCCGTGATGAGTTCCAGTCTGTTTCTATCAGCATTCCTAAGCAGCAACACCGATTCCTTGTTGGAGATCGAGGAAAGACCATTGGAGACATCCTCTTGGAATCCGGATGCAGTGTCGTTGTGCCACCGGCCCATGTCCAATACAATTCGGTACTTGTTATCGGGCCACGCGACAAGATTGGAAATGGTGTTACATCCGTCATGGCTAAAGCTAATTCGATGAGCTTCGATTCTCTCGATATTTCTAGAGCTCATGGCGCAGCCCTCGCTAACGATATCACGCGTCAACGACAGCACGCCCGTGATTTAGTGAGATATTTCCGCAAAGCTAAGGAAATTCAGAGAATTGAGAATGAGCTCGAAGTTCAGATCTCGCTTCCAAAGACGGAGGTCCTCTATGATCTCAATACTGGTGTTAACCTCGAAATCACTGGCAAGAGCGCAGAGAATGTGAAAAAGGCCAAGACGAGCGTTATTAACATCGTCAACACCCACCCACCATCTCGCCTTAGCTATGTTGAGATCGAACCTCTTTTGCACAGGCACATTATTGGCGCCAAAGGTCGAAACTTGCAAAAGATCAAGGATGACCACAGTGTTGAGGTCTTGTTCGCTGATGAGGATGACCAAGATGCAGAGATCGTTTTGATTTATGAGGGTTCATCTGGCACTCAGGCCCTAGCGGAGGCTGGATTGGCTTCTGCGGCTTTGCAGGCGGTTACTGAGTTGCTGCAGAAGATTGCTAGCGAGCAGGCTGATTTGAAGACGAAAGTCTTGAATATCCCTGCCAAGTATCATGCGAAGATCGTCGGACCGAAGGGAACCACTTTGAACGCCTTTACTGGTGGATCTGATGCTACGGTTAAGGTCACTGTTGGAGCGGCTAAATTGAAGCCAGGCCAGCCTGCGTTGAGCCCAGCCGCTGCTGCGGCTGCCGATGACACCATCACCATTCGCGGTCCTTCCGCTGAAGTTGAACGTGTTGCTAAGAAGATCACTGACTTTGTCGAGGAGACGAAGCACAATGAGGTTCTTAATTCCTACACGACCAGCTTTGAATTCCCACAGAAGTTCCAGAAGAACCTTGTTGGAAAAGGAGGAAGCAATATCAGCAAGTACCGCGAGGAGTTGGGAGTTCAGATTGATCTTGAGAAGGATACTGTTACGATCAAGGGAATCAAGGCAAACGTTGAGGAAGCTAAAGTACGCATTCAGAGACTGGGCAGGAAGCTGGAGGATGAGACGGTCATCATTGTTAACGTTGCTCCTGAATACCATCGTACTATCATCGGTCAAGGTGGAAAGTTTGTGAAGAGACTGGAGGAGAAGTACTCCGTCAGGATTCAGTTCCCGAAGGTTGGACAGGATAATTCGAATGATGCGGCAGGTGAAGCCTCTGCTCCACAGAGAGTCCAGGCTCCCGATGAAATTGTGTTGAGGGGACCTAGCAAGGGCGTAAAGGAGGCTAAGGATGAGATCACGGAGTTGATTAAATATGAAAAAGATCATGGTCACTCCGATTCGATTACCGTGCCGGCGCGAGTTCTGCCACACATCATTGGTGCTGGAGGGAAAGTTATCAACCAGATTCGAGATGATTCGGGTGCCAAGATTGATCTTCCACCTCAGGGATCGACTGATGCTGAGATGGTTGAGGTGAGGATTAAGGGTACTAAGGATCAGATTGCGAAGGCGAAGACCGCCATTTTGGCTAGTACCAAGGAGGTCGAGAACCAGGTTGTGAAGACGTTGAGCGTGGACAAGAAGTTCCACAGGGCTTTGATTGGGCCTGGTGGTAAGTTTTTTTTCTTTTCTCACTTGCTTTCTTTCTTAATTGCTCTTTGTAGGTGAAATGAGGTTGCTAATATAGTTTCGGGGGATATAATATAGGTCAAATCCTGCACAGCATTGTTGTGAAGTGCGGCGGGCCCTCGGACAAGAGCGCCCAAGCGCGGATGGTTCGATTCCCACACCACGATGTCAATGACAGCAACATCAAAGTTGAAGGAACTGTTGATGTTGTTGACAAGATCATCAAGGAGTTCGAGGCCATCATTGCCGCCGAGAAGGACAAGACCACGATCGTTGTGGATGTCCCCGCGGATAAGCATAGGAAGCTTATCGGTCGCGAAGGAAGTGTTCGCAAGGAGATAGAACGTACCTTTAGCGTCACGCTTGATATTCCACGACAGCGTCAGGACGGCGGGGAGGCTGCTACTGGTATTAAGATCTCTGGGTCTGCGGAGAACGTCGAGCAGGCCAAGGAGCATATCTTGACGTTGACCAAGGACCAAGATTCGACGGACGTCAGCGTTCCCAAGCACCTGCACCACTCCCTGTTGGATGGTGGTGCTCTCACAAGGACCTTCAGGAACCGATACAACGTTGACGTCGGTTTCAGTGGTGATGTGCCACCGAGGCCCAAGGGTCAACAGGGGCGCAAGAGGGCAGCGGACTCCGTGCCATTGATTACTGATGAGCCGTCCGAGAGTGCATCGAACTACTCTTGGGAGGTGGTTGACAACGCTGCTGCTGCTGGGGCTGGAGAGGAAGGCGGTGAGGTTACATGGGCACTCCGCGGGGCGACCGAAGATATCGCCAAGGCTGCCGGGGAGCTCAAGAGGTTGATCGAGGAGGAGGGCGGGAAGACGTCGACGGGGTATCTGTTTTTGCCTGATCCGAGCAAGTACCGATATGTTGTCGGACCCGGAGGGAGCCAAGTCAACTCGATCCGAAAGGAGACGGGTTGTAAGATTACGATTCCGAAGGAGCAGAGTGACGAGGCGATTGTGATCAAGGGGAGCAGGGATGGGGTTGAGAAGGCGAAGGAGATCATCGTTGGGTTGGTCCACGGGGCCAACGGTAACGGTGGAGGGAGGGGAGGGAAGGGAGGCCGCGCTAACGGGGACTAGAAGTCTCGAATGGCGAAGGCTTTCTCTTGTGAGGATAAGTCGGGGCGCAATTGGTGAAAAGTGGGGGGGCGGGAGGGGGGACATAAATAATGTTACCGTGCAGGCTCTCTCTCCCTTTCTCTCTCTTTTCTGTGCTGGTTGCGTGCCTCTCTCTGTGTGTGTGGCCATCTTCTCTCTCTCCCTCTTTTTCTTTTTTGTTTCTCTAATGAATGACTTTTTTTTTTTTAATTCTTTGTTTTTATTTTGATGGACGGGTTCATGATGATGCCTTATGATAAAAAAAAACAAAACAAAATGAAGGATAAAACGTGAACACGACGGATGGACGGATGGAGGAGGCTTCAAGGATTTTGCTTTTTTTTTTTTGGTTTTTCTCTTTCGTTTCTCATAGTAAATATTCGCATAAGGGACTGACTCCTTTCTTCCTTTTTCATTTTTTGGTTTTGCGGAAAAAACTACTTACTTACTACTATTACTATTAGTACCACTAAACAAATTACATAGTCATAGTGTAATTACAATCAAAAGCGTTTGTCTTTTTTTTCTTTCCCTTTATTCGTTTCTTGAAGTGTCTTATTCTAGTACTAGTAATAGTATTTGCTATAGTCGGGGGTGGTTGGTATATATATATATATATATTCCAGGTATATACGTAGCAGTAGATCGTTGATGGGGATTTGGTGACAAAAGATATAAAAAGTTTTATTGTTTTTTTGAATTATTCTTCTTCTGGTGACTTGATTGGTCGTGGCTTTTATAACAGCAGTGGATTCAGTATATACCATACGTATCTGACTTATATGGTTCTTTGAGGTCAATGTCTAATATGTGGCTATAGCGGCCAGAATGTGTTAGAATGATAATAATACGACACCGTGCAATATATATTATACCTACCTCGTAGCTTAGGCGGCTTTTTGTAACTTGCTTACATATAAAATACCTATCAACTTACTTTTTTTTATTTGTAGCAGTAGATGCGTAATTTTATCGAAGATATCACAGTAACTACTAGCGAAAGGGTATGCAAAGACTCCTCAAATCAACTATATTATTTCAATTACTGAGGAAATTTCAGAGCCAAACAGCCAGACAGTTAGACAACCAAACAGCCAAATAGTTAGATACCTAGGTAGTTACTGTACGGGGTTTTGGCTGGTTTCTCAAGACGGTTTATAGGGGGAAAAAAAAAGGGGGGGGGACTTAAAACAGTACAAATAACGATTTGAAAGCGAATAAGACGGTTTGTTTTCTTTTTTTTAAAATGTTCTAATATTCGGAAGCAGTCCCCAAAAAGGTACCCAAACCTCCCCTACTTGTAGATAGCAAAATGTTTAACGTTTAGTTAGTTAGTGGCTACCTATTTCTGGCTGTTTCCGGCTGTCTGGTTGTGGTTTTTTCTTTAGGTCTTAAGTAGCTGGGGCAGACTGGCTGGCTGGCTGGTGTGGTTGAGCATAATTGTGGAAAATTAACACAGTTATGCCTCGCTTAAGTTCTAATATATATACATATATATATTTGCGAAGCGAAGTTGTAATATATATTATCAAATGATTATGTGTGAGTTCGATTTTCGATGTCCGGCGCAGTAGAATATAACCCACCCGAATACCTAAGTGCTTAAACGCTGCGGGTGGGAAATTCAAGCACGGTTGATATATATATATATATATATATAGAGAGAGAGTTACAGTGTAATTGATTAGGTATTCTCAAGAGCTTTGAATCGTAGGATGATTACCTACCCAGCCGATTCGGTGTATCCGCATTGTTTTGTGACGATTGAATGACCTCCTGGTAGGTAGGTAGGTAAGTACCTAGGTAGGTAATAGTATGATCCAGCTTCTGAAGGTGGAGTATGGAAGTGACTGAGAGAGAGCGCCCGATAACTACCTACCTATCTCCGTTGATATTTTTTTACTCTTGTTTGTGTGGATGTGTTTATGTTGCTGTGGTGTGTGTGGCTTTTGTAGTCTATGTAGGTTTTGTTTTTTTCTTGTGTTAAGCGCCAAGAACTGGGGCGCGGGACGTCAACCGGCCAAGTCTGCCTTTTTTTTGCTCACGGTGACTCGAAGTGGACTCAGATTGACAGACAGCGAGGAGTACTACTAACAGGTAACAGGTATTAGGATTGGACATTAAATAGAACTTACCATAGAAGAGGAGGAGGAGGAGTGTATATATAAGACACGGCCTCTGGACTGCCAAATGCCATCACTATTATTATTATTATTATAACTATATATGATCGAATTGATAGCTGCCATAGCTACCTACATACCTACTAAGTAACAGTAAAGAGGTAAGCAAAAGCTCCTTCGGCTTGTTCCGACTTGTGCTGTTGCTGTTGCTGTGCTGTTGCTGTGCTGCACTCGAGCTTGGACAGTTTCTGTAGCTCTCAGAAACAGAAAAAGAAAAGAAAAAAAGTCTGCCCCACCAAAGTGTGTTGACGTTGCTGCTGCTGAAATTCTTTTCATTTTGTTTCTCTCTCTCTCTCTCTCTCTCGCTCTAAAATAGGACGGTGTCAAGCCAGAAGGTCCATATTTACCTATTAATCTATTCTATCACCGTCAGCGCTGCTTCTGGTCTAATTGGAACCCTGATTGGGTGATATTTTTTTTATTTTTTTATTTTTTTATTTTTTTTATTTATTTATATTGGTTTTAGCCTCAAACACGACCCTCCACCACGACGACAAGCTTGAGGTCTGCCACCACAGCAGGATTATATATTTTTTTTTCCAAAACTGCAACATCAAGCTCAACCAACCCCACCCTTCCTCCGTTCCTACTACTATCAAACTCCAACTCAACTCAACTCCCACTACTACCACTACCTTACCCTCCTCTCCGCAATCACCATCATCATCATCATCATTACCATCATCGTTTACCGTTTATTACACACTCACACTCATACACACACAGATACAGACACACACTCACCCACCCCCCGCCGCTACAATGTCAAACAACGCCAACGCCCCAGCTTCCTGGGAAGACGAAGCCGAAGAAGTCACCCAGCAGGCCCAGAATCTAAATCTCAACCAACAACAACCCCGCCAGCAACAGCAACAGCAACCGTTCAGACCGAACTTCAACGCCGCCTCTTTCCAACCCGGCGCCCAATCCTTCGTCCCCGGTCAGAACTGGAACGCTGGCGGTCAGCAGTACGGAGGCTACGGTGGTGGTGGATACGCTCAGCAAGGATATCAAGGATATCAAGGTGGATATCAGGGACAGCAGCAGCAGCAGCAGTATGGGGGTTATCAGGGATATCAGGGAGGTGGGCAGCAGGGTGGTTATCAGGGTTATCAGGGTGGAGGACCGGGAGGTTATAACCAGGGTGGTTATCAAGGGTACCAAGGTGGATATCAACAGCAACAGCAGCAGAGAGGGGAACAACAACAACAGCAGCAGCAGGGTTATAGAGCACAACAGCATCATCAGCAGCCGTTTCAACCTACTGCGATAGCTAAGAAGGATGATGGTAATAGGAAGGTTGAGAATACGCCGGCTCCTACTCCCACTGCTGCTGCTACTACTACTACTACTTCTGCCGGTGCTTCTACAACAGCTGCTGCTGCCGCACCGAAGGAGGATGCTAAGCCCGTGGTTAAGAGCCTTGCGGCTGCGACCGGTGGTGCTGCTAAGGTCTTAACCATCGGTGGTTCGTCGAGTTCTTCATCGTCATCGGCGGCGGCCAAGTCGGGGGCTAAGGCTGGTGCTTCGGCGGCTGATAAGGCGACACCCGAGGCTGGAAATAAAGCTACCGCGGCTAAGAAGATTTCGGGGGAGAAGACGGCGGGTGCGGCGGCGAAGAAGGCGGGGAGCGGGAATACATCTCCTGCTCCACCGGTGGCGACGGCTGCGACGACTGCGGCGGCAAAGGCGGCGGAGAAGAGAGAGGTTGATGCTGTTTCGAAGGAGCAGGAGGCCGATGTTGATGAGGCTACCTTGGCGGGGATGTACGGAAAGGTGAGTCGAAATTTTTTTTTTCCATTTCTCTAATCTATACATGTACTTTGGGAGTGGGATGTACTAATATAAGCCTTTTTTTTTTTTTTGGTTGGGGGGAGTTATTAGGAACACGTCAATGTCATCTTCATCGGGCACGTCGACGCCGGCAAATCCTCCCTCGGAGGTGCCATCCTGTACGCCACAGGCATGGTCGACGAGCGGACCATGGAAAAATTCAAGAAGGACGCTAAAGACGCCGGTCGTGAGTCTTGGTATCTATCCTGGGCTCTCGATCTCACCAAGGAAGAACGAGCGAAGGGAAAAACCGTCGAAGTCGGGCGAGCCTTCTTTGAAACCGAAAAGCGAAAATACAGTATTCTCGACGCCCCCGGCCATAAAACATTCGTGCCCAGTATGATCGGAGGTGCCAGTCAGGCTGATGTTGGTATTTTGGTTATTTCGGCGAGAAAGGGAGAGTATGAAACTGGGTTTGAGAAGGGGGGGCAGACCAGAGAGCATG
Organism: Orbilia blumenaviensis; assembly: GCA_036872755.1. Lineage (NCBI taxonomy): Eukaryota > Fungi > Ascomycota > Orbiliomycetes > Orbiliales > Orbiliaceae > Orbilia > Orbilia blumenaviensis. The sequence goes on along the minus strand of JAVHNS010000009.1, from coordinate 1,631,329 downwards.
CGGTTCTTGCGAAGACCCAGGGTGTTAATAAGTTGATTGTGGTGGTTAATAAGATGGATGATCCAACTGTGGAGTGGAGCAAAGAGAGGTTCGACGAGTGCACGACTAAACTGTTGCAATTCCTGAAGGCGACTGGTTATAATCCTAAGACTGGTGGGTTCTCTCTCTCTCTCTCTCTCTCTATTCTCTACCTAGAAATTTGTGATCGGGCTAATTATTTTTATTTCTTATTTTTTTGGGGGGAGGAAACAGATGTTACATGCATGCCAGTCTCTGCGCTGACCGGCCAGGGCCTCAAGAACAGAATCGACTCCAAGCTTTGCTCGTGGTATAATGGACCTTCGCTGCTCGAGTTCTTGGATAACATGCAGGGACTCGACCGCAAGGTGAAGGCTCCGTTCATGATGCCCGTCAACGGCAAGTACAAGGTACGTCCCTCTTCCCCCCCTTTTTTTTTTTTACAAAACAATTTGCGATTTCTTTCGATACTGATGAGATTGCGTAGGATATGGGTACTATGGCCGAGGGCAAGATCGAATCCGGCGTCATCCAAAAGGGCCAGACCATCCTCATGATGCCCGGAAGGGTGCAAACCGAAATCACCGCCATCTACTCCGAATCCGACGAGGAACTCCCGCACGCCATCTGCGGTGACCAAGTCCGACTCCGTCTCCGTGGTGTCGAAGAAGAAGATATCCTACCGGGATACGTGCTATCGTCCACCCGAAGCCCCGTCAACTGCGTTTCGGCATTTGAAGCCCAGATCCACATTATCGATTTGAAGAGTATTTTGACCGCTGGGTTCAGCTGTGTGATGCACGTTCACGCTGCCATTGAGGAAGTGAAATTTGAGGCATTGTTGCATGCGCTGGAGAAGGGTACCGGGAGGAAGAGTAAGAGGCCGCCAAATTTTGCGAAGAAGGGGCAGGGTATCATCGCGAGGTTGGAGACTGTCAGTGGGAATCCGTTCTGCATTGAGAGGTTTGAGGACTATGCGCAGATGGGGCGGTTTACTTTGAGAGATCAGGTATGTTTTTTTATCACTACTCACTCTATTAGTTTTTTTTTCTTGTTGGATTTTGGACTTTGGGGCTAACTGGTGTTTTTTAAACAGGGTCAAACTATTGCCATCGGAAAGATCACGAAGCTTATTGCTCCGGATGCTTAGATGAAATTCCATATACCTCTTTTGTAGCACGCTCTGTTAGTTCCGGGGTTTTTTCCTTTTTTCGTGCTGCATGTAATATTTCTCTTTTTCTGTTTCCTTTTTGTAATGAATGACCTCTGTTTTCTTTTTGCATAGATGGGATCTTATTTTGTTTTTGTTTTATGAGATCTTGCCGAATTTTTTTTTTATATATACGTCATCATGTCCCGAAAGATTCAAAAGCTCCAATGGATTCGGTTTTTTTTTTTTTTAATATTTACCATTACTATCGTAGGTTATTCTTCTCCTTGGTAACTAATATTCGCGATGGTATGGTATATAATGCAGCAGCTATATCCAACAGGTCCGAATCCGGTAATAGAAGTAGAGATAGAGATATATGGATATGGAATATGAATATCAATAAATTTTTTTTTTTTTTTTTTAAGACGCACCCCACCACCCACCAACCCACCCACTCCTCAACCACCCAATAACCCCAACCCCAAAAGTCGCCGGACTAGCCTTCCTCCAAATATACAAAAACGCACAAGCCGTACACGCGGTCACCCCCGCAGCCAGATAAAGACTACTCCTATCCACAGGCTCCGGCTCCGTCCTTGGAAAATTCCCCAACGGATTCAACGCCGCCTCCGCGATCTGTACGAATAACTCCGCCACACTGGACCACCTTACCGAAACGTGTATGGGTGGGGGCATTCCCATTTCCTCAGTGTATTGGTCAGGTTGTACCGCGCTCCTTTGGGTAGTTTTATCCAGATCTGCTTTTAAAGCGACGTAAACGCATGGTAGGTCGTCTAGTGCTTTATGGTTCTTTCGTAGGTTTATTAGGTATTCAAAACTGTCTGGGTTTGATGAGTCGTATGTGTAGACTATTACATCGCAGTTATCCAGCTTTTGTGGGTTTTCTAAAATGGCTGGTTCAAGTTCTCCTAATTCTGATAGGATTAGGTAGATTTGTTTGCCTAGGGGCAGTTCAACGGAGTTTACGGTTTTTAGGGGTTTTATTGTTGGATTGTAGGTTTGTGTGAATGGACGGGATAGGAGGGCGTCTAGGAGGGAGGATTTTCCGGAGGAAGGGGAGCCTAGGACGTATGCGTGTACGACTGAGCGTTCTACTCGTTGGGTTCGGCGGCGTTGGCGGCGGCGTTTTCGGGGTTTTGTGAGTTTTAGGGCGCAGGTTGTTGTTGATGATGATGTTGTTCTGGTTTGGGAGGTGGCGGATTGTGATGAGGAGGATGAGGAGGATAAGGAGGATGAGGAGGGTGCTTCGAAGCCTAAATATGCTAGATATTCTAATGTGGTTTTGGGATCTTCGAAGGTCGTCATGCTCCATTGGGCTAGCCAGCCTTGTAAGGTTATATGTCCGTTTTCGGTGCATACTGTCGAGGAGGGGAAGTTGTTGGTGGTGGATTGTTGTTGCCAGGGTGGAGGGAGGCAGGGGGTTGGGCGGAATAAGGATGATAGTTCGGATTGGTTCAGGCCGCCGTCGTTGTCTTTGTCGAAGAGGAGGAAGAGGTCGACGAAGAAGCGGTAGCCGATTGGGGAGAGTTCGGCGGAGGAGAAGGGGGGGACTTCGAATCTATTAAACAAAAAAAATAAAATATATGTTTAGTATATATATATATATATATATATATAGGGCGTTTTAGTTTGGGAGGGGGGGGTATATATACTTCGGATGCAGGAAACTCTCCTTCAAGGAAAGCGAGTCCGTGTAGTGGAAAGTCCTGAGGATGGCCCAGGTGGTTTCATGCCGGCCCTTCTCGGCGTATATGCGGTTCAGCAGGATAAACCCCTTCTCGGTGATTCCCGTGTCGGTTACACAGTCCGATGAGATCTTGTGCAGAGTGTGTTTTATCTCGTCGAGCTCGGAGGGGTTTAAGGGCTTGCCGAAACACCGGTTTTGGAACTTTGCGATCTCTTCGTCGTTGAGGATTCCGTCTTGGTCTTTGTCGCAGAGGACTTTTTTTTTTTATTTCAAACATATATTTCAAATATTATTATTACTATTTCTCTATTTGTGCTTATTTTTGGGAGAGGAGGGGGTGGGCCTACAGAAGATGCGCCGGAGGGCTTCGACGGCGGCGGGTTTTAGGTTCTATTGGTGAGAGGTTAGGATATGGGGCCTGTGAGAGCGGTGGTTTTGGTCTGGTATCACCTGTTCTTTGGAGTCGTACAGCGGAGCTATTGGGTGTGTGACTGCCCGTTGGCAGAGGTAGAATGCCTATATATATATAAAAGTCAATTAGTATGATATCATTATATTAGTATTCAGAATTGCAGGGCTCGGATTTCTTTATAAATCTGCAAGTCCGAATGGTATCTATTTCAAAGTTTGGAGGAGAGGCACTACCTCGTCGACATTGCGATGCTCCTTCGCGCTCGCGCGGATGCAGGAGTCGATTTCCTTGAATTCTTGCATTATGGGCATCATTTCTTCCTCGGCCACCTGTGCTACGTCGACGTCTGGGCGGAGGTCGCTTTTGTTGGCGCAGAGGACCACTGGTAACTATATAAAAAAAAAAAAAAAAATTCTTTTAGCTATTACCATTCTTCCGTTTGTTTTTTGGGGGGGTTGAATAGAAGGGTAGAAGGCCGTACATTAACCCCCAAGCTTCTGAGGAAGGGAAGCATGCGGAGGACGTTAGCTTCTGGTTTTCATGCTCGAGATCTCCGTTTTTTTTAAAAAAATAAAATAAAAAAATTTGGAGGGTATCTGGGACGTATTATACCAGAATAATGTTATTCGTTCGCAGCTCTATGGACTTCTGTTAGCTTGAGTTTTTCTTTTGAGTAGAGTTTTGGGGGGAAGGTTGTGCCATACGTAATGATCCGAATAAACCAGCAGTATAACATTCGCTTTGCGAATCTCTCTTTTAAGGGTATTGCGGTCTTGGGGTAGCGCTGTATAATAAATATATATGCATATAAAGCATACGTATAAATCGTAAGAATGTGGTATCACGCAAAAGTTTATGGTCTATTTGCTTTTTTCTTTTTTCTTCTTTTTGAACGATATGGTGAGGAAGTTATTTTGTTTTTTACATACGAGAGGTATCAACGATAGTCGTGGATATGGGCGCATCGAGACCCAGCGACATGGTGACCATCGGAAGCACGGTTCCGGAAAACGTGGGGATCGCTTCATCCTTCCATAACGACATTATGAGACTGGACTTGCCGGTGGCCTCGTCGCCGCAGACGCATATTCGGACTTCAGCTATCATTTTTTTTTTTAAAAAAAAAGAAATTTTAATGTTTTTTTTTTTTCATGAGAGTTCTTTGTTGTTAGCTTTTTTTAATTTTATTTTATTTTTTGTTATTTATAATGAGAGGTGAATGGAGGATATAAGTGGATTAGAGGGGAGTAGATGGTGGAAGGGAGGGAGGGGAAGGATGGTGGTGGTGGTGGGTATGAGTACCTCCTGTCATATTGAAAATGGGGTCTTTGCGCGTTAACTAGCTAAGAGCTTGAAGACCCCGGCGATAGGGCGAGTCGGGGTTTAGTTTAGTTTAGTTTAGCTGCGAGTTAAATGGGATGATGCATTTTGTTGTTCGCGAAAGCTCGAAAAAACAAAGAGGTGTAAGTCCCGTCCAGAGGTAGTTCCTTTCAGGCTGTTTTTGATGAAGTGGGTTTTTTTATTTCGAGGTATGGTATGAAGTCTGGGGTAGCGCTACGTTTGTGAGTAGTTAGGTACCTAGGTAGGTAGTTAGTAGGTAGGTAGTGAAGGTTTGGAGCTGGCTGGCTGGCGTAGCTTAGGTGTGTAGTTATGGTGGTGGTTATGACATGTCGTCTGGGGAAGCTGTTTGTGGGAAGGGAAAGTATTGCCGACAGATAGTCGGCTAAAATAGTATGGTGTGTGAAAATACAACGAGGTCAACGCGGGAGATCAGTCTCGGCAGCAAGTACCTAGATATGGGGGTGTTAGTTAGCACAACGCAAGTCTGGTCATGATGCATATGCGAGCGTACGTTCGGACTTCTGACTCGGGGGGGGGTTATTGCGACCTCTAGAGCAACATAGAACAAAGAAACATTTGATATTTTCTAAATTTAAGGTCAAGTGTGTGGGACAGGGCGGGTGTGTGTGTGTGGGTGGTTAAGGCTTGATAGTTAGTTAGCTAGGCCGCCGCACGCATGCTGCCTGCTTGCCACCTGGGTGTGTTTCAGTGTTTATCACGTAGTTCTGATATAAAGAAATTTGTTTGAAGGCTGAGCTGAGTCGGCGAGTGATATGATACCGGTGGTTTCGGCAAAGGCTAACTGGCACGGTACAATATCGTGTTTACTTGAAACTTTGCTGTGCCGTGTTGGTAGCTCATGATCTCATATTGGGGATTAGGACGGGATTAAAATATGTGTGTTTAGTCAGATATGGTGCTGTGCAGCTCGCAGACCTTCCTTTTTCTTAAAACTAGAGTATATGCCTCATAAACTACCCAGGGATTATCAAAAAAAAAAAAAAAAAAAACGCCCCAACATTTGACCCCGGATGTTTTGGAGTCGAGGGCTAGACATATATATATACGCCTATTGTTGCGACTATATAATCAGGGCTGAGTACCAGAAATTATTGAGATTGAGACTAGTATTAGATTTTGCATACGTTGCGAGCCGAATCGAAGAGCTGGAGTAGAATCGCCTACAAAGGGTCGATCTTCAGGTTGTGGCAAAACTAGCCTAAAGATGAAGCGGTTGGGGTTATTTGCGCTGCACGTCTTGCAGGCGTACGCGCTTCAAATTCAGGGCGCACCAAACTCTCGTCATGATACCACATCATCATCACCATCACTACGGAAGACTGGAAGCCCCGATTTGGGGTTGGATGTGAGACCCAGCAGAGGCTTGAATACCTCTGCTGGGAATACCTCCTTGGTTTTTAAGCGGAATGATGACGATGTCGAAATGATTGATGCTGGCGGGCGGGTTGTAGACTTTAATGATTATCGAAATATGGATGACATATCAGGTGAATTTAATCAAGCAACGAGGCTGGGAGCTCAATTAGAACGGGAGTTCAATTATGCTATAGCGAATAACCTCCGTAGAACCGAAAAAGTGTATTCAAAAAGAGTTTACGACCGGTTCGACTTCAGAGTTCGGGTGTTACCCGGGATGCCCCCGAAAACGGTTCAGAAATTTTTAAAATTGGCTGGTATCGACGATCTTGTGGAACCTTTGTATTCCTATTTTTCCGTAGCTACGAAGCCCGCAGAAGGACAACAAAGGTCAACTGCCTATTTCTATATTTCGAGGAAGCTTTCCCATGTCGTTGCTATATGGAATGGCCCAGATGGTGGTTGGGCGGGCAGGACAGTAGATTACGATCAGTTCGAGAACGAATACTTTAAAGTTTTGTATATCAGCATTCTGAAGCAAATAGAAACCGAGGCGATTGTGGCAGTCCCAGGGGTTTTCTTACTGTCATACGTCACTATATCCCACCGGAACCCGGTTACTATTAAAGTTCTCAGTGAAATTCTACAGTTAGCGAGACTGGACCACGACGAGCTGATCCGTATAAACAAACCACCGCCCGGGTCCGAGTCGAACGAGGCTGTTCTTTGGGCAGCACTATATGGAACGCCTGAGGTTCGCGCGATTTTGAAATTATTCATGAGCGCCCCAAAACTATTTACCAACCCTACGATTACATCGATTGAATATATGATTCACAGGAGCGGATCTGAAAGACCAGGTGAAGAACTTGAGGCTACAATGATGGTTTACGTTTCGGAGCTGCCGGCACCACATGGTTCCGTGATAACGCAGGTTACGCTCCAAGATCCCTCGAATCGGCTGACAACTTTTCCTGGGAGAGAAATTTTCAAGTGGTCGCCGTTTGAAACAGGTCGTCCGGATTACATAGAGATTTACCCTAACGGGGGTCATAGGGGGCCTCCTAGGTGGGAAGAACGGCCTTCATACCAAGAAATGTCAGCTATATGGTACGATGGGCGTGCTATGGATCCGGGGACGAGCCTTAGACCCATTAGGATATCTGCATCAAGACCCCAGCAGCATCTTGTTATAGAAAGTGCGGTTGGGTACACCGGTATCCCGCTTCGGGACTTTATATGGAAGTCGTGGGATCAAGCTGTCGGAGCAAACAGTCCCCTATCGTATGTGACCTTTCTAAAAGTCAGTCCGAGAGGCATTGCAGCCGTCGAAGGCCTTTTCGACGGGGAGAAAATTCAAGCTGAGGGGGGTGGGTTGCTTATATGGAAATCCAAGCCTTCTACCGATATCACTGAAAGTGAAACGGAGGAGGCTTTGTGTTCTAACTGTATGAGTCCGGGTTTTGGCACCCACGGTCAGGTCAAGCAGATAGTTGGGGACACTGCAAGAACCGAAAGACACCTATTGGAATGCGCTGAGTATCGGGCTGTAGTGGGGATGCTGTCAGACGGGGTGATCTGGGACAGCATGGGGCGTCCCAGTCTTCAGAATATTGAGATCGCCCGCTACTCGGGCGCCGAACCGAACTTTGCGATCATGTTTAGGTTAAAGCAGGGCGATAGGGTTCGCGAATCGATTCGGGATGTGGGCCCTGGCAGAGGATGGAATGCAGGAGAAGGATTAGTATTCAAGGTGTCAAGGTCCGGTTCTGGAGCTGGTGAGGTCATTAGTGCTTCTAGAGATGCACAAAATCCCGACTTTGATGTTGAAGTGACACCTGAGATTCGGCAGCTCCTCAAGGCCACTTACGAGAAGGGCTTGCATGAGGTTGGTTCGGTCTTAGCGTCCGCTTTATCAAAGGGTCATCGCGCCCCAATATTATATCAGCGGGCTACGTCGGGGGTTCTCCGCATTACCACAGAGTTGTCTGGGGTAGAATTCTGGAAACGTAGAGGCGAAGCGGATTCGCTACGTGAAAATCGGAGGGTCACGCCTCCGCTAAAATCGCAGTTGTTACTGCAGTACTATTCGTATACCGGATCGACACCTGTGCGTGGGCGACTCGCGGCCCTAGCAAATTATGATTACAAGAGGGGGTTTCCGGGTAGTCATGACGTACGGAAACATAATGCACAGATGTACTTTCAGGCATTCCTGCGCGTGGAAACACTAGAGAACCGAGATGTTGAAGCCGCAAACCGATACGGATCCGAACTCGACGATCGCGATCTTAAATATATTAGGCACCAAAGATATCCGTACGAAATACTATCTGCACCACTGGCGCATCATATGATTATAGCTCATTTACCAAAATTAAATGCAAATGGCAGGATACCATGCTTTCCCATTATACTTTACAGATCTTGGTGTCAGAACAAAGAACACACGCCGGCTCCTGGAAATTCTCTTACAGTCTTGGATCCTAAAACCGGGGGCCGGATAAGCCGCAAAATCGAGAAAGAGGCCAATCCACAATCAGATTTGAGGTATATTTCTATCTTAGCAATTACTGCCGAGACGAAGAAAATTATAGAAAGCGCACTTTTATATTACTACGGCCTACGAATTTCAAGCTTAGAAGAGACCTTTGCCCTGCATCTCAATGTCGAGACCCAGGCTCCTAAGGTGGAATTTCTCTCAACAGAGTTTCAAGAAGCCTCGAGAGGCCTCGGGATGCTGGGCGTGCTCCTGGGCATACCTGAAGTCATTGAAATTCAAGAAATGCTTGAAATATATCAGGGAATGGTTTGTTTACGTGATACGATGATTAAAGAGATATACATTCAAGTGACGACAAAGGATATCGGCATTCTTCTGTTATTAGGCCCTCTTGAGAATCAGTTTTCGGACTCTCAGGATACGGATCCTGTCAGTCTGAACTTCCTGTCAGGTGCAACTGAAGCAGAGATAAAGAAGAAATATTTCGAAACAGCCCAAATATCTGAGATTCCTCCGAGTGATATGGCAGCCGCATTCCCGGATTTCGATCGCCTGGGCTTTGTCGTCTCAAATTCCTTGCTAATCAGGGCGGTGAATTCTCCACCACCGTGGCATAGATTTAACCCCGAGAGAAACCCACTCGTGCCTCGCACTAATCGTTCGAGCCTACGGGTGGAATTCGCTTCTGAACTGGAAATTAACAGCGTGTTACCACTAATAACCGCGCTTATACCGTTTACAGGAGAAGACCCGGAGGACTTTAAGAAAAGACATTCGCCTCCCCTCCTCAGTAGCCGAAAATTCTTTTTCCCATCTGATGAAGAGGTGGCTGCGAGTGTGTTTACCACAACAACTTTGGATAAAGCACTGGGTGCCTTGACTGTGGCAGGTTCGTCGGAACGCGTCGCTGCTGCTCTACCAAGTGATGTCTATAGAACGTTCGGTGGATACTATTCACAAGCTATTAGCAGGGCATTTGAAGAAATGGCTGCAACTGGGCTGACAAAACTAAGGTTCATCTTGTTCAAAGAAAAACTTACTCTAACGGCGGAGAGAGCCTTCAAAGCTCTACTTAAGAAGCGTAGCTCGCGACTGACCTGCCGAGATTGGAAGATTTTACATTTTGCAAAAACTCAAGCTCGAAAGCAACCCCCAGGATCTGTGCGTCCAATAGCGACGGGACGGGATTATGAGATAGCGCATGACAATGATGAATGGATTTCAGTTCTTCAAATACCGGAAATTACCGCTATAGTTGACGCGGGGCTCAGGCAACGATCCATTCCTGACAATAAAGAGTGGTTTTTGCCATCCCGGGTTGTCTTATTATGCACTCCCGTGACTAGTCGTGGATTCGATATCAATCCTCTCATGGGCGTTATGTTGGAGTACTACAATAAGGTTGACGGGAATAAGGAGGCTCGCATTCTTAGCGCCGGAGGACAGCGCTGAAGGCAATGCCGTTTTCCCTGGTCTCGCAGCTGTTTTTAAAGTAGCATGCACATCACAAGTATTTATACCTAGTACAGTATAGAGCTAGTTACCGTGTATATTGATGCATAAGCGGCCAAAATATAATGGTAAGTCCACACAGGTGGCCACCTCATTCTTCCGGGATGTCGACGAAGTACCTTACATGGCAGTGTACTTTGTCTTCTTTTATGTAATTATACGCGCATTTATGCATCTTACAAGCATGGTAAACTTTTAATTTTCAATATGTCCATTTTATCCAAACAGCCTTTACTTGGCAGACGTGATCGCATTAAAATCTCAGGTTTCAATAGTTGCGTATATACCTGGGTACCTATACATGTTGCTGAAAATATGCCTTTCGCGTATTTCAGGGGAATCCAAAGAAGAGTTTTGGATGCCAAGACCTCACAAAGGCATGATCTCGATAGCCGGCCCGTATGGGACGATAGGTGTGCGTAATGCGCGGGCATAACCATCTTTATACTGTGGTCCAACTAAGCGTTAGTGAAAACGATAAAAGTCTTACGGAGTATTGTCCATAATAATCACGGAAAGTTTCAACTTACGGTCTCGAAGTGTGTTGTCTGTTTGAATACCCCCTTTGTTTCGCTATTGTCTTCCCAGTATAAGGCTCGAAGCCATCGGTGAAGTTGAGGATAGTCATAGCGTATCATCTTGTAGTTACACTTGAATATCGTATAATAAGCGACATCGAATCGGATGAGGGTCGTATACAGTCTGGAAATTTTTTGTTAGCCTTATCTTGCTAGGAAACTAGGTATCCGTGATATGGGTCAAGTTTAGTACCGAATATCCGCATCTGTAATGTGCTCCCCGAAAAGGTATTTAGTGCCACGGTCGTCAAGATGCTTTTCCAGGCGATCGAGGCTTTGGAACAATGGCACGACATTGCTCATGTAGGCCTCCTGCGTAGATGCGAACCCAGTTTTGTAGACCCCATTATTCACCGTGTCGTACACCCATTCGTTCATCTCGTCGATCTCTCGCCGGAGATGCTCTGGATAATACCCTCCGCCGGATTTGTTAGCTTCTCGTTCGTTTTGTGGAAGAAATTCGTCAAAGGCCGTATAAAACATCCGGATTATTTCCGAACTCTCGTTGTTTACGATTGTTTCGCTTTTTTTATCCCAGATGAGGGGCACGGTGTATCTGCCTTCGTAGTCGGGATTTGCCTTGAAGTAAAGCTCCGATAGTTTTGTGAAGCCGTAAAGCGGGTCTTTCTCCATGGTACCATTGTTACCGTTGAATACCCTATCGTGGTGTGCTCAAGGTATTAGAAAGGAATCATAGTAATTACAGCACATAATCCTTCTGAAGGGAGCACTCACCAGCCCTCAGGGGTCAGAGTAAAGTCCATAACGACGAGCTGAATAATATCTTCAAGGCCTTTAAGGGATCGAACAATGTTGGCCCTGTGGGCCCATGGACAGCCCCAGTTTAGATATAAAACCTATTTTAGGATTGCGTAGATATATATCCGATATCAGGAATTTATTTGATTGAAAATGGGCTAATTTAGATTTTGTAGGACAGGGGGTGACATACATAGCGGTCCTTTTCGGCTGGAAACTCTGAGTTGGGATCCGAGCTGATAAAGGAGCGGAAAGAGGATGCTTTACGTCGGAACTCCCCGTCTTTGTCTGCCATCTTGTAAATGGCGTGGTCCTTCTCATCGCTGGCTGTCGTGGTTTGTGGCATTTTATGTGTTGTGAGTGTGGTCTGACTTTGTCAGTTAGTCGTAGTCTTAAGTTTCGATCGAATGAAATATTTGAAATGATGCTGATGCTGAGAATTGAATATTTCTGTGCTTATAATTGAATAGAATCTGTGCTGTATTCTCTTCTTTTTTTTTGAACACTTTATATGTAATTTTACAGATATATCTTCCGCACAATGGTGACGAGATGTTGTCGGCTTGGTGGTTAATCGATTAATAGTTTCCGTGGCTTCCGCTCTAAGATGTATAGATCCACGCCGATACTATCTTAATTTACAAATAACCCAAGTCCAAAGGTCGTTGTTTGTCAGTGTGAAGGAGTCGGTACTCAATTATGGAAAATCATTTCATCACTTTAATTTCTGTTCTGAGCTTACTATTTATAACGACGGTGGTCAACCAGTTCCGAATCAATCTCGGCCGACGGAATCACGGGCGGGGGCGCAGGCAAAACCCAAAATCTTAAAAATTGGGACTCGCTTATAAATCTTGACAAAGATATTTGGAAGTTAAGGTGTAATCAATCATCCTGTGGTTTAGTGCACTACAAAACGAACGTTCGTATACGTAACGATCCACATTGTATCACGAGAATATACGAGCGAGTCGGTCGTACGGGATGCAGCTGCGAGGTTTAACTGTAAATTAATTAAACGGCCGATAGCTATCGATAGTCACTGGTCTGATGTTGTTAGCTGAGGTTTATGCGCGTACTATAGTGAAAATATAATTTACGAGGTATTCCTAGCGAAATTCAGAGATTTATAAAACATGTTCAAGGTATCAATTGGGTTCATTCAGGTAGGTCTCGCTGCAGTGCTCGAGTGTGGGGTTAGCAGGTGCCGAGGCTTGGCCGGCTGAGCTGGGTGGAATATATCCTGCAGATAGGTCTCAGCGCATATTGCAATATATTGTGAGCTTTTTAGCTGAGAGAAAGCTCTTAGATTTTATAGAACGCGAAATTTGTTGATGAAGTACCTATTTTGCAAATTTTGGTCGACTTCACCATGTCCGGTCTTTCTTGATCAAATGCGAATGATACAAAAAATGGATCCAGCCTTTTGTTGGGATTTGGGAGCTAAATTGTGTTGCGCAGAAGTTGCCAAGACTCAAGGACGATCATTCGCGGGCAGGGTTGACGATGAGTACTACAGACCCTCAGGATTGTCACTCGCCATCCAAACGCCAACCACCGGTAACCCGAGAGCTCTCCCTCCATATTTCAGCCCCATTCCTCGAATAGCAGGACTATATTCGTCGTCGAACGTTACCCCGCGGATTCCCCTATCCTATATAAACCCGCCATAAACCCCACAATGTCGCGACACAAGATTATTCGGACCATGAACCTGGCCGATGAGCTGGATGACTTTGATGGGGAGGAGGACTATTATGAAGAGGAAGAAGGTATGAGAGGTGGAATTGGTTACAAGATGTATCATCAAGCCGCAGCTTATGACGGGATTTTGCTCTTTAGGAATGTCATCTAGCGATAAAGGTACCCCGCGATGATACCCCGCCTCAGGCATTTTTGGCCTAATGCGGTTTTCTATTCTCTAGCAAGGATGGCGGACGGCTTAAGAAGAGTGCGAGAAGTCATTGGCAATGATATACCATCCCTGACCGACGAAAAAATCGAAGAAACGCTCTGGTATTACTATTTCGATGTGGAGAGGTCTATAACCTATTTATTGAGTATGGGATCGAACAAAGACGTCACCGGGGGTCTTGGGCTAAGTAATGGTAGATCAGGTCGGAGCGACTGAGAAGAAGAAACAGAAAAAGGCAGTGGCGCCTGAGCAAAAAGGTTTGTCGCACCCTATCTACCCTTGCGCGGCAAAAGAGCAGCAGCTTTGATCGGCCGGGGATTCTATGTGAGTAGCTTCAAATCATGGTTTAGCACACCTTCTGAGCATCTTTTGATTCTTAAACTAGTCAGGGAATATCACACGACTCCGCCTCATACTTTCCACAAACGTATTCCGTTCGGATTTTGGGACGACACACCGTTTGGAGGCGTTCCGGTCAGTCGACGGGGCGAATTGATCCCTCCGCCACCACCTCTCTCTGGTATCCGGATAAGTGGGCTATTGGGCGGCATGCAGCCAGGAAAGACTTCAAAACTTGCAGCTTTGGCAAAAGCCAGGAACAAAGCAAAAGCAGAAAAGGCTGCAGATGCTAGCGCGGCAGGGACAACGGGGACCGCTGTATCTCTTCTAGATCGATTATCGAAGAAGAAACCTAGCCCCCCTGTAGTCATGGAGGAAGCGCCGGCCGCCGTAGTTTCTGCGGTTCTTAATATATCTAAATTAGAACAGTTGGTTGAGGCGGCGACTCCCGATCCCTCGAAGAACGAACCGGTCCAGAACAAACCATCCGTCCCCGGCCCCGAGCCTGACACTCTGCTCAAAGCTGCCCCGTCAGGGTTTGCTAAGTCCATGTTTGGGAAGCGAATCGACGAGATTGTTGAATTTAGAGAAGAGTTTACTGATGCGCACTTTATGTACTTTTCAATAGCACCTACACAAAAGGCTGCTATAAAGGCGAAGCAGGCCTTTGAGGTACCCAGTCCAGATGACGTTGTCATTGCGGCCCAGTCTCAAAGCAAAGGTAGGCACTGCCTATGAATCTCGACCATCGTACCGTCTAAGATTGTACATAGGGATTGCCAAGGTTTCGAAGGGGGAGAAATCAGCGACTAGCGTTACAGCATCGATACAAAAGGGGGTCGAGGCCCTCAAGGTCGGAGATAGCCCTGAGAAACCCCTTCTAGCCAAAACGCCGAAGAACAAGATAGACGTAGTCGCTGAATATGAGAAGTCCAAATCAAAGAGGAAGGAGAACGCGAATTTGGTGGTTATTGGTAAGCTAGCAAACTTCACATCGGATCCGCACCGTTTATTCTGACAAAGTACGTAGGTCATGTCGATGCCGGGAAAAGTACATTGATGGGACGATTACTATACGATTCTGGGGTTGTTGATGAACGAACCATCCAGAAATACAAGCAAGAAGCAGAAAAAATCGGCAAAAGCTCATTTGCGCTTGCCTGGGTGCTAGACCAAACGGGAGAGGAGAGGGCAAGGTAGATAGATTAAATTGAAGATTATATGTTTTTCTGGGGCTAACCGGTTTTAGGGGTGTGACAATTGACATCGCAGTTAACGCCTTTGAGACTGAGAGAGGGCGTTTTACGATTCTTGACGCCCCCGGACATCGCGACTTTATCCCGAACATGATTGCCGGTGCTGCCCAAGCGGACTTTGCCGTTTTGGTGATCGACTCTTCTCCTGGTGAATTTGAGGCAGGCTTTAACGTCAGAGGACAGACCAAAGAGCATGCGCTTTTAGTCAGAAGCATGGGTGTTCAGCGGATCATAGTGGCAGTTAATAAGCTGGATTTGGTATGTTTCGCGAGTCCCTACATGGGTGGTTCACTCCCTTCTAACAGATGTAGATGCATTGGGATCAAGAGAGATTCGATGAAATTAAACAGCAAATGTCACAGTTTCTCGCAACGGCTGGATTCCAGACAAAGAATGTTAGTTTCGTTCCCTGTAGCGGGTTGACAGGTGACAACATCGTTCGCAAACCAGCAAATGACCTGATGGCCTGGTACTCAGGCCCAACCCTGGTGGAAGAGCTGGAGACCGCCAAGCCTGTAATCAAAGCCGTCGAGAAGCCTTTACGAATGACCATTGCAGACGTCTACCGGGGTGGAGTCATCAACCCAGTCACTATCTCCGGTAGGATCGAGGTTGGTAATATCCAAATAGGCGACACAATCGTTGCTATTCCTGGCGATGAAAAGGCGACCGTAAAGGGAATTGAGGTAGACAACCAAGCGGCTGAGTGGGCAGTTGCTGGGAACAATGTTCAACTTCATCTTGCTGGTATCGAGATGGAGTACCTTAAGTGAGTGGCAATCAATATCTCTTAATCTAAAATTTGACTGTGGGTGCTAATTATATCAGGATCGGCGATGTTATATGTCAAGCAGATAAGCCCTTAGTGCCTCTGAAAGATTTCGAAGCAAAGATTCTGGCATTCGAGAGCCTAACGCCGATGATGGTAGACATTCATCGAGGGAGACTAAATGCCTCCGGTAGAATCACTAAACTGATTGCGACACTAGATAAGGGCAATGGGTCCGTAGCTAAGAAAAAACCGAGGCACATCGGACCCGGGAGCTTGGCCGTTGTCAACATCGCAGTTACTGGGGCGCCATTACCCCTGGAGAAGGGCAGCAAGATAGTCCTGAGAGCGGACGGACTTACCGTCGCCGCCGGTGTTGTAGAGTAAAATATAGAGCCTGAACCATTTATCTAACTAGTAACGGCCTTGTATTATATTCTGCCACTAATATCTATTCAAAGAGTCTGGCTGCGAACTATTCGAGTGTAAGAACATCCCAACCAGCTTTACAGCTAGCCTCCAGCTTGTTGAGACCTGCTTGGTCCTATTCAAAATAACACAGTAGCAACGCGTTCTATATGTGAACTGCTGCAGACAGCGTTTTAATTAACCTACTGCTCGTCTCGCGGTGCCAGACAACACACGGAAAAAGTACTTGCTGCCAAATCATGTGAAGATATCTTTGGTGGCCTAGAATCGTTGCAAGCCTGCCTTGGTAGATTCAGATCCATTGGAACCATGGTCATGACCATCGCAATGTTATCCATTTTGGCCGAAATACCCCGCCTGTGCAGCCTAAGTTTGTGATGAGTATACACCTTCCAATTCCTACCCAAACCAAGGAATTGCCAAGACGTGAAGACAAGGTTGCCGAACCGGCTAAACGATGATATATTAATCGTCATAGTGCTCGATCGTTAGGTCAATTGGAACGGCCCATTGAGTCGTTTTCTGCTTGATGTCCTTTTGGAAGGTTATGAAGATTTCGCCCAGGCAGAAACCCGAGGCAAGGGCTCATACTACGGTTACAATACCTTGCTGCCGCTGGGCGAAACCTTATCTGACGTATGCACAAGAAAACACGGGCCGGGTTATGGGTGTATACACGATGAACATGGAGCAGATAGTCTTGCCAATGTCTATCATCAAGATGACCTCAATGCTCAGTAGAGATTATATGGTCGGTTTATGGAATCATGCGGAACTCGTGTTCGTATCTTATCACCGTAAACCGTCTGATACAGCCCCACCTACCTTTTCTGTAAGATCTCCGCTGACCTTGATTATTCAAGATGCACAAGTTATATTCGAAACTGGACCTGCAAAAGAGTTGCCTAGAGCGTCAGGTGTTCGTCGGATCCGCAAAGTACAATTTTCGAGATTCATGTTCATCGTCATAGACGTATAGAGCATGATCACTTGAGCACGAACATAGGCGTACCCTAAGAATTATGGTAATATGTATACGGGAAGTATCTACGTAGATCTATTGGAGGAATGTATAAGAATGTCAAGACTCCCGCCTGTCAATATCAATTGAACAACAACAAAGAAATATTCGAAATTGTTTTTCGACATGAAGTTCTTAGCTCTATTCTCGCTCATCGCGCCGCTGGCTTCGGCTGCTGTTATCCCGGATAAGGTGGTCACTTATGATGGCTATCGAGTCGTCCGCATTGCTACTCATGGCCGCGGTGAAGCCATTGAGAGAAGACTAAAAACGCTCAATGCTGTGCAATACAACTTTGATACGCAGGAGCGGATTGAAATTGCTATCGCACCAGAAGACCTTGGAAAATTCGAGAAGATGGATCTCGAATATGAGGTCTTGGACGAGGATCTCGGAGCCTCAATTGCTGAGGAAGGGGGCTTCTCTCCCATTTCAGCTAGTAGGCAGATATTCTCCTGTGAGTTTACTCCATTCACCCTTTCTATATTGATATGCTACTCTAAATAAGCTCTACCCTTCTATCGGCACTAATACTACATATCATGCAAAGCATTGGACGACTTAACTTCGACCGGGTTCCCTGACTCTTCCTGGTTCAACGCCTACCATACATTTGCCGAGCATCAACAATGGTTGGTGGATGTCCAAACCGGGCTACCTCAGAACTCCGAGTTATTCGAGGTCGGGCGATCATTCGAAGACAAGCCAATTAATGGCATCCACCTTTGGGGTAAAGGGGGCAAGGATTCGAAGCCGGCAGTTCTGTGGCATGGCACTGTTCATGCTCGTGAATGGATCTCCGCAATGGTAAGCGTAAACCATCCTAACATAATATATCTCACAACATATCATATTAACAAAATTCATTAATACATTAGGTTGTCGAGTACCTCACATATGGTTTGATAACTGGATATAACTCAAATAATACCCAAGTTCAAAAGATTCTCGATAGCTACGACTTTTACATCCTACCAGTCGTTAACCCAGATGGTGCGTACACCTTGCCTCCAATTATTACGTTTCGTGATTTTGAGACCCCCTATACAACTAGCTAACATAGTTAACACGTTGTTTCAGGATTCGTTTACACACAAACCACCAACCGTCTTTGGCGCAAGAACCGACAAAAGCACCCATCCAACAGTTGTGTTGGGACTGACATAAACCGAAACTGGAACTTCAAGTGGGACACTCCTGGAGGCTCGTCCACAAACCCATGCGATGAGACTTTCCGTGGTCTAGGCGCAGGGAACACTCCTGAAAACACTGCACTTACGAAGCACGCCGAGGCCCTTGCAGCCAACAAAGGCATCAAAGCCTATATTGACTGGCACAGCTTCAGTCAGTTGATTCTTCTCCCATACGGCTACGACTGCAACCGCCAGGTTGACAACTACGAGAAACAAATGTCGTTGGCACAAGGGGTTGCAACTGCTATTGCTGGCGCAAGCTCTGCTAAGACTAGATTCAAGCCTGGTGCTACATGTCCAAGTCTGTATAAGGCTGTTGGTGGCAGTACAGACTGGATGCAAGATGTTGGAAAGGCTGAGATCAGTTGGTGCATTGAGCTGCGACCTTCTGGCGGGTTTGGGGGAAGTGGATTCGTATTGCCTGCCAACCAGATCAAGCCATCCGGTGAGGAGATGTGGCAAGGTATGTTGCACTTACTTACTACTATGTAAGCTAAGCAGCGCTACCAAAATATACCAAGCCAGCCTGTATTATCAAGATATATGGTTGGTAACTAGCAGGTTTTAGACCCCCTCGAGTACATAGGAACCAGATACCCTGTATTTAGCTATCTCAATTCTCTTGCATATGATACCCTTGGAATGCATACATCTTTGGATCAATTAAACGCTCTACGTTTCATTAACCAGACGTACACATACCCAGGCTCCAGTAGCATTAAAGCATTCTCGGACCCCCAAAATCGAACCTGTGTATTCTAAACCTTTGCATAATTAAATCATAAATTTTAAGGTTAACCAGGTATATGCAACATATAGACGGAGCCAGGTCTCGGCATCTGTTAACTTAAGTCTTAGGGCGCCCGCGCCGAATTACATTAGCGCATATACGTCTCATACTCGAGAGCTCTTTGGATCTATCGGGACAGCCTAAGCCTGCGAAACTAGATCAATAGAATAAATGCAGCTAATGGCTAAATAGCCGGTAAACAAAGACGGTACTGGTTTGTTCAGTCTGACAAAGTAGAGTGCCACATCTTTCCTACAATTAGGGTGGAAGCCTCTTCTTTTTTATTCTTTCTTTATTCATTCCTCTTCTTCTTTGATAACATTATACAGATACATAATGTTAATATTTATGTACAGATGAAATAGCATAACAAACTCAATGCTTAAGGCTAATTGTCATGTCCACACAAATTGCAAAGCATTTCTACGTGGAGTACGTGCAGCTCAATCCACTTATTAAGGATGCAATCACCGCATACGCGTAGTACTGGTTGTCAACGAGCATAAAATGTAGTTTGCATGCATTAGTTACATATATAAATATGTGAAGATCTTAAGAATTATCGACACGTCTGAACATCGAAGTCCGTTCAAAGTGTTTCCTAGAATTCAGATTTTGGACGATATATATTCTAGCCCAGGTCGTGGAGCTTGGGGTCTTTCCTCTCAGCCCTCCTAAAAATTAAGCTGGAATTATATCACTGAAGTGATTAGTCGACAGTAGTTTCGGGTTGGCGTTGGTGGAGTAACAATTCGGATGCAAACAAGTGTGCCAGTCAACCTCCAGCTTAGCTACCCACGGAACTTAGATTGTAATTAAAGCCCGGAGAGATTAGACTCACTATTCTTGGATCAAACTTATGACGTGTTATAATGGGTTATAGTAAACGTTGTAATGTCAACGCTTGAGGATCGATGGGGTGCAAGTAAACGCAACACATATATATATATTAAGCCGTACTTTTGAGTCTATAAATCACCAGCTCGCAGCCCGGCTCTAGGTAGCTTTGGCGCAAGAGCCCTAGCTTACCTACCCAACCATTTTTGCTACGGTGTCGCTCTAATATCATGCATATCTTCATCGTCATCTTCGCAACTAGAATTATATTCTCCACAGGATTCAACTAAGACACCGGCCTAGGCGAAATGATATTTGTTCATATGCGCACTCTACTACTAACTTAATAACATCAGGCTACAGCTTCGCGACGATTCAACCATCCCTAAAGTACTAGCTGTCGGCACTGTTGACCTAAACTTAGAATCTTTGCGACATTGCAGCTGGTTTCACATTGATTGTAGTTTATACCTAGGCGATTACTCCATATCACAGGCCTACGGCGTAGCTGGGACCGCGGCACAATAAAGAAGTTGGGCTCCTTCAATTTGAGTCTGCTTTTCAACACATCCGCCCATAAACCCGCGTAAATCGTCTCACGTTATCACGGGTTAATTAACGGCATACTGCACACAGATTACACCCCTATATACTCCACCATGCGTCAGCAAATGAGATATCTCTTATTGTTTCTCTCAACATATCTCAGCATATCATCGTTGCCAATATTTGCATCATCTTCTGTCACTGGTAATTACAAGAAGAAGCTAAAATACGATGCAATATCCAACAATTGGCGATCGGTGGGTGACAGAGGCGACCAGGACAACCTCATCAAGACTGTAAAAAGAGCAGGTGGTGATTTAAGCCCAGAAAAAAAAATAGATGGCGAAGCCGATATCATCTTAGCATTAACGAAGGGCAAAGAACTAGTAATGCGGGAACGGGATATAATGTTTGGGACGTTTCATCCAGCTTCCGTAATCCCCCTTGCTGATTTTAGGAGAAAGTATTTCATCGATCTTGTCAACAAAGCAAAGATAAAATGCCCAAGTACTGTAGAGAATCTTTTCTCTGAAAGCCGATCCCCAGCCATCCTTTCACAAGAGCCATCGTATTATGACCTTGTCTTAGGACCCCGGGGACAGACTTTGAAATACCTTCGCGGCTCTTGTCAATCCTCAATTGTAGACAGACACTTGATTTTGACATGGAAGGGAACATCTGCTGAGTTAGAGCATACCCCAGCTTCGGAGAGCATCTTAGCAAAAGTATTATTCTCTGCTTGGGGCTTTGCTGTACATTTATCAACTGCACCGGTTCCAGTGTCTTCGTTGTCGGGGTTTCCACTATCGTTCATTACATTTTTAGTACCGGACAAAAAAGCTGATACCATAAAGTTATTATCGTTGATTTTAAAGCGAGAAGGAGAGACACTTTCGGGGCGTTACAAGAAGACAAGACCCTATGATCTAAGTTCGAGGGATTACAAAGATGACATTGCCTGGCATTTCTTGCTTGGAATTGAGGAAATTTCAGCAGTACAGGAACTACTCAACTCTTGGCCTTACGAATTTCCCAATAGTCATATTCAAACCATCGAATTTAAAATATTTGAAGGGCAACCTGATCTTAACGAGATTGGAGCAATAATCACAGTACAGCTCGGGTCTCTCGCTACAGCGAAACCTGTTACAGAAAAGTGGCCCCCAAGGCACGAGCCACCAAGCCCACAAGAGGGGCCATCGAAAAGACCTCGTATTCAAAATACTTATAATACTGACGTAAACATCAGAAATACTGTCCAACTCGATTTCCAGTATGAACGTCAAGTTGATGCTGAATTAGATCTATTTAAAGCATTCCAAGCAGAGACCGTGCTTATGGACGGATTCGATTTTCCTATTCCAGTGATTCAGCATGGTAGATTAGGTGCATCAAAGCCTGTTTATAACGAGGCCGTTTTCTCCTGGACATTTAGCACTGGAGATTTGGACTTTGAATCTGGAACGATAGCGGTATCAACTTCGGCAGAAAATGGATGCATTATAATCTGGAGTATTCTCAATGAAGACGTCTTGACGCAGGAGGTCTTAGGAGAGTTGATTTTAAAAGCATGGTCGTTTCAGCAGGGCGCACGTTTTCTCCAAAACATAATATTCAATACATTATCTTTAGACACTTTCGCCCACATCGAGAAGGCATACGATGTGACGGATACAATTCCTGGCGAGAAGCTAATTTTTTGGGGTGACGAGGTATACTGGAAAGGGTTGGATCTCGGAGATAAAGAGGCAGAACAAGGCAATGAGAAGCTGAAAGTGCTACATGATACACTGTTGAAAGATTTTGGAAAGCTTCTGGAGTTTGGTGCGGTTTCGAAGATGGTATCCCACCAGGCCCAGACGATAGCAGCAACTTTTCCGAAAATCCGCACTCTAGAGATTATTCCAAACCGGAAGCCAATGCCTAGAAATGCGGGTGAAGGTGGTTCTGGTCTTCACTCTGTTGTTGACGGCTTTCTCATGCTGATTAGGATAGTAAGTGTGGGGATAAGTTCGAGCGCCAACTTGCCACACATGCTATGGGCTCTTGGCCCGACCGCTAAGATTCCAAAGCTGAATACGGGCCTTGATATGGATTTTTTATCAAGTGACCATGCAAACACCATCTCTATAGCGATTACGAAAGGATACAATGCGAAACGCGACCTTGAACACGTCCTCGAAAATAATATCCAGAGACATGGAGAAGCGGAAGACCCCCCCCATGGGCCCCAGGAAGGTGAAGGAATTGAAACCAAGCTGGGTCGGTGGTATTCCGCTTTGAGCTTTGGAAGTTTTAAAGCGCATAGCATTCAGCAGGCAAACGAACTTGTGGAGCTCTACAACTCTGGGGTGGATTCGAACGGTCAACCTGGCTTCAGAATTTCCAAGCCATCGAAAAATAAAAATTCACAGCCGTACGTTCGCTCGCAGATGAAACTTTCTGGAGAAAAAGATACTTGTGCGGCATACTATTCAAAACGGGAACGTCGACTCGTTATACGAAAGTTTTCAGATTTTGGACCTTATTCGACTCCGGAAGGTAGCTTGGGGCATCTCGCTCAAGCAATGTATCTTACGCTCGTTGCCGGGAACGTGGCGCGGTCCTCGGGACATCTGAAGCCTGATAATTTCGAATCTGGACTCTCTTCGAGTCCTCTGGACTCAATACAATCAATTGTTATACTGGAGTTATCTCCTGTTGCTACCGAAATTATTCAGACGTCTACTACCATAGCGGGCTTAATTTTTGACAAACCATTGTTTCTTTCCGTGACAGGGGATTTTCCTGCAGCTGACCCACAATATAGACGTTTATTATATGCGATTTTAGGCAGCCCTGAGTTACTACTCGCTCAAGCAATCTCTACAAACTTCCGTGGCGAGCCCTTTGTAGCCAACCAAGTTGTACGAGGGATATACCTTAGGCCTTACCAGCTCCCGGAATTCTCTAAATCCCTGCAGCCTCAGCAGAATATCGAGATGTTGATTGTTTTTGGGGAAGTTCCAGGCCCTAGGAAGCAGCCTAGCCCGGCTTCAGACAAAGGGCCAGCGAGTATAGCTGATGCATACTCCCTTGGAAAAACCATCCTAGGGCGATTAAATATTATAGTACCACAGTTTTTGTCTATGCGTATGAAACCGGATCGTCTCCTGAGCATGGGGGCTGAATATCGGCCTTCCGGCTTCTTTGGTAGCGTACAACCGCGAAATGCTGCGGTCCAAGTGCGACATACAGAATATCTCGAAGACAATACGTGGGCCACCGACATTGGGGTTCATCTTCTCACCTCTCAAAACTTGGAACGATATGTATCAAGGATTTATAGAGACAACGATTTACAGGCACAGAGAGAGGTGCAAGTCTTAGAGGTCACTACAGAAGTTGAAATTAAGTCAGAGGGACGTACAGGGATATTAGGGCATATCTGCGCTATTGATATATCTCTACAAGGTGGCTGGCTAGCACTACAACATTCAACTGCAACCTACGTAGATACAGCATCTGACCTTAAAGAGACTACCGAGAACATAGCAGCGATATACGACGCTGCTTTACCTCCCTCTCACCTGCCTAAATCCTCAATCCATATGTTATGGATTTTAGGCCTTAATATTGCTGCAATTAAAAAGATCGATATAGCCTTAGCGCTTGATGGTAGATTATGTTCACCTGATGCTAGGATCGATTTTGTGAAACCATCATTCGATTCGGGCTTTGATCATGATCAGTACGACTTTTCTACAGGTCAAGACGATGCCTGGGCTACCTTGCTCAGCATCGCCGAGATCGCCGCATTCGTTAAGGTTGGATGGTACATGCTGGAACAAAGAAGAGACAGCTGGTTTTCCCCCACTGTAATTACTGTATTCTGTCCAGTTAATGTAGATAACGCAGCGAAATTCCGAATCGGGGTGTGGGTAGATCATTATTCTTCAGTCAATGGACAGGTTTGTAGTTTAAAGGTAACAGAGCAACTCATGATACCCGAATGTACAGACGTGGTCTAGAATACAAAGCTTAGTTACGAGGCTATAGAATACAGAGCATAGAAAGTGCCAGCGGCTAGTACCGGGTCCCATGGCCTATAAACCAGCCAACATGCAAATATAGATACGATACCATCTCACATGATCACATAGGAGGTCTGTTCCACAAGCTCTGTAGCACTACACCTCGCTGGACACTGCCCATTAGTCAGGCTGACAGTCACATCGGTACCTTTTGACTTTATTATATGTAATCGCAACGCCATAAACTAAAATTTTAAATACATACAATTCACAACTACCTGTTTTTATACTGCAGAATTAAGTGGTAATAATACAAATTATCGTTAATAAAAGTACAAAAATAGGAATAAAAGGATTTTTCTTAGACCGAATTTTACATTAAGTTTTACTTGTTTGAATTCAAGTCAATTAAGCTCAAATTTACACTGCAGCTGGAGTTTTTGGTAAGTTTGGTCGCGAGAATACTTTGGAGTTCAAAATGAGATTATGTATTTTTTCGATTTCTGGGCTGCTCTCACGAGACCAAGTCGCCCCCCCCCAGGCTTTTGCAATAGATGGTACGCGCAGAAGGGGGAATGTAAGAGGCCCTTCTTTTTGGTTAGGAATATCTGTCAGGGATAGGGTGGGTCCTAACGGCCGTCTGTCAAACCCAAGTCAGAGTCGACTTACGTTGGGCTTGACGGCGGTAAACTTATAAAGACATATTAAAGAGACTTTACAGCGTCTTCGAGACACATTAAGGTCCTCAAAAACACGCAATTTCTCCTACGGCCTAGGTAGGTAAATACACCACTTCCATACAATTGGATTATAACAGTCTTCAAAATCTCCATTTCTTACAACAAGTATTTAAGTACTTAAGTAATTATTCACGTATTGGCATGCCCTGACTAATCAGTATGGTCCCATCGACTTTTTTCCTTTATTCTTTTACACCCTATATATATGTATCAAACTTACCCACATAGGATATATCTAGAATTCCAGGACATTTTAGACCACAGAACAATACTTATAGATTTACTAGATGGGCATAGCAGTTGGACCTAGCCCCTATAAGCCAAACATTCCAAGAGTAACGTTGTTGATTTTAGACGTTGTTTGCGCTGGCGCTGGAAGTTAGGCATTCATCGAATCCTTGGTTCAACTGCTCTTCCAGGATTAATCCCTGGAATAGCGCCAAGATCATTTTCTCACATTATATCGCTAGTTATCATACGAGGTGTAAAATATGATAGTTCAGTCTAAGGATTGAGGCGCAGTGTGAGGTTTGCAAGCCAGCTACCCCTTTTATAAAAATTTATTAGGTCAATTTGCAACAGCTAATCGACCAGGATCTTTCAGTTGGAACCGCCGTAGCAGGCATACACAGCCAAAATAGGCTTAACAACTAGCTCATACACCTATTATGTTATCACTTACATTATTTACAATATGATACGGACGGATCTGGCTGCATGCCTATTATGTTATCACTTACATATTTATTATTATAGATTTATTAATACTTATGGTTAAATCCTGAAAATAGGTTCTATTATTTTAGTAGAACTAAAATATATTACTAATATATTCTGAGTATTTTATTATCGTTGTTATAGTGGTGGTATTAATTAATATCTACTTTAAGCTAGTTATAACTGAACGTAGGTAATGAAGGAAAACAGATGAAAAGGGGGTCTTAGGTCGGCTCCTAAACAGCCCAATAGTTAGAACCTCTCAAGAAAAAGCTGGCCAGGCACAATGGGCTCCATCAAGATAATCAACATGGTTACTCTCCGACACAAGCACCGGTTCAACATCGGGAGTGAAAATGTTAACTTTCCACATCTCCCCATTTTCACCACAAAAGCCATACAAATCTCCATTAACATTGGCAAAAAAAGCACCAAAAATTTTGCAAGGAACACCAGTTTCAGGGCTATACTGCTTAACTAGCTCATAGGTAGACGTGACAGGATCAAAGTAGATGAGACGAAGGTGGTCATCTACAGATACCAACGCATACAGAACATCTCCACCACCGGGAATGGAAGCCCAATCAGCGGCGTCATAAAGAGACGTATTCACGGTACCGCGCTGGACGACTTCACCGTAATTACTGCTGAATGGGTTGAGATTGATCTGCGTCCATGCCTGCTGCCCACTGCCAGTTAGACTCACGCTCCATAACTGACCATTTGCATCAATATCATTGCCTTTGTAGGAGTAAGACCAGTTGTCGGGTACTTCCAATTCAGTAGTATTGCCATCGCGGGCGACACGGACCAGACGATTGGTATCATAGTTGAGACCATAGATATAATTATCCATAGAATTATAACCGATACCGCTGATGTAAACCGGTTTCCCAAATTTCTCGCCGACAAAGTTGGTCTTGATAAGATTCGTTTCTCCTGTATAGATGTCTATACTGTATAAATCGTATCCTATTGCCAAGTAGCCAGTGTCGGTGCATTCGAAGGGCTCACCAGCCTCGGGAGCTAAGGTAGGAGGTACCAGATACTTTATGACGGTAGCTGTGCCATCCACACGGGTACTTCCGGCACTATCAGTTGGCTGAATGGTAGTCGAGGACTCGACGGTTCCGGGCCGCGTGAATGTTACGGTTGGGATGGTGATTGTCGGTGGAGTGGTAGAAGGAGTGGTAGAAGGAGTAGTTGATGGAGTTGTAGATGGAGTAGTTGATGGAGTTGTAGATGGAGATGTAGATGAAGTAGTTGATGGAGTAGTTGATGGAGTGGTAGAAGGAGTAGTTGATGGAGTTGTAGATGGAGTTGTAGATGGAGTAGTTGAAGGGGTGGTAGATGAAGTTGTAGATGGAGTAGTTGAAGGGGTGGTAGATGAAGTTGTAGATGGAGTAGTTGAAGGGGTGGTAGATGGAGTAGTTGAAGGGGTTGTTGAAGGAGTGGTTGAAGGAGTTGTAGATGAAGTAGTTGAAGGGGTGGTAGATGAAGTTGTAGATGGAGTAGTTGAAGGGGTGGTAGATGGAGTAGTTGAAGGGGTTGTTGAAGGGGTGGTAGATGGAGTAGTTGAAGGGGTTGTTGAAGGAGTGGTTGAAGGAGTGGCGGGCGTAGTTGAGTGTGGGATATATTTTGTGTACGTCGAAGTTACGACATCTGTCTTCGTGGACCGTACTGTGCTGATGACTGTGTTATAGGCATAAACGGTAGATGTTGTATAATAGGTGCTGGTGATATAGGTGGTAGTGACCTTCCACTTGGTGGTTGCTGCTGTTCCAATTGTTTTAATAACAGTCCGCGTCTTGGTCTTATACACATTTATGTAGCCTGTGGGGACAATGATGCTCTTTGTTACTCGTGCTGGCACCTTTGTGGAAATCTTGGTCCGGGTTGCGAAGCAGTCTATGATTCTTCAGGTCAGTAAAAAAAAACGTAACACTTGAGCTGGGCTGTTAAAACACTTACCGCAGGACTTGGGACTATTGTATCCACGTTTGAGCATGGTCATACGGGAATTTGAACTACTTTCCTGACCGTCCAGGGTAGAAGCTGGGCTAACCATGGTAGTGGTGGTAGTAGTAGTTATGGTTGTAGTGTACCAGCTGTCGGTAGATAGATATATGTTAACGGATGAAGCTTTTACAAAAGTCAAACTTTTTAACGCCTTGAACACTTACGAAGTAGTTTTCACAGTTTTAGTGCCTATCACCGTCTTCGTGAATCGTTTCGTCGAGCGAGATGATTTAGTGACGGTTTTTGGGATAGTCACCGTTTTGCAGGCCGTTCGAACAGTCTTAGTAGAGACTTTAGTTTTCCATTGAACGCAAGTAGATTTCCCTTTCTTGATGTATTTCGTCGTAGTTGGTGTGGGCTTGGTGACAGTGCTGGTGCAAGTTGCATAAGGGATCTTATTTGAAGAGAAGTATTTGGAACAAGACGAGGAAACAGAAGATCTCTTGTACGCGTCAATATTCTTGCAACTTGCAGCAGGTTTGGGACAAGAATTATAATTCCCAGCTGCGACTGCACCAGCAAGAAGAGCTAGTTGAAACAGACCCTGTGGGAAAAGCATTTTGCCGTTTTGGATGCTTATTTAACCAAATATACATTCACCTTCGCTGGTCTGTATGAGCGAGGGAGTAGGGAATGATGGTTGAAGAAGAAGAAGAAGAAGAAGAGTAAATGGCAAGGGAATCCGCCGGCCTTTTATAATTTCAATGTTTTCGAAGCTCCTCAAACCCAGACTTCGACTTCAACGACTTCTCCTCAATTAGAATTTGCTTCTTCATAGTATGCGTGATTATGTTGATATTCTTGCTAGAGACTTTGCACAAAAGCAACTTTAGTTGAACCTGAAGTCTGGGCACGAGATAAGTTGAACCTGTGCATGAGCAATATTGTAGGATTAGCATCACATCGTATGTATAGAGTAGAAAGTGCCCATCTAATGCGCCTCTTAATCTTCTCCTGCCAAGCTAACAACGAAACTAGTTTAAGTCCCACATTATATGCCCGCCCTTAGGCGCTGGCGTACTTAACAGCTTTTCCGGTGTCCTCCTACATAATTGGGAAAACAGAGAACCCAATAGTGAATATCAATGCAGACTGTCGCTAATTGTAACATATTTGCACATGATTTAAAGACTTTGCACATGGAACCAGATCGTTATAAATTGATTATATATACTATTGTAATACGTAAAGTTATGTATGTATGTATGTAGCAGATTCACGCTGATTTAGAAGTTCGACGAGAGAGGTACTCCAGTACTTGAGCAATCCGTTATGTTATATTCTACCATCATTGCAATGCTCCACACCGTTCCCATATATATCATACATAATCTTCTGGAATATCCGAAACCTTTGAATTCCACATAAACTGGAATGTGGGCCTGAATTCGAGGCTGAATTTTGTGATCATTACTTAGTTCGGAAAATGGTGAATACATTTGTCTCACTTTTCAGATTCGTGTCTCTTTTTCTTTTACACTAATTCTATTGCTCCACTATTTTTGTTTCCGAGTGCGATCCGAATGCTCCACTATTTTTGTTTCCGAGTGCGACCCAAATGCTGTTCATTCGCATTTCGAATTCCGAGCGCGGTATTAACCTTTCCCTACATAGTAAGATGGGTAAGTTAAATATGCAGCTTTTATCCACGCTAGCAGGCCGCAGAATATTTGTTTTGCTGAGAGCCTTTACATGATGTTTTGTTACGGTTGCTGAGTGGGAGGGTGACGGCACTAGCAAGTGTGGCTCATGAGGTACCTGACAGGGATATTAAATTTTCGCCCGCGACCGCGTATACCCTAATAAGATCCCAAGGTTCATGACGCCCGACTTCGGTTTCGATGGCAGTAGAAACTAACTGGGCGAGCCTCCCAAAGCACTCAGCTCTTCGTCAAGACAGCTGGGCCTAAGCTGCGCAACTTCACACTGAGTTAAACCTTTTATGTCAAAAAATACTTTAAAGTTGTCAAAGCCAATGCCTATTGTCGTACAGAGACAGGGGCAAGCCGCGCTAAGATATGATTAGCGGCCGAGAAATTACGGCGCGTGCCAGGGGGCCGTTAATGCATCTTTACGGATCCGTATCATCTCAAAAGATCCTGGATCCACATATTCAAAGTTAGTGGATCGGCAGAGCAGCCGAGAATATGCTAACGTTTTCAACGTGCTACGAGATTCCCTGGTTAAGCGAGATGGCTACCGAATTATACGAAAATTTGTATGGTAAAAAGTGGTTTTACGATAATGATAATAATTTTATCAAAAAAATTTATCAAAATATAATTTTGATAACTGTATAATATTTAGGTTTTAATTTATAATTTAGATATGTATTATTTTAGAATTTGATAAGCGAGAGGTGGACGGGCAAGTAAGTGAGCAGGTAGGCGGGCAGGTTGGTGGGTAGTATGGCAGTGTTGGGTGGTTTACAGCTTAAAGTTGGGCACCCAGTTGGGCAGCGGTGAGCATTAATTTAGGTACTAATTTGAGCAAGCGGTTGGAAGGGCAATTAATTCCTGTTTTATAACCAATTTGGGCGTCTTGGGTTGCCAGGGAATCTCGCAGCACGGTTGAAAACGTTATGGTTACCAATCGTCTTATATAATTCGCTTGATA
Source organism: Orbilia blumenaviensis (assembly GCA_036872755.1). NCBI lineage: Eukaryota > Fungi > Ascomycota > Orbiliomycetes > Orbiliales > Orbiliaceae > Orbilia > Orbilia blumenaviensis. The sequence continues at coordinate 1,600,768 of JAVHNS010000009.1, read as the reverse complement.
ACTAAATATTCAAGTCCGCACCCATTCGGTGGTTTTCCAATTCTCCACCAGGCGACACGGCTGAGATCAACTAGTATTTGGCACGGATCTATTGTCAGACCTCTAGACAAAGCAGTACCTTGGCCCATTTAGGCTGTTTACGTGATATTCGAACTTATTATACAGAAACAACTTTTATTTCTTTTGTACCGCACAGGTTAATATCTTCTATCGGGGTTCGCTTTCTTCTATTTGGTCGCTTTTATCGCCTACAGAGTTCCTATGTTACATATCTTAAAATTGCTTCGAAATTATTACGAGAATACAACAACAGTAGCTGAAGTGTTTAGGGATCAATTTAACTTCTATTTCGTAACGGAAACCTTAGATGTTTCCCTGGTTGAAGTAATTAGTTCTGTTATTTCGATTCCAGAGCCGCAGGCTGCATATATCTGTGGAGAGATGACCGTTTTGGGGGATATTGGTGTCGATATGAGCTCCGATAGCTGATTAACAGTAGTTTAGATTGTGAAAGCCTTGAACTTCCTATCTCATATAGGTGTGCAAGATACTGAAGTTCATGCTTCCAATGTCCTACTGGATCACTGTGATCATTTCAAACTAGGTAGAATAACCCGATTCCATTTCCCACACAATGGGAGCTTCACCACAATGTTAAATGAAATATGAGTAAAATGTATAGGGGGCATACAATATTGCTGGCTGGGATTGGGCCAATCTTTTAATGGTATTGGTAGGCTAGTATTTCACATGTTGGATAGAATGGAGCCCACAATCAATTTTTTTAGAGCTATGACTCACAAAAATCTGAATGGAGCGGAGATGTAAAACAGCTCATCAAGAATACTGTCTGGACGGCTTTTACGGATCTTCAACAAGTAAGTAGAGCTGGTCTCGATAGTAGACGTGGACCTAAATTATATTTTCAGGAGCCTTCTTTGAAGCAGTCAGGTGGGGCAAGCTCAATCGTTCCGTTAGCTGTTATTTATAGCAACGCTTAGCGCAAGACGACGATGATTCCGCTGGGAATACTGAAGGACCACTAAGGCCATGCCAAAACGGTTGTTGGAGCTGGTAATTTACTGTGTTTATTAGATTATGACTGTTAGAAACTCGAATATAAGGCGAATAGCGGCAGAGATTCATGTTTTAAGGGTTAGTGTTCGGATTTAGAAGCCCTAGAAAATTTTCCCGAGGGTTGGCATGGTCTCCATACTGGGAATATCTGTTAGAAATCCTGTACTATGAAATCTTGAAAACTTCCGAACTATAAACTTGTGCTCTAATCTAGCTTGCGCTGTAAAGTTAGCCAGGAGATACCTACGAAATTTTCATGATTTTAGTTTGTCTCACTGTTATACCGGCATAAAGCCGGCTGTCAACGGGATCGAGCTTTACACTTGGCTGGGAAGGCTTCATTACCGTCGTCATACTCTCATAGTAGCAGGACGCGAGCTTGTCCATGGTCTGCTTGTTTATAGCATGTCTCCTAGCCTAGGGCCTCCAAAGTACATAAAGGCGAGGGCCCAGGCGAGGGCTTTCAAACCTTAACGTACAAAAACGGCAACAAATTGAGGCTCAATACAGCGCATGATAGATGGGTCAGGGCTGAAAGCCGTAATTTTCAAAGCATAGGCCGGATAATCTCAACTGCAGGTCGAGTCCCCTGGGTCGTCTCCATACGGGAGATTGGGTCTGTGCTACGCAGTAGCTATCTGGTTAAATACAGCCGGGTTTGGGTTGCAACTCTCTCTAGTTTTCGGTTGAACCCGGATTAGCTTTGCGTTGTCGCTGTTGTGAAAAAGGTCACCGAATGTTTTATGAGTATTAGATATTATCAAATTTACAACTTTAGAAGGGGGCTTTTGAAAAGAAAGAGTAACATTTCATCGCAATAGGGAGCTACTGCAGCTGGTATATATCTGGATATAAAGATCTCGAGACTATCAAAATTTAACTTATGGATCTAACATTCATTTCATAGTAGTTTTAAGTCCATGATTCTAGGTTCATGAACCCAAGGCGCGAGACCAGCGCAGTGTACATCAGCCTATCAGAGTTGGGTTACACAAGTGCAAGGTTTGCTTGGAGGCGAGTTCGCTGCTTCAGAGGCACTTGTTTTGTGTGCACTTGTCATAGGCTCTGAGTAGGTCTTGCTGGTTGTTATTTTTATCTGAGATGTAGCCGATGTATATTCTGTCGTAGTGCGAGGGAGCTTTGGTTGAGAATGTCGATATACCCGAATTTACCGACAGTTGACTACCCGAGCATGCCCTATGTACGGCAAATTTTGAACCGGAAGCTGATTCTAGAGCGTTAATAGTGATGGCACTCGCGTAGGCATTGCTATGCTCAGGTGCCAGTGAACCGGTTAGATGGCTTTTGCTAGCAGATAGAATTGTAAATAGATTCGAACTGCAGCATTCAGGTGGTTGTTCGGGCGATCTCGGCATCGGAGAAACATCATCAGCTTGCGGGAATATCACGTCACTACCCTCTTTTAATTTACAGTTTCCGATATTAGCAACGAAGAGATTTGGTAGGCTAGTGTAGTATCCCTTGAGGTGAGGTAGGCCTCCTGTTGCCCCGTGTTGTTGCGTTGTTGCATCGGAGCGGCCTGGTCTTGTGAAGGGGCAGTTACCACACAATGTTTCGACTTTGTGTTGTCTGGTTCCAACGAGACCAGGCAGTTAAAGATTGTTCCAAAGTCCCGAAGTTCGGTTGAGGTGTTAGCGTCTATATTATATATTTTTATAATAATAAAACTTATAATTTTTGGTATTTGGTAAATTTAATTGCGGATTTTTACACATTTACACATTCAGTTTTTTCACGTTACATGAATTAGTCATTGTGCGTTGCCGTACTATGTTCTCATCAAGTCGCTTAAAGGCTCAACCTGGCTCGTGATAAGCTTATATAAACTAGAGAAGGCAAGATACATATGCTTATGCCCTGCCGATGCCATAGATGTGGTTGGTTGTTAATCTACCTAATGCGCGATATTGATAACTACCAAGATATGTTTCATGTCCCGTTGTATGATTACCAGGGATTAAGAGCCGAGGCCAGGCTGCTAAAAGTATAGCCCGTTCCTATGCCCTCGTCGAGTTTTGAAAGTTAGTGGCTCAGATGTCCTTCGCTAAGCCTCGTAGACTTTCCCTTAAAACCTTCAAAGTTTCAGGACACTGGCTCGATCAGTTTACGCCACCTCCTGGGGTTTATAAATGTTAGGTTTCGTTCAACTGTGATGATATACTAAAGGCAGTCACCAACTCATCGTGCTGCTCTTGATCTCTCCGTACATATGGTGATCAGAGGCTAGACACAAGTTTCGAACAGTTCTACTTCAAAGTCCCATCCCAAAACGGATATAACGACCTCTAGCAATATAGTAAGTTGCGGTGTGAAACCCACTGCAGGCGCCTATCCGAGTCTTTTGAGCTTTCGGTTTCTGAGATTTGAGGTCGTATCGGTGCTAAGATTACTAGCTATACCCCAGAGCTCATGCTAAGGTCTTTTTTTATGCTTGGAATGAAGTGTTGAGGGAAGCAGCGAGACGAAATAGTAGTATTTCTAGGGTTTAATGCGATTAGATACGGTAAGGGTTTCTAATTCTTGATATCGACAAGTTTGTACAGGCAGCTGTAACTAAAGAGCATTTCGCTAATTGGGCTTCCAAGGCTGTGTCAGCGCATCAGCAGTTACCAAAATTATTGAGCAGTGACAAGACCCGTTCTCGTATACACTAGGGAAGGAGTGCCATATAATGTAAGTGTTCTGTATTTTAGGCTCCTAAGGGTTATAAGGAGCGTCTGCCATGAAGCTCACCAATAACACTAGTACAGTAGAAAATTAGAGACAACGTGGCCAAATCTCGGTAGAGCGTCCCCAGCGTCCAAACTATCTTAAACCTGAGACTGATGTACTGGGTACCCGGGTGGCCAGTCTCATGGTTCCGACGTCCTGACCTAGCCCATCACTAAAAATAATTAGATCAGCCATAAATTGAGCACATATCAGATTATTCAAAATAGAAAGTAGGAAAGATGCAAGGCTTCGTGCTCCATCGGAGCGCCATAATTCAGCCAAGATTATTTACGTTATTTCAGGTGTTTCTATTTCTTGTGAGCTTCACAGCCACTTTAGGACACTGCCTACCCCAGAAATTGCCCCCTTGCACGGGGGCTTCACAATACCGACAAGGGAGTAACTGCCAACCACGTGAAGAATTAGGGCAATATAAATACATTTTGAAAAAACGAAATGACGACGGCGACGAAGATGTCGAGGTTGAGGGCGATAATGAGCTTCCTAACGATAGTGACCGGCTCAGCCCCCCAAGAGAAGCCTGGTTCTTAGCGGCCTCAGATTCGGATCCCTTATTTGCGTCATTTAAGAGGGGAGAAAAACTAGCTGCAGGTGAAAATAAACCTCGCCCTGATGGGGCAGCCGTTAAAAAGGATGATCGGGACCCTACAAAGATTCTCGCGGGAGACCCGAAACTCGGATATATAATGGACAAAAATTCCCAAGAACAAATTGCTCTGCCAGAGGCTGTTGGTTTATTCTTGGAGCAGCTACCCGAATGGAAGAAGACCTCTGACAAGAAATCATACTATGACTATGAGTTAGTTTCAAGAAAGCAACCCAAGTCCAGAATGGCTTTCCAGGTCTCGGTATTGAATAAACAAATAATTGTAAATTGGAAAGGCCCCGAGAAGGGATGGGATACTGCGGGGAAAGGTTACGCCGAAATCGAGGTTGACTATGCAGGGCTCCTATTTATAGGTTGGAGAAATGCAGCTGGGCTGCAGGAGAATAATGGAGAAAACCTCCGACTTATGGAAGCGATGAAACTTTTCCCATTGGAATCTATTGTAGTGACCAAACTACAGAACCCGAACACAATTAAGGTCTTGGAAAGAGTCAAACAGGAAGAAGACCTTGAAGGAGACGATATATTCGTGTTAAAACCCGAACATGCATTATCTGAAGAACCCGGCGAACTTTTTATTGCCTTGCTTGGGGTGCCCGAAATTGGTGCCGTGCAGGAGTTGTTGAGTCGATGGCCAAATATTTTCGAGTCTAAAGTTATCAGCATGATTGCATTTTACCTACAAGAATCTGAGTCTGGTGTTATGGAAGCTACGATCTATATTGGAATTCAGAAAGAGCGGTATGAAGCTGAAGTTGATGTCGCAACTTTGGAAGAACCCATAAACACAAGTTTCATAGTCCCCGAGACAGAAGTTGTTGTAGAGGCGGAGTTGCGGTCTCGAACAAACGATTTGGTGTTCTTTCCTGGAATTCAATATTTCGGCATGATGGTCCCTTTGGGCGGCCGAAGTTATGTGGATTCCTTTAGTGGAGAATCTATAACACGAGCTGTTTTCCGCCAGTCGACAGCCAGATTAACGGTGGCGGGCGAAAGTAGGGCGATGCACCTCGATATCTCAAGCTCCCTCACTTTGAAAGCCATTGTCATTGAATCAATGGCACCAGAGGATTTACATCTCCGCCCCGGGGTCTTTTCGAGATGTATATATGAAGCTTGGAGGAGACAAGCCGGGTTCGGCTTGGTGAGAATCCTAGCATTTCTAGAACTCAGCCCGGCTGCAATCCTAATACTCCGCGAGCTGTACCAGGATAACCCAACAACTAGGCCCAGCGACCGAATCCTAGCAACAAATGAAGAGACCTGGAGACGAATGGGTCGCCCGGGTGGAGATGACTGGGAAACAGTTTCTAAAATTAACTCGGCTATTATTATACGTCTTCGCGAAACTGTAGAATATGGCTCCGTCCTCCATCTACTACTATCCGCTGACTTTATGGCGGAGCAGGGATGGGCTATTGATCTTGATGCTATCGAGATTGGAGTTAAGCCAAGGCCAAAGGGTACCTCTGCCGACGACTATGCTATATTATTTCGGTTCTTTAACCCACACGAGGGACTCGACGCGGAAAAAGGAGAGAAGCGGGTGAGGGAAATCGTGAAATTATGGAGAAGTGCTACCGGTCAGCCTGACGACGAGAGTAATGAGGATCAGCCTAGCGACAAAGGTAATGAGGATCAGCCTAGCGACAAAAGTAATGAGGATCAGCATCCCAAGAAGAAGACCAAGCTATCCCCCTCTAAAGATCAATCAATGAGAGCCATGACAAACTTGGACCTTAAACTCCTTGATGACTATGCCGACTATTTAAAAGTTGATACCTCTGAAGATATTGAGTTTATGGACGCCCAGGTCCAGATTTTATTGGAAGAGACATTTTGGGGAAACAAGCCCGCGAAACCCGCCCCACTGTTTGATGCTGAGTACATATTGCAGGATAAAATTGGGGATGATTCCATTGGGCTGGGCAACGTTTACCCTTCTGAAATCGATTTCGTATGGGGAGACGAGCCCGAGGAAGGTGAAATCATAGAGGAAAATGCCAAACACCCACCGAAGGACGATGGCACCGGCAGGGGTGACACATAGAACGATCAACTAAAAGGCAGTGACAAGCCGATATGGGAGACCAATGCTGCTCAGCCAGGTATCCATAACTTAGAAGGTACCCATATTCCTGCAGGCGACCGTATGAGTGAGTGGAGCAAACTGGTGTGGTTCACTGGTCCCCCATAAATATTGTTGTTTCAGCGGTTGAGTTTTTAAAAAGGTCTCGTGGATATTGATTTTGCGGGGATTGTGAATAATTATAATTGTCTGCCGGGAATGCAAGGCCCAAATCATTACAGCAACATTTCATAGCAATTTACAAATTTGGCAAGCCCACAATGCCTATGCAATTTAAAGATTAAACCAACAAATATAAATCCTACCGTTAACGTTAGAACCGGTCCACTATATACTCCTAATCGCTTGGGTATCTATGATCTGCAAATTCAACTATTCGGATACACTGACTGTCTTAATGGTCAATTTCAGTATTTGGTATATCTTCTTTATCCATCGTATATATGCTCCAGTTTATCTTGCAGTGGGATAAGTTTGTCAAATCAACATTTAAGCTACATAAATTTAACCATGACTAATTAGCTATCGTCGGGATTCGGATATTTTTGTTCACGAGTAAGTTTAAAAGCCGTAGCCAGCCGGTTTGTATGTATAGGGACCGTGAATACACACTACCTAGGAACACCCAAGTCTTTTTATAAAGCTATTTACCAGTTACCAATGAAGGTATGATGTTGGGGCCCTGCTAAGATAATCAAATTATAATCCAGGTGTCCAGAAATTCAGATTCTTACTAAGTATGCATCTACATTGCATGCCAAGGCCGGCCAGCCATGGCGCCAGCCGACTAACTATGTTCTCGCCATTGCGTTGGATAACTAGCAGTTACGTTATCTAGATGCTAAAATGTACACAATATCCCGAGGCGTAACTGCGTGCACACTGCATCGATAGCGCGTCCGGTATACGTATCTGATAACTAGCCAGCTTGAAGGTGTGAACACTGATACATAGTTACGATCCATGACACATTGAAAGACCGAGGTTGAACTAGCTATAGCCCAGAGACCGCTTCTCAAACCAAGGCTGACGTGATCCTTCATATCTTCACATGATTATATTCAATTTCATAGAATGTATAATATATGTATATTACATATCGGTACTACCGTCGTTTGTGTAACTAGCACGACTGCTATCACCGTGCTCATGATCTGCCTTGTACAATCCCGCTAGACGCCATATGTCCAATGGAAGATTGTCTTATCTTTAGCTTGCAAATTGAGTGAATCTTGCATTGTCAATTTGCCACCACGAACCAACGACATGGCGTCGGGGCTGGTGTCACTCAGACCTGTGACACAATGATATCCCTGCTGCCAAGCTAGTATCTCGCGAAAGCCAACCAATGTTTTTGGGATACCTTGACTTGGCTTCGCTTGGCGCTACGCTTCTAGCCCAGCCTTGAAAACAAAGGATTATCTTGGCGAGCGAAGCTTATGATCCCTCCATCGTGGGTGCGATGCTAAAGGGCTTTGTTTTTTCCCTGGGCTTTGAAAGGGATAGCCGATAAAAAGGGCTAGTGTTAGTACGATTAGACTGCGGCTGAAGGAAGTAGGCGAAAACATAAATATCTGTGGGTTCCTTCGGTCAAGAAGATTTGTTTGACTCAGCATTCTATTAGTAATTCAAAGGCTTCGAGATCAAGATAAAATGTATCGAGGAATCGTTCTCCTTCTTATTGCCCGTTTGGCCGCCGGCCAGGATGCGCCCTCGGTTACTGTCCCGCCGACACTTCCACAGACTTCTGGCGTTTCTATCTCTAAAGGCGTAGAGTATACCCTCCAGCGCAGCTGCGTTAAACACTGCCTCTATTACAACGGCCCCTACCCCCGAGGACCGTACTACCACGATTGGGACGACGTCGGTGGAGAGTTGGGATGTGGATACGCGCCAATTAATGGCTGCTACTGCAATACGAAATACGCTTCAAGTGCCACCTCCTACTTTAACACCTGTATTCCCTACTACTGCGGCAGCGGAGAAGACGCCGATCCAAACGATTTGGTATCTGCTCTTTCATTATATAACGACTATTGCGCTACTGCAAACGGGAATCCCACAAAACCGGTACCCGTACCCGTCACTATCGCTGCTAGCACAACACCAGAATCCCCAGACGCAACGCCCTCCGAGACCAGTGCGCCTGGAACCACCTCTGGTCCAGCTAGCGAGCCGACACAGGGGGGCACAACTGGATCTTCGAGCGTCTCAGCTGGGGGTGCTACCGCTGAGCAAAAGGCTTCTCCTAGTCCGACAGAAGCAGCATCCCAAGGCGGAAATGGAGGTGGGGGGCTAAGCAAGGGCACAACGATCGGAATTGCGGTTGGCGTATCTGTCGGTGCCATTGCGTTGATCGCAGCGGCAGTACTCGTCTTTCTTTCTCGGAGAAAGAGGGCACTTGCACACGGGAAGGAGCCAATGGGCGGGATTGAAGGTTAAATATTTGTTTGGGTATGGGTATCGGTTTTTACGCGTTACATGTACGATAAGATCAGGCTTTACTTAAGAATATTTTAATTTTTATCATGAATAGATATATTTCCATTAACTTTCACCTAACAAAGCGCCGTAAGCGATGAATATTTAAAATTATTACATTAGATTTGAAGCAGTTTATTCCTGTAAGCAAGCTACACAAACGATGTTCGCTCGGTCGCGCGTGGTTATGTTTCAACGCGTAGGCAGGATGAAATACTTCGCCACCCACGCACGTGTACTACAACAGGATTTCATTTGCTTGCGACGGATGCGCGAAAAGATTGAAGTGACGGCTCTTGCACGCCGAGCGCGTCGGAACCCCGAATTCATGATAACAATCGAAACATAGGTAGACTGCGATTCTATTCGTACGCATGGTAGTCTTCGAATTCACCAGAGGGCACACAATGTCAAGGAGTGACTTCAGACATTTTTCGCGAGACTAGTATCATTTAACTTTAAAAATCTAGAGTAAGGAATGATCTGAATTGTGAAGATGGTATCCTGTAACGCGACCAGTAATCTTGGCGATAGCCGCATGTCTTTTCAGGTCTTGTTGTGGGCGTGGTCTGCAGCTCGCGAGTCTGGCGTACGACTGTACGATCGTGGGGATACGAGCACATTAGAAGCAGTCGCATTCAACACTCCAGTAGGGCCACCCACTCAACCGTATAATTATGTCCAATCACGGAGGAAATTTTTCTGTAAATTGTTATGTGGTGAGACCCCATATCGGCAGGCCTGGACTTCCTATATTGATCGATCTATTGATTGGCTGAGCGCTGCCAGCTAGAGATATCTTGGCCGTGAGCATGTACCAGTGAAATGGCTTTGTGATTCCATGAATCCGGATTCGGATATTCCCAACCGCTCAGAGCTATGACACTGTTAAAGAGCATGGATGCTGCGCAGTGCTACTGGTTGGTGTCACGGCAGTGGAGTTGGCTTGCAACGCGATTCTAACGTTGCATTTTGACTAAAGGCAATTCAGGACAACTGTGTTGCTTCTTGAAGCTTGGAAGGTATAATGACTGTTGATATAGATTGACAGATCGGCAGGGATGGGAAAGCTTGACCAAAACCTCGCCAAAGGCCCTAGCTAAGATTGCATGGCGCACTAATTTGTCTGTATTCGAATCAACCGGAAATGTTCTCCATATACCTTCTATCCATAGGTTGGATCCAAAGGGCCAACATACACCCACATAAGACGCGTACCGCATTAACGGAGGGGAACTGCTTGTAAAATAAACAGTTCATCTCTTGAAAGCCTGTACTAGTTATAGACGGGGCGGTTTGAATTAAGGTGCCTTTGAGGAGCAGGGACGGCTCTGAAAAACGTGCCAAAGCCCATGCGATGGTCAGATAAAGACTTCACTGTGAATAGAGCCTGTATGTACAACGGCTATACGTACCCGTATACATACCATGCTGGAAATGGGGGTGGGTTGATATATTCTCGTAGTAGAGTTGATATGGGGTTAGGTGTGTTAGTCATATAAACCCCGTCTATCTAGGTAGTCTCATTGGAACTAGACAACACGATACAACGATACCACGTCCGTCCACTTAATCACTATCAAGTGCCTAGACTCGTCTCGTCGGTGCCTAGGCCAGTGTAGGATCAGAGAAATAGGTCAATGCTATTAATATTTGAGTCCTTTAATTCAGTTAGCGTAGTTGTCTGCGGTTCCGGGTGACGTCACGTTAGAATACTCATGTGCTTCCTGTGACTCCTTTGACGTGTGTGTTGTGATAACCCTCCAGCTTCACCAAAAGAGCCGAGCGAACATCCTATACTACGTTGGGATGATGTGCAATGTCCCCCGTAAAGTTTCCCTCATTGCCGAGAGCCCAGGTATAAAAGGACCAACTTCCCCACAATCTTTTCATTTCTTTTCCTTCTTTCTTCTCCAGCTCTCTTCGCCTTTTGGTAAGTCACAATCTGATCACAACACAAATCGTTCTCAATGGGATCGAATGCTAACACTGTCTTTGAATCGTACAGGCTTAGATCAAGTGTAGTATCTGTTCTTTTCAGTTTAATATCTGAAATATCGTCCACGTGACGATATCAAATATTAATATTATTTTTATAGTTCGGATGAGATCCTCTTGGCTTGCCAATGTTCTCTCCACCGTGTCTCCGGTATTGCACTGTCTCTGGATGATGCGAACCTTTTCAATGGCTAGCTTTATGCTATTGAAGCTTTCGTTGAAAAGGTCATCTATCTATCATGACTCTCCATGAGAACCAAAGGGAACATTGCATCTTAAAAATACTTAGCGTTTACATATCTATACTCAGTGGATAGATCATCTTGATGGTATTTATATACGATCATCAAGTCGGGATATTCATATCTTCATCCACACAAAGCATTGCATGACTCCCACCTTTGTCTGGACTACCGATAACAGTAGGTGTTGGCATTATTTTGACGCGACCCGGGAACCCCACTAAGAATCCATCCAGAACAGTCAGCCATCAATCCATACACATACATATCAAGTCTGAACAGGGCCAGGAGCCTTGCCAAGTTAACAGGCCATCATTCTCTGCCCCAATCATTCTCACAAAATCTTCCGTTTTCTCCCTCCCCCCTCCCCCCTCCCCCTCCCCCTTTCCTCCCTCCCCCCCTCTCTCTCATGTGGAACAGGCGTCCATCCCCTTACCAACTCAGCCATTCATGAACATTAGCCAGCATAAAAAACTAGCTATGGACGCCGCCCTGAAGGTCTCGCGCCTTCTCAGCCTTCAACATTCATTATATTCTGCTGATACTCACCCTGCTTGTCGGTTCTAGAGTCAACGGCCGTTCATGGATACTATATTTAATCCGCCTCTTCGTATTAGCTAACGCAAAGCTGATATCATTATCATCACTAGGTAGATGAACTGACCTGCACGAGCGATCTTCAACAGCCATTCCGCAAAATACTACGTACGTTCGGAACTACGGCATTTTATGTATAGTGATTCTCCTCGCGTTTTACCCTTTGGAACAGCTATATCTGGCAAACCTATGTTGGTACCAATAATAAGGATGCCAAATCTAATACAATTTATTAGTATGATATGTGTAGAGTCTTGAACATAATGTTCTTCGATGATGGTGTTTTTATTGAGATTGTATATGAGGGTATTGGGTTTGTGGGTAGATTTTGTAAGAGCTATTTTACACTGTTGAAAGATGTAGTTGTAAGTCAAGATTATATTGTCTATTGGCTTTAGGATTATAGTAAGAACTTTGGCATTGAACTTGAATTCTGTAGGAGCCCAAATTTACATAGTTTCTCTCTATGTATACAGTATCCTTGGTGTAACCTCGGGGTCCGCGACACCCCTACTCGACTGCTTCGTAAAGAAAACAGCCTGGGAATTTTAACTTGATCTGCTCATCAAGCCACCAGTATGGTGTGAGATATGTAATATCAGTTTCATTAGTTATGCCCATGCCACCAGTGATAAGTCCAACGATACGGCCGTCCCTAGCGAGGACGATAGAGCCGGAGTCACCACAAGCGGAGAAGCTTCCATGTGCCCTGTCGTAGGGCAAGACAGCGATCTCTATAGATGTTTGGATGGTGCCGCAATTGCTGTAGGTGCGTGTGAAGGACTCAAGGCCGTTAGCACGACCGATGGTAGTCCCAGTGGCCAAACCATTCTTAACGACCAGCAGGCACTTGTCGCCATCGACGTCGAGGTGCTGGGGGTTCCGGATTTCGGCATCCCCAACAACGCCATAGGCCTGAAGAAGACCATCCGGAGGGTAGCTGTAGCCTGCTCGATCTACAAGCTGAGGAAACATAACTTCTCCAAACTCAGCTCCGGAGAGTTTATCGCCTGCAAAGGAAGTAAACGCGATAGTTAGCTAAAAGTGATGACAAGGAGACGAGAGAAAGAAGAAAAGATGGGAACCAAGATATGCAAAATACACATACCGACATATACTTTATTTCCTTGGAATGTAGACCAGTCAATCTTGTCGTCATACAATTGGACGAGCGCCCAATCTTGGGTGAAGCCATGAGGCTCGGCGGAGACTTTGATGATCTCTGAGTGGAGCACGAAGCCAATGACACGCTGTTCAAGCGGGGTACGGTCCTTGGTAACCTCTTCCTGGAGCATCTTGATATGCTTGATTTTCCGAGTTGTATTCGCTATTAACTGCAAGGTTTCATCGCGATTTTCTGTGATCGTGATGTCCTCTCCATTAATGAACTCTCCCAACCTAGCAAGTACATTGTTCCAGATCTCAATGGAGGTGGTGAGAGTTGTGATCTTTTTTGTCATTGCCTCGATAGCATTATTATAACTAGCGTTACCGAGGGCGACGACCCCCTCACGACGTTGACTTTTTGTTTTATATGTCATACCTGTGTTACCATACACAGGGGTGGGACGCGCGACATGGGCGCAAGTCAAGATGGCGATACGCTTGTCTTCTTTACTAAGGCGGTAGTAGAGCGAGGCTGTGCCTTCGAACTGTGGGCAGCCGAGAGGCGCGATAGAGAGTCCGAGTGCGGGGGTAAAGGGCTTTCGCAGCTCGGGGACTGGATGGCGCAAGGGATCGAACGGAAGAAGTTTGGGACCAGCGACGGAATAAGTGAGTACTGACTCAACAAAGGCAACCTCGGCGGTGGAGAGACCGGCATCGGTGAGAATCTGCTGGATAGCGTCGGCAGCCACAACAGCGTCGCTGTAGAGGAGGGAATCGGGGGTCACAGTGATATATAGTAGGAAGGAGCAGAAGGGCTTAGCTTCCCCCTGGTTGGCGTAAGCGAGGGGGTTGATGGATGTCCACTTGATGCCCATTTCGTCGAGGCGTTGGTAGATGCTTTGGCCGATAGACAGCCAAGTAGACCCAAGTGGATATTTGGTGCTGGAAATCTGGCGAGCCTCACGCAAGATTCTATAAGACCCCTCGTTGACTAGCCATCCAGGGCCAGATTTGAAGACACAGGGAGCGCGGCTGGGGTAGAAGTCGTGGTATGCGTTGGGATAATTGCTGATGAGACGGGCCACCTTGGAGGTGTCTCGAGCCAGGGAGACGGGCATTTCGCTAGAGCAAGTAGGAGATTGGATTCCTGACTCTAGAATGGCGAGGCTAGCATTGGCGAACGCCTTCTTTTTGAGGTTGTGAGATTGAGACGGGATTGAGAACACTGTCGACAGGAGCAAGATGTTCAGTATATCCCGTAGGGGTTTGGGTACTTTTCTGAGACTGCTTCCGAATATTAAATCAGTATATACTTACTTATGAGGCAGGCAAGAAAAAGCAGAGGAACGCAGTTGTGAAGCAAAAACGCGAGGAACAGGAACAGGAACAGGATCCTAGGAAGTGAGAACACATTCAAAAGCAGGGAAGAAGAGCTGGAGAGTACCCGATTGTCTCGGATCTGGAGACGATATAGTAGAAGAAAGTGGGAGGAGTGATTTTTGAGGATGTTGGAGGTTTTCAGGTACTTCCAGCATTTGTAAACCTTGGGTATTTAGGTATTACACCTTAAGTTGGCTTTCAACTGATAATATATAATATATACAGATGTAGATCAGAGGATAAGCGGATGATCTCTAACAGTAACCGAGGCTGGAAAACTACAAATTTAACATTTACTATGCGGAAGAAGTTTTGGAAGTTCGATGATTCTTTCAAAGTCCTCTCTCCTCGAGGAAGCTACTTTACATGATGGAATTCTATTTATTCCATATTTTCTAATGTGTTCATAATTCTCTCCGTAACTCTCTCATACTCACTCATATCTTCCCCAACAGACACTTCCATCTTCTTGGCAACATCGAGATGATCAAGCCGTTGATCAGAGGATCCGGGCGTATATGCCACAATGAGTTTGGTGCATCCCCCGTAACCGATAGATGGAGAATTATACTTTAAAATCGGTAACCTACCGTATGGGGTTTCGGCTGGTTTCTCAAGACGATTTATAGAAAAAAAGGAAATTGAAACAACATAAATAACCGTTCGAAAGAGGACTAGGCGGCTTTCTTCCTTTTTAAAATGTTTTAATATCCGGAAGCAGTCCTAGAAAAATACCCGAACCCCTAACTACGGTAATTATGGCCAGGCACCTTGCTAACGAAGCGTCGTAAACTACGAGACTAGGCTACTTGTAAGATTGTGAAGAATTTTAAAACTGGGACAACTCCGCTGTGCTTCGCCGTACAGGCTGATACTAAGCTAAGAACAAAAAATATACTATATAGGTATATACCATAGGGGTTTTGGGTACTTTTCTGGGACTGCTTCCGAATAATAAAACATTTTAAAAAGAAAGCAAGCCGTCTTGTTGTCTTTCAAGTCGTTATTGATACTGTTTTAAGTTCCCTTTTTTCTATAAACCGTCTTGAGAAACCAGCCAAAACCCCGTACGGTACTATATATTAAAATTATAGTGTTTATACGTTTACTGCATAACATAAGAGAGCTTTAAACAAATTTAAACTTTATTTTTAAATCAATAAACAAAAATTAGCTCACATTCAAACTCAATTTAATATATTAGTAGTCTTTTAATACCTATGAACGATTTTTAAGAGAATTTTTCTGAAAACGTTAAGGAAAAACACATTTCTTTTAAACCTCCACCAACATTTTTTAATGTAGGCGGTACGGGCACCGAGGGTTACTTAGAACCCGACTTATCAGTCAAGCATATGTAACACGCAATGGGGTGTTGTATTCCTGAGAATATACGGCTAGTATTGGAGGGCTGGCTGGTCCTGGTTTTAGATGTAGATACAGGCTTACTTGCGTAGTATTAAGAATGCATGAATGAAGCCGTCCTGACGAACGAATGTTCAGAATAGGTATCTACAAACAGGTCAGATAAGAGTTTAACTATTCGGCTGGCCATCCCGATTAGGATCAACCCCGATCCTGTAGGTACGACTAGCTCCATAGTAGTAATCATAACCATCAGCCCAACCCCCTTGGCTGTCGGGGTTACCCCCCCTACATGCGCCTTGAACGATGTGGTTAATAAAGATAAAACACGCTTGATCCGTCCTAAAATTGGTGTATACCCAATTGTCTTTGCCAATATTGCGAAAGAAATAGTCATGCTGAATTGGCCACGAGGTCCCAGTCGCATACATTATAAGACCTAAATTACCACCGCGTCTCCGAATTGTCCACGAAGCAGACGCCATATTCCGACCTCCGAATGCGTGCATTGAGGCACAAACCGCATCAGAGGTTTCGCGGAAGTCAGGCTCAAGATTACTGTAAACACCGGCCCCAAAACAATAAGGCGGGTACAAAGCCCATGGGCCCCTTTTTTGTAACTGGGAATGGTTCTCAGGCCCATACAACTGTGGGGTAGGAGGTAAAGCCTCGGGATTTTCATTCGTTAAATTTTTAGCAATCGTGATGGCCTCGATTGCTCTGTCGACGTCTTCTTCTTCATTTATGAAAAAGCAGCCGATAACCGTTTCTCCGGAGAGAATTGGTTGTCCGTCGGCGCAATCTATATGTTCGTCGGTATATGTAGCATCAGGATGAAGATATCTGTTGAGATCTCCCGGTTTGATTTCGTAATTGAATGGGATAGGTTCAGCTGTATCCGTGGGTAGATTCTCTGTCTGCGTTAGACTAGCTGAGGGTGGTGGAAGAGTGGCGGCGAGTGCGCGGGAAACTAGAACAAAATAGTAGAGGGGAGTGAATTTCATGATCAATGCCGCGGGAATGCAGGTCAAGGTGACCGCCGATTTGGTGAATATTGAATGGTAATGGGACTAGCAGAGGATATTTTGCGCGATTGTGCGATTGTACCCAGAATCTGCCCGAGATATGGTCATGAGCGTGATGATTTGGAAAAGAGGAAATTTCCAAGGACGTTCAGAGCGGTATTTATGCACAAAAACCATAGAAGGTCCATACATCAGCCTAGACTAAATTTTAAACCAGTCTGATACGATACGCTGGATCTCGAAACCAAGCAGATTGTAAAAGAGCCAAAGTTGGTCAAGCAAAACACTAAACCGTTTCGGCACACTGCAGAAAAGCTCCTTTGCACGATCAAGAGGGAAAACGACGGCGCACGGGATCTGATGCATCGATGTTCTACGATTGTGGAGACGGGAAATTTTTTGAAATGTATCATCAGCCAATTGTGTCGCTTCCGATTCCTGTTCCTCTATACGCAATCGTTAACGCGTTGGGCTGTGCGGAAATAGGTGCATGCTAGCGCCGCATTGGATTTATGCAATGCAGATATTTAACTTTATCACAGAGTTTGGGTCGTAGACACGGCAGATATACGAGGTGAAAGCGCCACCGAACCACTTGGCGACAACTACATCGCGCTTGCGATCTAGGAAAACAGTATGTGGGGGTTATTCTTTCTTTTGACTTTTATATATTGGCCACTCATAATCCTATTTACCCGACGCAAGGATCGAGCCAAAATGCCCCTCCGGATCTCCGAGTAACCCTTCATTCTCTGCTCAATTATATATTTTGCATTCTTCGTACGTAAGCAAAAATACAACAAACAACATATAATTCACAGAATATGTGTTAGTGTTGTTTGGATTCGCCAGCCCCGGCACGAGCCTAGGTAATGGCTGTGCCAAAGAGTTTTGTAGTTACCTATCTAGGTACATACGCCAGCGATATAGCATATGCAATGCACCATCTTGTTTAGCTGGTATTGTCCCACCAACTGGCCTGTACGTTTGATGGGGGGTGGATGGTCATGGAGATGACATCGCGTAACCAGATGATTCAGATTTGTGTCCACTTTCGGCAAGACTAACAACACAGCGCAAACTTTCCCTCGTATTGCTTGGCACGAGTATATAATGAGGGCCTCCCCAGCACCCTCTTTCTTCATCAGCTCTCTTCGCCAATTGGCTTAGATCAAGTGTAGTATCTGTTCTTTTCAGTTTAATATCTGAAATATCGTCCACGCGACGATATCGGTTATTAATATTATTTTTATAGTTCGGATGAGATCCTCTTGGCTTGCCAATGTTCTCTCCACCGTGTCTCCGGTATTGCACTGTCTCTGGATGATGCGAAATCTCTTTTCCATGGTTGTCTTCGTGTTATCGAAGCTTTCATAGAAAATAGCCAACATAGCCCTTTCTTTCTCAGCTGTGAGATGTATGGGACTCTAGATCTGAAATCTTAGCCCTTCCTTATAAGTTAAGTGACTCTTGCTAGCTCTTGGCTAACTCGGCTTAATAGGTGCGTGCACGCCCAACTGAACCCCGGTAAATCTGTCATGATTATATTTCTTCAATAGGTGCCGAAATATGTATCGTGGAACAAGCTGAAGCATGCATTCCATCTTTGAAATGTCTTTGAATCCGCTATACAGATTTTAGAGCGGGTGATCACGTGAGACGGCCCTAGGGGGTGGGGCACAAGTCAAGTCATTTCACCCATCTTCCAGACTCCTCTCCTATCAACTTCGCAAATCAAAAATTTCCAATTGGTAAATCAGCCTCATCTCAGGCCCGTTGCTAAATTTGCTTGTTCGATTCAAAGATATTTCAAAGATGGAATACACTGCGTTGATTTCCTTCCCTTTGAATACTAGTCAAGAGATCGGGCTCCTGAAGGTCCGAGGATTATCCATTTCTTAACCCTCATCTGGAATGACATCTGCAACATTCAAGTCGAATCTATTTCAAAGTTCTAAATCTGTGAAATTCTGTCACGCACAATTCGAAATTCGTCCAATTTATCATACTCTAGATATTTTACGGGATTTTAAAAAAGGATTAATGGATCTAGTTATCCAACAACCAATATACCATCATATCAAATAACTTCACTCGCTAGGCCGACTTCTTATTTTCAAATAAACTGACGGCGCGACATCAGACTGCAACGTCGCCACTCCCACCAGAACCACGTATAGAACCCTTCAAAAGCATGTCACCTCCTTACGCCACATACCGATAAACTCGATCTTACACCCTCGCATATTCTGTCTGCACCTCCTCCACATACCCCAAAACCATCTAGGCTTCTAATATGCGCTGAGCGCCAACTTGATAACCCCCCTTCGCTCAAACCACGGAACTTCAAACGTCAGAAAAAGCAAAATGAGTCCAAAGTTACCGGCTTTTGGATCTATGCGAGAAAAACTAGGTCAGCTATTGCCAATTGTAGCGTTGGGAGATCGGGCAGCTTTACGTATAACCTGAGGTCTAGGATCCCGCTGGAATTGCTTCCCGTCTCGATCCTGGTCCTCGAGTTTGACAATTCGTCGCAGAAAAAAAGGCAATGTATATTTGATTCTTTCGAAACAGAGTGGACCCCGAACCCCTCGGTTCGGGACTGACATGCCCTAGGATTTCGCTCTTTAGAGGCGCACCTGACGGTTTTTTTAAAATGTTGTTTTTTGCCAGCGGGTTCTTCGCACTCAGCATAGTTTTCGGCACTATAAACACACATTATTCGACAACTAAGTTATGAGATAAAGATCTTCTGATCAACCTGTGAGATGATAAATTAAATTACGCGATATCCCTAAGGGTTTAAGTTCTCAAGTACTCAAATAGGTGCATGTGTGGATATTATCGTTCGGGGAGGAGATCACACCCTGTAACTAGGTAATTATATATACTTAAGTCGATAGCGGAGCTCTAAGTACGCCCTGGTTAGTTATGATGTTGCTCTTGAATTCTTTAGAAACACTCTTCCGAGTCTGCAACACAAAACTACACTCTTCCATCAGTCTCTGCTCCAACTCCAATTGGCAATAAGCCTACGATGTCGACATCAATGAAGCCCAATGACATTCTATACGATGACCTCTATGAGCTAAAGTCTGGTAGATGGGTCCTGAAACCCAATTTTCCAAGGTTATCCGGCATAGGTACTCGTGCATTTTGGAATGATCCTATTTTTGAGTACAAAGGGTTTGCAATCAAATATTTCGTTGGGCCTCGAGAAATAGAAATGGCGGAGCTCGCAGGGGACTGTGGAGTTAAAGTTCATGGGCATGTCGTGAGATTCGACGTCCCACCCGACAACCAACCTCGCGAAGTGGGTTTCGTTATGGAGATTGCGCGGCCCCTCGTTGACTACATCAAGACGATTAAGGATGAATCCGAAAAGCACCGAATCAAAGAAGAAATGATCGCCGTTCTGGAAGAGCTACATACGAGATACAATATGGTTCACGGAGACGTAAAACCACTCAATTTTGTTATATGCAAAGACGGAAAAATACGCCTGTGCGATTTTGAATGCGCGCGGCCGGTAGACGAAAAAACCGAGGTTTGGGAATTCTTGTGTCACGAATCGGAAATCACAACCTCGACTGATCGATATCACAACAAAACACGCTATCATTATGTACCACCCACGAAAGATGATGACTGGTACGCATTGGCCATATCTATCTGGGAGTTGTATACTGGCAAAGTGCCGTTTGATACAATTGAATCTGGAGAGGATATGCGATCACATCATAAGACGGGTCAAACGGTGGACTTGATGGAGGTGAAAGATGATGCGACAAGAGAATGGATAAGAAGAATTCTCAGAAAGGGGGGCGCTTCAGTGTAGAGCTACGCCCTCGTCTAGGACATTCCAGTTCCCATTTGTTTCCCTCTTTCTTTTTCGCTTTGAATTTGTTGTTAAAACTCATTGATGTATCGATATCCATCCAGTTGTATTCAGAACAGGCTTCGGAAGAAGAAGCAGGGGATTGATAGCCGTTCGGGATGATACGGTATAGTCGGATACTAATGAAATTCGGCTTGTGTGGAACATCCACTCAGCTAAGTCCTTATCATGGTCTAGATCTACCTTGTGTTAGGATGTATTTCAGAGGCGTGAGACGGTTTTCTGAAACTACAATACGAATTGTCATGCGGTTTTTTATTGGTTAAGTAATACAAGTTATCCAAATATTCTGCTGTTGGGATGGCCTTTAATAGTCTAGGAAAGTTCCTAATAGTATACTATCTGCGGATATACCCTGTCTCATACTAAGACTCGTCTTCCTATCCCCAGCTTTTTTAGTTGTACCCGGGGGAGGTCGCATTGCTGCAGGGAAGTACTTTAGAGACCTTCCTTTCCGTCGGGCATAGCGCCCTATAGTCTTTAGGCTCTATATTGATAATATTCACACAATAGTTCCTGTCTTGAGTATTGTAGTACAGTTTGGTCCTGGGACCTACGATACTAGACGGCATACCACCTGTCCTTGCCGATAAAAGGTTATCTCCCCCGCCCACTACTACGGTAACCTCGTTGCTGGTATTATCTTTCTGCCGCCTCGTGAAGCACTGTTCCGTCGACGTTATAATTAGCCACTCTATCTTCCATCATCGCCTTCTCTATTTTTATGTGGCATCTATGTTCTGGGACAGCAGTTTCAAGCGTATCGAAAGTGATCCTACGGAGCTTATCTTCGAGTTCTGCTGCAGATCTCTTTCACCATTCACCCGTAAATTTCCGAGCCCTGGGCCAATTTGAATGATCTTCTGTAAAAAGCTTCCATAAAAAAAAAGGTTTACAGGCTGTAGACCTGTAGAGCTGCCTTTTAAGTCCGAGGCATTGGGGGCCCGGTTCCTCCACGCATCGATAGACTAGCGTCCGGTGCGATAGACCGAAGGTTAAGGGCACACCCAGGACGCGGACGGCGCTTCAACTTAGGGCTGTGTTGACGTCATTACGAAGTGTCCAAAGGTAGTTTCCCTCGCCTGGGGTTTCTGCAACTATAAAAGGGCCTCTTTTCCTCCAATCCTGTCTCATCCTTCTTCCTTCCCTCCCTAGCTCTCTTCGCCTTTTGGTGAGTCGCCCACAACAGCCCCCCCAGGAACCACTATCGCTGACATCTCACCCCTCCTGGACAGGCTTAGATCAAGTGTAGTATCTGTTCTTTTCAGCTTAATCTCTGGAATACGCCCAACATTGGGTGGATTTAAGATTAAAATTATTTTTGTCTCTTGCTACGAGGAGCCTCTAAGCTTGCTTACGCGCCTGTTTCACTGTGTCCCTGGTATTTGCACTGTCTCCAGGTGATGCGAACTTTGTTTCCTTTCTCCATGGGTTGCTTCGTTATATCGAAGCGGTTGTAGAGAGAGAAATTGATGAAGTCCATGTCCTCTTCTGCCAACATCTCACTTCTTGCATCGTTTCATAGCCCAACCACTCGCCTCTGTTCCACCCACCGTGCTACACCACGGCCCCGCTCCCGGATGCTATTCGCCACAGCCGCAAAGACTAACATAATATATATAACATTACAAACACAATTTTTCTGTGCCCGGTCAGTCTAATCAGTGGAAAGTATGGGTACCTAGCGGTGAATGGCATATTGGTTTCGTATAATAAAGTAAAATGATTCAGTGAAGAAAACTACAGCGGCTATACAACTGTATTAAGCGATTCTTAGCCGTAAAGTCTAAATATTTATTTACACATGAACGGTCTGATATGAGACTGGTTTAAGAGACCAGTCTGATAGCTTTTTTAGTAGATAGAAGAATCTGTGTACCCCGCACGACTAATTTATTCCATGCTCATGCCTCCCGGGCCCTGCTAACCATTGCCTATATTTCAATTGAAAACCAACTTCATTTCAAAAAAACCGATCTTTGGGCTACGGTCAACATGAATCCGCCACATATAAAGGCAAACCTTGGACTTTTAGAAATACCTAGTCTTTGACACAACTGCATGTTTAAGTAGTCGCCTTGAATATAGTTAAGTATACCTGGCGATCTCTGAACCCAATCGCAATACATAATCTTCCTCCCGCCTTTTGGAACGGTACAGAGCTATAGCTAGCGCTAGTGTAGCATAGCTGAGATAGTATTTCCCCGATATGAAGCGGCCAGGGCCCCAACATTCAGCGGGCCGTCTGATAGCCTTCGCTGTAGCATTTTTCCCTTGTAGTAATACCCTAGCTTTATCCTTCAGCGAGGAAAGTATTTAATTGCCCATACAATCACGATAATTCCTCCTCATCTGTGCCATCGATCATCATCTCTTTTGAGCACCCTGGCAGCCCCCAGTTTCACCATGTCTGATATCACCATCCACACCGACGGCGAGCCAAACCAACGCCATTACGTCTCTAACTGTGCCTTCTTAAATCAACTATCTCGTGGCAGCGGCGAAATACGACGGCAGATTGCAGCCGCGGCCGACGCGAATCGAATGCGGGACGAGAACAGATACCATCTAGCCAGACAGAGGGATGTGGCAACGGCTAGCTTGCTCGATACGCTGGCTCGATTGCTTGTCGCGCGTCCCGACGAGGCTGTTGCAGTCGCAGTCTTTTGGACAACCAATGAGAAGATTTGGCTGGTGGCGGCTATCAACTCCGGGGAGGACACAGATTGCATAGTTCCTGCTGACCCGGAGATTCTAACACCAAAGTGAGTTGTCATGATATCTTCGCTTTCACGGGGGGCTATTACAATATCCCGAATATATCAACCGTGATCTGACAACCTTAGCTTTCGTGAATGGCAATGTCAGCGCGTGGAGAAGCACGCCAATACCATACTCCAATTCTCGCGCGACTATCTCCTAGCACCGAAGGGGGATGCTCGAGAGGAAATCTTGCGGAAGTTTCGTTTCGCACAAATGGATTATAGCCTGGCAAAGATTTCTGCCTTTTTTGATCGTATCCGAGTCATCTTAGACGGCCTTCGCGTCATTGAAAAACACTTTTTCACACCTAAATATCTCGAAGAGCCGTCTGAAGAGGAAGTTGAGTACTTCGTTGACGAGCTACACGAATGGGATATCGTAAAGGATGAATGCCTCCCACACAAACTAGGTGACATATATCTGAACTCAGAGTATACGTCCCAGTTTGTCCGAGAAAAACTGGAGTCTGGAAACGATTTGGGACTGGAGAAACTCACATCTGAAAACCTCTACATTTGGCACGAACTCTTTATGTGCACGTTCGAAAACGCCATAATTTGTTTGAAAAGGTGTCATGAGATCAAGAGCGAAGGTGATGAGTCCCGTTACCACGACGTAATGCGTGTACTTTGCATATACTTGGAGTATATCGTCGCATTCACCCATAACTCAAATCTATTCCGTCAGTACGTGGGGCTCATCACCAAGTTAGCTGCCAAGCGTGAGGCGTATACGAAGCATCAGACAGGATTTCCGACTCTTGAGCGTGTACATGTTCTAGATGACGCAAACTCTCGAGGAAAGAATGAAACCTGGGACGGCCGGAAGGGAAAGGCGGGCAACATCGGTTCGAAAACTCGACACGTTTTACGAAAGTTCTTTTCTGCTCCAAAGTTGATGTTGTCAACCTTTAGTCAAAAGCTTGGGGTTCATGCGAACGCAAATACCGATGGAAAACGAAAGCCCTCGAGATCAGGCCACCGTACCGAGAAGGCAGGTCAAAAGCTTAAGACACAAAATGGCTTTTTCTGGAGTTGCTACCTCCTAGCGGCAATGTACCAAAGCCCAGAAAATTTTCTCGATGGTGTCGTAAAGCAGGAAAGGTCAGTGAGAAAGCAGATCACTCTAGAGGTCATTCGGCTAGGCGGGAACATCCCCAGCACTTGCCGCGGTGAAAAACTCGAGTATAGTCTTTACAGGTTCCTCTACCTTGGCTACCTCTCTCCCGTCGAAATTTCGATAAGAGTCCAGAAGTTTCTGAGACTCCTACACACTGTTATCCCGGATCCGCAAGCCTGTCAACACCTTCTGTCAACATTAAATAGTAACAATCCAGTCATCACACCCGTTTACCACGCCGAAGTTATCCTTCTCGCAGGCTTCGGGTCGTGTCGAGCTCTACCATGTCCTTATATTGGCATATCTCGCCCCCCTTGCGCAATCTGTGAGTACATCATTTTGCAACAGAAGAAAATAGATTGCAGAGATGGCTCTGGCAAGGTTTATCCTGTGCCTCTTCCTGACGGAATATCTATGAAGAATAGACGGTCAACTGTTGATTCGATACAAATTTTAACCGCAAAGGTCATTGAAGACATAAGGGCCTGGCAAATGGAGCAGGAGCAATGACGTGGGAATTCACCAGAGATATAACGCCATTCTAGCTTTCTACGGGATCAAGCGCCCAAATTTCTGACGGACTTCAGAATTGAAAATATCGAGGATGGGCGAGAGGGAAATGAACTATAGAACCTACCAGTGGCAAACTACTTCAGTGCTTAAATATAGCCAGAGTATTATTGTTAGGTGCCTAGCCAAGACAATCGATCTAAGTTCCCACCACGACCCCGCCCTATAGACATCAAGATAAAAAATTTCCGGCATCACGTAAAGTAGAGTAAATTCCGTAATCACAACGTCAAGCATTGTATACCTATTAGCGGGCCTGTCGTTTGCAACTCTTGAACATACCTGCATATTGACACCGTTTATCTTTGTATCTCTTACTGAATAAAATCCGCTCAAACGTTCGTACAGCCAGGTAGTTACTCCACTACGTTATGAGTTGACCATAACATTTATAATATTAAATAGAATTAATGTCATATACCGAAAGATGTCCTTGAGCGCTATTCCTAAAGCATGAACGGTCCACAGCCGCCTCATCGCAAAGGGATCCAGATCTGACCAGGTAGTATTGTGAAGCCCTAGCTGGCCGAGGCCACTCACTGACGAAGTTCGTTAAAACCAAACCGTGACTATAACCAGCGCCCCCAGTTAGTCTAGGAATGTTTAGACGTCTATTTTATTTTACCGAAATCGAAGTAGAGGATGATCATTATCCGATTTGGGGGCTGCCCGCTTCAGGAATTCTGCTGTCCCTATTCCAGCTTACTCATACAAAGAGCGCAACACAAGAAATGCAACAAAGGATTTGTGTTGTGGCGGATTGATCGAGGACAACACAAGTCTGGATGCGAGGCTGATAGCATGAGTCGAGGCTCGAGGTAGACTTGGGACAATATTTCTAGATTTACGAGACCAGCTTGGGACTGATATCATCAAATTGGTCTAGCCTTGCAAATTATTGCATACAGAAGAAACATTTCCTTGCATCAAACACGTTTATCCGTGTATGGGAGACATTGGCAATTTTGTTAACTGGCAAGGTTGTGCACAATTTTTTTGGTACTTTATAGACGGCATAGTAGCCGAAGAGAGGCATGTTACATTGGGGACAGTTTCAGCACGATAGTTGAATACTGAGTACGTATAAACTTCGCCATAGCCCCGGTAAACTTTCAACGGCGTAGCCCGCAAATCATCGTCTTCAATTCAAAACCCCGTCTAAACTACCCCGGCGCTTTTCAAATTTTCAGCACAATGAAGCGGCGCCGCATTTCTTCGGATTGCTAGTCCCGTTCAAGCAGGTACCTTTTCTAGCTAGACTGCCACGGCGTCCTGGGTCGCTTTTATGCGCAGGGGCAAAGTTTAAGTCCGATTCGGTTAGCAGAGCCCGCCCTGCATGTGTGTTTGGTCTCAGGGTGGACCTCAGACACCTAGAACATTGGTGGAAACCACCACTGGCTTTCATGCCGCCGCCCTGAGTTACCGATACGGAAGTAACCAAGATCACGAAGGTCAGAGACCAGCTAACTAGCACGAAACCTGGCCTGTGAGTCTGTGACGGTGGCTTCTATCGCTCATAAATCACGACACACTATAGCTAAAACCATTAGCATTGTTTGACAGTCAACTCGACGCATATGCGCATTGGTTTCATGCGGGCTACGTGCGGCAAAAATTTGCGATAGTTAAAATATTCACCTGGTATATAAAGCGTCACAATTGCTACCGTGTATATCAGTATTCTCACTTTCGCTAATAGTCTTGTATTATATCATACCTCTCTCTTTAAAACTTTCCTTTATCTTGTAATTCTCAACGCAAATATGGCAGGCTGGTCCTCCTTGAAATATGTCTTGGTCGCATCGAGCATCTTTAGCATAACGAATGCGCGCCCCGCAGAGGGTCCGCTTCGTGGTGAGCAGAAGCTCCAAAACAGATATTACTACGCTAAAAACAATAACTACTACGCCTACCAGAATGACGCAGAACGCCCAACCCCCACAACCATCAAATATGAGCATAAAGCTTCTGCCACGCGTGCAAGGCCGACGCGGTCCCCAACTTTGAGAGCAGCAGCTGCTTCTCCAACAAGCACCAGCACTGCCAAACCTAAAGAAGACGGAGAATATGACCCCACAAGTCTTAAACGCTTTAGCGGGTCATATGGCAGTGATCCCAAGGGCCCCATTATTGTAACTGGCGTGCAAAATGGACAAACTGCTGTGCGAAAGGAAATCAGAGATTTGATCAAGAATCCTACTGAGTTCAGTCTGTTCATAATGGCTTTGTACAGGATGCAAAAACAGCCGCAGAGTATGGAAACATCATATTATGGCCTCTCGGGCATCCACGGCGCCCCTTTCAAACCATGGTAAGTATATATATTAGGTTTTTAAATGATATTTATAATGGACTACAATTAATTCTGATTCCATAATATAGGGGTGGCATTGATCTCGTTGAAGGCGGAAATCCAGAATGGGGTTTCTGCCCTCATCATGACGTCTTGTTTCTGCCATGGCATCGACCATACATGGCGCTTTTCGAGCAGACGATATGGAAGCACGCTAGCGACATCGTCGATGAGATTCCTGACGGCCCCAAGAAAGAGAAATTTAAGGCTGTTCTCCCTGGTTTGCGTCTCCCATACTGGGATTGGGCGGCTGACGGTAGCATCCCAGAGGAGATCTGCCAGCAGAATTTCATCCAAATTGAAAGTGTTCGGTACGATAAGGAGAGCATACAGAATCCGCTCTTTTCGTACTGGTTCAGTGATCTGTCGGAGTTCAAGAACTACCCCTGGGGCGATGTAAAGGAAACCATTCGCTTCCCTGCAAAATTCGGAACCCCAGCCACGCATATCCGAGAAATCAATAGCGTTATGAAAGCGAACGAAGGTGCATGGAGAGACCGGATTTATCAGGTTTTGACGGGGTATAAGACGTTCACTAGCATGGCTTCTACGGGGTACGACCCGGCCAACGGATTCCAATTCGAGTCATTCGAAGGTGTTCACGGGACGGTTCATTTCGCTGTCGGTCAGAACTTAGAGGATAGCGGCATGGGCAAGGGCTCTGGTGATAACGCTGATGGTCCTGTAATGATGGGACACATGAATCCTCCCGTATATTCTGCCTTCGATCCCATTTCGTGGCTACACCACGTCAACGTCGACCGCATCTTCTCGATTTGGCAGACCCTTAACCCAGATGCATACAAGTTCTCGGGTAGCACAAGGATGTCAACCTGGATTCTCCCTGCTGGTACTTTCGTTGATGAGAAAACCCCTCTTTATCCCTTTCGAAAATCTGCAGATACCTTTTACACCGGAGCCGACGTTGAGGATCTGAAGAAATTCGGGTACTCGTATCCTGAAACCGATAGCGGCAGCGCTAAAGACACGATGATTGCCATCAACAAGCTTTATGGCGCTCGAACACCTGCATTTGCCATTAAAAACGCCAAGGATTCTTCCCGCCGACAGAAACGTCAGGCTGCTGATCCAGTCGCTTCCGTTGTTGATAATGGTAACAAATATACCGACTGGATCATCAACATCGAAGTTAACAACGGCGCTGAGTACGGAACTTTTGGAATCAACGCCTTCCTCGGAGAGCCTTCTGCAAACAGCTCTGCAAAGTGGATCACGGACCCGAATTCAGTTGGCTCCCATGGTGTTCTGACTAAATTTAGCAACAAGGTTAATGAACTTGTTACTGGTACTATTCCCCTAACAGCAGCTCTGCTTAAAAGGGTCGAGTCCAAGGAACTGGAAAGCCTCCGCCCGGAGATTGTTGTCCCCTATCTTCTCAAGAACTTGAAGTTGAAGGTCAGGACCGCGGTCAATGGAATCGTTGAAGACCTAAAGGAAGTAAAAGATCTCAAAATACAAATTGTGGCAGGAGAGGTGACCTTACCAAAAGACATCCAGACTGCACCAACATATGGTGACTATAAGAGCAAAATCGACTGGATCGACGTCCGCGCTGGGAAACTTACCCCTGCGGCTCAGTGAATATGACTATTCATCACGAAGCGCTAAATTTTCTATATTAATATTTTGCTGCGCTTTTTACGATTGTACATAAGTAATGGAACCGAGCCTTGAAGGCCTTTGAATATATATACACATCGCATAGCTTTCGCTACCCCTATATATTGTCTATTCATATGCATCCTCATCGTGAACATTTATAAGGGGTAATCTGTCAATATATGTTGATTATGGTGTTTTAATCGAACACGGTCAAATATTGATCGTGATATAATGACAATACTTAGAAAGGTTTAGGAGGTCAAATCGTTCAAGGCTCGGTCTCACCAACCAAGAGCATTGGACTACTGTCACGCTATACTGGGGATACTCTAAAGTCATGATTACCACCAAATATAGAAATAGTTCGATTTCCACTACAGTTAGAGAACAGTCTAAGCATTCTGTTTAAAGGTTTGGGGCGAAATAATGGTAGCTACATATCTAGGAATATATAAAAACGAGAGTTTTAAGAGAAAGAGCGAGGAGGGAGCGAGATATATAACGCAGCAACACTTTAGCGCATGTAATTGCTAAATACTTTGAGGTTTCGGTTTAATGAAAACCAAGTATTTCAAAACGAAGGTCTCCAGGGGAAACGCGACAATCGACGAAGAAAATAAAAATGACAAGTTCCAAGAGATATTTAGAAGCAACAGGAAAGAAGTAAATTATTCAGCTTGAGTCGGGTCTGATATGTCGCTTGCCAAAGGGTGGGTTTTGTTCGGATTTGAAGCTTAACCCCACTACTAGCTTTCGAAGTTGCCATAGATATAATCAAAAACTTGAAAACTTCGACTAGCACCTATCGCCCGCGACTTTCACGTAATAACCCGTAGTATCAGCCCAATACCCTCTGGTCCACCTATTGATGTCCAAAGGTTCGCTCCAGTAACACTTTTCAGCAATGGTTTTTGCCGCATCACCGATCCTCTTGCAAGGGACCCCAACGCTCTTCTGCAGGTTGGAGAATATATTCATCAATCAGCAATGATAGATCAAAAGTTTCTTTTCTTATAGCACACTTTTCAACAAAGCGTCAACTGACCTTGCCACAGAGGTAAATAGCGTTACCCCAAGAGCAGCTAACACGAGTGCATTCCTGCACAGCTGAATGACCGCAACTGTTATATATTAAGTGAAGTGTTAGACGATCAATGTATTATTCCGTCTGGGAGCTAAACAGCTCTAGAATCAGCGGAAATTCCAAAATTGAACGGCTTACGCAGCATTTCCAAGATTCTGGAGGTATGGGACATTGTAGGCAAGAAGTTGTTTCCAGGCAGCATCCCAGTCCCCTGCCTGCCAGCAAGTCGGGCTGCCCTGGAAGTAGCGGGCCTCAATGGAGCGTTTCTAAGCGATATTATTCCGAAATTTAGCCCCATCTATCTTAACTTGTGGGTATTTGGACGCGGTGGAACTCAAGACAAACCTCGGTATCAGGATTCGCGAGGGGATCCCAGTTGGGATACACCTCTTTGATTTTGGGAATCAATTCCTACATATCGTTACATATATTAGCATGACAGTTGTTTTTAAATTGGAATATAATATTTGGATAAGAGATACCTCAAGCGTTCCAGTCAGATTGAGTTCTGGTCCACCTGGCACAATAGATCCAGTGATTGTCAAAACGTTCGTCACAGAGCTTGGATCAGTCGCGGCTGGAGCACCAGAGGCTGGAGAAAGCAGGGCAACCAAGCCTAAGATGACGGAAGTAGAGACCTTCATTTCGACGATAGGTTTCTTTTGGCCTATATATATAGAAATATCTAAAATCGATGAGAGCGAGATGTCAGAGACTGTTTAGGGTATTGGCTATCAGAAAGATGTGTCTTATGAATGCTGAATGGGATGCCAGTGAGTAGAATTATCATCTCTTAGGGGCATGGAGGCCTCTTTATATAGACTTTTTGACTGGTTCAATATCGAAGTATCGAGATATGATATGGCAGCATATTGGTACGATCAATACCGCGTGGATGCACAAGTCGGGTAATCTAGAAGTATACCACCGGAGCTCATGCTATCGCAGTCGCTTTTGGTTATAATCTTGGTCTCTCCTATCGTTCCATCCATAATAAGGTCACAATTAATTACGTGTGCTAGCATGTCTCCGGACATACCCGAAGTTATCTCGAAGGAAAGAATCAAATAATTATTTTAGGAGACGTGGCACTCTTGTATAGAGCGACAGGGAGCAGGCCCTAGCATCTCAAGCCTAGACATCTGGCATGGTATCAAGCGCACAGTTAGTAAACATAGATATAATTCAAACCCTTGAATCGACTACTATGATATTTCATCAAGATGAATAGTTTTTAAGAATAAAGTCTAACGACAGCTATTTTAGCAAAACCTACACCGCGCCATGAAACCCCAATGTAGCTAGTAGGATTTTTGTAGAAGAAATAGCTAGTTAGTGGATTTGCAGAGCTGGAAACGAGCTCGCTTTCTAGATGAACGTAGGGCAACTGTATATCAGTACGTAATTTACTTGGCTATAGTGCCGGAAACCCAATTCTCGGCGCGATGTTTCTGCAGAGCGGGATGCAGGATTAAATAATTGCATGCATACATATGAATATGTACCACAAGCATCTTTTCTGAGTCTAGAACAAACCACATCCCATGTGTCGGTCCCACGGAACCAATGAAACCTCAGGAAGATAAACACATGTAGTTAGATGCGCAGCAATTTCGAAACGGGCCGAGGCCGACTGAAACTAGTTGGCGGGAATATATGGCTAATTGGAATAAGATCGTATTCGTATCTTGGTCATCGACGCGCGGATTCACCGCCCCAATGTGCAACGTTAACAGTGGCATGCTAACAACATCAATACATTCATGATCTATATATCAGCTGATGAAGTGGTCTCGATACCGAACCAGTCTCGGCACAAGGTAGGTCCTACTGCGTGGCGTAGAGCTCAACACTTTACTAGGCTTTGACTATGGGGTTTGATCAAGTTGTAAATCTCTGTAGAGTTCAGTCGCGAGAATGAAGATTGAAATGCCGATTCAATGGACTCAACTTGTCTCGTAGCTATAGAAAAGACCTGACGGAAGGTCATAGTTTCATATCTGCAGACCTACTAGCACGTGCAGCAGGTAGAAGGTTTCTTCACTAACTCGTCCGGACTGCTCAGCCTCCTCCATCTTTTCAAGGTCTCCTACCGAAGCTTATTCTCGAAACATGTTAACAAAAGATCACTATCGCATGTTACAAGCATTTACGCATACATAGAGGGGGCGCAGTTCGGATCGGAGGTGAGAATCCGAAGCTTAGTTGAAATCAAACTTGCGAAACACATGTTTAGGAGAGAGCAAGGTTGCGAAGCTCGGAGGAGCCGGAAGGGTGGTTCCATCAAGTAGTCGTGATACAAGATACCCCACCATGAACTCCGATGAGCATTTCGACGCAGTATCTAGTGCGGGAATCATCGCTAGACGCTCAAGCGCGGCACAGTTGACCGACTTCATTTTTTCTGAACACCTTAATTTAGCCGAAAGCGCCTGCGACGTGTGGGTTACAGCGGCATACACCCCCTCAAAGTAACTCGGGCATACATTATATAGCGATACACCGATATATTTACTAAATAGTCCCTCGTACTAAGGAAAAAATCATAAGGCATGACATGAAATAATATTCCCGTGCACACGTGGGGGACATACGGAAGGTGGGCAGGATCACATATGCAGCCCTCAGAAAAGCCATACGGATTTGATGCGTCCGCTCCATGACTCTTTCCAGTGCAAGACAATTTTGAAAAATCTTTTTACCTCCGCTCGGATCCATGGAGCAAATACATGCCAAATATTGCTACATTTCTGTATAGAATAAGTATAGAAGTCCGCTCCGACAACGCCTAGGCCGGGATAAATGAACCGGAAGAAAACGAAACGATAGCTAGAAATTTAATTACCTTAGAACTGTTTTCGTCATATGTGGTCGTTTTCCTTGAACCTACGAGTAGATCGGCACGTTACCTTCCGATATTCCGCATGGCGGCTTGTGCAGCTGCAAGCATATGTGATAGAACAGTGCACCTTGTTGAAATATTTCGGCAGGAAAAAGGGTGTCACCTACGGAGGAGCGTATTCTTACATGAAGTCGTTGCCATGGGTTATACTAGTTGACTCGTTAATAATTCCTGCCTTTATTGCTAGATAGGATATGGCCATATTGCCTGAGTTCAGTATCCAAAATTTAAAACTGGGTGGTGTATGAACTACGTACTGCCACATGCTGGCCGATCTCATAAATATTACAAGTGTGCGCAATATGCTAAGACATATAAAAGTAATAATAAATAAACCAAATCTCGAGAAGAATAAATCGCAGTCAATATACAAATGGGCATGATGTCCGGTTGCCTGGCACTGGATCGAGCCCTGCCGCATCGCTAACAAAGACCGAACCGGCTAGCCAATAGGAGGCCGCAGACCTACAACGTAAACAACACAGCCGCAACATTATTACAGAAGCCGTCACAAAGCTGCAAGGTTCTAGAATTCTCCCGGTAACCTACTCACGTGCTGCTCATAGGGTCTGGAATACAGTATAATTTATTCAGATCATTAGTGATTTGCTTGAACAAACAAGTTGCACGTGCGCCTAAACATATATTTATGGCTAAATTATAACCACTCCCTTCTGGAGCCGCGGCCAGAGACTGAACCCCGTTTCCATAGCATCGGCGATATATGATGCCTCATAGTATGCCGAAGGATTTCTGCTCAATATACGCAGTGATGCCGGGGTAAATCCCTACCTTTGGGTACTTTCCTGGGACTGCTTCCGAGCGTAGAGAATTTTAAAAACTAAGTACGCCGTCTTAGTTCCTTTCAAATTGTCATTTATACTGTTTTAAGTTCCTTTTTTCTATAAACCCCGCACGGTAAGCAAAGAAACTACCTACAGGTAGGTACCCAGGCTATAGGCATGTCGGCATGCAGAGCGGATATATATTAGGCGACACAACACCTATATACGTAACCCAACAGCGTTTCAACCAGTGAAATGCGATTGCTGAAAAATCTGTGTGCGTACACCGGAGGGATGCGGCAGCGACTAAGTACTTTTCAGATGAAACTATAGATGCTTGCTTAATGCCCTTTTCATTATTTCTTAAAGAAAGTATTAAAGCGATCGCATCTCAAATAAAATATCTCTTGAAAGGTACTACGGAAAGCCTAGGTTGCACGCCGCCCGACACAACTCTTTAATATATATTTAGAGGCTTCACTCGTTTTTTTCAACTTCTTAGGCACATATCCCCGTGTATATACATGCCCGGTAGCATGGGCTTTGCGTTGAAAGCTGTGCAAAACTGGACTGTTCAATCCAAAACCCTATACTCGCGTCGCAATATTATAGCGCCCGACCGAAATTATACATTAATATAGAAAACAAAAACAGATCCTAGTCTCGTAAACAGATTCCAAAGATATCTGGCTCCATTGTTTGGCCCAAGTAAAATGACCCCTAACTACGTCGTATAACGATCCGTAATTGATGCACCGTGCCAAATATTCATGCCACCCCCCCATTAATAATATTAATGCCAACCTCTCACCAAACGACCTATCTTCCGGTCTCGAGCACCCCAGGCGCGTCATTATCAGGTCCAATTCCTCCCCAATTCTCTGGTGCCGATTCCTTGCTGACTGGTAAAATAGGTAAATCGCGTTTTCGACTTCTGAGGCGAAATATGATGTATAAAGAGATAAAAAGCGATATGACAGGCACTGCGATCCCAACCGCAATGCCTACAATAGCACCGGTGCTTAGCTTGGAGCTCCCGCCTGATCTTGAGGTATCAGTTGGGGTTTCGCTGGGTGTGGTACTGGGACTCGATCGTGACTGAGTAGATGATACCGCTGTCGATGTAGCGTCCGAAGAAGTTTGAGTGACGGAGGGGCGAGGGGGTGACCTAGAGCTGGCAGGTGTTGTGGTTGTCGCAGCTGAGGTAAGTGCGGTCGCGCTCCAGGTTGTAGAAATAGACAAGGTAACCCCTACCCCGGCGCATAGATCCACAATAGCTTGGATGGTCTGTTCGATTTCTGCGACCTCACACATTGCTCCAGTGCAGGGTACAAGGAATTCGAGCATCATGGAGTCCTTGCATAGACAGGCGTAGTCTGTCGCTTGGCAATCCTCGCTTTGGAGGGCGCCGTAGGTACATGTTGACTATTTTTCTGTGGTATTAGCCTTTCACTTTTTGCCCTATTTTCTAATAAGCCCCCAATATTTTAATTCAAAGATAGTAGTATGAACAAAAAGATTATTTGATTGGGGAGTTTGAACTTCGGGGAGGCATAGAGCATGGGTCTCTATGACCCGCGCATACAACGAAAAATGGCAACTAATGAGAAAAGAAGAAAGAAGGGGGGGAAATATTATTGACCGCGCACCTAACATGCAAAGGATTCAAATAGTACCGTACGGTGTGAGAAGTACAAAAGCTCGCGGCGACTTGATATATATGTAAAGAAAGATACTCACTGCACATTGTGGGATCTGGCCTTCTTCAAATTGTCCCAACACACGAAAGATCGCGAAGGTCACCCAAAGGAATAATGACAGGCTTGTCAGCGTGCGCATAATTCGATTAGTCTTTTTATTTTGTATATGTTAGAGTAGTCGTGGATGATAGTTTTCACCAAACTTTTGTGGTTTCGGTGATCAATTACGGTCGAATCTTGCTGGTATTTAAGACATTTTGTAAAACCCTCAGCCTTCTTGGCTTGGAATTAATCATTTTGATGTTGCGCCAACATCTCATGATTCGAAGGTCTCTATCATAAGTGGGCTCTTCTATTGGTCAACTCTCCAGTGGTTTTTTCCCCGACCAATGGTATTGATTCGCTTGTTGGCGAGACTCAATATGGAAAACTGCCTTGGCTCAAGTTCGACTCCTTTGCGGCCCGATATTCTCACCGTAACCGGGCCGATAATCTGGCTATCATGATAAAATGAAAGCCTTTGGCGGGTGTGTATACTGGCTCTATCAATATACCAATTTAAACATTTCTCTTGGGCTCGGCTGTATTCACAGTGTACTGACATATTGCAAATTCAAATTTCTAGCCTCTTAATAACAGAATCAGACATTGGAAGCATTGTTGGTGCTGATGTGACTGTAGATAGCATATGTGAGCATGTAATCATAGTGTATACTAACCAAAAAGCGTATTTGGCCTCCCTCAATGAAAAATAGGACGTATATGCTGCTGCTTTACACTTGTTTAGTCGAGTTAGAAGCCAAAGCCAAAGCCAAACTTTAAGCGTAAGAATGCAATCCTAGGGCCTATACTTTGTGCGGAAGGTTTAGGTACGAGAAAATTAAAACTTAATGATGGAAGTAGATATTAAGGTACCTATATAATACTGAGAGCTAATTGCCGTGGGGGTTTTGGGAGTTTCCTATTAGGGTTTTGGTGCGCTTTTAAATTTTAGGGACCTCTTGTGCTTCGAAGACACCTTAAAGTCTTTTAATATGTTTTTTACTGCTGTGAAGTCTGATTTAAGACTGACTTGCATTTGATGGACATCCCGAAAATTGCACCCATTTACCCTATATTACTAGTCTAGATACAGCTCTTTATGCAACTTGATAGATGCGCTGCTAATATGGTCTCTTCTCATACATTCACCATATTCCCCCAATCGCGCCAACTAAATCATTAAATAGGAATAGCATCCATGGAAGCCGCCAAAATGAAATAAATGGCAATAGCGGCACAGACACCGTATATCTACTATGGCATAAAATATTATTAGAGCTAGTAAATAAGATGAATGAACAAGATCAGCTCTCGCTATCAACGGAAATTCTCCTCTCCACATTAAGTGGCGCACTTCGGCGCCGTACAAATAGCCTTGCACGCTAGAGGCTCAATTTCCGCGGATCGTCACATATCGGCTCATCTTTTATGTCTTTTCTTCGGTCAGATCGTACTACCGCAGGATTGATATAAATCTTTCCGTTTTTGAATAGTAGAACTGTAGTGTCCCTACTTGACTCTTGTTCCAAGTTAACCCGGCCGCTTTCGACAAGTATTTTGACTACTTCGATATGTAGTTGGCCCGCTGCGGCGGATAGTGGTGTAAATGGGCTATTATGATCCTTCTGATCGATATCTTGTGTGA
Organism: Orbilia blumenaviensis; assembly: GCA_036872755.1. Taxonomy (NCBI): domain Eukaryota; kingdom Fungi; phylum Ascomycota; class Orbiliomycetes; order Orbiliales; family Orbiliaceae; genus Orbilia; species Orbilia blumenaviensis. Next base: position 1,563,562 of record JAVHNS010000009.1, on the reverse strand, counting down.
GTGGGATCAAAGGCTCTACGAGAATGAGTTCCCCTGAGCGGGCAGCCAAATATATTAGTAAACTACTGCCAACCATCTCGTTTGCATTAGCGTTAGGGATTGCGCGGAATACAAGGTTTCGTTTATACGCCTTCATTTTCTCGTTAGATTTTTCGCAAGTAGCCGCCAGCCTGGCTAAAGCCCTGTTGACCAGAGAAACCGTATTACAGCCACAATTTCTAAGCGTATCTGTTATATCTAGTAAAACATCTGTAATAGCATAAGACACCTCTTTCCCCGCGGAATATTGCGATAGACGATCCCAGTCCTTGGTTATTGTTTCTATGAATAAACTCATATCCGATGGGAAAGACTTCTTTAGAGTTTCTTGATCAGACTCATAAAAATATGGGTTTGACTTTGCAATCAATTTATGCAGGGCACGTTTCTGCCTCGCAAAGATGTCGGTATCTAAGCGTTGCAGTTGGGCCTTTCTAGAAAATGTATGTAGTGCTGCTCCCTCGATATTTCTTACTTCAAAAGGGCCCCAGTGCTTTGATATTTCTTGAACCATATCTTCTGCATCATAGGCAATAGCTATTTCCATCATTCTACTCTCGCTATAAGGCGGACATTTGTGGGTTGAGAGGGACCTCAATAGATCAAATAATGGTATATCGTTATTTTTAATGGCTTCTCCTATCGGGAAACAATCCATGCTATAGTAAGGATTTGATCCCTCCCGCACTAAGTATTCGCAAACGAGTAGATGATTGTGTCTTGCAGCAAGCAATAAGGGGGTGTTTTTATTGTTATTTTTGACTCGTTCCAAAGGAACGCCTTTGCGACGGAATCTTTTAACGGCCTCGATATCGCCCCGCATAGCGGCCTTATATATATCGTATGGCCCGGGCTCCCTCCCCTTAGGGAATAGTGAGACCCTGTCTGAACGGCTGTGTAGGCGCCGAATATGATGATCCAATATCTTGGAAGAGGAAAATCCAACAGTCTGAGCATAGCATCCTGGAGTAGGGCACTTGAATGGTCGCTCGTGCTCTCGGATATGATGGTCCCGTTTCTCACTGCTGCTGAATCCATTGGCGAAAAGTATGCATTTCGGGTTTGGGCATTTGTAGCGCAAAACACCGTGGAGGCCGTAGAATACCTCGTCTTGTGCGTTATCCAAGTCGTTTTGGACAATAGATTCAATTATAGCCCGAATGCGGGTGACTTGTTGGGCGAGCTTAGATTCTTGGACCCCAAGTTCCCAGCACTCGTTGACTTTCGATAGAACATCATTTTGGGCAAACGTCCCAATTCTGTCTTGACCTTCAATGCTCGGCAGCTGCGATGCGGGCTGAAATAGAGAAATCAAAGGTTCCGCATATCGTATAACACTGTCGATAAGGTTGTTTGAAATATCGGATGGTGTGCTAAGGGCCGATCGGAAGTGATGATACCAGAAGGCACAAGCATAATCATGAAGTGCGTAGTAGCCACCTACGGCCTGATCACGAATTTCCGTATCTACTAAGTGGCTTTCGAAGGGGTGTGATAGTAAATACTGCGAAAAATAAATAGCCGCTTGCGCATGTTCCTTGAATACTTTAAGGCGTCCCGTCTGTATTAGATAGCTGCTTTCCTGTCAATTGGATGTTCAAACCACTAATATTGAATATCCATTTAGGGTGGCTCACCTGCTAGCCGTGGGGTGAACGATACTAACGACCTGCTCAGACTCGGTGTCCTTATGATCACAACAAGGCTCAAAATCGACCAATGAACTACATAGGATCTTGCACGAGTCTTCTAGCCGTTCCTCAGGGTCACAAATAGCATCTTCTGGGTCTATGCAGAACCTGGCTTGTATCTCCCGCCAACGCAGGGGCCTCCCCGAGGTCACTATCCATCCTAGGATGTTGACTGCTGCTGAGCTCTTCGACTCGTGGGCTTCATCAAAAATACGCAGAGCTACGCGCTCATATCTGATCATCGCGGTTAGAATAGTTAATAGACACTATAAGTTTGGCCAGACGACATACGCTTGGTTGAGACCCTTTGGGAAATTTTCCTGGTTAAGTTCTTTTCTAAACTTTGCGACAGATCGTTGTTCCAAAAGGTTATCCAAAACGACCTTGACGTATAAGAACATCCCTAATATATAACGGTTAGTAGTAGGACAAGTAAATAAGAAACGCGATTACCGGCTGACATACCATTAGCGAACTCCGCTACTTTGCATATTATGTCACTGTACTCGTCTGGCCCCAATTTAAACCGGGCTTGAATGTTAAGCGCTCTCGAATACGCGTAATCCATAATATCGGTCTTGTGCCGGGCGGCCTTGTCGAGATTAATGGCTGGGTATTCTGATAGAGCTTCGTCGATGTGGCCATCCCTCTGGCCCGATACTAACAACCTGAGTTGATAACCACGTGAAACGGCCGGCGAGGCTTGTTCCTTAAGCCATGCAATCACCGGGCGCATGTCTTCTATATCTTTTTCTGCTTCCTCTGCTTCATCTAAGGCATCTAAGACTATCCGTACTTTTCCACATTTTTCGAAGCAGTGTGTCAACATCCCTTGAAGGAACAACTCCTGTAGTATCTCAGACTCTGCTAAGCCAGCACATTTCTGATAGATATATTCTAGTAGTACATCGTCTTGTTCTGCCAGCTGCATTAATATCGCAAGTAGCATTGCATCTTTCGTTTTGCCGAATTTATCGTCATGTTTGAAGTAAAAATATAGGACGATACTACCATTTGTAGCGCTATCGCTCAATAACGAGGTAATGATTTTCGAAAGCAAGGTCGTTTTCCCTGAATTAAAAGTTACAGATGAGGACCGAATTACGAGACCAGTCAGAACCATAATTATTAGCTCTATCTTACCTGAGCCAGGAATTCCGTTGATATAGAGAATGCTATCCATGATTAAATCCCCACCCAACCAAGCTTTAAACTTAGGGTCTTGAAACACCCAATTACCTGAAGATGGCGCCGAACGTTTTTTAGAAGCTAAAAGCTGGTGTTGATGGTAGTTTGGTGGGTGCAGTTTTGTTTTCAATATTTCTTTCCGTTTTATTTTGTGCTCGTGTGCTTGAAGCTTCTTGTCATCTATATCCTTTTGTAGTTGATCTAGTTTCGTAATTATCTCTTGAAACCCGGTTGGAATTGTCTCGATTACTCGGTTATTTTGTTGCGATTCTTCTAGGATTGCTGTTATCTTTTCGTCGGAAAGCAGATCACGATGCCGTTTTAGACTGTCGATGATAGGGTCGAATCTTGTTTTGAAAGTTGGCCAGGCATAGCTGAGCATTCGCGTCCAATCTTCAAGTCCATTAGTCTTTTGACAAGGAAAGCCAGGGATCAAGACATACTTGATTTTGAGAACAGCTCCAAGACTTCATGGTGGAATTCAAGAATATCGTAGAAGTACATTTCCAGAATCCTTCGAATGTCCGGGTAATTTCTAAAGAGTCTATCATACTTGCCAACACCATGAATCACCTCTCCAATTTCTTCGTAGACTCCGAGCAGCCGATCTAGGTTCTCGACTTTCGTTGATACCATCTAAATATAATTTAGTATCCCGTAAATGGTGCATGGGTCTCTCTCGGATCAATGCTTGATATGTACCATCAATGCTAGTTTTATAGGACCCTATACGGCTATTAGTAAGATCAATATGGTAGTGATCATCTAGAGCTTAGGAGTATTATAAGTTTTTACTTACCCAGACATACGCCACGACTTCAGAGCAGTTAAGAAATACTTGAACAAGTTGTTCCACTTGTTTCATTCCCTCCAGAAATTTCTTTAACCTGTTAAAATTCCGTAAGTTTTTCTCCGGCCCCAGACGTTTCTGGATCTCCTTCATTTCAAGTTTAACACCCTCAAGGCTTGTTTGTGGGAATCGTCGCTTATTTTCTTTGGAAAGTCGCTTTTGGAATTTGTCAAGAGATGCCTGGAAGCTTTGGGCGGTAAGGCCGCTCATCTTGCACAAACTTTGGCCGCAGCTGCTGTGGTCTGAAAGCTAGGAACTGTATTGCATAAGCGCTTCCCTATATCAGTGCGGGATAATCGATAGTATAAATCTATAGAGTTTGAGAATTAAAAGTTCTTGTCCTTTGAAGCCTAAATATTCAATAGGATATTGTTGTGGATTTGAATGCCGAAGACACCGCCTTTAAAACGAAAGAATGGGGAGGGGTAGGCTTAAGAGGTTGTTTCCACTTCTTCCGGGCTGGGCGAAAAGGCTAGGTATTTTGATGCAGTGACAAACCTCGCATCTGTGGTCTACATCCTGCTAGCTCGCGTTGGATAGCTTTTGGGTGATAGGAATAAAGTGGCTTCGGCCCCGATTGGCCGATTAACGATTCGAAACAAGTTCGGAAGGCGCCTTGCGAGTTGGAGGATAGTGCCTTGCGTTAAGACTTGTGAATGGGAAACGGGGCGGTGTTCTGAATTGTCGAGCTTCAAAATTCTGATCCTACAGAGGTACTTAGTGAGAGGCAGGGGCAAGTCGCTAGCTTCAAGGCGAGGCCTGAGGTCTAAGATAAACATGTCCCTCTGGTTTTCCCTTCCTCTTGCTCTTAGTAGACGCATCTCCCTACACTTAGTCCATATAACTCTCCGAGAAATTAGGTAACTGGCCTATTTTTTCAGTCTACTAACGTGCCCCCAAAAAAATTGCAATATTCAGCCCAAGGTCGGCCGGTGGTACGTAGCACCTATAAGCATATTCTGTTGGCACCGACAGATTGATGTGGTGCCGGCAACGGGATGACGGGTCCCCTCAAAAGATCAAGGGAAGAGTCCTCAGAAGAAGCAGAGGGTCCTTGCAGAAAGCAGCAAATATGCTACCTAATCAACACAGATGAGACTGAAGAAATGGACTGGTCGCCCAGTCCAGGACAGCTCTCCATCGGAACCGAGACTACATATTCGAATGATACGCCTCAAGAACGCTCAACCACAATCATCTGCTATGGGTCCCTAACTGATAGCAAAGCAGAAGTTACCTACTTGAAGTCTAAAGATACCTGGATCAACCCTTGGACGTCGTTTCACGTTTTTAATTTGGAGTATAAAGATTATGCTTATCGTTTGGCAGAGGATGATGGATCTACCTTTGGTGTTCTTGACAACAACACTACCCTGCAACTGAAGTCTATTCAAGGGCTCGGTGAAATTTCCTTTCGTGTTGTCATTTCTTCCTCCAACTTTAGTAGGATCCCAAAGAACGCTTGCAGCAAAAAAACACGAATCAACGTTACGATAAATATATTAGGGCCAGAAAACATTGCCGAAAAGGTGGGAGAGAAACTTGAGGATGAGCAGACGTACTTACAACACCCCGTGTTCCTGGAACAGGGTATAAAATATGCCAACCCCCATTATTTCTACGATGATGAAGCTTTAGCAGACTTGAGGCACCTGATCGGTCCTATGCCTACCGATAACAAGTCACAACAAATATCTAGAGATATTCAGAGTATCCTGGAGTCATTAGACCATGTCCAAATACCCTTGACTCATGGCTTTGGCATAGAGCGCATAGAGAGTCTTCGTCTAGTTGAAACAAAGTTGAGACCGTAAGTACATAGGCATTTATAAGCCGGGGCGACTGTATTTGAACTGACTCTGTATATAGGCATCAGGTCGAGGGCGTCTGTTTTATCCTTAGCCGCGAAGATGCGTTCATATCCGAGAAAGTGGACCGTGAGTTTCGGCAACTGCTCAATCCTAGGTAAGATGGTCATGTATTCAGATTACCATGTAGTTCATGCTGATAGGTTGCTTTAGAGGGTTTTTTTCGCAGCATGCGGGACCATCCCGCGGGGGAGTCATAGCAGATAGCATGGGATTAGGCAAGACTTTAACCATGCTAACTGCTATTGCTTGCTCGAAGGAAGCGGCTGGGGAGCACTTAGGCCCAACGTTAATAGTTCTCCCATCCAGACGTAAGGACTTATCTTATTTTGTAAATTATTTATTTTCTAATGCCGGTGAAATATAGAGGTCTTAGATGTCTGGGACTCAGAGATTGCGAGGTATGTAGCGGAGCTTTAGTTGTTCTAAAAAATACTCTGGTACAAATCTAACTACTGCAGGCGTTTTCATCCAGGGACGTTCGAAGTTCACCATTTCCATGGGTGCAATCGCGCCAAGGAGGACACAGCTTTGAAAAACGGCGACATTGTTCTAACCACTTACCAAACCCTTGCCGCCGACTTTAAAAGAGGGCAGATTCTCGCAAAAGTGGGATGGCTAAGAGTGGTTTTAGATGAAGGTTGATCACTCGAGTTAGCTCTAAAGCGATCTAATAAAGAAAGGACCAGCTAACCCAAGTGGCGTATAGCACACTGGATACGAAACCAATCAACTCAATTATTTAAAGCCGCCGCAAGTCTTCAAGCGGAAACGAGATGGTGTTTAACTGGAACCCCAATACAAAATAGCCTACACGACTTGAGGTCGCTCTTAAAATTCCTTCGCTTCACCCCGATAGACAAAAAAAGCGATTTCGAAAAGTATATAATCGCCCCACTTCGATCAGACTCTGAAAACTCTTACGTAAACCTGCAATACCTGCTTCGGATTCTCTGCTTGCGCAGACAGAGCTCGCTTCTGGAACTCCCACCGTTGGAGACGAAGACGGTTCCCGTAGCACTTTCCACCGATGAGAAAGAGGCATACGAGGGTATCCTCGTTGAATGCAAGAATGAATTCGATAGACAAGCTTGCCTAAATCAAAAACCGAAAACACATTGTTTATTGTTCGCCACGATGATGAAGCTTAGGAGACTTTGCAACCATGGTACCATGTCGGCTGTCATTAACGGTAGCCATTCCCCTGCTATATCTTCAAGATCGGATACCCCTGATCAAGAGCCGTGTCTATCTTGCGCCAATAGTGGGCCAGATGCACAATTAATGTTAGATGGCCTTGAGGGATGTCTAGAATGTGGTCGCCAGTTTGGTGTTGGTGGGACATTGGCTCTGGCTGAAATGGGGCGCACGCCAACATCCGAAACATTTCTGGATGTTCCTCCTACGGGTTATAAGCGCGGGATATCGTCGCCATTGTACTCCGGGCCGTCGTTTGCTACTACGGAAGAAGGCTCTACAAGGTCAGGATGTTCTTCTAAACTGAACGCAGTTGTTTCAAACATCCTTGAGGCATCACGTTCTGGGTCTAAAAGGTAGCAACCACAAGAATACTCCCCATTTATAAAATTGGGACTCCGCAGCTAAAAATTTCTACAGTATCGCTTTTACATCCTGGCGTCTGACATCGAATATGCTTAGCGACATGCTATCACAAGCTGGTGTTTCCTTCTTACAAATCGATGGGACTACCAACGCATTACGCCGAAGCTCGGTCGTAGCAAAGTTTCAAGAAGACCAAAGCGTCGCCGTACTGATCATGACCATTGACTCTTGTGCTGTTGGGTATGATCAAGTCTTAAATCCAAATTGCCCGAATGTCCCCGATCACTAATCAACTATTATCAGCCTAACATTAACCAACGCCGATCAAGTTCATATTATTGAGCCCCAATGGAACCCGGCGATTGAGGCTCAAGCCATTGGGAGAGCCTACAGGATGGGGCAAACTAGGCCAGTTACCGTCATTCGGTACATTACAGAGAAATCTGTTGAACAGGTTCGTACCTCACTTTCAAGGCTGTACAAACCTCCCTTTAGCTAATATGAGCTACAGAATATCGCAGCATTACAAGAGCGGAAGGGTCGCCTTGCAACATTCACCCTAGACGATAGTGCGAATGGTGATTTAAGCAGTGCTCTTGAGGTATATTTGCAAAACCTTCACTTTTAATTAATCCTGGCGGAGCAGCATCGGTTAACGTTCTTTTAGGATATGAAGTTTGTCTTGAATCCGGGATTTTAGTGGAGACAGGCAGTCCGCTCTTCCCTCAACTAAAATCAATGCCCGGCGATTGAAACTGCACGACAGCCACCAAATACTAGGAGATTTCGTCGTGAAAAACTTGGACAGTCTTTAATAGCATATTGGGCGGCATTATGAGCAATAAATTTATAACTAGGAATGTATATATACGTTCATCTTCCTTTTCTGTATACTAGTTCTCATGTACTACCTGGATCTGGGTCTTGATTTAAGTACTCCAAACGAGTATCGCTGCTAACGCTTATACATATTAATACTTAACTAATTATGGTCGGGTCATCCCGTCAAACCCCATATCAAACTCCTCGTCATGATCCCTAAGCGTTATAGTACTGCCTTCCCTTTTAAAAAAAATCCGCCGGTGCCCTATTTAAAATCTCCACCGGACTGGTTTGTCTATTTACTGGCCATAATATCCCCAAGTCAAACCATAGCCTGGCCGGACTCTTTACCTCAAGGACACCTCTTTGTGATATTCGGTGGAGGGATACAGCCAATGTGTTGCCAAAGAAGACATAAGCCCTCAGTAGTCGGGAACCATATCCCTCATCTGGACACAATTGTGGCTATGCAAGTTTCAACTCTGGGGGAAGATTCTGGAATCGAGCTTTAAAGGAAATACCTGTGGTTGGAAACAGGCATGAATTCGTAGCGGGGCTTTGGAGCGCCTCCGTCAAGACTTAGCCGCAAGAAGCAGCGTCACCTTCCGGCTCCTTCACCACACCGACTCGACGCAACTGCAACACCAGAAGGACACCGACGAAGATGACTGGTCAGATGGCTATTGTTGTTATGCAGGGTATATCGACGGTACGCGTCCACCAGCAGAGACAATATTATTGATGCTAACCACCGAATATTCGAATCATAAATGATATAGTTCTCTTTTATTGCGCCCCGATTGTAGCCTTAGATTCGAGGCTACCAATGTTGCATTGCATTGAGAAACTTCAGAGCGCCGGCCAGCGAGAGCAAGGTCGGTGCACGGAGAAATTCGTCGACCTAAAGCCCGACAACGCAGCCTTCCTCGTTTTCGCGATCCATCGACTTTGGCGGGTCGACACAGCCCTTGAGTTACATAATTTAATGAGAGCCATCCCAGAAACCAGAACAGCCAAATCCTAAGTAACTATATCGGGGCGGTTAGTAGGCTAAGAAAGGGGAAAATCCCGATTTCTTAAGCTAGATTATGAGCCTAGCTAGTATCTTGCCACGGAGACTAGGCGTCTGGTAGCACTAATATTCTGCCTGTTAACTAATCTTTTTTTCTCTTTCTAAACGTACGTACACTAACTAGCTGCGATAGTATAATCGAGCATACATGGACTCGTGATATTTTATATCTAGCCGCGGTCACAAACTGGGGTCCAAGATTTAAGAGGGCCTGAATCTACTGCAACGAAGCGGCTGAAAGTCGAACAGCGTGTGAAGTGTGTGACGTGGCGGGGCAGAAGGCTGGGTTGACTCCCGACCGTCCTCATGTAGGACAGGCTGGGCAAATGATATGAGGTTTTCCGAGTGACTGTAAGCAACCCGCGGTCAGTTCAGATGCTGCAGGATCGGTTCATTTTCCCCGCCTGTTTAAATACCACATTAAATTTCCGGACCTGTAATAGATCCACTGGATCGCGGATGAATCCAGGCCTCAGCTAGAACGCGAACGAAATAACCGAATCGCCAGGTCTTCTGCTAGATTTACCTATAATTTTCCATATTCACATATTTTATATATTCTTGGCATTTTCAATTATCCTTCTGGTAGCGATGTCGTTGGTAAATATTATCGAAGAAGGTGGGTTGGTTTCGGATGTTTGGAGCACATCTCAGCTACCTGAACACATGCTAATTCATTCCTTCAATAGATGCATCTCATGAAGTACTCAAGAGATTTCTGACTGTATGTATAAACCTCAAATATTTGAAGGGACTAATCGCTTGTGCGATATATAACTAATTCCATCAAAGAGCAAAGACAGACAGAATTTAACGCTCATGTTGGTACTCCTAGTATATAAGCCTTACCGACAACAAAACTTATCAACGAAGCTAAGCCACACACGATTAGTTTTATCACAAGAGCCCGGCTCAATGAGGACCCTATCCTGCGCCAAAAGCTATTTCAGCGGTGTTCCATCCCAGAATACGTCTGGTCTGATGTATGCAAGCGACTCCAAGGCTATTTCGGGTCCGAGGATATCTTTTGCGAAGATGAAACCACAATAAGAAGCCATGGTACGTCAACCCCTTTTCCATTGCATATAGAATCCACGACTTATTCAAAATATTCATTTTCGAACAGTTACATGGTTTCATTTCGAAGTGAAATTTCCCTTCAAGGAACTCGAGTCCGGATATGTGTGGTATAAGATGGGGGTCACAACAACATGGACGGAACCCAACCACCACACAATTATCTTCTTCGATGCCGCGAAGAGCGTCCAAGATGAATTAAAAAATAGATGCGAAAACATCAAAGCAAGCCCAGCTATGATGAATCCTTATTGGGCACACCAATTTCTACTTGAACCGATTGTGGCTTGTTACAACACAGCGGTTTGGAACCTTCGCGATCGGGTTCGGGCGTTGGAAGAGGTATAGCATATTATCCCAAATACACTTTGTGTCACCTTAAATGATGTCAGCCAACGTTAACTGTCTGCGTCCGAATCTAACAGCACCGCCGCAATGGAAGGACGATAAGTAGAGCCCCCACCGGCATTGAACCCAACGTCGGCGCCCAGGCCAAGGGTCAAAATTTCGGGTTCAACGAACTCCATGAAATTCTTCGACATGCACTCCACACTACGGAAATCCTGGGAGTCGCGATCCAAACCATGAGCAGTATATGCGGCCGTCAAAAGACCTTTGATGACGAAAACCTGGCCCCCGAAAAAGCAGCCCAGAAAGGAGGTGCCGCCAAATTGGCGACTGTGAAGCGCTGCAAGAACGAAATAGCTGGGTACTTGGCGTTCCAACAGTCCATCGTAAGAAGCCTTGAGGCTCGGGCTAAAGCAAACGAGGCCCGAATAAGAAGCGAAATCACCTTGGTATGGGAAGATTCATAGAGGACATAACCAATGCGTTGCAACTACGTATAGCTAACTTCGAGTAGGCCTTCAGTACTGTAGCTCAGCTGGACAGTCAAGTCCAAGCAGAAATAGGACAAGCTGCGCAGGCTGACAGCTATGCAATGAAAGCAATTGCTGTAGTCACCATGATATTTTTACCATCGACCTCTGTTTCCGTAAGTTCTCTAAAAACGCCACCCGGTTCCTTCGTGACTTACTAATCCATCCTCCAGGCTATCTTAAGTACAACATTCTTTGATTTTAAGGTGAACGATGGCGAAAAGGTTTCCGGAGATTTCTGGATTTACTGGGTCGTGTCTATCCCATTAACCTTGTTAGTGGTCATAATTTGGTACCTCTGGGACCGAAGACACCCTGGCAGACGATCTATCTTTTCGAAGTCGCATATTTCGACTGCTACTAAGATGCTAGATCAGTGTTAGTCCCTTTTGTGGCATTATTTCAACACAGTTTTCAAACTGGTGTTTCGGGGCTTGTAATTTCTTTTAGTGTACCGTCTACAATTGTGCATATATCAAATACTTCGGTATGCATAGAGTACTTTAGCCAGCGTTGAGTCTTCTTTGTATCATTAATATTTTCTCTTTAAGGGTTGTATATTGGGCGGGGGGCTAAATCGCGGGGGACCTCTGGCTGTCCTGCTTATCGTGCGATAACACGCGAAAGCGAATCTAATAAATAACACATATATGCCAGGAAATCTCCAAACTGAGCCAATTTAATTTGCGTGTATACTTCTCAATTGTTATGCATACAACCTTCCCGTCACCGGCAGCGCAATAACCCCCAAAGCTAGAAAAACTACAATGTTCCTCTGTCGTGCTCTCCCCACGAGGCCTAACACAACCCCTTTTAACCAGAAATAAAACTGCATTCGTATCAGCCGGGGGGGCACTAATGGCCGCGCTGTTACCTCTCGATAAGGCGTTACTCCTTTCAGATGCTTGAAAAGTCCCACAACCAGGGGAGTCAACAGGGTTAAAAACAACGCTGTCAAGCTACAGGCAGTTGGGATTGGCGAAAGTCTAACCTGATTGATCTGGGAGCCCTGTTCTTCCGCTCAATTGTAGTAGGCCGTGATGCTGGCTGCAAATGTGCTTTGCGAAAACAGCCGATGAAGTATGAATGAGCCCACCGTTAAAGAAACGGAATAATAGGGTGGTTGTAGATAGTATGTCGATCGTTGCGGCCATTTAGGGTCGGTAACCCGAGGAGGTTTGTAGCACTCAGCGTAGCTGTCCCATTCATGTGGAGCTAATATGCAAATAGTCCGATAAACGTAATATAGCGCATTGATAGTAGGATCCGTGGAGTGCTTGCAAGAAGGGCTACTGGTATAGATTCCAAGTCGGCGAACTCTGATACCGAGATAGTGGATCGGCGGTCAATGGCACCGAATTCTACATTTGTTACTGTTAATTTGTTATAGACCAAGTGTTGAATACCTATTCGTAGGTACTGTATCGCAATTCCAATACCTGCTATAGGACTGGGTGAGTTAATGTTCGATTGGCCGGGAATACTGTTATACGTGAATAGACATGAATATGCCGGCAAACTGACAGAAAGAATGTTACTACCCATCCCAATCCCCTCGGCGCTTTTTTCCATCTCCTTGGTTTCGCCGCAAACTGGATCGGCTCCGGCACTATCAGGGTTAATCGCACAGCGGTAAATTGGACCAAGCACACCCCTTAGTGGCATGGCCTAGGCGGCTCAAGAACGTGACACATGCGTCGCCAATCGTAACCAACGGGCCCCATTCCTTTTATTAAGAAACGAAGATGGTGAGAATTGCGGCCGCTTCCATAAGGTTGAATTTAGTCACGACCGAGAATATAGTCGCATCTGGTTTCAGTCTGCATAGCGGCTGCACTTTTTTTGACAGGAAGTTCGCATTGCGTTTTCCTAGAACCGGCCGCCAATTGTTAGTCCTATGCGTGTCCATCGCTTTGAATTTGTTGGTAGGTCATAGTCTGAAAGATGGGTAGAAGCAGGATGATAGATATTCATCGCCCACAGTAAAACTTGAAGCTTCGTTGCGTTGCATCATATGTTGATTTCGTTGCGTGGCATTCCGTCAATGTGATGGCATTCCCTTCAGTTTGATGGATCTAGGGAAGTGCCCTAGCATGGCATTATCGCTAAAAAAGGATGGATTATTGTAAGTACATATATCGTGTATCAGGATTCCCACACTGTAGTTAACCTGTCGTTGTATCCGTGGTGGACAGTTCGCTTTCGGCTGGTCTGCTCTCAATTAATCGAATGCGTTGTGGTAATCAGGCGCAGGGCTCTGAACAATTGTCACAGACGAAGCGTGTAATCACCATCCCATCTAATCCTAGTGTACAAACAAGATTAATTTATAGTCAATCAAGACGGGATTTCTTTAAAAGTTGCCAATTTTACAATATGGTATAATTAAATTGACCAAGCAGTCAGTACAGAAATTAGGTATAACCCTAACGACTACACCCGCAGCTTACGGTGAGCCATCTTACACTGAGCTAAGGTCAGCGCAGTGTGGGACCGATTAATACCAGGTGGGCAACGTCGATGATGTGCAATTGGCACGGCTAGGCTGACTACCCAGGTAAACACTGCGTTAAATATTGTATTTATTTCAATGATGGTACCGTTCCGATCCTGGTTCAAGGTTTAAAACCACATCGATACGTAGACGTAGTTACTGCCCGCTACATCAATAACGGTTGGGAAGATGCCGAGAAAACGCAAAGACGATTTCTGGTACCATCAAGCAGCTGGATCCATGCCAGCATTCTGGCTTGCGGAGGCCTAGGAATGCCCTAGGATCTCGTCAACGCGAGAAAGACGCAGCGGCACAGCGCTAGTGGCTCCACCACAACCATTCAATAGCACATGAGTTGACATGAATACGAGACGTGCGCTGCACGATGATAGAGAACTTGCAGCTTCTATCCCACTCACGTCCACCCAATGGACACTGATTGGCGCCAATGCCAACTTTGTGGCCCTTCTCGTGAGTCAGACCGACAAACCCGGAGCTCTTTACATGCTACCGTTGAATTTCAACGCATCCACAAAATGAGGCCGCTGCTTAGTGTCCGTCCCGCCGCTGCTTAGCTGTTGCATACGCGATAAAATCTACAAGGATCGACATGTCTCGATCCTTCAGGCATTGCTCATAGCTCCACCTTGAAGGCCCATAGACTTAAAATGATATGAGGAGAAAAGAGCATATAGAGCTGAGAGTTTATCCCACTCTGAGAATATCAATCCACATTCATATGATCACCATTCCAATGAATTAACAAATCCCACACAACTCTTATTCTTTGTTCCGGGTTATAAAAGTCAAATAACCTACATCTATACCAAATCTAGTTTCCAGATAGACCTATCATCTATAATATAATGGAAACCGCCGAAAAAAATGGCTGCGCCGAAGTTATCAATGAGGTAATATTGCTCGAACGTCGGGACGCCGAAGACCCCGATGAGAAAGATTCATTGTACTCCTACCGCACAAAGCTATACGAGCTCGGCAAGGGGCCTGAGGGAAAAAGGAAGGATGAAGATGTTGAAGAAGAGCAAGAAGAGTTTGGGAACTATACATTCCGCTGTATCGACCAAAAATCAAGATACACATCCGGTCGGATCCTTGAAATCAAGTCTGACGTTGTAAAAGATGCCCTGGAGGAAATCGTGATTGGTTACCCTGATATTTCTTTTTCGGTTCCGACGGTATCTCTGGTCTTCCCACTGCGAGAACTTCATATCTTCAGTGACAAACTAAATGAGCTGGCTCAGCGGGAAGAGAAAAGCGGCAGCGAATTGGGGCAACACCTGGGTGTTTTAATGAGATTTCTTAACAATGAATGGGCACCGTTCAATAAGAAAGTCAGCTACTGGACTAATGTTGGGTTGATTACATATGAATAGTAAGTAAGCCCGTCGCAGCCAAATATTTCAATCATGTGGATGTGTATACTGACGGGAACGGTCGCAAAGTCTCTGGACCTTGTTCCAGCCAGGTAGTTTTATATACACCACAATCAATGGCAAGCCTCGCGTCTTAAGATTACAGACTTTCAATTACCAGAGTGGGTTTTCAAGCGAGTGGGGGGAACTCAAAGCCTCTTATATCGACTACAACGGTATTATGTTTGGAAATTGTGACATGGAATTCCGCATCAGTGAGTTTAAAGGCAGCAGGAAGATCGTGGAGCTGAAAGCTTTCCCACTGGATAAGCATCCAAAGAAGGAAAGTGTCATTAAAAGGTTGATCGACCGTGGGACCAAATTTGTTGGTCTTCAAGGCTATCACTGCAAGAAGTACAACGGCATGACCGCGAGCGGTTCTTTGATCAACACCCGTGTTATGGTCGATTCGAAATCCTATGATGGGGGTATCTGTGTAACTGCATTATCCCAATCGAATGATGACGAGGATGACAAATACCATGACGACGACGGCAACCCGATCCCGCAGTCCGAGATGCCAAAGGTTCTCGAGTTGACGGACGATGAAAAGCTGATATGCACTGCTACTATCCCCGGATTCACTCTCGACGATCATAAGCGATGGCTTCATCTCTTTATCGACGATATTCAGGATATCAATTGGAACCCGGAGATTTTTTCAAAACTGGTCCTTCCTGCGGAAACGAAGCAATTGATCAGAGGTTTGGTAGAATCTCGGATCAACGAAAAGACCGAATTCGATGACTTCGTCGAGGGTAAAGGCAAAGGTCTTATCGCCGTTCTCCATGGACCCCCGGGGCTTGGAAAAACGATGACAGCGGAAACCGTCGCGGAATACACAAAATCCCCATTATATACCATATCAGCTGGCAGCCTTGGCACAGACGCATTCTCCTTGGAACGGAGTCTACGTCTCATTCTCGATCTGGCTGAAAGATGGAAAGCGGTGCTTCTTCTAGACGAAGCAGACGTCTATCTCGAAGAACGTTCTGTACACGATATCGAGCGAAACGCCCTTGTCAGTATATTCCTTCGTCTAGTAGAATATTACCAAGGAATTTTGTTCTTGACTACCAATCGGGTTTCAACTTTCGATGATGCCTTTCAATCACGAATTCATGTAGCCCTCCGGTATAGCAAGCTAGAGGTGGAAGCTCGGGAAGAAATATGGCGGAACTTTATTACAAGGATGGATAAAAGAGCGATAGATATCAGCGAGGGGGACTACAAGGAACTTTCAGCCATCGATTTGAACGGGCGCCAAATTAAAAATGCGATCAGAACCGCATTGAGCATCGCTGATACTAGCGGCGAGGCACTCTCTACAAAACACTTTAAGATCGTTTTTGGGGTCATGTCTAGTTTTGAGAGGGATTTGAGGTCTATAAAGGCTGGTTAGCGGACGGGTTATAGGTTTGCTCCGTTGCTATCTATCAAGACAGCATTTTAAGGCCTGGAAGCCGATCAAAGGTTACTTGCTTGTAAAATTTTATTGCAGGCCTCAAATCTCTATTGCTTATATTTTAATTGCTTTGGAATCCTGTATAGATATATCGTCGTTTTATTTAGTTTGGCGAAGAAGTCCTCATGGGTTAAGGGGAAAACAAAATTGAAACAAACAACATAGGTGGACAACATTCTAATTATTTCTTAAGTCTTCTTAATTAAAGTTATTGCCAGTATATATTACCATAGCTCATGTAAATTATTCTGGTTTCGTGGTAACCAGGCTTTCATATAAGTTTTATACTACAATGAAATCATTTCTACGCATCACTATCCACAACATGTGCGGTTAGCGTCATATTTGGGACCCGAGCGGGTATCTGGATATTCTGGGCCGTGCCGGCATTACTGTGGATGTTACTATTCTGGAAGTTTTCCCGGACCCGGCTAACATGGTCTTGTTAGCCCGGGCGCCCATCTAATATAGAACGTTTCACGCAGCGCGCGGGAGCTTTTTAACCTTTGCAAAATGTAACTTCTAAGTTAGGTATACTAGTCTCAAAACTTTAACCCATCGATAGTAGGATTTTCGCTCGAAACACTAATATCATCGTGTATACGCCGTCCTAAACTAGTCAAATTTTGCAAACCCCAAGGCTCGCTCTTTGTTTTTTGATGAGATTGAATGACTAGCATACTCAGCGTTGGTTTTTCTGTGCTCTCTTTGCGGCGTTCTCGCCAACTCTTCGCTTTTATCTAGGCAGGATATATAATATCATACTTCCCTTACTTTGCAGGTGGGGGGCGGGGGGTTAACACCGTTACTAGCGACAACATAAATTACTAGTTTGTGAGCCAGTTGTGAATATATTACCTAAGTCCCGTATGTATCGCGACCTTTGGATGTCTAATGACTTATGAATATTGAGCGGTCTGTGAACTTCGAACTTGCAGGCTATCATAATTATGTGGGTTAACTAGCTACGGCTATATATTTATTTGATAACTCGTAAATTCACCGGTCCGGACAAGGATCAAAAAAATGTCGAAGAAACTGCGATGAGCTCGCAAAGAACTCGCGGAATCAACATAAAATACCTCCATTGGTTACACAGTTTCGTTGAGCCAAAAAAATAAAAAAGAAATGAAAAGAAAAAACAAAATAAGTAGATATTCCGAGTTGTGATTCGTCAATAACGCTATAATCATATCCCCCAGTAGTTTTATTATCCCTTTGTGACTCCGACGGCGTGCAGATGACAATGGGTTTCTTCGGTGATGTCTAATAATCTCGGGTTAACCTATCCCACGGCGATCAAACATCGGGCTACATTTGGTGATTCAGCATTCCGTCTCCAATTCGCTGCGTGTCATAGTGGTGTCCGGCCTTGGTGACCTTCGGAATTCGGTTCAATGCGGCCGGAAGCTAGTAAAAGTCGCACCGGTGTTCCTTAGTTCGATAACACCGTGTGAGATAAGGGTGCCCATCTCTCTCCATCCTTGAAGTAGGGATTAACACCTTCTGCAGTTAGGAAAGGTTCGATCATATCCCTAGCCTCGCCCAGCTGCATGTGATAACAGCGTTTATTCATTCAGATCTCTAGAATCCGGATCAGTAAGACCTGACTCGGATAGAAGACGAACAACTGCGTTTTGGACCCCTTCCATTGCGTACGATAGTGCCGTTCTTCCCCGTTTATCTGTACAATCCTGATCGACTCTTTCTGTCGGCAGTAAAGTTTTAATTATCGGATCCTGCCGCCTTTCTGCTGTATGTGAAAATATTTTTCGATCATCCGGGTTCCCTCGTGTCTGAATTCGCTTTGTCCGTATCTAGCGGAAGTTGAGTTATTGTTCCGTGATCCAATTCTGCCACAGAGCCAGGGGCGTATCCCCGCTTTCTATCGCACCAGGACTAGCACCCCTACTGAGTAGCATTTTAACGATCTCTATGCGGTGAAGTCGGGTGGCCAGTTGTAATGGTGTTTCGCCGTCTTTATTAGTTCCGTCAACTTTGGCCCCTCTGTCTAGCAGTGCTATAGCTATATCATCGCTGAATAACCCACTTGACCTAGCAGCAAGATGTAATGGTGTTTCGCCGTCTTTATTAGTTCCGTCAATTTTGGCCCCTCTGCTTAGTAGCGCTCCAGCTATATTGTTGTTGTACGGCCCACTTAACCTAGCAGCAAGATGTAATGGTGTTTCACCATCTTTATTAGTTCCATCAATTTTGGCCCCTCTGTTTAGTAGCACTCCAGCTATATTGTTGTTGTACGGCCCATTTAACCTAGCAGCAAGATGTAATGGTGTTTCGCCGTCTTTATTAGTTCCGTTAATTTTGGCCCCTCTGTTTAGTAGCACTCCAGCTATATTATCGCTGAATGGCCCACTTGACCTAGCAGCAAGATGTAATGGTGTTTTGCCGTCTTTATTAGTTCCGTCAATTTTGGCCCCTCTGTTTAGCAGTGCTATAGCTGTATTGTTGTTGTACGGCCCACTTGACCTAGCAGCAAGATGTAATGGTGTTTCGCCGTCTTTATTAGTTCCGTCAATTTTGGCCCCTCTGTTTAGCAGTGCTATAGCTGTATTGTTGCTGTACGGCCCACTTGACCTAGCAGCAAGATGTAATGGTGTTTCGCCGTCTTTATTAGTTCCGTCAACTTTGGCCCCTCTGCTTAGTAGCGTTTCAGTAATATTGAGGCTGTACGACCCACTTGACCTAGCAGCAAGATGTAATGGTGTTTCTCCGTCTTTATTAGTTCCGTCAACTTTGGCCCCTCTGTCTAGCAGCTTTTCAAGTATAACGCTGTGCGGCCCACTTGATCTAGCAGCAAGATGTAATGGTGTTTCGCCGTCTTTATTAGTTCCGTCAACTTTGGCCCCTCTATCGAGCAGAAACTCAGCCGTAGACACGCAGCCTGCCTGAGCAGCAAAATGCAGTGGCGTTTCGCCATTCCCAGCAACTTCGTCAATTTTGGCCCATTTGTCGAGCAGAAACTCAACTATAGACACTCTGTTTAAGCGAGCAGCAAAGTGTAGTGGCGGTTCGCCATCTTTATTAACTCTGTCAACTTTGGCCCCTTTGTCGAGCAGGAATTCGAATAGATATACATCACACTTCGGTATAGCATGGCACAACAGGCTTTCTTGGCTATCGGCTTCCTCTATATTAGCGCCACGGGCAAGCAGTAGCTCCACCACGGCCATGTGCCCAGATCTGACCGCTTCTAGGAATGCCCTCTGTATATTCACCTTTTTCTCCACCTTATCGCCTGTACCCTTGTTGAGGAGAAGGCGAACCACACTTTCTTGCCCTGACTGGCTCGCATACTCCAATGAGGTCTGATTGTGGTGTATGTTTTTGAATTCCTGGTGGTCAATATTGAGGTGACCGGAATGATATAAAAACATTAAAAGTGCCTCATTGTTCACTTCAAGGAGCTTCCGGAAGACAGATTCCTTTCTGCTAAAAGAAAAACCGCGACCGAGAGTCACTCGATTGCGTTTATCTTCGCAATATTGTTTATATAGATCGTGGAGTGGGGAGTTTGCTGGCTCATTTTGCGTTTGTATCTTGAGAAATGTCTTTACTACGTCATGATGACCGACGGCCAGTGCAGCGAACAATGGAGGTCCATAGCGACCATGCCCAATATTGAAAAAGGATTTGCGGTTAGGTTCAAATAGAATCAGATTGGCCGTACCCCTTTCAGCGAGGACGTAAAGCAGCTCTATGCCAGGGTTGTACTTCCGAATCCTGTGCTTTTCGAAAACGTTAACGACCTGGGTCCAATGAGGAAGACACAATTCAAATTCTGACAAAAATTTGGTTTGAGAAATGGCAACTGCTGCAGAGTCGGCATGTAAAAGTACGTTTTGGCTGGCGTATTCTAGGAAGGGGTACTTTTGCGACATAACCTCGCGCAATCCTGGTGTGATTGGTAGGGTCATGAAATGTTGCACTGAAGCGTGATTCAGATATTTGGTACAGCAATCCTTGAGTTGGTCATTACCAGGAATTTCCCAGTCAAATCCAAGGTCGGGCCATAGTTCATGAAGGCCTTTGTCTTTGATGAGGAAATCTCGGACAGATTCATGGATAAATTGGACGGTCGGTTTCTTGGATTTCGTGATCTCGGCGAGTCCCTTCGAAGAGTTTATGACAGAACTCGTAATAACATCTGTAGCATCCGAACCGGTGATATTGGGTATTTCGTCATCGACAAGATCTTTTAAAGATAATCCAGCCCAGAGAGCGTGGTAATATTCCTGAGGTGTCAGAGGACGCTTAGCGTAGAGAATCCAAAGTATACACAACAAAAGATCTTCCATATTCTTTTTGTCCCGCCCCAACATATCCTTGAATAGTTCACTTAAATCACTTGGGAGCTCTGCCAGCCTTTTCCTCACAGCCAATCTACCTCGTTCGTTTTCCTCATTCAGGATATCGACGACCAAAACGACCCACAGAAAAACCCCGGCAGCTTTGGTGAGAATTTGCTCCCTTAAATCTTCCATCATTGCAGTATCCTTGATGTTAAGACGATTTCCAACGTAATTTGCCAAGTCCTCCATATGGCCGGGTTGATTCTCCAACGTCAGTTGGATGCCATGTCGTATGTTGATATAAGGGTAGTGTCGACTGGAAAAGCAGACTCGAAGCGGAATATTAACCTCAACTGATTGGTCTGCCAAGTCCTCAAGATCTTGGACCATGGTTCTGACCTGCTGCTCATCACATTCGTCCAGCGCATCAATGAAACAGGTAAACAACCTCTGGCCTAGCCTGGAAACTGCGTTTGCAAAGAGGTCGCGAAGCACATTTAGAGGAGGACATCCGATTTGATTTCGAGGGATAAGGTCGGGATCGTCAAGAACCTTTTGGAGATCGGGGTACCCTTCCAGTAGCTGGAGTAACAAAGAACGATACATTCCTGGAATAGATTTTTCTAGCTGCTCGCCCCGCGCGTTGAAGAAGAATGAAGCAACCAGCTCTCCTCTGCTATGGGATTTCCTTTTCGCCTGAGTGTACAAGAATTTCATGATTGTCGACTTTCCGGCACCCGGTTTACCACGGATCCATAGGAAGCCGCGGGTTTCGGCCAGGCGTTTTGGGTCAATCCAAGCTTGATAATCCTGATTCTTTAGGAACCAAACACATGTTTTAGCTAGTGCTGCTTTAATTGTGAGTTTACGGGTATCGATCTGCTCGTATCTAAGGGACTCAAGGAGTTGCGATCGACGGTCGGATAACGGTCCTTGGCCAGAGTGCGTATCCCGAGAGCATGGAGCTGGTCCAATAGAATTTGGTACGTCCGGGGCCGTGTTAGATGCCCCTGCAGCTGGCAATATCCCTAGCAACTCTGTGGCATAGGCTGCTGCTGTGGCCGCCGCATACTTCTGCCAGTCTTTGTTCTTGTGAGAATCAGAGTAGTCACAAATACCCCGGATCGGAAGGCAAGGCAGAATGTCCATCAATCCAGCAGCTTCCATTTCAAAACACATAGCATCTAGTTGCCGGGCTATTTTATCTCGCGTTATACCACTTCTCATTACTTGATTGCTTGAGGCGATAACCCCGTAATGGACTACCGGACTCTGAGACAGCCGCTGCCGACGTGGGACTATATTCGATATACCCGCAGTCGATTTTTCACATCCGTCACATCCAAGTGTTGAAGTCGCATGTTGGTAACTCGCGACGAACAAATCGTCTGGCAGGTTTGGGCGGCCATATCCTGGGCATCCACCTAGCTTTTTCCCTAGTATAGAAGGAATGTTGCTAAACCCTAATTCATGTTCGGCCCTCAAAGTGGCCACAGCAGCACCAAACCGCGGGTGGGGAATTTTTGGAATCGCTGTCCATTGTATGGTCCCATTCTCCACGATCCTGCCTAAGTCATACTGCATCACTCTCGTCCCGACAACAATGTCGCCTAGACGAATGTCCGCCATGGTAGGCGCTCCGCCCCCGATCCCAACTATTAAACCCAGACGGACTGATGGGAAGGACCGTATTAGATTCGTTAATACTGTTGCCGCATTATTCATTCCATATTGGGGTAAACAAGCAAGAACCACATGGTGGAACCCAATACTTCCAAGTACATATGTGTTGTTATCGTTCTGGTCCGTGATAAGGGTCTCGTGAACCTCGTCTAGCATCGCCCGAGCCGCCGCCATTTCCACCGAAAGCGCGCAGATCCAGGCAATCGTGTAACAGTCACGTCGAGATTGTTCTTCCAAGCCCGCGTTACTAGACCAGGTTTGGGATCTAGATTGGCGAGCCGATGACCATGATTGCGGGATATCTGTATAGGGCCAAATCGCTGGTTCGCCGGAGGCATCATAAATAGATTCGCGAAGGGCTTCATCCGACCCATCGTGGACGGTTTTCTGTTTCTTTGACGGTTGAGGCGTATCAAATTCGTCGCTGCTGCTATATGAGAGCCGTCTGCCACCCCTTGACATTTTGAAGCGACGGGTTGTAATATTCGGGTATATATAGTGAAGAAGTTTTAAGCCTGGCCAAGATCTTCAGGTATAGTCTGGAATAAATTCTGCTGGATTAAATTAGGATGCTCTCCAATCGACATTAGGATTTTTAGCAGGCATAGGCCGTTCTAATGGGAAAGAAGTTTTTTCTAGGCTGCGTTGCATATTTATTCCCATTATTTTGTCAGGAAGCGGGGTGAATTGTCCATGAAATCGGCAGCCTCGCAGCAAATTCTGCCGCAGTCGCATGCATATACAGCCACACTCTCGCGTTTTTCTGCGCTGCACTTTCTGGAGACGACGAACCCCCAACCAATCACATAACCTGACCTCTACTAGACACGTCTATTGCAAAAGCGGAGGAACTTCCCTCGGCGTATGGCCAAATTTATCCATTTTAGAGGCGGTGCCAATCCTCTGAGAAGAATATCAAGGGAATGATTTTTTCATGGCCATATAACTACACAGCAAAGGGAACTATTTCGAAAGCGAGAGAAGTTAAATACGGTAAGCTCCATCTATAGACAGGCGGAGCTGCAGCCATGGGGAGAACGGACTTCCAAGGGATACGTGTCTCATTCGGCAAGACTGGTGTCGTGTACAAAATGCTCTGTATCTCATGGGGGATAGTTGCATGAAGCGAATAGGAATCGCTAATAGATTGGTTGTTTGGGTTTTTCATAGCCGAAGAACCAATTGGCCCAGCCGCTATACAGATGGTCGTCAGCAGGTGCCTCCTTCAGCGAGTCTAACAACGCTAGTCAAGAATCAAAAATATAAAATAACGGTGGTTTAATTATACTATTTACCAACCCCTGCTGGGGGGATAAAAACATTTGAACTACTTTTCAAGTTTGCTTTGTCATTTTTGGTGAAGAGGCCTAGACTCCATGGTCGACCCGTGTTGCACGCCTCGGGTTTGATGCCGCCAAAGCGTTGCCTACAGTTTCGGTGGCCAATTGATTACGTAACTTCCAGTCTTACCCCTCGTTGACTGGGCAAAATATGGAAACGCTGAAAATGACCTTGAGAATTATAGCACTATAATATAGCGGTATCGTTTCTCATTTGGCGCGAGCAGTAGTCTCTTTATCTTCTCAGTTTATGGTTCATTAACGCTCGAAACCTGTTCAATGATTTCTACAACCCGAGATTTCATTCTTCTCGGTAGAAATTTAA
Organism: Orbilia blumenaviensis; assembly: GCA_036872755.1. Taxonomy (NCBI): domain Eukaryota; kingdom Fungi; phylum Ascomycota; class Orbiliomycetes; order Orbiliales; family Orbiliaceae; genus Orbilia; species Orbilia blumenaviensis. Next base: position 1,539,464 of record JAVHNS010000009.1, on the reverse strand, counting down.
AGCGAAGCTTTCGTGCTGGCCTATAGAGCCTCAGAGCTATTTATCGTACGTACATGTACAAAAAGTACAATTGCAAATCTCGGCTACTATAACTTAAACATTCTGATGGCTAGAACTGCCCAGTATGGTCCCAGATGTATAGCCGAAATTCCCTGCATACAGCTATGATATTCCTAGCTCCGGATTCTAATACGGGCAAATGGTCATATAACAATTGTGAATGGCGGCAACTTTGAGTTTATTAAAATATTTGGCTGTAAAATTTGAATCCAAAGACCTACACCAATGACAAAGGGCGACGTACCTCAAACTTATGAAAGGAGGACTCTAGCTGCTGTCTTCGTACTGTAAACTAAAAAAGTATTGAGAATTAGACATCGACCAACTTGCCACCCCACCAATTCGTCCGATATATTTCTTAGTTTGTAGAAACTTTTTCGAGCAGAAGTACTACTCAAAAGATGCTATACCTAGTAAGCCGTCCCATCTTGCCGCGATGTTAGAAGTGCAGTCCGATTTTTACACTCAAACAAAGCCCTAACCAAGTGCGTTTTTATCAAGAAGTAAGCCTCTTCAAAATACCGAACAGTCATACGATCTTAAAACTTATACGTGCTTAACAGGGCAGCCTCGTTTTCTTTATCAGGGCCAGCGCAGCAGATGATGCCGAAGGAGAACTTGGAAATGTTCAGAGCTTCTCGGTGGGGTCCTCTCTAACCTAAATTACCAAATGCACCAACGAACAACCAATATATTAGTCTGACACGAATACCTATGTGGTCAAGGTTTTGGATAGTGTTGAAGTGGTCGAGGTGCCGGAAGATAATGTGCGCGAGTTAAATTTAGCGGCGTGACGCCACAAAATGAGCTTTGGGGCCATTGCAAGCCGCTAAAGATGCGGTCGGAACATGAAGCAGAGAGCAGACTAATATTTTTTCTCTTAATTGCAGCGAGGCGACACTCGTCTTAACAAATGTTCTGATGCTAAGATGTTTTCAACCTCACCAGCTTGCATGCATATATGGCGATCAGCGTCTGGGACCGAGACTAAGACATAATCAACAAAGCCGGACTAAAACCTCTACCAAATTTCAGAAACACTGAACCCTGTGAACCCTTTTAACTTGTCGAAAAACATGAGATTTGGCAGCGTAGATGACAGCTACGAAATACAACAAAGCTATAGATGGTTTCTGTGTTGCCACATCTTTCGCAGCTCTGCCACGCTATAGTATTAGATATTGGTCCAAGCCACTCGGCATGCTGGAATGTATCGCAATATTTCCTCGCCTAGTTAACATGAGTTCCCACGTGGTCGCTGTAACTATGCTTCTACCCACCGCGGTACTGAAGGTGTAGTTTCTTGATCATGAAATGACATACCAATCACATTAATAGTGGGGCCAAGTCCATATTTCTACAGGATCGCCCATACCTATGTGCTTTGAGCGTAGTCCTGATGCACGAATTTGAGCAGTTTATTGCTGAGCCTTTTTATTTTATATTTCCCAGGTTTTAAATTTCATTGACAAACACAAAATGGCAAGTACAAGGTTTCAATCTGTCTAGACGTCTCCAAAACCATATTGTGTATTTTCGTGCAGCGTTTCCTGCCATCTGTAACCATCAGTGGTAGCATTTTGAGAGACCCAAGTCCAAAGCTGGGGGTAAAATCTCTAGGATCGAGGAAACCTCAGTTTTCCGTAAGAGTTTGTGTGTCCTTCAAAATCAAACGATTCGTCATCATCAATATCACCATCATCGTCCTCACCGTTATTGCCTCCGTTATCAGTATCTTCGGGGATTATATTAGATTCATCTTTTTCGCCATCCTTGAGATCTGGGTCGTCGTTGTCTTCCTCGTCGTCACCGCCGGTTTCGTCCTCGAAAAGTCCTTTTCAGTCACGGTATTAGTTTCTATGACAGGATTCGCGGTCTAGCTTGATAACAGTGACGATTTCAGTGATAGCCTGTCCCTTTGTGGCGGTGCGAGTAACTCTCTTGCCATCAAACTCAAAGATATAGACGACACGGCTTTCAGTAACAGTTCGAGTGCGGGTTCCTACTGATTTGGTAGGTTCTAGACAACGAGTGATATTATTAGTGACGGTTGCTCTTTTACTTTCGGTCCTCATTCCGTTTGGCATGGAGCAAATCGAAAAGTATGGCCTGTTACAGTCAAGCCACCTCCCAGGTTCAATTGTAGGGGACCTTACAAAGGCGTCAATAATATTTGTATCCCCATATGTCTCAATAAGGCTCTTAACTGTCCCTTCGGTGGATATATGCATTGCTTTTCAGCAAACCGATGACCCTGGCTGACCCAGACCGCCACCAAAGAAGGGCCATCATCTCAGTACGCGCCACCGACAAAACCCATTCTACCTGCTACAGGAAATTAAGTCATCGAAGAGCACTCTAAGAATAAGGGAAGGACAAAGGGGCAGAGAGCTCGAAACTAGGAACCGCTCTAGTGCCATTGAGTTAGAGGTCTATGCCCACTAACATTGGATTCTAGCGTACAATAGCATACCCTCTAAGAGCTAGGTACACCTTATCGTATTGCACTGAGACCCTTCTTACGCCAAATCCTTTCAATTTGGAGTGTACACTAAGCAGTCGCATTTCATTTTTCCCACACCTCGAGCCTAGCAGCGGGGCATAGTTATCCATGCTAAGAGCTAGCTAGATACATAAGTCTGGATTGGAGATAATGGAATTATTGATCAATCGCTAAAGCGATATGAATTTTGGCAGGAAGAAATTCTGAAAATTTTGGTCGAGCCCATTCTGGCTATGTCAGTTATAAGATACATATAGTTACCCCGTCGTGGAAGAGCATGACCAGTCTCGCCTCAGTCGCAGCAGGACAGCAAAGTGGCACGTCTCATATGTGTTGCCCGGCCCAAGGCAGTGCGTTGACAAAAACAACAAAAGAAATTATAAACCCGACAACTTTGAAGTGCTCCACGCCAGACGTCAGAAGTGGGATGCGCATGCTAGGTTGGGATAGACCTAGGTTCCCCTAAGGAGCTTGGATGGCTCAAAGAACCCAGGGAACTGTTTCCCAGGAGATATATCCTTGCGGCGATCATACAATACGACCCTGTCATTAACTCGTATAGTTCTACCCGAGATAATGATAGGGGGTATGCTCGCTTTTTAAACGGTGGGATTGGTCGATTGAGCGAGCCGTTCTGCTCTGAGTGTCGTATTACAGCTTCATTTCACGGATAAGAGAATTGCGGACGAAGCCAATTCAGCACATAATGGAATCTAGATAGCATTCGCCGTAGTGGGTCTGGCTCGGAATACGAAGTTTCGGTTTCTGCACGGTTCGCTTTGACCGAGTTCCGATCTTACAACTCCGTCAAGGAAACATAACTAAACAAGTGCCTTGTTATAAATTTATAATTACTATCGTCAACGCACGAGCCTTTTGACCCCACGTGCTGACCACCGTGGAACATTGATCTTCCGACTTTTTCCCGGCAAGTGGATGCAGCTGGGGGGTTGCATTTTCACCTATCATTTGAGTAGAATGCCAGTAAAGTGGCTATCGTGTACCCGTCCCGTCCCGTTCGCTCGTTAGTTACATAGCTAGCTACTCCACCCGGTCCCGCGTCTAGGAGCTCAATCTCCACACCATGGATAATTTGATCTCTATTTCGCTCGGTACTCGAGTTATCGAGTGGGTAAATTCAAATATGCTAACTACAAGTACCGATTCGTACCCAATAGCTAAATGTTTTACTTTTGGATATGGGTGTCTATTAAAAGAGGCATATTTCATTTTACGCAGGTTATGACGGTATATATGCGCATCAATACACATGCAAATGTGGGGGTTGGCCAATTTTGGGGGACATGTGCTCTAGAACTTGTGATGCAGGTGGCGGAACTCCTAGTATGGAGCAGCCCTGTGCTGACCGATTACCCTTGTCTTCCCGGTTCCCCACTCGTATAGTCCGAAAAATAAAACAACAATCTGCAACACTCGCCCGTCTTTCACTTGTTGCTGCACGGCCAGCTGGTGCTACAACCGCACAGGTGGTTCGCTGGAACGCCCGTGCGCGCGTACACATGTGGTATGTATCTCTCTAATTCGTTGGCAGGGGAGTTTCAGCACCACGGGGTATCAAATGTATAGCTCTAGTCCAACCAGATGGCTTGGAGCAGTCATCATAACGTAATCAAAATTATCGGGTTGTAGCTAAAGAATCCAATCATTCCGATTAGTTCGATTTAGATCTAATCGAAGAAATCTCGGCTTACGGGTTAACACATGACATTGTTACGTTACTTCTAGAATTCTTCCCTTGAAATAAAAACTACGGGGGGGCTTTACAAAATATAGTCAGCCTTACTACCCCCCCAGCTAGGTTGTATAGTAATTCTGACAAAGGTCGAGGGCTTGTGGCTGCTGGCTTCTATATTGCTTCTTGACATCTAGGTTTCTAAAATCGATCGACAATGCAGCGATCGAAAGTTATTATTATTAAGTTTGTGCTACATAGTTGATCGATCAAATACGTCAAGATATTGCTATACCAGTAGTGGGATATGACTATCTCATGCACGACAAAGGCTAAAGTTGCCATACGAGTTAATCTGGCATTCGATATTTAGCCCTATTGCGCCACGGTAAAATGTAAACTTGTTCGTATAACTAAGCACTCCAAACCGATTCTATCCGAGACAACTCAGCTTGCAAGTTTGTACTGGAAATACATAGTGTAGAACATATGATGATATCAATAGTCAAAGTAGGGGTTTATATTTAGGAGTCAAATATCTAACATCTGATTTACCATTGGGGCGATTACATAGGTCTTGCATCCCTACCAGGTGGCAAACTATTCTCGTTTGTTATAGAATTGCTTTTTTCTCGATATCACGTCCTTAGTTGACCCGTAGCAATTTCAACAAACCTAATCAGATACCGTAAATCACACATCAACATGGGGTTCCACGAGGGCCATTCTTTCTTCTTTCAGATCACTAAGACTAGAATGCCATATGACCCTAGTCTAGCCGTTGGGCTAGAGTCCAGAGCTCTACGACTCTGCCTCAATATTTGTTCCACATGATTGTAGGCTACCCATCGGATCTAGTGGCATTTAAAGCGAGTTTCCGAAATACACAACCGGCTACTCCGATTCACGAAGGATATTGGCATAAGCTCAAGCATCGGAAAGCACTGAAATATTCTTCGAATTCCACCATTTTCATTTGAATCTGTCTTCGAATTGATAACAAGTACATTCGTTTTCTATAATAACCACAATTTTAAGCCTCGTACCCATCCATCGTTTGAACGTTGAACGAGATGCCCTATAATAGAAGCGGGTATAGTGGGGGTTATGGGCCCTTGCAGCCTTATAATAGTACCTACGAGAGGTAGTATTTTATAGATTACATCGTGAGATGACCAACTCGGTGGCGTATATACGTTTACGAGGCGACCAATACGATGCATCGAAGGCCCATACGTCCAGAGAGTTCACTTCCAAGGGCCCTTCCCAAATGGGTGACATATACGAAATTTGTGCCAATTGGTGACTATTCCTGCGACGAGAGACTGCCTGCATGTTCGATACGAGATCAATCATCTCCTTCGCTGAGAGTGTGCTCTCTCTCCCCATTACCAAGCCCTGACCATATGGCCATGCATAGCAGCATTTCCTAAGACTATCAGAGAGAATTATAAAAGGCAGAGAATATTCCCTCCATTCTCAGATCATTCACAAGCAGCAAGTCAAGCAACTATGATAGCCAACCTTCTATCCTAAAGCGTTCCACCTGCTACTAGTTCCCCCAATAGCTTTTATCACTACTTCATTCTACCAACATGTTGGCACCATTAAGCCTTACCGTCGCTTTTGCGGCCATTCTCCCCGCTGCAATGGGGCACTGTAATTTAAGATTATCTACCTTTTCTTTATATTCGGTTCCTAATAACTCTTCCTTATAGATACTTTCCCAAACCTTCTTTATAAAGGCGCGAAGTTCCCTGACTACACTTACATTCGCCGAACCTTCAACCATATTTCCCACTTCCCGCTCTTTGACTTGAACTCCACCACTATGCGATGCTTCCAAGATGATAATATTCCAGATCCCGGCACTTTGAACGTCAAAGCTGGTGACACCGTCGGCTTCACTGTCGATGGAAGGATCATCCACGAAGGCCCACTTGTTTGGTACATGGCCCGAGCCCCAACTGGTCAAACTGCTGCGAGCATGGATGGCAGCGGCCCAATTTGGTTCAAGATTAACCAGACTATCCCCTACATTGGAACTACTCCAGCTCCAATTGAGACCTTCAAGTGGCCACACTATAGTATGTTTCTAAATTTTCAATCATTCCCTGACCTATATGAAATCACCAAAAGATCATATATGAGACTAATGCGATTATAGACGCCAGTGAGGTTCACATTCAAATCCCCAAGTGCATTCCATCTGGCGACTATCTTCTCCGTGTGGAACATATTGCCATTCATATCGCCTTCCTCGAAGGCCAACATGAATTCTTCGGTGCATGCGCCCAGTTGAAGATCTCCGATGGGCTCGGAACTGGGGCGCCATGGCCTTTTGCTGAGTTCCCAGGCGCTTACAGGACTGATGAGCCAGGTCTTTTCTTGAACGTTCATGAAAACTGGGTATGTAAAACTCCTGTTAATAGGGCTGGGGTACATTCGCAAATACGTCGTCGCTGTGCGATAACTAACATTCAATATTTTTAGGTACAACCCGACCGCTATGAGGTGCCCGGACCGCCAGTCTGGAATTGCTAAACAGCGAGCTTTGCCTGAAGGCCCCAGAAAGCATGTATTGGTCAACTGTTAAGCTTCTGAAAACTAGGGCCGGGGGCTGTTTGTCGTGCTGAATCCGGAGAATCGTATATCGACCGGTGGGATATATCTTAAGAGGAAGGTCTGAAACGAGACTAATGAGAGATAAGAGGTGGGAATGTTTAAATTTTCTTGCAGGAATGCCCTTTTCAATGTTAACTAAATCTTATTGCATTTAAATTTCTTGCTTTCAAACCTTAAAACATTTAATTGTGCGACTTCGGTCCGCAGATACGCAGTCTAGCCTTCGCATTATATGACATGGTATTCGGACATTCTACACCACTAAACAGTGTAATAGCCTAGATGCCTACTTCCGAAATCGCATCGGGTTTCTTTGGCAGGCAAAGATAAAATATAAAATAAAATAATCATGGAGTTTTGGAAATTAAAAGTGCCTCGAAGGGATCCACTTTGCGGAGCCTGGTTTACGAGACTACTTCGAGGCACCCGCTTTCATATGCGAAGTAGGGACCCACTAGCTGCTTTACAGGATAACATATTTAGTGACACCCTCTTCGTTTTTAGAAAATCTTACTGAGATTTTTGCTTCAAAAAAAAAAAAAAAAGGCTGATGTCTCGATAACACAAAAAGAGGAAAACTATATTACCAGTAGGATATTTACATTAGTTAGTTTAAATTAAGAAAGGTCATGAGCATTGATATGGGCCAGCGCCAATTGCTACCTGGGTAGCAATTTGTGGTTCTGTTTCCCCCACTTCATCTGATTGTCGAGTTGATCGAACTTCTGCGAATTTGCACCTTTTGCATACACCCATTCCCTGGCCCTCCGGGCCACTGCTTCGCTTCGCTGTGCTTTCTTCTCTGCCAAGACGAGCGCTTGTCGCTGTTGGATAGAAAGGCCAGCTATACTCATTTCGTCACGCCGCGCTAGTTGACGGCTCGACGATAACTGTGGCCTCTCTTCCAATGGCGGGGTTTCTGTCTCTCCGGAACCAGGTGGGGGTGCTCTCGCTATCGATACTGCTAATTCTCTTTTTCTCGGTGTTTTTCTAGCCGCCGGCCCTGGAGCAGCATTTTTCGAACCAATTACTCTTCCAGATGGTAAAGACATCTCGGTTCCTGACAGGTTGGTTGTATTTACATCTTCAACCTCTTGTGTCCCAGAGCCTTCTTCTTCAGCCGATTCTAGGTTCTCCCAGAAGTCGAGTAGCTCGGGTTCCCTATCAAGGTTTAGGAGACAGTGCTCTTTATCTCTCATGTGGTTTTGTATGCTGAGTGTTGAGTGCTTTGTGGCACCGCAGTAAAGGCACTCGTGCCATACCCGAACCTCTGTAGCCAAGTACCCGACGAGGCTCTGGATATCTTCTACTACTTGTGGATCTGGTATGGAGAAACCATGAGCCGTATTCATATGGTCGAGATTCATTTCAAATCCATCGTCGTCGTTTGTAAAACCCTGGTTGCAGAATAGACATTGGAATGGTGATGCGGCTTCAGGGTCTTCATTTCCTGATACTTCCTCTTCGACGTCGTAATTTTCCGTAATCTCCTCGCTATTACTTCTATTGCGAGAAGGTACCTTTTTGGTGTCATGGTTCCCTCCGTTCTGCGCCTCGAATTCATCCAAGGGAATCGGCGGTAATCTTTCAACACGTCTTTTGAGATTAAATACACTGTTCTCACGTTAGCACATAGGATCCGGAACCACTGTCGCATGTGGATTTACACTTACTGCCATGGTGCTTTCATGTGTGCGCGCTGTTCTTGACCATTCTCAAAGGAAGCCTGGCACGATGTGCACGAGTAGTTTGTTGATGTCAAAAAGACGGTAGAGCTCTTAGCGGGAGATTGTTCTGTGTTTGTATTGGGGTCAACACCCAGGCTGCTAGATCCAGCCCCAGCAGCTAGCATTGTTTCGGTTTAAAAGAAGAGGGAAGCTAAAATCCGGGCTTAAGCCGGCTTGGGTGATAAAAGGTTCCTGGGGCTGGCTTAGAGGAAGGGTTTTGCGAGTTTTGGAAGACAGAAGAGTGGATCTGTTGATGATGCTTTGTGTCTAAATTAGTATCTGAACCTCGTTTAATTGTCGTAGGTTGTTGCATCTACTTATAGGCGTATCAATTGCTATCAAAGTCCCTGGTGTGTTGCGCTGTGCAGTTTGAGGTCAAAGCATCTCAGAATGATTCATCCAAAAAATTACCTCCTTGGGAAAGGCGTGGCCACTCACTAATCCTAGTCCGGCTAGTTAATATACTATGTTATGCAACACATGCTACTCTCACGAATGCAACACAGAATTCCATAAAATCGAATCCAGAGGACTCACAACATGCCTGCTCGCAAAATTGTTAGATCTGATGCAGTGGTACTTTCGATCATACCTCAAATAATGAATGACGAATTAATCATTCGACCGTTCCAATTCATCAAGCTAGACTAGCCGTGGTTGCCACGATAAGACCTGAGGCACGGGTGTCGCGAAACATCCGAAATTCATACAAACTCAAAACCTGCGCCTGCACGATGTATTGGCTGGTCCCACGTTTACTCTCGTCCCAAAATTGCTCGTAGATTGGGCATACAATTGAAATAACCAGGGCACTTGACCCAGTGGTGCTGGGTGACGAGGTATTTGAATTTTAAGGGATTTTTTCAAGTTCATTTTCGGCGTGAGGAACCATACAGATATTTCAAATATTATGGGTTGCAAAGAGATTATTGATAACGAATTCATGAGTAGGAGAACTCTAAAGATATTTCATCTAATGATCTTAATGGTGCTATATAGGATATATTAGAACGGAATGACAGTATTTTGAAAACAGAAGTCCCCGAAATAGAGGACCCTAGCACGTGCCTAGTAGGTCAGTCCGTCCTTGGAGTCTAACCGCAAATGGAATTTAGCTATTCCGGGGATCCTTGTCGCTAGGAAGAGTGATCTAGATGCAAGAACACCATCTGGTCTCAAGACTGATCTAGATGTATAGTATCTATTGATACATAATTTTGGCCATATATGAGAAGGGGGCTCCCGAGTAGTGGAAATTATACTTCGAAGAGTTTCAAACGTTACAAGAGCACGGCAGATATATGTTAAGGCTAAGGCTAACAGTATCACTGCAGAGGAAAAGAGCACATATGCCATTGATAACCCGCGGCTACCAAAATCTACCACCTTGTCTGGCATCACCACGAGATCATGACTATCTGAAATAATTAAAAGTTTTTAACTCTGCATTGTTTCTGGGCGCCAGGGAGACGAGTTAAGGCTTGATTTTTGCTCGAGGCGCGAGACAAGTCGAGACCGAATATCTGCCCCCAAAATGCCTGATCATAGTCTTGAGGTATACGTCACTATAGCAGGAATCTTTCGACACTGTATGCTCCGACTGATCAGAGATGCCTATGCTTTATTAAAGGCTGCCCTCTGGCTACTGTCTAGATTTGTCCCTTCTATGCGCCTCGGAAATATTTAAATCAACCCTAGAACAGTAGAGAATGACAGGTGAATTGAACGAATTACTTGGTGTACTTGGTATATATACAACGACTTGGCACGATACAACTTCATATGCAGTAATTCTGCTAAGTCTATAGATCGTCTCTTACGTTAGTATTTGAACTTGGCTATATATACACGTGTCGTGGACCGAACCCCGTAGGTAGGGGGATCGAGACGCATGTTTAAGGCTTATATCGCATTACCGCTTATAAACCCCGACACCTTCGGCCTACAGTGTATTAGCTATTTTCCGCTTCGCTGTGTCTTAGGCTGTGGTGACTTTACGTTACCATACTCAAAAATGAACCAGGGACAGGGAACATATATAATTATAAATTTGATTACAAATATGTGTATGCAACTGGCATATGGTATACAGCGTTAATAACCTCCGCTGACATATCCTCGTACCAGTCAAGCCCAAGCCTGAGCCTCGCTACTTATATTCAAGCCTCTAATTGATGCAGGAAAAAGGTAGGTGTGCTAGCCGACAGCCAGGGTCACGTTATAATCGCATGCATATGCTAGAATATGCTATGATACCTCAACCCGAGAATTCTTCGAATAGGGTCCCTAGCCGATTTTCGGATTACTTGTTTACTGATCTTATTTTTTTAATTCCTGCATATGATTGGGAGTCGGCTAAGAGGCGTGGCGTCGGCGCCCCCGGGTATGTTTCAGTAATCACGATTTTGGGATCCCGGGACCCATTCGCGACGTGCGAAGTGGGAAGACTACCGAAAATCTTCAACCAAAAAAAAAAAAAAACGCGCTTCGGATTGAAAATACAAAGCTTAAGATGTTCCATGCCACACATGTTCGCGCCTGCATCTTGCGACTGGTTATTTGGTCCTCCGAGCAACATATGCATGCAATGTTATATATTAATAATTAGTGTTTTTCGCGTATTCGCCGTAGACCCTGTCCGAGGTGGATGCACACCAGCACCGCCTTAAACTTCTGTTGCCATCAATTATATACCTACTATTTTTTTTTCTTTAGCAAACTTTGGTTCGTTGTCTCGTATAGAAGCCTCTTGCACAAATTTTTTTACTTGGTAAAACGCCGATTCTCCCCCGGATTATGTCAAAGCCAGGCTAGAATATTTCATCGCGAAGGCCATATGCATATCGTTGGTAATGCTTTATACAGAAATATAGCCTCAGTGCTTATAACGCTTATACTACTTCGATATCAGGGAGAGAATTAAGCCAAGACCTCAACCCAAAGCTGAGCATGCCAGCCTTAATCCCCTACCGTATGGATGATGCATCATAACCCTTTTTTCTCTCTTGTGTCACCCCAAAGTTCTGGATTTTAGGAAGGTCAATGCATTGTCGTCGTATTGCTCCTCGCTTCGGACGAACACTCCCGAGTTCATTGAATATTTTCTAGATGCATACGATTGGTTGGAAACTTACATGTCTTTGCTTTTGGATGACTATGGATCATGTATTGTTGGCGTATTCAGATACTGCCTGTATTTCTTAACGATACTGTCAAAATATATATAAATAACTCCAATATGCCTCAAGTCTCATGTCGTTTTCTCACCTGACCAAGCGAAAAGAACCCTCTACTCAACCAGATATCTAACGCCTATACATCTCACTTCACTTTCGTGAAACCCATATATTTCTTATTCAAACCCATAACTCCTTTTGACATTTTATTTGGCAAAAACTAGCACAATGGTTAACTTTGGTAAATCTACTTTCGTCATTGTATCTGTTCTGAATCTTTTCGCGGGTACTTTGGCAGCCCCGGCTCCAGTTCCCGAACCAACTGACTATCTCTCTCTGATCAAAACTGCACCGGGCCTCCCTACGCCTCGAGAGCTGGGTCTAACAAATGAAGACTTCACCAAGCCAATTCCAGGTAAAACCGTCCAAGTTCATGCTATGAAACCCCATAGTTCCTCATCTAACAGGTCTGGAAAAACAGAGCTGGCAGCCCTTGAAGTCCGAGAAGCCCTTAACAAAAGGTATAACCCAGTATGTTGGCCAGGGCAACGTCAGTGCGATCTTAGCGATGCGCTTGCCTGTTACAGGTACTTGAATCTTCTTGGGAGCCAACGGTGCGTGGTTAACCCATTAACGGATCGAATCCGTATGTGTGGTATCGGCACCTGCAATTGGTATGGCCGAGCTGAAATTGTTCGAAATGGCGCTTCTTCGCCTTGGTAAGTTGATCCGAGATTATATCAGACTCTCTCCAAAACCTTGAAGAAAAACTAATGGCTTCTTTACATAGCGCCGATGTTGCTCGTGGAGGGTTGTGGGTTACCTCAAATTGCCGGACGGGCGCCCGAGGGCTGGTTGCTGGTATGCATAACCCGCCCGACTAGGCTTTTATTATGAATATTCTAACTTAGCTACTTACCGTAGGTTCTAATGCTGCCTGGGGAAACGGAAACTTGCTGGTGGACATTAGGGGAGACTAGAGCGATAGTCAAACATAGATTTAGAGGGGAGCAATAGCTAAGATACAGATAGTTCCTTCGACAATAACTCCCTGCTGCCTGTATTCGAAGATTCCGATTTGCATCATCATATATATCTAGTTGTGGCCAATATAGTAGAAGGCTGTCCTAGTAGTTGCAATTTTTATCTTGTTCTAACTTACAATAGCATGTCTACTTCCTCAACACCAATTTGCACTCGTACCAAATTTACCTGCCTCGCTAGGCCAAAACTTAAATAGCTGGCAAAGCAACGTCAAATGCTATACCTAACTTTAAAACCCAGATTTCAAAATTCCAAAAAAAATAAAAAATAAGCAAAGACAATTATTGTAAGCCTATGGACTTTTTTTCGTGGGTGTACCGTTGGTATTGTCCGGTCACTCCACAGCTCTGTCTCCTGTGCGAGTTTTGGTAGAGCAGAATTAGTCTGTGATGGAAACCCCAAAGCCGCCACCCGGCCTATTTAAATATGGGTGTGCTATAATTCTTTTAAGTTGAACGGCCTAAAAATGGTAGGCCTACTGGCCCAATGGCAAGGCGTCTGACTACGATTGATTTCGATATCAGGAGATTGCAGGTTCGATCCCTGCGTAGGTCACTTAATTTTTTGAAAATTAATTTTTTTTTAATTCGCCACTTTCTGGCTCAGTACATGTTGCACTCGATGTAGCTACCAATATAGTTCACGACCGCGACGCTGGCAACTCGTTTAAGTGGATTGGTTCAACTGGGTAGACAGTAGGTTGGTTGACAGGTCAAAATCTGGCGCCCAGCTTAGGTGCTCAGCCGACACACCAATAGGCAGGCTCGACTCATGCCCGCAAATCAATACATCTATCTCGTAGTTAGATGAGCTAAGTACGTCAGCCAGCTATTTCATCTCGTCGGTGTCAAGAAATCGTTTTGCCTGCATGCTTCATATCAGTGTAATATTGTCAGGTCCTTTTTTTCTCAATTCGAAAAAGTTAAAGAACCGTGCCCCCAACCGCGGACAACGCAAACGGCTCTATCTAGGTGCTCAAGTTTCAGCACTTCCGCCATTTTCCCATTTTCCAATGACAGCTAATATTTCAGTTCAAGATATTCTAATACCCTTATAGTTTATCATTCTTCATAATTATTTAGCACCCTAGTTCTACAGGAGACGATCATTTTCGCAAAAATATCAAAACGGTGATCGAAATAATAAAGAAAAGTTGAAAAAAAACCAAAAAAAAACTAGTTTATCCGAGGAAGGAAGTTTAAAAAAGAAATAATGACCTACGCAGGGATCGAACCTGCAATCTCCTGATATCGAAATCAATCGTAGTCAGACGCCTTGCCATTGGGCCAGTAGGCCAATCGTTACCATCGACTCTAAATTTGCCATTTGTAAACTTTGTATCATGTAGAGTTTAATAATCTGTAAAGAGTCGGTGCAATACTAGAGCAAGAAATACCACCGATGAATTTACAATCAAAGTAAAGTCTTCGAAAAATACTGACGTGAGCAATTTAGATAAAATACGACTATTTCTGCCAAATTATTTTTCGCGCAACACAAAAATCATCTTGTTGCGACACTAATACATCGTAGGAAGACCTCTGGACCAAAGGCATTCGCTAACTTTGATACCGAATTACTTTCTAATTTAATTTGTGTAAAGAACTCTTAGCCTGAGGAGCCCTGGGTGGCGCCTCAATTTATTTAGGCGTCTAACTGCGAAAAGGCGCCTATTACACCCCTTGGACCGCATTAGACGATGTATTTCTTTATGACCAACAAAACCGTCTGAGGCATTCATCCTCAGATGTCGCCGGGCTGTATTCCGCTGTACCTACTATTCTTGTTGTATTTACCATTCTTACTATACCTATTGTGGGCAACATTAATGTCAGTACTGATTCTACAATACTTATAATATATTCCATAGGTATTGGTATTGCTTATGCAATGAGGTTAACCTTCCACTTTGGGCTTCGGATTCTATGATAATCACTGGCTCTTTCGTTCCTCTACAAATTGCCCCATCTGGCTCTCTAGATCGCTAAGCCTTTTGTTCTAGTCCAATTTTATGCTTCTATGTCTGTCTTCTCGCTCTGGGGCCTCTGTGGAAGAAAGTGCTCCCCGATGAATTAACTTAAAAACAATCAAACGCATGTCTAGATGCATACGTACGGTACGGTACGAAGTTGACTCATCTTCTCGGGCTCGTTCCTCACTCCCATATGTATCTAAATGTCACCAGACTTGCAGCAAGGCTGCCACGGGTTAATGAAAACTAGCCAATCAACAGATTGAAGGCTTTTCTGATGGGTCAGCTTGGATCCTGAAAGTTCGACTGGCAAAGCGGGGTAGCATTAATATCTTATATAGTACGAGTTACTCTATCCTTTGAGGTAATTATCCTTAGTTTTTGTAACTTTATTCCCTAGCATTCTCATTATTAACCTCATAATTCTCCAAACAATAACTATTTCAGAAAAGGCTAGAACATATTTAAAGTAAGGTGAGAGTGACAAAACAGGGCAAGTCTTTCTTTAATTCATTATATATAGGGGCGTAGGATAAAGCTCCTTGTATAGCATCTATTTGCCGTACTGTGTAAGTTCGGCTGACTTACAGATTAAAAGCACGAGTACAACATGGTTGACCCATTGAGATGTGCGGACTACACCGTCGCCTGGATCTCTCCTCTGCCCTTGGAGATGACCGCCGCTAAGCTTTTAATAGACGGAAAACCACAACCTTTGCCAGAGGACCTTGAGTTCGATCATAATTCCTATGCGTTCGGGAGTGAGTATATGTGGCCATAATGTTGTAATCGCTACCTTGACCGAGGTAGGCCTATAGGGACCAACCCTGCTGCCAGATTTGCGGCCCGTATGTTGCTGAGCTTTACTTCTTTGAACTTTGGCCTGCTGGTAGGCATAGGCGGCGGAGTCCCCAATCAAAACCATCAAGTCCGTCTTGGCGACGTCGTGGTCAGCACGCCGTAAGACCAATACAGTGGAGTCGTGGAGTATGACCACAAGAAAACTTTACCAAATGGGAAATTTATACCTAAGGGCCTGCGCAATCGACCCGACGATTCGATCCTAACCGCAGTAAACAACATAAGATCGCGCGGAGATACCGAGATCCTACCGCTCGATCAGCACATTAACACCATAGCTAACGCCGTCATTCCAGACATTCAGCATCTATATCGCTATCCCGGGAGCTGCCAGGATATCCTGCTTCGGGACAAGTGCATGCTTAAGCATCTAGAGAATCCTTCTCTGTGTGATTCAAAACGACATCCTGCGATCCACTATGGCACGATAGCTTCGGGCAATCAGTTGATGAGGGACGAGATAGCCCGGGGCAAATTGATAAACGACTACAAAGATGCAAATGTCATTTGCTTCGAGATGGAAGGCGCTGGCGTGATGGACCAGTTTCCCTGCCTTGTCATCCGCGGGATTTCCGACTACGCAGACCGTAATAAAAACGACGATTGGCAACGGTATGCGTCTGCCACGGCGGCAGCCTATGCCAAAGTTCTTCTCGGGTCGATAATACCGCTTAAGACCCGTGACATAAAACCCATTATCTGTATGCACTCCGGCCTATGGCAAGGCATATGTGTGCGTATAGGAGTAGACATATACCTCACTTCTTTCCGATGTCTAGAACAAATGCTGCATAGGTATTTGAAGTATTAGGGTCTAGCTGATGCCAGGTTTGTGATGTAGCTAAAGCAACCGCAGCGTTTGACTCGGCCACGACGGGTTGGCAGATTGCTCTCCGTCCTAGTACTCAAGACATTGTCTGTCAAACCACGAGCGTAGCGGCCGCGCAACAGTTCGGCAGTCCGCTAAATAGCCGCTATACCCGCCAACCACTAGACGAAATAGTCCTCGCGTTGAACATCAATGAAGGGATCGTCAGTAGGCGCTTCGACGGCAGAAACTTTTACGAAAACGAAATTGGTAGTCTCATAACTGAGCGGGGTGAGATTAAAAGCATGCCTATGAGCGATTTGATCGAGGCACACAGTGGAGAGGCACCGACACAATGGGACTCGATGATAATTTGTCTGTCGGTGACTTTGAGTCCCGAGGCGTTGAGCACAATTATTGCTTCGGCCGTTATGTTGTACCAGCACGGCGCCGTAGATCCATCGATGGAAGGCACCATCGGGATCCTACGGGGGAAGATCAAGAAGCATGCCAATTCAGCACTCAGCCGGGAAAGTATGTGCAGAAAGCTAGAAGACTCCAAAACCAACATTCTAGACATTATAGAGTGGAGAGTGAGCTATATTGGTGGACAAAGCTTATTTATACCCCCTAAAACCCCAATAGAATTGTCCCGGACTGCAGAAAATGGGCACGTTGAGGTTGTCAAGTTTCTTATTAGCACAAGTGGGGTAAATGTCAATACAGGAGATGACAATGGTCGAACACCCCTATCTAAGGCTGCAGAAAACGGGCACGTTGAGGTCGTCAAACTTCTCATTGGCACGGACGGAATAAAGATCAATTCGAAAGATGCCAGTAATAAGACACCGTTGCTTTGGGCTGCGAAAAATAAACACCTCGACGTCGTCAAGCTTCTCATTAACTCGGGCCAGGTCAATTTAGACTCGGAAGATCTCCCGGAGGATTTCATCTCACTATATAGGACCTCCAAAGACTGGTAGCCCATCTTACGTATCATCATTACCAACGGAGTTGTTTATCTCTCAGTGCTCTACGCGATTTTAGCATTATTAAATCCACGACAATTGCATTGATTGATGAAAGCCTTGCGACAAGCTCTCCTAGAGATTTCAATTACAGGCAACTAATGGAATTGAAGGGATACCAGACATTGCAACAGAAGTTTCCTGATTGAGCCTCTACGCTGATAGATATTAGTCATATCCCCCTTTCGCCTACCCACCTGCTAGAGCTATAAGAGGCCGCCATTATCAAAACAATAATGAGAGAAATCTCGCTCTTTGAATAGAAAGCTACGCAAGATCGGATGTAAGAATCCGTCACCTGAATAATATTACAATATCATGACTTTAATTGTGAACTCGAACAGCACTAGTCATAACGAGTTCTTTTGACCGTGGCAGCGCTGAATAAAGCTATATCTAACTACAATCGCCGATAAAGCTCTAGAGTGCAAATTCTAGGCGCCATACATTAGGTGGAAATTACAATTAGCCTTAGGCCGGCCCTAAGCCGATCATCCATGTAATTACAACAGAGTATTCGAGGTTCCGGCGTAATCCCTTTTCGAATCATATAACTCCTACCCTCATATCTACATTTTAAAAGCTTACACCAATTTAGTTCGTATTCCATTCCAAAAGAAATTTGCAATTCGCGATAATGGGACGTTAGGTTAGCCGTCGAAGTACGCCCATATTTGACGATAGGATCGTGACGAACCCCCGGCCAAAGGACTTTATCTCAAGACTTTTCTTAAATCTCTTTGTGATTCCTTGTCATATTACTTTGTTTCTCTCATTTAAAACCATGCAGAAGTGCTACGAATGATTTTTAGGTCTCATTCCTGAAATAGTTGCAATACATACCTAATCTTCGTTGCTGAACCCCAAAATGTAGAGGCTCTTATTAATCGAGCCACGCTTAATTCTATCTATAAAAACTTCTCCGCTAGTCATACATTAGGCTAATTATAGTTATTTGTTTAGAAGGCTTTGTATGGACATTTTGAACATGCAAAACTGAATACAAATAAAGCCTAGAAACCCAAATCCGAATGCTTCTGGGTCACCGGAGACTTCTAAAACCCTCGACTACTTCCTGCATACCCTAACTCTAGGCGGTGTGGGCTCGGAGGCTTTCTTATGGGGGGTCTTAGAACCCATGACAACAGAGAAAAAATCTCTTAAGTAACCGCATATCTAACAGGAGGCAAGTCAGTAGACGGAACTTTGTTCCGCCGGGGCTCTGATAGTACTAGAATTCACAGACTAATCTATAACTGCGACCAAACATTGATACCATACCCCCTCGGTGGCCGTGAAAAGGAGGCGCTATCATTCTTCCACATCGGACTCTCGCTCTACTTCCCAAACCCTCTCCATCCTGTCGAATCCCGCAAGCTCGGCGGCCTGCTCTGCCAAAGTTCCTTGGCGGCACAAGCCGAGATCGATGACCCTAATACTACCTTTTGCAATTGCGAAATTATCAATCCGGATATCGCCATGGATGGCCCCTAGCCTATGGAACGCTACGATTGCCTTTCTTGCTTGGGACCATAGTTCTTTACTCATGTTTTCGTCATATGCGGTTTCGCCACAGTCTTCCATAACGAGGATTTTTAGGGATCGCCAAGTTGTCCCTGCGGCGTATAGCCGCGGTATATATCTTCCTTGAAGGGATTCTAGGCGCGTGTACCTAATCAATACCAGAAGACTCAGCACAGGCACATCCGAAGGGAAGACCGGACCCAACGCGATAAAAGGCAACGAGAGTAAGGCATTGTACTATTAAGTGGATTCTAATTCGCGGAGAGAAACTTACGCAGTAATTTCTGTATTAGCGAGATCCAAATTAGATGGTTTGGCGATGTCATAAACCTTGAAAAAAGCAGGGCAGCTGTATCGGAACCCTGCGCCTTGACGGGGTCTAATTTCTCCTGACATCACAGTGGCGATATTTTTTCTACCCGCCCCACTCAACCTGAGGATCATGCTACCCCATGGTACGGTCAATTTCTCGTCCCAACTACCTTCAACTTCGAGGTCATCCAGAGCAAGAGTTTGGGTCTCGGGTGGTCCTCTTTCCACAGGGGAATAATGGAAGAATTGTTCTTGTGCGACTCGCTTGCAGATGTACGCCAAAGCCGCCACAATGCTCTGAGTGCTACGATCACTGTATAGAAATGGAGGGGAGACTTCCAATCCGCTGTCCCCCGTCCTCCGGAATAGATATAAAGCTTCATAGTTGCACAGTCCGCCATACACCAAGTTGTTGAAGGTCATGTATCCGTATAGCTGGCTAACCGCTTTTACTACTTTATCATCTAAATTACTCCTGTTGCTGTTGAAATAGTCGATCAAGTTTTCAGGTGTTTTGAGCGCCCATGGGGTTCTCCACTCGACCAAAAACTTAGCTTTCGGCCTCCGATCGGGTTCCGCAACTGTGAAGAAGACGCGATCAGGATCCCCGATATTAACGGTGGCCTGGTGGTCCCCAAAATCGCATTGAATTGAAAATAATTCCTCCAAAATCCGGACCGTGGGTCGCTCATATACGTGGGCTCCGAGCCTCACTACTGTCGCTTCAGTACCGCAGGCGGACCATAGCCGTGCATCGGGGTAAAAATTGTTTGCGAGGTTCAGAAACCCATTCGACTAAATTTTGGACTGCTTTTAACCTAAAAGTCCTGCTTGTGGATAGGTGCGAAGAATAATCGAACAAGAGCAGATGTTCTAGAACAGAATGGCATACCTTACGGCCTAAAAGTGGACCGAGTAACTGTTGCACATTATTCCGGATATCAGACCATTCTTTCAGGTCGTCTAGATAATGGCGAGGAAAGGCAGGGATTGTCGTTCGATTCGTTGAATGCGGAAATGTCTTCCGGAGCCTTGGAGGGGCAATTGCTTCGAAAAAGTTAGCCAGGTCCATTATGGCGTTCTGGGCGAAAAACTAAAGTTCCTTGTCTTCAGGGAAAGTGATGTGGAAAGCTTGGAACAGTCTCTTGAGCGGCGCGAGGAAAGGCTTCTAGGCCGCTTTAAATATACAAGAATTGAGGAGATGATGGGAACGCTTGGCGATCAGAGTGTGGTGGGAGGTGTGACTCCCAGACTAGGTGGGGGGCGGTTGGAGGATTGATCCCCGTTGGGGTCAGGCCCCAATTGATGAATTGAATAAAACTTAATTTTGTGGCCATACCTTTAGGACCAATAAACTTTTAACCAGCTATTAGAGTTTCCTAATGCAGTATTTTTCAATCAGATCGGATGTCGCCTGCGCGCAAATTTACAGGCGACATCGAAACCCCGAGAACAACGAGAACAACCGCCCGATAACCCCGAATCGCCTGTGGTAGCGAACACCCGACAGGTCTAGCCTCAAAACTACCTTTACAACATAACCTTAAGAATGGCTACCTTTTGTTACAGAAGAGTTATAAAATTACCTTCTACTAGTCTCCCAAAACTTGAGACTGCCTCATTTGCCAGACCTGCACCTAGTAGTATGTGCTACCAAGCAACTAAAGGGCTGAGTTCGCCACAAGGCCGGACGGTTCCGCCATACAGCCTCTCCAGTTGCATTAATTTTTGTCGTGTTACATCCCGAAGAGCGCCCTGGGATGTACAATAAACGTGAATGCGCGGTGCGGTATCAGCAACGGTCTTGGATGAGGTTGCCTTCATTTCCTCGTACCTCAGTCCAAGTGGTGATTACATTTAACCATTCAAGTGATATTTTGTCATTCAGAAGCCGTAGTGTTTCAAGATAATCCGTAGGCTTTCTCCAGTGGCACTAAAGCCAGCTTGTATTATCCATTTATCGAGATATGTAGCGGAGCTAACTACCCCTGTTCCTGCGCATAAAAGCCTAGAGGAAAACACGAATTTAAATATCCGTAGGTTAAATACAGCTAAGAAATTCAAAAAGAAAACCTGGAAGCACCCATTAACATCTCGGCCACCTCTAAGAAAAGCGGAAAGAATTATATTATGTTTCAGAAACACCACCGCGAGGTCGGGCATGAGGGTCTCCGAACGCTGCTCAATGCTCTACCCAAACACGAATCAAGCACTGGAAGCTTTCCTAAGTATTGATCCTTCTCCAAGTATTTAGTAACTTCTGACTTTCTGAATGTACATGTACAAGAGATGCAGGTTTATTTAGACGGCGTTGGTTTGTGGAACCACACCTCTATGTAGACCCGCTTGGTCTTTCGGTACCTGCATACCCGACTGACAGACTAATACCCGACACTCCTGTGTTGCACAGGGTTGACCCCCAGACCCGAAAGTCCCATGTCAGCTTTGGAAGAACGGGCGCCGGGACCAACGGAACCTCGGGGCCGGGCAAAAATGATCCCCCCTGAGGCCTTCCACAGGGGTTACGGGAAATCATGCCAGAGGCAAATCGAAAAATGGCTGCCCTCGCAACCATTCTAGTTATGACCATTTTAGTCGTCACACCACTAGAAGAAGTGCTATTACACTACGGTCGCTAAGATGTAAGATGGGTCATACGCTTTACGAAAACCTCGATGATACGGAAGAAGAGAAAAGAGAAGGAGCTCAAGGAACGTGCTGCTTGTACAGAGACTTCGATACAAAATCCAAGTTGTTCTCTATCAGTATATAGCGCTACTGTTTCCTTTCGTTGCCGGCAATCTAAACACCACAAGCGTATTGCACTTATTTCAGTAATTGTGATTGGCAGTATTCGTAAACTAGGTACATAACTTGCCTTGTTGAGCCTCAAAACCTTAAAGCTTTTCTAGTATGATACCTTTTGCTGTTGTGAGAGTGGTAGTTTCCTGGCACCGCGAGACCAGTACCTAGTCCCCACTGTGTTGTCTGGGGCCGCGAGTCCCCCGAAAATGAAGTATCTGGTACCCAAAGTTTGGTCTGTGTTGTTGTGTTGAATTAAAGGCTATTTTGTTGCCCAAGTACCAACGAGACCACCAAGTACCTGGTCTCGCAAACTACTTATGTTACGTGGGCGAAAGTAAAATACCCCTGTCAGGTACCTCCAAATAGGTTTGCGTAAGCCGCTAGTTAAGCTCATATTTATTGATGAGATGCTGGTGTAAAACCTTAGAATTGCTTTTTAGCTTTTCTGTAGTTTGGGGAGTTTTATCCTGACTATAGATAGTAGGTTAAAGGTCTCTCTAGAATAAAATCATCAACCGATTCCGCGTTCACGACAGCACCCGCTTGAAATTGAAAGCAATGCCCTCGTCCTTTCGGGGGACGATGTTGACATAAATCAAGAGAAGAATGATATTAAAGCTTCTGGGGCTACTTTACACGGAATACTAGAGGATCCACGGAGATGCAGTGACATCGAGTATGAGAGGTAATTTGTTTTCATGGCCGGTCGCTTGCTACTAGCTTTGTAAAGAAACAAAGTCTGATTTTGTTTTATCTCGGTCTTCTACTTAAATGTGACTGTGCCTAATATGGAGCCAAAGTGTCATCTGGGGTATCCCTTCGGTTGGCCATTTAATTCATTATTTTCACTACCAGGTGCTAACTAGGGCTGTAGGGAGTCGGAAGTCATTGGGAGTCACACCATGCGCCGGAAGTTACTGACCTCTCCGCTCTAACTTAGCATTAGTTAACATGTTTGGTTCTGATATTCCTTGGCGCGACACAACATAATCTGGAGGTCGACCAAACAGGTATAAAAGGGTGCCCCTTCAGTCCTAGCTTCGTTCTTTGATTTTGGAACTAGCACAAAGTGAGAAAAAGAAAGTTCGGTTGGCCTTTTGGCGATAGACAAGTTTTGGCTCATTCACGATTATCTTAGGTGTATTGTGACTACGCCCACACATGTGTCTTAAGTGGAATAGAATGGAGTCCGCAATAGTGCCTACCAAACGAATTCCGGGACCACCCTCAAGCTGCCGGCGCTTGATGCCTGCGATTCGTGAAGCATAGGACGTTTGCCCGGATCTGAGGACAGTAAACTCGTACTTCATCGGGGAACCTCGCGTGCTGTCCTTCGAACGTATCCTCTCGGAAATCCTGGTTTGATCGTATACAGGCATGTCAACCTGCAGGCTGATCACCACTTTGAAATATGTTTGCTAGCATGGAGGAGGAGATATGAGGTTGAACGGTAGGTTGGCGAGATGGTGTATTGGTCCACTGGTCGGGTTCGAAGGCTCTACATAGTAGATGATGTTAAGATGGGTCCAACGCGAAGCTCGGATCAGAATATCTCGGCCGAGAAACGGCAACACCCAGCGCGTTGTCCAGCCCTAAACCCCCTCTTTCCAAATGTGGCAAAACAAACAACATTGCAAACTTTCCCTTGCGTGACTCCCTCGCCTATAAAAGGACGGCCGCCCCAGCACCCTCTTTCTTCATCAGCTCTCTTCGCCAATTGGCTTAGATCAAGTGTAGTATCTGTTCTTTTCAGTTTAATATCTGAAATATCGTCCACGCGACGATATCGGTTATTAATATTATTTTTGCATTTAGGATGAGATCCTCTTAGCTTGCTAATGTTCTCTCCACCGTGTCTCCAGTATTGCACTGTCTCTGGATGATGCGACGTTTTTATTTTCCACGGTTGCCTTCGTGATATCGAAGCTTCCATAGAAAAGAAGAAGCGTTTGAACATTGTCGCGTCTCACCTTACCCGCATCTGTCCTCGATAACCACTACCCTCACCATGCCCAGCAATTGTGAACCCGGCCTAGTAGCCCTGAATGCTATTACACTCGACTCCCGGTATCCCTCGGGCCTAGGGTCTCCTTTCTTGGGACTTCTTGAAGTTTGGGTAGTAATTACTACAGTTTTATATTACTATTGGCATCTGTCCTAGTGTCTGGATCTCGCCGCCGATACTAGGGGCTTAACGCCACTCATGGGGTGAATTGCCTTAATGGACGCTGATAGAGGTGATAGGTCTTATTCCCCAACCCACTACCCTTACTACCACCCCACTACCGATACTCCCAGCTGGAATATGGCTCTTCAACCCCTGGTGGCTGCATAATGTCGGCACAGACTCATCTAGTTGTGGGAATATAGAATAACCTTGGCGGTGTCGTACTTCGTTTCGGAGGGGCACGCGAACTTAACCAGTTCTTTCCCTTTGGCTACTGTAGTCGCAAAACGTCTGTCCCAGAAAATAGTAATAGGGATAAACAAAATTAATAAAACACGCTTTGTGTTAGTGAAAATTGAAGCCATCGAGTGACCGTTCGACATCGGCTAATACGCAGCCAAACTGAACCCGCCTGCCCGATTTTCACCTCATACTTTCCGGCTAGGCGACCTGCTTTGACACCGAAAATACATACATATATGTGGTGGAGGTGACTTTTCCTAACCATAACAGAGAAAAGCTTAAAGCGGTCTCGTAAGCAGACTAGAGCATCTCTAATGGCTGCTAGGTGGTAGGTAGATTGGAGGTGTGTACCAACGGACCTCAACCTCAGGGACTAATCTTTCCAATCTATCATTTTCTAGATCTGAGTTTATACCTTTTTGTGTTTGGCTTTTACCTCATTATGGATGGTCTAAAATATATCTTTACTAATCTTGTTATTGTCTTCGCAAAGCACCTCGAGCCTCGCTCTTTGTTGATCTTCCATCGTCTTATGAGTTTTTTATGCAATATAATCATCAAGGGTTTCTTTTTTTGCCATTTGCAGTCGATTCACGTTGGCCATCTGAATTCAGGGAGTATGATAGATTTCGTTCAAAATGAAGGGTCTAGATCAAAAAGATCGCAGGAGGGGGGGGGGTGGGATTGGTCTCGTTGGAACCAGACAACACAAAGTTGAAAACCAGGCTAGCTGCAATCATTGCCTAGGTCTCGCATCGCCAAGATATGCCGTAAGAACACACTCCTGCCTAGGTGGGCTTGGTTGGGTTTTCTGCAACACGGACAGCGCCCGCACACAGAAGTCACCCTTGTTACAGGCAACTGTTTAATATGGGTTCCTTCACCATGGTTGGATGAAGCGTCGTATACTACGAGACTAGGGTGGATGTGGTCTCGTTGGAACCAGGTGGATGCAATTCCGTGGTATTTTGTTTGGTTTTCCAATATTTCCCAATGCCCACAGCTCGTTTTCTTCACAACCCTAATATTTCACCAGGATTTCATCAATAACTTAAATTTACCTCCATCAATCTTTTATACATTCTTTTATTCTTAATAAACATGAAAATGAAAAACACCAATTCTTCTGATATTTTGTATATCTATCTCTGGCGTCAATCATTTGGTTCTGCTATCAGCCATCTTAATAATAGAGCCCAGACTCAGTTGTAGACGAAGAGCGATGTCATTGTTCTATGCCTGAAAAACCTCTCTCAGAACATAAAAGAAGGTTGTGTTTTTGGCACTGATCCTAAAACCACTAAGGTTGTTCTGGATAAAGTTCTATAATATGGTCCAAAGCAACTCATCATTGGTTTCAACCATAATTCAAATTTCCCCATTCTTACCGATTAATCGATTGCTTGTTATCAAGTACATTTTATTTGTCTAAATTTAGGATGGGGACTAAACCTTTTCAACTTCATCACCAGCTCTCTCAATTGCTCTTGCGGCCTCCAGGTACCAAATAAACCTCCACTAATCTTCTCCAACGAAATCTTATCTATTATACTCGTTTATCTATTATACTCGTTTATCTATTATACTCGTTTATCTATTGGATAATTGTTATTCTAACTTGGGCCCTGGCAAAATCATATCATAATTGATTATACCATTAAGTTTTCGGGATATAATTTATTTATACTGGTGAATTAAACATATTACGGTACGACAGTTAAAAATACGGGAATTTCTAGAATGGAAGATGCATCGAGTGCAAAATGCTTGAAACGAGACTTTTGATGCCTGGGCTACAAAAATACACGATGGTACGTATTATATAGTCAACGCAATTGGACACAAACTGGTGCCGAGAAACATATACTGAGTAAGCGATATACACTATTTTTTAATAACCTGTTGTCTTAAACTGAGACCAGACTCACAGGCAGCGTATACTTAACAAGCGAGCAGCCGAAACGGATGACAATACCCCCTACCACGTACATACCTCAGAAACTCTAGCCCCATAAATATGAAATTTTCGACGGGGCACATAACCCACCCAGGATCCTAGGACAAGGAAGTCGCGCTATGACGTAGTATAATCTGGAAAAGAGATGCCCATCAGTAACACGAACAATCAAGGAATCAGACGTAAATCGCCTTTCCATTAGTCCTGATATATAGGCGTTCGTCGGAGGGGACAAACCACCTACGAATACCATTAATAAGATTGTGCCCTCCAACCCCAGAGAGCGACCCAGCGATCGCCATGCCGATATCTATCTCATCTCGTAAGGGGTACTAAGCTTAGAGCACCTATGGACCGTCAGAACAAGCAACTTCAAGATTCTCTGAAACCATTGAGGGGTTGACTATGAAAAAGTCATCAAAATGTCTAACAAAGCCGGCAGAGAAGAAAGGCAAGCTCTAGTCTAAATATATCGGGGATCATATAACATTGGCGAGGCTAACTTCCTACTCTCATAAATTCCTTCATCCTATCCCAACAAAGGGAGGGCACAGGGTGTCCTCTACATTAATGGATTTAAGGTGAGTATACATCCACTAATATATTGAGTTTAGCTAAATATATTGTGTATGTTTAGACCCGGAGCTTCCTGTTTCGCGAATACTTTAACCCCCCAGAACCGCCGCATATGCAACTATGTAGCCCCACACTACCTCTACATTCTCATCCACTATTTATTTAGACACGATTCTATCAGCAACGGCTACTATCTTAAATGTGAGGGTATTTCTGGTGCCTCGAAAATTGCAAAAGTCTGAAGGTGGATCGTAAGTCATCATGCTTTTGAAGGTGTAGTCAAAGAAGTATTACAGGATGGAATTGTTATAAGACGGTTAACACTCCCGGACTTCTTATGTATAAATAGAATGAAAAGGGCTTGGCCTTGTACTCCCCAGGATGAATACTTATCTTCTATGCCCTTCGGTATGGTGCTCGGTTCGAATGCTGATGTATGAGGCAGCTACAGGCCACACCTGTTCAATACGGAATTTTCCTCTGATTTCACAATGGGCGTGGAGACCTAGTATCGGAAGGACTAATTTAACGCATTATTAACGGTATACTTGATTGCACAAAAAGCAAGCCTTTGCGGGAGAGTACCTTCAAAGCTTACCCGTTACCTAGTAGCACCACACATGGCCAAAACAAAATTCAATTCTCCATAATCTATAACAATAGCAATGTATTTAAAATTTAAAAGATGCGTCCTAATAAGAATTCTATGACATACTCCACTAACTGAATGAATATTAACGTACTAAGGAAGCAAACGCGGGCTAGAACCACAACCAAAACCAGAGCCAGAGGTAGAGGCCTGGTGATCTAGGTCTAGGTATTTTTTGGCAGTGTTTGCGATATTCACTTTTGCGGTTATTGAGATTTTTACGCGCCTCCTCCTTGTGACAAACAGATAAAAAGTAGTTTGCTATCCATGAATTATTCTCCTTTAATGTACTGCTTTGGTCTTTCACGAGGGATAAGACCTCCATAGCTGTTTTGCGAGTAGACTCAGCAATCATTTTCCATTTTTTATTTTGTCCTTCAGATGCGATGATAAGTCGATAAGTTCGTCTGGCGGTATCGACATAATCATTCTAGGTTTTCGCATCCATCATTTCCCGGAGGGCTCGGTAGGCCTTTTCTGCGGACCGCGGTTCCCAACATTCCTTTCTATTAATTGATGATTCTGGAAGTATGTTAAGCTCCTGAACCTTGCGTTTGAACTCATCATCCGCTTGAACTTCTGTAAGTTGATGCTTCTTTAAATGGAACCACTCTCTGGACTTCCCTCTTGGCTCCTCCAGACTTGTCCGGCTTATAAATGCTTCATCAGTGATTTCATTCACTGGTTTATCGACATTTCTGATATCCTCAATAACTTGATAATTATTCTCTATATCTTGAGTGATTACGACGAGCGCCTCGCATTCGTTTGGTCGATTCCCTTCCAAAGCATTCCTTAAATTCCGCGAACCTGACAGTTTCTCGTGTTCAACTTTGTTCAGCATCTTGGCCATTGTCAGTTGACTCTTTAGCTCCTCTATCTCTTGTTTCACAGTTGTTTCTTCTTTCTTTCTACTCCTCTTGATTTTCTTTTCTTCTTCAAGCTGTTCGAGGAGTTTCCTTTTGCGGGTTTCCAAAGCTGTAGCTGTACTTGCGCTCGAACGCTCGGTTTCTTCTTCTTGTCGTTTTAGCCGTTCCATCTTCGTTATGAATATTCTTTCAGCACTTTCCGCCTGCATCTTAGCTCTTCTGATTCGCTCTCTTTCCGCCATGGCCATACGCTGAAATTCAATGGCCTTCTCCGTAAACTCGTTGGTGACCAACACTAATTCTCTCGCTTGCGCTTCGGTCTCCTGGGCTTCTTGTTCAGCTGTCAAGGCATCCTCCTTCATTTGCTCTAGTTAGCTGCTGCTTTAGAAGTATTGTTTTGATTTGCCTAACTTGGGCCCGTTTATATCTGCGTTTGGTTCGTATCTCCTCCACTGTAGTAATGCCAACGCGAGTGTTGCCTGGGATTGTATTGAGATCCGCGTCGTATGAAAACGTTTCTAAACTTGGCCTGCATTCTCTTTTCCTAACCCATTCAGACGTGCCTTTGATATAACTTATCAAATATTTGATAAGAGGAGGGTCGATAACATTTGGGTTACCACCCACCTGCATCCTTTCAGCAAGACTTTTTCTTGGCCCTGAAAGCGGCTCTTCTATTCTGACCGGATGTTTTTGAGACGAATCCTCCGACTCATTTAGACCTCGCAATTGACGATTGATGTCTTGCGTATCGATGTTTTTAAAGAAATCTTCGCGTTCTTCTGTCAACACCTTTGCCTTCAATTGCCTGATCCGATTTCTTATGTTGCGCGAGACACTCTTCATCTCTTCGTCTATTTGGTCATTCATATTTTGTCTACTGAGGGCGCGCAGCGTATCTCGGAGTGTTTGAAGCCTGGAGTCGCTCTCCATTACCTCATCCAACTTTGACGAGTTGACGATTTGGGGGGCTCTCACATCCCTGTAGCGGGAATGACCGGTTGTATTGACAATTTCTTTCGTAATCAACTCGTCCTGGGAACCTGAGCTAAATATTGATTGCAGGTCTGCCAGGACCGTTTTAGACATATAATGTACTGTCCATGTCCCGGATCTGAGATACCCTAGAATCTGACAACGTCTATTCAGAGTGGTTTTAGCCTCAAGAACGTTGGAAACGCCGTACCTGATGCTGTATGGAACGAGGTTGAATCTGAAACCTATGCGGTGCCCCAACGAAGACAACAAATGATTCATCCTAAGGGCTGTCAATGGCCTTTGTTTAGTGGTAGACAACTGACCGGCAGATGATTGCTGCCCAGAGTTGGATGAATTGTTCGTTGTATCGGGGGCTCCGGCGAGCGAGTACTCATTGCTAGGGGCTAGTTTACTCCCGGATTCGCTTTTTTTGCCTTCTATGAACCGAAATACTGGCTTCTCAAGGCATGAAGCTTTCCATTTAAAGTGAATAACTCGTTGGCAGAATTCGTTCTGGGGACGAACTGAAAGGAGATCTTCAGGGGACCGGTCCTCGGACTCGAATGCATCATCTAGCAGTGCTAATGCTACAAATTGTGAGACAGGTCGACATTTGTCTGAATCGTGAAGAATAACATTGGACTATAAGCTAGCATTCTGACGTTGACGTTTGTGATTTCGGAGTCTAATTTCTAATAAAAAGACGAATTGGTCTGTGTCTGGATTGGCCCGAGCTAAAATTAAAGTAACGTCCTATAGATATGTCAATAGAGTGTTAGAATTAAGGACCGAAATTTACCCTTACTTTGTAACAAAGAGCGGAAGTCGAGCTTTTTTGGCCGTTGGTTAAGGTTAGACCACCGGGGCGGCTTAAAGTGAAGGCGGAAATGATAATAAACAGCGAAAGTTGGAGCCGCATGAGTGGGTGCATTGTGTGTTCGTTATCTTCAATCCACAAATAATCCATTATAGCAAAAAACTCGGCCTGATTAACGTGGAGTTTGTTTCGTTTCTGTGTTGATATTTGCTGTCCAATATCTTTGGAGAGTTGACTGTCGATGTAATTTCAAACATCGTCACACATCAGTTTGTGATAGATTTGTTGCCCCATCTTTTCTCGGCCGCAGTGAATTTTCTCAGGACATTGCGGAGTGTTTCCGCAGTGATATCCCCAGTGAGATGCCCGCCTCTCGAACCCTCGACATTGAATCTCATAAACTGTTTACGATCATAGTACTATAGTGGTGACTACATCCCCTTCACGGAAACCATAATCTTTATTTTTGACATAATTCGTTAAATCTAATAAGGTTTATCAGCTTTGTATGACTCATAAAATCTCAAAGAGAAGCATACTGTTCCCATTTGTCGCGAGTAAGTATCAAATCCCTTTCTGAAACTGGCTCCAGCACTCTTGGGCAGTATACGTTTGGGGCTGCTCTGTTCTTTAACGCGACTTCAGAGTTATAGCCCCTCTGAGCAGCTCTTTCTGCCATCGACATCTTTGGGCGCCTTTGACTCATTTTCATAATATAGTACGCGGTGTGGGTGTTTGATAGTTGCTTGTACGGTTTCTTGGTAAACCTAAAGTTCGACTTAAAAACTATAGATAGGTGGATACCTGATAGATGACAGAAAGAAGACCAAATTTCTCACTTGATCAATTGAGAGGCTTGCTACAAAGTAAATCTGAATTGTAGATGGTGTCTAATACGTCTCCCACTTCTCTAATAAATACTAAAGCTTTCTTGCTTTTTCAATCTTCACATGCACGTTGGAAATTTTACTACACCACCTGATCAGACCTTTACAATTTTAAAATCAGCACCACCAGCATAATCCGGGATGTTAATGCTCAGCATATAGTCTGTTCCAGTTTTCCGGGACATAGCCCAGGGTCTTCTAGGCTCTGGGTCAACAACGCCTATCATATTTCGGGACCAACTGACTCTGGTGCTCCTTTATGTAATCTATTAGAGTAAGAACATAGCATAATCAGATGCATAAGTGGTATTCGCAAGCCCACTCCAGTCATCAAACGAAAAACAGTAAATAGCATTGCTCTAGGATAGGATATGATTAGCGCTCTCCAGTCATTTCCTGTTCTAGAGCATTGCTATTTACTGTTATTTGCAGCGGGTGCACCGTAGCAGTAGTGTCATCATCGTAGTAGATATGCTATTCGTCATCTTTGTAGTAGTGTAGTAATTCTCGTCTTAGTAGGAGTGTACTCGTAGTTGTGGTTGCAGTAAATAGGTCAGAGTTGAGTGCCCGGTTGGGGCAGTGATGGGCATCAATTTGAGTAGCACGGGTTAGGCAGGCTGGCAGGGCAACCAACTCTTGCCCTATAACCAATTCGAGCATCTCGTGTTGGTGGTACATTTCGCGACTGGGTGCATTTGTGTTGCGGACGCGGTTAATACTGGTAGCAGTAGTTAGTTAGTGCAGCCATTGCATCGTCTTGATACAGGATACGCGGCGGGCACGGGGGCCATGCTTCAGTGCAAGGTTTATGTGCAGCGCTTACAGATAACCTTTATTGGTCAAGTAGGTATCATGTGCGTGTAATAGCCTATGAAACTAGGAATGGCACAGCCGCAACTAAACATCAAAGTATATAAAGAGGTCTCCCCTAGAGATTGTTTAATCCCAACGTTATCCTTAGAAAATCCATTTTCCTTACTAAACTAAAAAGTTTACCTGTTCTTTTCAGTTTAATATCTGAAATATCATCTATATGACGATATTAGTTATTAATATTATTTTTGTATTTAAGATAAGATCCTCTTAACTTGCTAATATTCTTTTTATTGTGTTTCTAATATTGCACTGTCTTTGGATGATGCGAACCGTCTTTTTTTCTATAGTTATCTTCGTGATATCGAAGCTTCTATAGAAAATGATAATTTGCAGCACCCCTTTGCAATCTCCCAAAGAAAAGGCGACAGCAAAGTGGATCACCTACAACGCTTAAAAAAAATGGAGATCTTAAAAGAGTTTAAAATGATTAGCCGTATTAACTGCCTAGCGATGTTTGTGTATTACCTCCATACCTTGGTCTAGGTACGAATTAGTCTCGGTCCCAGTACGAACTATTAAAATATTTATCACAGAAGAAATTTGGAGGACGTTGGATGTAGTCTTTAGGGCTCTAAGTGGGACCGAGACTAGGCTCTAAGCATTAATGTGGGTCAAAGTTTACAACTGAACTGAGTAGTGGTGATCAACGAAGTTTAGCTCTATGGGTATTGTGGCAAATTGTATACATATCGTCATCATTTTCGAGAGGTCATATGTAGCTACATGATTCAGAACAGCTAGCGGCGTAAAAACGTATAAATTCAAAGTCCCTCTTTAAGAGAGTTATTGAAAGAAGAAAATTTGTTAAGAATCAAATGGAAATCGAATGAATGTGATGTTACCATTTGAATGTCCTAGCACAAAAAGGTTGCCTCGGGAAGCTGTGCAATTAGGCTTGTAATCAAGAGGTATCCAAAGACGTTTTTTGCCATTGTATGTTATCCAGGCCTCTCTTAGGAAAATCCTGCACAAGGGTTGGAGCGGGGGGGCGAATGCATCAGCTGGGCTAAATTGAGCAAGCAGTAATCCGAAGTAAGTCTTAAGGCCTAGACTATCCGGATACAAAGTTTGCTTGAAGAAGTAGCTATAAATTGTCTCTAGAAGTGCGCCTGTTGATGTATCCCAGAACCGGACTGTTCTGTCATCTGATAATGATACCACAATCTTATCGCTGGACGAAAAGACTACAATAATACCTTTTTTGAGACGGTCTTTATACGTCTGCAAAACCGCGTCAATTGTTGCGTCCCAAAACTGAATCATCTGGTCATCTGACGCTGGTGCTAGCCTGCTGTTAAATAAGAAGGCTACGCTGGTGATCTGATTAACATGACCCTTAAGCGTCTGCAGAGCCGCGCCGTTTGCTGCGTCCCAGAGCCGGACCGTGCCATCATATGACGCTGACGCTATTAGCCTGCCATCGGGCGAGAAAGCTATGCTGGTAATTCTGCTAGTGTGGCCCTCAAGTATTCGCAGAACCGCGCCAATTGCTGCATCCCAGAGCCGGATTGTGCCATTATATGACGCTAACGCTATTAGTCTGCCATCGGGCGAGAAAGCTATGCTGGTAATTCTGCTAGTGTGGCCCTCAAGTATTCGCAGAACCGCGCCAGTTGCTGCGTCCCAGAGCTGGACCATGTCATCATATGACGCTGACGCTATTAGTTTGCCATCGGGCGAAAAAGCTACGCTGGTGATTCTGCTAATGTGGCCCTCAAACATCTGCAGAGCCGCGCCGGTTGCTGCGTCCCAGAGCCGGACCGTGTCATCAT
This sequence comes from Orbilia blumenaviensis, assembly GCA_036872755.1. Lineage (NCBI taxonomy): Eukaryota > Fungi > Ascomycota > Orbiliomycetes > Orbiliales > Orbiliaceae > Orbilia > Orbilia blumenaviensis. The sequence continues at coordinate 1,505,535 of JAVHNS010000009.1, read as the reverse complement.
ATGACGCTGACGCTATTAGCCTGCCATCGGGCGAGAAAGCTACGCTGGTGATTCTGCTAATGTGGCCCTCAAACATCTGCAGAGCCGCGCCGGTTGCTGCGTCCCAGAGCCGGACCGTGTCATCATCTGACGCTGACGCTATTAGCCTGTCATCAGGTGAGAAAGCTACACTGGTGATTCTGCTAGTATGGCCCTCAAGTATTTGCAGAACCGCGCCAGTTGCTACGTCCCAGAGCCGGACTGTGTAATCATCTGACGCTAACGCCATTAACCTGTCATCAGGTGAGAAAGCTACGCTGGTGATTCTACTAGTATGGCCCTCAAGTATCTGCAGAACCGCGCCGGTTGCTACGTCCCAGAGCCGGACTGTGTCATCATATGACGCTGACGCCAGCTTGCCATCGGGCGAGAAGGCTACGCTGACGACCTCGCTGGTATGGCCCTCAAGCATCTGCAGAACCGCGCCGGTTGCTGCGTCCCAGAGCCGGACTGTGTAATCATTTGACGCTGACGCCAGCTTGCCATCGGGCGAGAAGGCTACGCTGACGACCCTCCTGGTGTGGCCCTTAAGCGTCTGCAAAGCCGCGCCGGTTGCTGCGTCCCAGAGCCGGATTGTACAATCATGTGATGCTGATGCCAGTTTGCCATCGGGCGAGAAGGCTACGCTGGTGACCCCCCTGGTGTGGCCCTTAAGCGTCTGCAGAGCCGCGCCGGTTGCTGCGTCCCAGAGCCGGATTGTATAATCATATGATGCTGATGCCAACAGTTTACTATCTGGCGAGAAGGCTACGCTGGCGACCCCCCTGGTGTGGCCCTTAAGCGTCTGCAGAGCCGCGCCGGTTGCTGCGTCCCAGAGCCGGATTGTATAATCATATGATGCTGATGCCAACAGTTTACTATCTGGCGAGAAGGCTACGCTGGCGACCGTGTCGGTGTGGCCCTCGAGCGTCTGTAGTAATGAGCTCCACTTCTTCTGTGTTACCAGTGAGCTCTCTACCCAATGGCGCATCTCGTGTTCAAGCTGTTTGCGAACTAAGCTCTGTTGCGGTACGAATGCGAGAGCAGAGCAATACAACTGGAGAGGTGCTATCTCAATAATTGATCGATTATAGAGTATGAACCGTTTGGAATCATGAACAAATGCGTGGAGAATGGGACTTTCATCAGCCTTCGTGATTAAATTAGCTTTCAACCTTTGATTGCCATCAAGATCTCCACTTACGTTTATCATGTTCTCTAATAACGCTATAGCATGAACCCCTTGGGTGACCTTCCCTATTAATGCAAGTACTTCAAACCAGTGAAGGAGATGCTGCCGTATGAAGACATCAACAGAACCATTGTCGTAGTGATGTTCCTCGCCCTGCCGGAGGTGCTCAATCCAATACTGGCATGCATACTGAATTTCTGGTAATAGACGCTGTGCTATCAAGGATTTGTTTACTTCTGCCGCAAGAACTCCAGGTTGTTGTAAGTTGCAGATATCCCTCTTCAATCCGGCATGGCTGCATGAAAGCAGCTCGAGGCAACGTGTTGCTAATTGTTGGTGTGCAATTTTCTTATCTACCCAGAATAGTGGATTATGACACCTCTCCTTATCAAGAAGAAAGTCACGGAACGAGGGGTGTAACAGACGGATTGGCGAATCTTGATCTTGAGGCACATTAAGAACCGAATGCAAGTGACGTAACCTTAGGCGGACTCTCCCCTGGTCAATGTCTAAAAGCCTCTCCAGAGCAGCCGCAGAAAGCGGCTCGGAGAGGACGACAATCGAGCCGACCACCTGCCGGAATTCTTCGGCAAGTTCTTTCTTATCTTCACCTTCCTCAACACCTTCAATAGAATGGTTCAGAATTTGCACATATATCGCGTCAAGTTCTTTAGTGGGAGAACTTAAGGGGACTTTACGCCGTTTATGGCGATGTGCCGGCTCAATTCGAGGAAGAAACACCTCGAGTAAATTTTGAGGTAACCATTGACCTATGTAAGTTTTGATGAAACGATATACTGTCGCGGCATAGATGAACAAGCCATCAGCCTTTCGGACGAGAATGTCTATTATCTCATCACCAGGCCAATCGGTTGGGACGCCTTCAGAGATATCTCGTATCTCCTTAAAACGTGCCTTAAAGAATATCAATATATCGTGGTTGACAATAGTGCGTGAAACCTCATGCAGAGCCAAGTCGAAATGAAATATTTCTGGCATAGCACGGAACCCTAGCCGGATTGGCGTTTCTGGCCTGCTGGTGATGAAAATCCGGATATTAATGCCTTCGATGCTTGCTGTCTCAGTGAAGAGTTGCAGTAATAATCTGATGTCGTTGTCACCTTCACATTCATCCAACGCATCAATTATAAGAATGAAGGGCGGCAGTGCAGATGCTTTGAGGTTCGAAAGTGGCGACATGATAAGTTGGTCCCACTGGGCTCGGAGAGCTCGACTCGCAACCCTCCGGTCATCCTGAATTGCCTTGCAAATATGGTGCTTTAAAGCCTTCAACCTATTTGCAAGCTGAATGGCAATAGTAGTCACAAACATACCTGCATGACTAAGGTTGCCACCACCTCTGCTGAAGAAAAAACTCGCAGCGAGTTGTCCCTTATCTGCAAATTCATTTGCAACTGTGAGAGAAATGGTCGACTTGCCTGTGCCCGCCATGCCATTCAGCCAGAAGATAATCTTGCTACTTGGTTCTTGGCCCCATGCAGTAATTCTCTTCAAAAGGTCGACTCTTGTATCTGGCAAGCATCGATCTGTGTGCTCCCAGAGTCGCGAGTTGAAATATGCGTCCTTAGCATAAGGGAGTTCATCTAGTAATTGGTCTTGCTCTGCATACAATCAGCTCGGCGCTTTGTCATTGTACCAATACGTAGGGACATCGTGTTAAGTGTACATGATTATCTCCAAAAAAGGCTTAGCGACTCTAGCCCTTTTATTTGATATTTACAGAGATGTTATCGTAAACGAGATAGGATTAAGTAACAAACACACCTCTTGAGACTTGTAGAGCTTCCAAAGCTTGCCTTTCTGCAGCTATTTCCTGTGCTGGAATAATAGAGAGTAGTTCCTTGGCATATGCAGCAGCTGTAGCGGCGGCATAGGGCTGCCAACGCTTGTTCTTGTGAGAATCCGCATAATCACAGATTCCGCGGATTACGAGACAGGGGAACTGATCCATCAAGCCTGCGGCTTCCATCTCTACACAAATGATGCCTAAGTCCTTTTTTAGCTTCTCTCGGACGGCAGCGTCCTTAACAACCACGTTAGCCGAGCCGATAGTACCATAGTGAATCCTAGGCGATGGTTTCTTGCGTGATTCACGGTCCACAATTCTTCTTTGATCGCAATTGCGACAGTTATTGCCACCTTCGTGGTTGTATTCCGCTCCGAATAACAGGTCGTTCTCCACACCCTGGTAAAAGTAATTCTCTTCCTCCATATGCGGATATCTCTCCAACATTTCTAACAAATACGTGGATATCTTATTGCCCATTCTCCTATGCTGTGCTTGCAACTTTTGTACATTCGCGGCGATAACTGCTGGGGGTTTATTCAACGCTCCCGTCCGTTCGAAGCGCCCGTCCGGGTGGAATTTACCGCGGTCAAATTGCACAACCCCGCCAAACGTCCCTGTTGATTTGCTGACGACGATATCACCAAGTCGAATATCATACTCATCCTCGACAGGTATACCACCGCCTATTCCTACCAGCAAACCAAACCTGATTGATTTGAAGTCGTTTAGTAACTGTGAGGCCACACTCGCCGCGTTGTTGTTCCCGATTTCTGGCAAAACTGCAATTACGATATTGTGCGCTCCCATCCGTCCTAGCGTGTAACAGGCCTTGTCAGAAGACGACAAGAGGTTGGGATGTATCTCGTCCAACATCGCCTCGACTGCTGCCAGTTCGACCCCCATAGGGCAGATGCATGCTACGGTATACGAATCATGATTGAGACGGTTGTTCGGTTGATCCATGATGCACTAACCAAAGTTAGGAAAAGTTCTGGTAGGGGCAATGTTCATATTGCTCGGAGCTAACGAGCAGAACTATAGCAGATTGGGAAAGAACTGTTTATCCCTGAGTAAATAGACTTTTAAGAGGTAGTGCTTGCGAAATAACATTCTGATTCTTGCGCTCTAAAGAAAATGTCTGGATTTTGAAGCGGGGTTGTGGTCCACTTTCTACAGCCTTGCCACGTGGGTGTTTCGACCCCGCACCGTCTTCGTCGTGATTGCAGCAGCATTTGTGAGGCAGCTTTTGGCCCTCTTCTCCTTTCTAATAACGCAAGTCTTGGCAACACCTGAGCTCTCAGGCTGTCTCTTGGTTTCTTGCACTCATAGTGTGTGGGTAGCATCTACCATCTATCGAGCATCTGAGTTTCGGAGAGGCCATTTTAGTCTTGGGTCGGACAACGGAAAGCCACAATCCAACGGCGGTTAAACCCGACAGTCGCCCAAGGGCTCACCAAGATTGAGGTAGATGTAAGCATCGCTATCGCCAATAACTCATATTTAACGTCTAAGGAAGCCAATATTGTCCTGCAGCGCAGCACCATCATCGAAACTGACAACCGTCCGCTCGGTAACCGAAGAGCTACATCAGCAAATCAGTATCTCTTTCAATACGACGGAGCCACTACCGGGGAGAAGAATTGTTGATATGCCTCCGGGTCAATTTTGACGCAGATCCAGTTACCACAGAAAGAAGATTAGTCCGATTAAGAGTTTGCGATAGAAAAGATCTTTATTAACAAAAGGATACAAAGTGACAGCTTTCAGAATTCGGCCAGTGATATTTTCGATTCATATATTGTATTACATCACAATGCATCGTCTAGAGAGTTGTCACGAAACGACTTCGTGAAACTTCGATTTTGGAAGCTACCTGCTAAAAATACTTTTCGCGTATCAAACGCGATATGTAACGTTCCTGAATACAAAAACAACTTTGCTCATGATACTCATCGTCCAAAATATCTCACTGGTTGTCTACGGGAAAGCCGACGGGCTACTCTTAGCGGAAAGGCGAGCACTAACCCAGGTCCAATCCTGCCACCGATAGGGGAGCTAGTTAGCCGCGATTAAATGGTATAGGGGGATATCCGTAATATCTTAAGTTCTGCTTCATCGTTAATTGCTGCTATAGATTGTTGTAATTACACAAATTTGTATTACCTGTACTACCTTGGTCTCGTTGGCACTACATTTTATCTTGACAAGCGAACTTCTAGAACCTAACTTAGCTTTTATTCACTAAGCTGATTATATCTATGGTGCGCACATAGACAATGCCTTCTTCATGATGTCTTCAATCGACTTTATGTCCGAACAGTAAACACATTCTAAGGCACAGAAGATACAAGTTTAGATCGCCATCTTCATCAGTTTAGGCTTCCAGAAACCTTTTCACTTGCGAAAAACATTTGCAACCATCACTTCATCGTATTCTTCGAATTCAAAAATCTTAATCCCCCGTTCGAATAAATTCAATATTTCCTGTCCACCCGATAACCCCATGAATCTTGAAAACTGAATGTCGGTAAAACTTAATGGAAGATTCAAGCGTTCGTTTTCCAGGCTGCTCCTTTCAACTATAGAGTATACCTAGCCCACTTTGTAATAAGTGGGCTCTGATTTTGACGCTTCAGTCATAAAATTACTTGAAATGGTGAGTGATTGTGACGTCTCTTAAGTAGCAGATTCTTCTGTTGTAGAGACCACAACATGAGTAGCAGAGCTAATTGCGGAGTTGTTAGGCTGATTTCCCATTTACTAACCTTAAGTTTAGAAGGCGGTGATCGCGTATAAACAAGCTCTTCCCTGAAATCACTCTCGGTGAGAATATAGTTGTCTTCGACTCGAGCCTAGCTCTCGAGTGCCTTGGAGCTTACGTAGCTAGCCGATGTGTGAGCGAGAACCATAATTGACGACGATCGTATTTTTGCTCTTTTTTTCATTAGAGCTCTCTAGCTACTAACTTATACTTGTGGCATCGTATTTCCAATTCCATTTCGATGCGACTTGGCGAATATCGTTGGTTTTAGAAAAAGAACGGAGCTCTTGGCCATGCGAACAGGATATCTACATAACACAGGTCCTTATTAGACTCGTTTAAACCTTTTTTAATTGTTGGGAACATCGTGTTCTTGCATACGACTCTTCTTAGGAAAATCAGAGCCAGCCCAATCGCAGGTGCATTCAAGAGAGGGCACTCCAGTCGGGCGGTTTGATTCCGTGTCTCTTGGTTAACTCTCAATCCGTTTGCCCCAGGAATTGTTGCGAATCAGCGTGAGCGATCAACTACACCCTTTCCCCTCGTGTCACTTAACTAGACAATTATGTATCTGGGACATTATCAGCCTTTCAGGGGGGGCCAAGGACATCTCGGTAAACGGTATACCTAGTACCTAGGTACCTAAATCTTATCTTCACTAACACGGTATCGACAACTTAGAAGGAGCTGTCATTGGTTTTCATTTAAACCCTTTTAGCGTTACCATACATCTTACGGCCTCCTCACACGATGATACGAACCGGCAAATCCAGGTATTAAACTTAACTAAAAAGATGCAACGAACTCCTACCGAGGTATTTTAGCTTACTTTCAAATACCTCAAGTTCCGTGATATGTTCCATTTTGGGTGCACAAGTACTTGATCAAGTCGGAGGTATCGTACTGCCCCTCTGCATGCGCTCCATAAAAACCAAATGTGCACTGGATATATGAACAATAGACTCGTAGAATGCCCTACCACTTTAGGCAAACCATGCAAACCCTCTTTCAATATTATCCGGATACTTACTACAACTAGAATAAAGTTATTCTATTTTTCAAGTAAATTTTGCGCTATCGATATCAACGTAGCTTGCAACGCGATCTAACGTAAGGCCGGCTAAGCCAAGCTCCCGTCACTGGGGACCGAAAGATACTATGCAGGATTAATTAGACCCTACTAAATGCACGCGCATGGTTCCGTAATTTTGCGCTCTTCCCACGATCAGGGGAACTACGTCGAACGCTTTAGAACCGGTTCACCTTACGTCACTTCCCAGCCTTCACAATGACGTGGGAAAGGTATGCACTGGCAATCAGACACTTCTTACCATCCTGGATACCGATCCTCCTACCGATTGCTATAACCTACGCTTTCGGTTTCCGATGTACTATTAGTTGTATGGAGACTTGGAACATCTCTTCATGACTAGTACGAGATTCGCCTTTCGCATCGATCGATCCCCAGACCGACAGCATGTCTTATCGATAAATTCACTCGAGAGTGTCACGCTAAGGCTCTCTGAATCCCCAGTAGGGCGGTTCTGAAGTCACCCGTTAAGAATTTTGTGAGATAGCGAGACTACTCTTTAAAAATCACTAATACCCAAGTTACTTACCTAAATTATAGATTGCGACAGATATCCATCAAGCCTTCGACACATTCGAGTAGTAGGTCTCGATTACAGAACTCAGGACACCACCAAAGAGCTTTTGGGGGGCTCTGCCGAAACTTTTTGCGGCCAAAGCCGATTGAATGGAGATAATCGCTTCAGATGTCAGATTACCACCAAATCTTGTTCAACACCCGTGCCCAACATCTCTTCTTTTCTGATTTCGAGACTGGGTGGAATATGTTACAAACCGGTCGAACCCATGGAATACAACACTGAGCTTCTCCAACCATACGATTTTTGGCATATTCCGCAAATATTGGACCACACATTTTGAAAAGGGGCAAGTTCAACTGGGTAGAAAAGGTGCCTTAGATGTTCTGGAGTTTTGTAATATAGAATCAACACGATTCAAAGATTGGTTCGGCGTGTATTGGAAAACCACGGATGAATATATCCTTACAGCATGACTACGCTCATAGTAGCGTCATATTTCGGATTTCGGGATGTTGTTAAACTCCTCTTTGCGTCGTTCTCAGGATCCAATGGGGATCGCAATAATGAGAAAATATTAAAGGTTACACATATGGCCGGTCTGCACCATCTTAAAAAGAGGGGAGGGGAGAAATATAGTGTGCCAAGCCCTTTTAGCGTGTTTTGTGCACCACAAAGTATTGACACTAACTAGGTACTCATCGAAAGGGAATTGACAATTGCAAGTTAGAGCCCAGCGCGAGACCATGCGGATCTTATGCCTTTTTGTTGTGGAAAGTATTAATTGGTGTAACGATCCCTTTAACAATCGAAGTGGACTTTATTAGCTAAATCCGCTGAAATTAGACGAAGCTGCAGGGCCGCTACCCTTCTTTCGGCAACGCTTGATCGCGATTGGCGAGTCACAATGTCTAGAATTCCGGGGCTGATGCCGAGCAGCGAGTTGGCGTTTTCACTGACTAATGTTATGCCGCTCCAGGTGTTTAATTTTAATAATATATTGACCAGAGGTCATGAGATGCTTTCGCTGAGGTTACATTTTGCCTGATGACTGTGAAATTCGAATCCCATTTAAAAGATGGGCAACAGACGCGACGTCGAGGCACGCTGTTTGGATTTGTCGGATTCGTTCCCCTCAACGTTAACGTTCGCTACCTCGCGATTCGGATTAAATCGCACTGAATAGAAAAACTTCAAACGGGTGCCCAACCAGCCCCTGCAATACCTGGACGTCTAATTCAAACCATGGTTGGATCCTCTCGTTTCAACCTTTTGGTGGTGATCTTGGTCGCATTCACGTCATTCGTTACCGCCCGCACCGTTATTACAAGCCAAACATGCGCCACCAGTTACTGCGATGTTGCTCCGAAGAAAGTATATAAGGTTACGAGAACTATCCATAAACGCACCCCTTATACGGTGACGCGCTGGAAAACGATAATCCCACCGAAGTCCACGCGTACCATTAAGGTCGTAAAAACCGTTACGTCGCAAAAGTATTCCACTGTTTGGCAGACTTTGAGCACCACTACCTTGATTACGAAATGGATTGGGACGACCACCCATACCCGTACAGTCCATGATACAACTACCATTACTACTAAAACCGTTACCGTGCCGACTTCAACTTTCACAGTTACTACCCCTTCCGTCACTGTTCCTGCCCCCTCAGGCTTTGTGGGCGTAGCCGATGATACCGACAATAGCTGGGACGTTTCCCCACCGGACGACGGTCCATGGTGGGCAGGCAAACGTCGCAGTGCCGAACCGGAGCCCGAACCAGCTCCAAAGAAAAAATATGTCGCAGCAGTGACTTGTATCAAGACAATCCTTACAAAGACCGGCACGAGTGATCTCTGCAAGACGACCAAGAAGGCAGCGGCTACCACCACAAAGACAGTGGTGGTCTCAACAAAGACAGTCCTCAAGCCCTTACTAACCGTTACTAAAACGACAACGAAGATTGCGTCAGTTACAACCAGCAAATACAAGGTCGCATTCGCTAGCGGAATTTTTTTCACGAGTACCCGTACTGCTTATACCGACACTACAACTTATTTAACCACGGTATCATCAGATCTTCCCGCTCCGACATATTACGAATCCTGTGGCCCTAGAAATAAGACTCCGGGACCCAGGGTACGTCAAGAGTGGGTTTTAATGGATGCCGGCCCTGATGAAGGCGAAACTGTTCACGTAATCTGGGGTAATGGAACTTCCCATGATTGCTGCGCAGCCTGTCACACCTACAATCAAGGGGGCGTATGCGTCGGCAGCCTCTGGCGCGCCTTAACTTGGTGGGGGGAACAAAAGTGCCTTGAACCCCCAATTGGGCCGGAACCTTGCCCTGAGGTCATGACTAAATGCGAACTTATCATCGCAGCCTCAGATGCCCCAGATCAATGCCGCCAGCGTAAATATACGCTCGGTCAAGAAAGAGATATAAAAGAAGGAATCGTTAGTAACGGGCTAAACTGTAAAAGGTTTAAGTTCGCGGGGTGGCTATGAGATTGAGGTGGAACCAAACTGGAATGGATTTAGCAAAGGTTCCTGGGCAAAAATTGAGCATAGCTCTACTGGATAATGATAATCTAATAGCAGCGAAGTCTATATATCTATATATATATATATATCAGCTAATATAATTGAAGGCTTCTTCTCACCTATAATATGAAGTGAAGCTCTGGATCCGGTGCTTTGATATTTTATTTGTCCATGAGTATATGTATCGGTGCGATTGTTGGTTTTATGTCAAGAACCCGAGGGGCTGGTGCCAACCCCCGCATGAGAGGCCCCTCCCACGAAAGTTACATGTTTCAACCAGTTCTTTTACTAGTAGAAGTAGCACGTTTATGTGGTGACTGCTACAGTCAGGATACCGTTTGGCCATGTGCACGATGACAAATATATACCTCCGGTAGTATCCGTGACACCAACTCCAATCCTCAGATAGGGTTACACTGTTTCTTTTGGAATTTAAAGATCTTTGAATAGTATATACACAGTACTTTCGGACGATATAAAGGTCACAAGTTATAAGAACAAATTCAATACGACAACGAAGCACTTCGGTCCCTATATCCCTACGTTCGAGTCTCTAAGTGTCTGCTTTGAGCTTTCTCACAGCTTCAGTTTGACTACCGGAGCCGAAGAGTATTAACCGGACAGAACTCTGTTGGCCAACTTCTAGGCTTTCCATGCGTTTCACGATTCGAAGAGTGCCAGGGTCTGGTCGGCCATAGTGGTGGTTAATTAGTTATGCTTCGGTAATTGTGGGTCGGGATTGGTCAATTGGTCATTATCGTGTATCGCATTTTTAATGCAGTAGCGTCTCGTTACGCTGGCTGGCGCCGGGTTGTAAATGTTATGTTATAAGACTATATTGCTAGGTGCTAAGTCACATCTTCAGTTTCACTAGTTAACCCTTTGGTTGTATGAACGCTCCTAATTCTATGATTTTTTTTATTTTTTTAAAAAAAAAATTTTGTCATTGTGTTTCAATTTTTAAAACCTTTTACGGTTAGCAAGCAATGTTTTTGTCAACGCTAGTTGTTAACATGTTTCAAGATCCTCGGCCATTAATCAATTCACTTTCTCTTGATGAGCCAAGGGAGCTTCGATGCCTAAACACACAACGTCTAGATCTGTGGCCCAACAAATCTACGGGCTATTGTACTATCGATTTAGCGTTTGAAAATTTAACAATAGTCTAGCGTCAAACTTGATTATGGTAATCATGTGGGATCCGGATTTAAGAGTGAGACAAACGTACGTATTCCATGATTGCACAACGCTACCATGCTACAATTGATTTTTTTGGTACCTAGAACGTAATTCCGGTATGTACACTCGCAGGCACGGATATTTTTAGGTATACGGTGAGAGGCCAAGAAGGAGAGACCATATTCGCGGTCTTAAGAACCCGATGTATCGGCGTAGAAGTACTATGAGATGGTAAGCTTTGGTATCTGACCAAAACCATACTTGTGTACTTGGGGTGTGAATAGTCGAATTTCATATCGATATTCTACGTACTGGGGTGGCCTTGGTCCCGTTCGTACCAGACAATACGGTATTGTTCACGATGGCCTTTATATCATTGACAGGGAGAGTAAGATGCTGAATACGGGCGAAACTACATTGGATAATCCTATCGGAGTGGTGTGTGGGCTAAAGCGGAAGTCCAGGCACGTGCTTGGCCATTTGGCTTCGTTGATAGTGGAATTGATCTGGGGCCGAGCCTAGACTGGACACACATATACGGACATACTCACATATATGAATGTGTATTACACACTAGAGGTGGTCTCGTTGACTGGAGGCAATTATAAACAACCATCGAGTAATTAGGCTGTGGCAGCTCTACATGTGGTTTGACACTAAAATCTTGACTTCAGCAAATTTAAGCATAATATAACATCATTCAGCTTTTAAAGATTGATATATCCGCGGATCCGAATATCTGTTATCCGTCTGAAGGTATAGTAAGGTTTCGTAAAACCTTTCCAACTCTGATGTATTCATATTTTAATATCCGCGCGTGTGTGCGAGAAGGGTATGTTAAATCACGGAGATAGAGACTAAAACTTGATGTTAAATGAAGTTATATATTTGAACTGCATAAGATACGAATAACCCACGAGAGTTTAGTTCACAAGATAGCTCCAGCCGGACCACTTCTTAAGCCGACGTCTCACTAATCAAGCATAGCTTTGACCAAAACATACAAGTAGATTCCAAGAGTAATTTCAAACATCTACACCAAACATCTACATCAACTTGCATTCAACTATCTGGAGGCGCGCACCAACACAACACATGTTCAAATATCCAACATAAACGTTCGCATGGATCAAATCCAAATTTGCACCGATTGTGGCCATATCAATATTGTGAACCGGATTCTAGATTGGCACTGACTATCGAAATGTTCTGAGGTATATAATTACGAGCGAGCCCCTAGCCTTAAAACTACTAGTACGTGCTCTTATCTCGAGACCTCAACCTCAGTTAGCCTACCCACACATATATTAATGCCACAGCAACTTAATTTTGCAATATATCAAACACTGTTCAAATAATATTACTGTCTATCTTTAATTGTAGTTTAAACTCTCTAAAAGCAAGGATAAAATTAGTACTAAATGTGGAGGGTTCGGGCGTGCCAACTCCTCCTCTGGCTTCACTTAAGTTCGAGGGCTTACCCTGCTGTCCTTAGCCCCGCGCGCGCGGAATCAAAAGTATTCAGCCCATACACAATGGCCGAGACCCTTGACCACGTAGCCAGAGTTTCGCAGACTACGGAAACTCCATACAGCACTAGTAGCAGTACGGGCCAACCTAAAGACACTGTAATATTAGCGTCAGGGAACAGAGCATCAGGAGTTACAAACGTGGGGTCAACATTAACGGCCTTGAAGACTAAGCCGAAAACAACGATCGTCCCACCGATATCTATATCAACCCCTAAAAGCGAGGTCCTACAAAGCGCGAAGACCGAAGCGGCCACAAACTTATTTGGGAGGCCGTCAAATCCAGACATCAAAGAAAACCGAGACCTGCCATCCTCGACCTTTTACACATTCAACATAATATGTCCTAGAGATATCCCGCAACTACTCGGAGATGCCGTTGGTGACGGTGCTGGGATGAGCCAGGACCCGAATTCATACTCTAGGTTTCCCTCGGTACCTAGAAGTCGGCCGTATGTAAATAGGCCTGAAAACTACGAGCGAGTTAGCGAATATTTTAGACTGTTGACACGTGCTTGTATCGCCTGTGCAAACTGCGACCCTCAAACCGGTATCTTGCGGCTTTTCCCTCCAGGTCAGTGTAGAACCAACCCATCCGCCTTTTGGAGTTCCGATGACGCAGGTCGCTGTGGGAACTGGCTGGGCTGCTACTGTGATGTCGAAATGCAAGACTTCATCATGACAAGCGATTTGCATTTACCAGAGAATAGAGAGCAACTTTTCGAGATATATAGAGGGTTGGATAGTATCCCAAGGTGGATTCAACGAAGGTTTCCCAATCACCGATACGCGACTTTGGATGGCCTTTCTCTCGCATGGCGGAGGGATGGTTGGGGGAACCAAAATCCGGAGCCAGTGGGGAATATCTGCGGGAATCGGGTCTATTATCCCGGTGGACCACAACCAGTGCACCCACGCCCTCGAGAACGTCGTCCTTTCGAAAACTGGTTTGGGGCAGGCCCGTCGAGGCGACAAGATTACCAATGGCTTGTGGGTTGCAGGGGCCCGGGGTTGGGGAGCCTCGGGAAACCCCCTAAAGCCAAACGAGATAGCATAAGCGGTGGATATCTGGATAACAAAGAAAATGAAGGACGACGGGTATTACAAGCTACTGCATCTTAAGTTTTTTTTTTTTTTTGAGGTTCGCGTGTATCTCTAAAATCCGTTTAACTAGTTATTTCCATAACTCCAAAAGTTCAAAATCGAGGTACCGTATGGGGTTCCGGGCCCGAGGCAGCAACTTAGCCACGCTGATATCAGAAGCTCTTGGGATTTTCAAAACGTATTATTATATCGAGTGTACCACAAGTTTGATATCGAGTTTTCTGGTACGCATTATATAATTCTTCTGTAGTGATGGGGTGCATAATGCTATACTTTATCGTTTTATATACATGTTCAAATACCTGATATGTGCGACGTACTATATATATAATTCTTCCCCATTACCTAAGGCACAATATAGATACAAGGGATCCCTGCCTATGAGACAGTCACTTAAAAATACTAGACCATAGTCTCGCTAGACCAAACATGCCAGCAACCTTGCTTGAAAAGTAGTCATATCTATACAATCAACATTGTTAATCGTGAAAATATCCTTCAGAAATGTCCCTAGAGGCTTTACTTCTGACCGTGAGGATGAATCTTTTGAAACCCAGATCAGACAAGTCGGTCTCTAGAATACCGAAGGTCGCAATGATCCCTCAACTTTCATTTTCCGTCGCCAAGGTATCAGCCCCTATGCTATGTTAGTTTACAACTATGCGGCTCTCGACGAGCCTAGTTCCCGAGAAGACGACACTATGGGAGTTTCGGCCGCAGCTGCCTGTCCAGCCGGCGTAATCACGGCACGTGTCGCCCGGATCAGCAGATATCAGGACCACTTGTTAATATACTATTTTCCGTGGTCAACGGCGTCTGGGACTGAGACTAATATTTCCTAATTTTTAGAACGTCGTTTTAGAAAGAAAAAAAAAAAAAAAACTTTCGAGACTATCTATATACCCGTTTGACCTCAAGGCTATACGTAATACGTAACATTTTAACAACATACGTATATGTGTATATCCATCAATACGAAAATATAGCCATTGCGAAGTGTCAGATTGACCATGAATTGATGCTGGGTTTATTCCCATGTGAAATTGCCATCTAACTACCATGTTCATGGTGGCAGGCTAGCTGTGCCTTTATGCCAGCCAAAACCCACCAGCTTGCCAGCCCTGGCAACACATATTTTCCAACTCTAAAAAGGTTTTCCTAAAACGCCGGGAGCTCCGCATTTTCGAGGCCCAAAACGTTCGGGAAGCAAAAAGAAAGGCTCATCATATTGGAAAGACTATTTCCGATACCGGGAATCGAACCCGGGGCTGTCCGGGGCATCTCAAGGAATGGTGAAATTCCTTGTTGAAAGCGGACGATGTTAACCACTACACCATATCGGATGAGTGAAGATGGCTTAGTCGATACCAAATTGGCTATTTTAAAATCTCAGTCAACTCACAAATCTGACTTTGGCTTTGGTTGACCAAATCCCATTTTGCATTGTGTCACCAGCCAACATGCCGCAAAATATGCGCTCTAACGAATTTGAACTAGCCCACAATTCTGCAGAAACGAGGCATGTAATGACGTCTCGCTACTGTAATCGCCACATGGAATGGCAATCCATCCCAACTAACTTGAACATATTCATATATTTTTAGAAATGATTACCGACCACGTGCTCTAGCATTCCGTGTATAACAGGCTAATTATCGGCCTTGATGTTTTTTTTTGTTTTTTTAAACTAAACTATTCTATGGAGTTTCAGGTTTGTGAATCTCGAGCTGAGGAGGTTTAGCTAGCTTGTTCTGGGACAAATATCATTAGGCAACAGATACGCCAGGGTTGTAGCAAGGATATATAGTAAATTATGTACAAAGAAGCGAAACTAGACTAAGTAGCTAAGGAAGGGAATTCGTGAAGTACCTGCACAGGTACAGAGAAAAATCTGATGAAGTCTAGACCCTCTTAACCCTGACGCTCGTGCACTTTTCATCACTGACACTTCCATCAGCCCACCAGACACTAGTGTAGATATTGTCTTGTCCCTGTGGGTATTTGGTTGGGCAAGCCCACCAGTTGCTTACGCCATTCAGAGTTAAGTATCCCAAGAAATCGAGCTGGAAGTCGCTCCAAGTCTTCAATGGTTCTCCATTAGAGGTCTCGCCTCCCTCGACTGGTGGTTCCGGGGCGCTAGGCGCAGCAGTTGATGGCGATGGTGGGAAAAATAGAGCCTTCATGTTATTTCTAACATATTCTCGAGGTCCAAAGGCTTCGTCGTAACCAGCAGAAACAGGGCCCTTTGGGCAAAGGAAGAACTTGCATTCCTCCGGTGCAGCGCCAGGTGTGTAGATTAACCTGCCGGCGGGAGGAAATCTGGGGTCGATATTTGGGTCATTATAGGTTAGGTCGAAGTGCGGGTTAGGGTCCTGCGAGGTGGCAGTTATGGCCAGGACTTTGCCGTTTTCAGGGTTCGCAGGCGTTGGGCGAAGAGTGAGAAATTTTCCATCGAGTCTGAAAATTTTAAGTCAGTCAAAGTCCAGAACAGTCTTCCAAACAATCGCGAAATACTCACTCAGTACCTGGGGCGACTAGCTGGAGGGAGAATGGTCCGGCGTTAATAAGTGGGGGGAGTTGGGGAGTTGGGAGAGAGCTGACGGCAGCTGTAAGAGCAGCGAGAACAATTGAATACTTCATTTTGCGCAAAGCGTTGTAGATTGTCAATGGTGAGTGGGCGGAATGACCTGGGGTATTTGAACGTTATACGGAGGCAGTACTGTAATAATCTCGCAAGAAGCCTGGTTTCGATATTTGAAATGCTTTATAGTCCGGCACACTTGAACCCCTTGCTTTTATCCTAGGATAGATTGCTAGAAGCTGTTCTTAACAGTTAAAACTTAAGATGCGACGATCCGGTATGTTTATATCTACAAAACCAATACCCCTCCTTCGTGCTCATACAACCCTTCTAAATTTTACCCTAGTATACTAACAGAGGATTCTGAAGTTACACTGAAATCTACCATCTGTTTTCAGCGTTCATCGGGAACGACCAAGTCTTGGAAGCTCTTACCCACGATATGGTCATGGGAATTTAAGGAATGGGACCCATGTCCCTGCATCACAATTAACGTCTGTTATGCGAGCGCGCGTTGCTACAACATAGTACAACAAGACAACGCCACAATGCACCATCCGGTTTTGGCAATTCGATATCTTTGCAGTAGATATGGGAAGCTGCAAGTCATCTATAGAAAGATGATCCCAGCAGTACCCTAGTTAGCTCGAACCGTGAGGTAATCGATTAGTTTATGGGAGGAAGGTTCAGTTATCGGCGCAGCGGCGAAGTCTAGAAGTTGGGCCGATTC
This sequence comes from Orbilia blumenaviensis, assembly GCA_036872755.1. Classification (NCBI taxonomy): domain Eukaryota; kingdom Fungi; phylum Ascomycota; class Orbiliomycetes; order Orbiliales; family Orbiliaceae; genus Orbilia; species Orbilia blumenaviensis. Next base: position 1,488,480 of record JAVHNS010000009.1, on the reverse strand, counting down.
GGATAACCTTGAGATATTGATTCAGTTCGTGATCAGGAAAACGGTGTAGATTGTGGAGCAGAAAGTCTTGCATGAGCAATGTCTCAATGGATTCACCAACAAGTAATTTCCACAGATGCCGCATCAGAAACTTGCCAAAGCCAACTTTGGGGCACTTAGCCGATTTAGCACCTGATGTGATCATGGGCCTCGGATACAGGTCGATGCTACAGGCCCTCACGCGGTCGCGACACCAAATAGCATAACGATGCTTGAGTTAACTTCGGTCGGCGCGACTACTTAGGGTGATTTCGATGTCGTTGCATGGAGCCGCGAAACTATCTACACCACCTTATATATTTTGAGTTGCGAGATCTTGAAGGCGCAGGCGATAATAGTCTTTGGCGGGACCGAGGCTGGCCTTTGGCCTGGTTGACCAGGGCGACTATTTCATCACATCCGTCCAGGCACGGTGGCCCTTCGACTGATAGGTATATGCGGGTACGGAGCAAGTGCAAGGTTCATCTACCGCCCCTCGCCTATATCTCTTATCTCGGCAGGTAGGCGATTTTTTAATCAGCGAATTTTATTGTGATGCCCAATTGCAAGGCTCAGCCCGAGGGTCCCGTGGAGCTTTCGGAGTAGACGTCTATTTCAGCACTTAGATCCTAAGGGGTATTTAGGAAGCAGGAATGCAAATTAAACATTGGAACAAGATATGTACCTTAATGCCTTTGAAGTCCGAATTGCGTTCTTGGGCCGGAGTGGCTATTGGTACTCGTCAATCACACAATATTCCGTGATAGACCGGCAGTTTCCGCCGTGCTCCCTCCTGCCGTTCTATCTTCCACCCAAACTTTATTCTCCCCCAGACAGGAAGGCGCCAACGTTCTCGCCAACACAAATCCGAAAGCTTGGTCCGGCCACAGCATGATGGTCCAGGCGCCACCACTAACACATGCCTTTTTCCAATGGGTTTCAACCTGCATGTGAAACCGTCTGCTCGAACTAGTAATCAAATCGATCAGATAAAATTGCATGGCAGTGGCATCCCTTGCCAACTTTTTAGATGGAAAAGATACCGTCGGTTATCACAAATGGGGGTAACTTTTCCAAGCCACTACGCCACCTAGGTCTAATTCAACGGAGCTCTCGAAATCTACAATCTCTTTTTTTTTGGAGGCAATTGGCCTTGGCCAATGTAACTAAGAATTATGTAGCTGGTTGCTCACGCTATGCCATGTTTGAATTACTTAGTATCAATGATGAAAGCACGACATTTATCTACGTCTAAAGGCTTATGTATACCAAGCTATAGCTTACGTATTTACAAGTTTATGAGCTGCCGGTTTATCAACTCGAGTTGGGACAACTATAAGGCGCCAACCTCGAGTGAATTATTTCTAGATTTCCGAGAGGATTCAAAGTACTTAAATACAAACATGCGACTGTCAGGGAAACATGATTGCTTGGGGTCCATAGCTCTCCTAAATTTAAATTTAACTATGGGCAACCGGGTTCGGCCTAATTATGCTTTTAACCAGTGTCTAGGGGGCTTCATCGAGAGTCTTTAGTTCGCAGTCTACAACTATTGGCATGAGCAAGGCATCTTAGTCCACAACAAGTCGGCACAAGAAACCTTAACCTTTCACGGTCGGATTTAAGCGCAACAGTAGCTGTGATCTGGTTGGTATTACTTAAGTACTTAGGTAATTACTTTTGTATCTGTTCTAAAGGGTTGGCAAAGGCGCATTCTCTCATCGCCAGGTAACTCAAGTATCCCCTTCTTGGCCATTTGTCTCCTGTCGTTCACGGTCCAAATCAGTTTTACCAATTTTAACATCCTATTTTCCATAATTATCAGCTAGGAGCTCCAATACATTCAAAGAATTACAATACTGCTGGAACTCGCCTTCCGTTATAACTAGTGCTCGGAATGTGACTCTCGCGTGAGGTGCCTACATACTAGAACAGGGGCAGCCCTTTATTGGGAGCAGAATAACTAGATTGATAAATCCGGGCCAGTGATTTTGGTTTGATCCTCTTCCCTATCGTCCCTCTTTGCGAGGCGAGGTTTAAGATATATTCCTCCCTCTCAGCTGTGCTAAATTATTCATCGCTTGCTAGCTCTCGAGGTCTGATGGTTCCTTCTGAGAACTTTCAATCGGGCCTAACAGATGATCACGAGTCCCCGCCACTATTGCATCCTCAGTAACAATTTTGGTGCCCGTGATAGGCTGTTAGGGGTTAATGAAGGACCACGCGCCTTCCTCCTCCTGTCAAATTGTTCTAAGTTCTGTAATCGAGGGGGCCGCAGAAGCGAAGTTGGAATATCGCCATAATTTCCATAAAGCGTTTTCTGTGTGGAGAGCATACGTATACGGTTTCGATTTCATCGTCTTCTTCATATATCATATGGCCCTAGATCGCTTTCTGAAAAGCGCTTCTCGTCCCGTCGCCGCGCCTCGAAGGATCATTGGGCAACCTATGGTATGCTTTGGTTTCCCCCGGCTAGCTGCTAGTTGTTCGGAGTAAGAATTGAGACCAAACTCTGTAGCGACCACCATAGTGAAATTTTTTGACCTCCTGGTGGCACTTGTTTGAGGTGTGATAACGGGTCCGGCTTATATCTCGCTCTATTACCATCTGGTTCTATCTCTGTCGCAAGGACCACTCTTGCTAATAACATGAGGGGGCCCGTGTAGCAATCCACAATGCTACCATAAGCCAAGTTGTAAAGATTATTTAGCTCATTAATTGGCAAGTAAGACTGCGATAAATCCATTATTTGAACCCAAATGTCCAATATTTTGGCTTTTTATGGCACCTTGCTACGAACGGATGTCCACAATCCATCTATACGTTTCATTCGTGATACTAAATTGAAGTAGTTTTCCAGATTGGTGGTAAATGTGCTGTTAGTTAGCGGCATACTGACAGTAAGCTATTTTGCGCATTGGGGCTCGCTATTTATATAATCCGAATATATGGGGTGCGCGTCACAGATCTCATATTTGTTTTGCCTTACTGAAAGGGTCGTATGCTACGAGACGAACGTTAACTGGGCCCGGCGCTTGCATACTAACATAACTCACGTCTCCCTCGATCGGCAAATAAAGTTAAAATCTTGGGATCTTAATGATGTACGCTCAACGAAATATAACTCGGAGCCGGAAATATATGTTTAAGCTTGATTTTCATTCAAGATAAGAATAGTGCCCGAGTTCTAGCATCGAAAATCAAATAGAGAGTAGTTACAAAATATGAATTAGAATATATCGCTTTCATCCAGTCCACTTAGCCCGATAGGTTCCGGCTCATTATTAGACGTCCCCCCGTAATCTACCCCCGTTTGGACTTGAATCAGCGCTAGCCAATTATCGAAATCATTGCCATTCCACGGATCAGATTCCCTCAAATATGGCTCCCCTGCCTCGAACAAACGCCATAGTTTTAGTAAGCTTGTGGCAGCCTGCTGTCCCCAGAAGTCGGTTTGGGCCTTTAGTAAGCCCTTTTCGTGGCTGCTATAAATAGCGGCGGAAGCGACTTCTAATTGTTTTAATTGAAAGTTGTAAGAATCCACCAGGGCGCCAAATATTTTCAGAACATCAACATTTGTGTACTGGAAAAAGGTCCGAGGGTCGAGGCTTTCATCTCCTGGTGAGTTGAGCGACCCTGCACCGGAATTTGCTTGCGTTTGTATTTCACTGTCAAGAAAGCCATAATCGCTTTCGGAAAAGTCTGACATTCCTCCAGTGCCTGTCGCTGCGTCGATCCTTACCAACGCCATTATTAAGTCTATGGCACTCTTTTGCGCAAGGCAGTGAATTTTGCGCTTCGCAATAAATTCATATACGGCGTAAAGGCTGCCATCTGGCAAAGGTATGAGAGAAGTACTACCATAATCTTCATCGCCTTCAAGACTTTGTAGAATCTGGTGGACATTAACAGTCGCCGGGAGAAGAGCGCTGGCGAATGCTTTTACCCAACCAAGATTAGCGACAGAGGCCACGAAAGCTTCAAATTTGTCCGCATATAAAGTTTGTTGCGTATTGCTTAGGGATTGAGAACTGGAGTCTTCAAGAGGGGCTGGGCATTCTGGGGAAGTGAGATCCGCTGTGACTGATACGGATATAGTAAGGATGGTGACAAAGTGGAACTTCATTATCGATATATCGGTGCTCAGTTTAGGTATCTATATCCCGGGTTATGACGTTAGTCAATAGTGGGCATGTGGTTTTAAATAGAAACCAAGTAAATACGGGTTAATTTTGGGTATATCGATATGTCTAGAGTGGAAGGCATGCAATAAAGCTGTAGTAGTGCATGTTGTAGGGCCCTGGGGATCGCAAGGCTAAACTTTAGTATAACTGCTCAAAGTACGCACCAACCGTAGGTATCGGCCCACCGAGGATTGAGAAGTTTTCGAATTATGGTAAACAGAATGAATCTAGATTGAGGAATTTTTTCTGTAGTTGACCTCAAACAAAACTTGCTCTTGCTCTGTTGCCTTCTCTGACGACACCAACACAAGTTTGTAAAGGCCAGGTTCTATATTCCAATTTTTCCACCACCACTCCCGCTGAGGATCTTTGACCCTCCACCGGATTTGCATGGTATCAAATACATCACCAAGCCTGACTCTTGCCCTCTCTTCTAGACTGTAAAAGAACTCCCCAATAGTCAGGCCGGTAGGTTCTTGATCTCCATTTAGATTGCTAATCTCCATCTTGTTGCTGTCGGTAAGATTAGGCACCAAGAGTAACTTCCTAACATTTCTACAGGGAACTGGGAACGCCTTGAATACATATCCAGGCCTACCAGGACGATCGTCTCTTGGCGGCATCGCAATATTAAATTCGACTTGTTGTAGTGTATGGGGCATTGGTGGTATGGTGAGCTGATGATCCAAGTAGGGGGAGATTGATTGGCGAACCCGGCGTTCCGGGACTCTGAACCCATTGCAATCCGTAGAGCTACCAAAGAATTCAGCGACTTCATAGACAGCTCTATGAATTTGGAATTTAAATCCTTCGGCGCCAAGATATTGGAGGTTTTGTTGCATCGTAATCGGGAGGTACAAGATATCCGGAAGCAGTGTAATTGCCTGCCAGCGTTTACATACCTGCCGAATATTTCTCCAGTATTTAAAAGGTACATTTGAAATTATTTGTATCTCTAATTCCGTAGGGAAGACTGATTTGAGATCTCCCGAGCTCGAGGCGGCAACATCGGCCTCAGGATCTAATCCAATGAATTCCATGTTGCTCCATACAATCGTGTTGTCTTGGTTGGAAATTTTTCGATCGCCCAAATAGGAAAGGATCGGAAGGTTGAAGTTTACGGTGTACACCGCCTCTGGCGGGGATACAGGCTTCCTGTTCGTGTGGCGTATTAGTAGCAGGTTTAATTGCTGATTCTGGAGAACTCCAATGCACTACCGTTGATATGAGTTACAGCGCTATGCGGCTAGCAAGACTGAGGCGTCGGAGGTATTGCACGAACGGGGTTTTTCTCCAAAACTAGTGGGTCACAGATATGCACATGACATTAATCAGCAAATCATATCAAGATGCCAAGACCCAGACGTACACCACCAACACGTGCATTTCATAGACAAAACATTCATGCTCGTTGACATTCGGCTTGATGGCAGACTTGACCTTTTAGTAAGCTTATAAGAAATTCGAGTCATTGAGCATGATACCTTGATGATCTAAGAAGGTTAAGGAGACAGAAGGCTTTGATCCGAGTTGACTGACCCATAAATTGTTAAACGCATCCTCGATCTCATTGCAAGACTTGATATACGACCACGCCTAGGTTACTCGCTCATCACTGTTAATTGGCAGATTTTAGCCTTCGACTGTTAGCAGTATTCACAATTTAATATAGTTCTTTATGAGGGGCGCGTGTGCGCGCAAAGTACGAGCGCATGCAGGATCACCAATTCAGATAGATGCCAGAGCCTCTAGAGCTCTAAGCTATTTAGCAGTGTTTGGGCAGTATTTTAATCCTGCCATCCGAAAGTCTTTGAGGGTATATATATCGCTGAAGGTGGTAACATGGCGTCTAGCCGTCATGTTAGAATTAAGGATCTATACCTTGCCAACGAAGCGTCGTATACTACGAGACCAAGTCCGAGAGCAGTCTCGTAGTACGCCGAGAGACCGCCGTTAATCTCGAGCCAGTTATTGTGGTATTCTATGTGTTGCTGCACGGAACCATCCCGATTGGGACAGAGGCCTGATCTGGACTTCTGACGCGAATTCTCTTCATTTGTGTTGCCGCTTCAAACCAACCTCCCGAGAACACGCGCTTCTCAATCCGCTCTCCTAGAATTCTCATCGACTTCGACCACAACTACTACTGTGTATGGAATAAGCCAAGATATCACCGACAAGGGATCCTTCGAACCTCAATCCATTTTAGAGATACTTTTATACCGAATTTGTACCCGAGCTCAACCATTCGCCAGAATAACACCACCATCATTTCGACCACTAGACGTCAAACCCGCCTTCATAGACTCTCACGTCAATAGTCTGGAACACCAATGACCACTCTCACTACCTTGATATAACGCCTTCTTCGCCCTTTGGCAATTGCCGCCATCGGCTTCCAATAACCCAGCCACGTATATACATATCGTCTTTGATTCTTCCCCCTTTCTCTCCTATCTCCGTCTCCATCATATCAAGGACTGCATTAGTCCAAGCCTTCAAAACAAACACCAAGATGCCGACACAAACAATCGGGGCTCAGCATGCCCAGGAACTACAGGATATTGCCGATTCGATATGTCGTTCGTGCCAGGTACTGATGGTCACCGGCGCTGGAATCAGCACCAACAGCGGGATTCCCGTATGTTTTGCTCCTTTTTCCCAATTCTGCCAAAAGCGCGTATTCGCTAATCCCCTGGCCCCAGGATTTCCGTTCTGCCAACGGCTTGTATAATCTTGTGAAAAGGCGGTACCCCGAACAGACTGCGCTTCTTAAGGGAAAGGATCTTTTCGATGCAATCTCATTTACCAATCCAATTACAACTGCTATTCTTTACAGTTTTTTGGCGGAACTCCGACAAAATGTGAAAGGCATAACGGACAGCACACCAACGCATAAATTTATCAAAACATTGTCTGAAACTGGTCGATTATTGCGGTGCTACACACAAAATATCGATGGCCTCGAGGCATTAGATGGACTATGTATGGATATTTCGAGGGGTGCGGGCAAGAGGGGCAAGGGTAAAGAAAAGATTGGACGTGAAACTGGATGCGAGGTTGTGCAACTCCATGGCGACTTGGAGATGCTCAGGTGCACCCAGTGCACCAAGTTGCATGACTACGACGAAGAGAGGGTTGAGACATTGCTTGGTGGCGAGGCGCCCGAGTGCCCAGACTGTTCGAGGAAGGCGGATGATAGACTTGCGGCTGGGAAAAGATCAATAAATGTTGGGACGCTGAGGCCGAACATCGTGCTGTATGACGAATTACACCCCCAAGGAGAAGCTATCGGCCAGATTACCCACTACGATGCGACAAGGATGGCACCTGACCTCCTGTTAATCTTTGGAACTTCGCTCAAGGTCATCGGATTGAAAAGAATTGTCAAGGCTTTCGCCTCTAAGGTCAAAGCCCGCGGTGGGAAGGTACTATACATCAATGCAACGCCAGCCGCAGATAGTATTTGGGGAGACGTCATAGACTACCATATCCAAATGGACTGTGATGCCTGGATCCAGGATCTGAAGCTGCGACGGAAAGAGATCTGGCTACATCAATCACTTTTGGACAAGGAATGGAGAAAGACTAAACCATCACTATTAAAGAGCAAAACGACTGGTTACGAGTCAGATAAGGAAAACTCCGAAAAGTTAAAAGGCCATCCCTTAGTACGGAGAAAGTCTTTATCTTCCCTTCCGTCAAAGAAAAAGGCCGGGGGCGGTGGGAAGGAGAAACAGCTGCCGACTCCAACAAACACTCCAAGGAAGAGAAAGCCCAGTTCTGCCCCAAATACCCCAGTGCTTTCAGCATCGAAAAGGGCACATGTTGCGGCGTTCCCACCAGCAAGTTCACCGCTGACCTCTCTAGGGACTACTCCAGCCTGTTCCTATCTTAATACGCCAAGTAAAAGAATGCGAATTGCGAACAACTCTCTTCCTCTAATGAATCCAACGACTTCGCCGCACCACCATCGGATTCAAGATCTTCGAACTCCTCAGAGAGCGTCGGCCGGTAGCTATAAATGGACCACAGTGCCTGATAAATGCTCAACAAATTCAATTTCTACTCCTACTCAGAATAACTTCCTCTATACGCCAGAGCGCCCAATCCCAGACTCTCCATTTCTTCCGGAGTATGATTCTGATCCTACAACGCCAAGTCGAAGCAAGTCTCGGTTCTTCTTAGACTATATTGCGGTCCCTCCTATTGTCGATATCCCTCCATCATCACCGCCTCACAAGCTCCGAGCAGACGAACTAAGCTCCGAGTTTGAGCCCTCGACGCCCCGACGCCCCGCCCGCAGCGAAATTTCCTGTCTGACAAACAGTATCAGCAGGAGCGTCAGCCGTCACCAACTTCATTTGGATCAAATAGTTACTGACGAAGCATCCAGCCCAGTCCCAACACCTACCCGACATAGGCCTTACTCAGCATTACAGATGGTACCCCAAAATGGGTTTTCTGGCGCTGAAAAACAGATTCCTACGCCACCCAATTCACAGACACCCTCTGATCTCGACCAGGTCAGCTCAAGTCTGGGGGAACTTTCTGGTGGGGACGACGACGATGTGAAATATCGGCCGAGAGTTCGTAATTCCAAGAGGCGTGCGTTTATGGATGAGATTGAGTGCAGAATCGAGAGACTGGAAGACGAGTTAATTTCTAGCGCCCATAGCGAGGCTACAGAAGTTGATGAGCAACTGGAGAGGGAACTGGGGATGGCAAGAACACCATTTGCGGAGACAGTCGGTTTAACAGAAGAAAATGTTAAAGCAGAGGATGACGAGGACGAAATCGAAGATGTTGACTTGGTACCCTCGGGAAATCTAGCCACCGAGTCAGAGCCTGGCGAGCAAGCTGAAAAATGCGACAACGCATGCAGCGATGCCCCCACGGAGGAAAGCCCTTGGGTTGCACCCGAGACACCATCGGTTAGCATCCAAGACCTGGGGACACCAATATCCCTTTATCTAACACCAAAGCCCATTAACAAAACCCGAAGGAAAACACTTAGCCCTACAATCCTAGGGACAATAGAGCGAAGGCGGACCAGAGGTTTAGAGAAAGATGAGGCGATACTAAAGGAGCTAAATAAACCAGGAACGGTTACAAGAAGAGAAGCCGATAGAAGAAAAAGCCTAAAGGCCGAATTTAAGGGACTGGTATAAGTAGTGTAGTAGTTTTGAATTTACAATGTAATCTGAGTTTTAGCGAGTATACGATGGTCACGCTTAGCGTAAGGCTTGGTGTTATGGAGCATATTATTTAGTGTAATGTACATAGTTTTGTGTTTTCCCTGCTATCATAGCGTAAGGTACAGGATTTATTTTAGCTGTGCTACGAGACCAGCTGTGCTCAGTTTATTCTTCCCTCCTGTTTAACTAAGTACCCAGCGTGTCAAGTTCAACCGGTTCCCTAAAATCCGGCTCTTCCGGCCGTATATACTCTACGCTTGGTCCGCTTGGTCCTTGTGACCAGCCAAGTAAACCGCTGACACCAGAACTGATAGAGTTACAAAGTCTCCCGAGGAACCTTCCACAATATCCACCCTTGGTTTGGGGACGCCCCAGTGGTATGTTTGAGTTTTCACCCGACCCTCCCAAAGACCCGGATGGGCTTCCCTCGCCGGCTGCGCTATCAGAATTGATATTCCCCAAGACTTCCTCTGAATCAGCTTCATCTTCCTGTAGTATTCCCTGTACTCTGCTCTGTCTCTCCCCCTGCCGGCTTATTCGGTCCATCCTCCCAATATCATCCCCGTCTCCATGTATTCCTAACCCTCGTATGACCTCTGCATCGATATCTCCCAAGCCCAATGAGGCGTCGGCTCTCACCAATGCCATCAAACTAACCATGTTTCCCGTTCTGAGAACCAAATTCAGCGCGCTGTCCAGCGCCTGCCGCTGTACGTCTTGATTTAAAGCCCCTCCGCCCCCGCTATTTCTATCTCCACTTTCTATCGGTACTTGCCGCATATGAGGTCGATTTGTATCATCCAGTTCGTCGACTGTCCCAATCAGCTGTTCAAATATTGCATCTGATGCACTGGGGTTATGCTGCTCCTGCCCTTGGCCCCCCGCGTACCCAGCAGCCAATGGGGCATCCAGATTAGTAAAAGTATCCATTGTTGTTTCTCCCCTCTCAGCCGCCCTTCTCAACAATATATATGGTCTTATATATTCGACTCCTCGGCGCTCAGATTCAGTTCTCGCCGCCAACTCCTCGGTAGTCCACGGCAATTCTAACTCCCCATCCTCATCTACGAACGTTACACGCCGCGGGATCTTCCTATGGGTGGTCGAATAATAGTTATTTCTAATATTTAATGGGTCTTCGAAATCTCGTGCTTGTAGGTTATGGATGCGGTCTGCAAGAGGGCGAACATCACGTTGACGCTTGTCTTCAAACCAGTATCGTGCCCGCAAGTCGCAAACTTGGCAAGGGATAAAACTCCAAGCTCTTTTGTCAGTTGTGCGGGCGTAAGGATTTGCGATGAAGATCGAGCGGCCATAATCCGGATGATCACAGACTGGATAATTCATCATCAGCTTATATTTAAAATCAAAAGAGCCTAAACATATAACTTGCAGACTGGGTATTACTATTTTACCATAAAAAACTTGCCTCTCCCAGGACCCAGACGGTATCCCCCAATTTGACCATAACTGGCTCCTAGAAAGCATCATTTTTTTGGTTCCAGGAGATTTATCCGTGCTCACGTCTTGGAACTCAAACCTTCGAACTAAATTAGTATTTCCAGAGGGTGGTATCACGAAGGCCATGGTAGCTTACGCAAGACCTTCTCCACCTTCCCCGAGGATCTCGAAGTCTAACATGATAGTATTATCTTCTAGCGTTGCCGCAGTGATATATCTATAGTACGTGTTTCCGAGCATATCGTATTCTGAAAGGGAGATCAGATTATCTACTGGTCCCTCCCACCCATCCTGAGGAATCCAAACCAATCCACGACGCAGCGATCCTGTGGACTGAAGTCTCGAATCACATACTGAAGGGCGGGTCCAGCCCGGTTCGTCGTTCTCGTAACCAGACCAGCAAACTAAATTAGAGAATAATGGATCAAAGTTATCCAAATATGGTCATATTGGGGGAGCTGGGGAGGGGTTGCTCACGCCGAAACTGCTGTTGTCTAGAGCTATAATCCCATAGGGGACTGGAAATAATTATCCCTTGTATCTCCTGGGGTAGATCATTTGGCTGTCTGAAAGGGCCATAATTATATTGTGCCGTTGTCGTATTCGCATGTGGTATGACCAACACCTGTGTTCGGATTTGACGTTCGAAGGACATTTTGCTGTTGTGATACCCCTCGGAAAATATGGAATGGAGATGCTATATAAAAAAATGCCCCTGTGCGAGATACGAGATTAAACACCTTGATACTATGGAGGATGGCACGAATAAACCCTCAATAGCTTGTACAATGACATTGTTAATTCTGCGCAGCAGATTAGTACCTAGGGGGCGTGGGATTTTGAACACATTTGCGTTGATTTTTCGTAACCAGCGAGACCTATATGTATGGTAGCTAGTTTCAGCTTTGCGCTATTTCTGGCATTTGCGAGACCAGTAGTTAGTCGGTATCTCGTAGAAATAAGTTTCATATCAGGCGTTTCCACACCACCGCAAAGTTCTCTTCATATTAGACGGATTATAGCCAGGTAAGCCTCAAGGGGTTGAATTCAAAACTAAAATCACATAGGGGATCAGAGTATTGACTTTGAAGCGCATGCAAGCGCAAGCTATCAACAACTTGAATAACACATGGTCATTACATATAAGCCCACGGTTTGGATACAACCACAATTCGCCAGTATAACATATACGCGGCCTTAAGATCTTGCCTATTCAATATAAAATACTGCAGAAACAGATATGGGGCTAAAGGTAATATAAGATATTGTACCTGCTCAGCACTAAAGCCAAGAAATCCATGTCATTTTTTTTGGCGGATCAGTGTCTAAAAATGAATGTTTAAACCAATACATTAAATATTAGGAAACGGCAGACCTAGTAGAAGGTCTCTGCGGTTCAGGTGTATTTTGTAGCCAATATAAAGAAACGATAAATTCTCAATTTAGCTTCGCAGCTCGCAAGCACGAGTCATCTTCCGAGTTTACCAAAAACCCATACGGTATACGAACTAATCTCAAAAATAAAGTTTGCGTTATGCATATGTCACTATGACTAGTAGCGCGATGGCAAGTAGTAAGCGGATTACATATGTAGACAGGATTCCAGAATAGTGTATTCTACTGGCTAACTTGCCCCAAATTTGTCTTTCAGGTTCAGGGAACTGCATTGTAACATGTTAACAGAGACCAGGAAGTCGACGTGTTGCAGGTTAACGGTTGGATGCTATTCTAGGTGCACCCAAGTGCAAGATGTTGATCTAAGTACTGCGTGTCCGTGTGCGTGGCGCAGCCTTTGCAAGTAACTGGGTGAGTTTGGGGGCATTCCTCACAAAACCAGGTTCGGAAGGACTGGGGTAACATGACAGATAACGTAGTTTAGGTCAAGTTCCAACATATAGTTAGGCTCCAAGACCAATATACTGGCTAGCAAAGCCTAACGATCCAACCTGAAACCGCACAGCATAGAAATTTTGGTTTTCTTTTTTGCTATGAAGACAAACAGTTATTGACCAAGGAGAACTAGGTCTGATCACGAGTATCATCTGGCTTGAGAATCAAAATAGGGACAGATATACATCCAGGTCTCCAGCTGGGCACCTGCAAAATGTAGCTCAAGAAACGAGTAGACCATGAGAGTAGTAGATATTTAAACATTTTGAGTGTCTCATTGGTGCATAAACCAAGCTATTGTGATAAAACAATCCAACTTTTGATGTGCATGTGAAACGTGGCACATTTTGTCGATCTGTTAATTTGAGCATCACTGACAAGGGCCCGGAGTATTTCTTTGTCAATAAGTCTATTGAACAAGTATGTAAGCGTATACTAGAGTATCAGAAGAGTGGTGCCTGTAATTAAGAGCATAGTTGGTACGGCCGGCTCATTCCGGGCGTTCAGAACCTTGATATCTCTCTCCAGGACCCCGAATTCTCTTATTCCGCTCGAACCGTTGGGTTACCCGAATCGATCCATATCGGCTGGCTACCAGATTCCTGTTTACCATATGGATATTTAAACTTTTAAATATGCGCCGGATGTACGGATAATGCTGGCACAGAGCTAGTACCAGAGGTATCTAGTACCTGCCATACATGACCACATAGTATCGAGTAACTGGAGACCTTGTATACTATACTGCGGCGTGTGTTGTCTCTTGTTTCATCGCGCGCCAGACTTAACATGGAAGTAGGTACCCGGCTGCCCGCAACGTTACTCTGGTAAACTATTCTTCCCACACCTCCTCACATTAAGAAATTTTCTCTCGGTCCTACGGGAGCCTCCCCATTCATACATAAGACGTCGCTTACAATTGATCTAATGGTGGATGTAATTTGGCAAAAAAAAAGATACCCAAATTACGGTAGTATGAAGACTTCTATTATAATATTACCTCAGCGAGTGGTCTTCGGATTTATTCAGTAATACTTAGTGCCGAGGGATTGTAGGGCCTCCCTGCGCAAGGACGACATGAAACTACTGCATTTATCCACATCATGATATGTCCGAAATATACCTGGAGGCTGGACCTTCCCGCGCTTTTCATATTCCTTTTCATCCTGTTATTCACTTTTTGTGGTCCCACCCTCCCTCGCTCTTCACATAACCTTATATTTCAACCTACGACTCTTCAGGGCAGTATTTATGTTCGCGGAAGCGAAAGACCACTTCTGCGCGCCTGCGCGTATAAGATTGAACAAAGTTCAACGAAGTCCAGGATAATGAATCTAGAACATGGCGAAGGTATTGATTCAAATAAAAAATTGAGATTCCAGAGTATGTGTCTACATTTCTTGAACCAACGCCGGTGATTGTAAATAAAAGGCCATGGTTGACGAAACTTATTTGCAGGCGCTATTATTAACAACAGCCTCTATTTATTTACGAGTGTGTCAATTTTACACGTAAACTTATCAACCTTATTTACTGCGAACAATTTCACATTTCAAATTCTTGCATTACCGCATAATACGCTTAATAATTTAAATCAGGTACCCAGCGGAGTTTTTACAGGTCTGGAAGAATTTTACCACATTCAAAAAGCAAGGCCGCTGCAAGATCTTAGTAAAACCGGAGGGGATGTCGCTTTTGGCATGGGTCAGGCTCATGAGTTCCTTGTTTTCGATACCAAAACCAAGTATTGGTCAACAGAGCCTTCCCAGGAGAATCAATTGCTATCATCAAATTGCGGGTCCTTAGTATCTGTTATGGCAGACGGGCTAGGCTTTTGGGTTGGAGGAGTCACAGAGTTTGGGGGCCAAGGAAAGCGGGCTAAACCTCTAAACAAACTCGGACGGTTTAATCTAACCTCCAAGGATTGGCAAATCGAAGAAACTCCATTCGGTGCAAGAGTTAATGGAAGTACGGTCTTTCTAGCGGTGGGTGAAAAAGGAGTCCTTTTGAATTTTGGAGGACAGGAGTATCCTAAAGTGGGTGGACCTGGAGCTGAATTGGTATGAATTCATATTCCTATCCCTGGCGAATGAACTAGGATTCCATGGGGGTGATCTCGTAACAGGGGAGTAAATGCTAATTTTAGGAAGCCAGATATCTTTCGATACTATTCAGATCTATGACATAGCAGGGCATAGTTGGCATGGGCAACGAACAAGTGGAGATCACACTGCCCGCGATAAGGCAGTTGGAGTGAATGCTAATGGTATCCCTCATGGAAGATTGAATCCATGCTCCGTTGCTGTCCAGACAGGTGGCGCCTCGGATTTGAGTTATCATGTCTACATGCTGGGTGGATACTGGGAGGATGTAGATTTTCATGAAGTTTGGGTGCTCTCTATACCTTCTTTTCGGTGGACTCTGGTCAAACATAGTAAGAATATTGATAGTTCGACGACTAGCCAGCTGGACTATAGTCTCACCGCGATGTCACTAATACCCAATTCGGTCATATAGATGATGCTCAAATTTCTAGGTCCCAGTGTCATCTCGTAGGAAGAAACAAGATATTGCTACTCGGCGGGCGAGAAGAACCCTCTCTAAATAACGATACTTGCACATCAAGTTTAATTAAAATATTGAACTTGGACAGTCTTTGTTGGATGGAATCCTACCACTTGACTAACTGTGAATATACGCCACCAGATTCTCTACTAGGGTCGATTCAGCAAGATAAGCCCATATACGGATTTTCTAACCTCGTTATTCGTAATTTGTTCTCAGGACAGGCAGCTCTGAATAAATTGAAGCCACGACAGGTCGTAGGTTTACACGGCCAATGGAATTTATCGACATCGGTAGCTCCAGAGACAATGACTTCAAACCTCTCACCGTCTTCAAATACGAACGGCGTTACTCCTTCCCCAACTGTGCCAATATCAACATTAAAAGTTTTCAATACTATTGTTTTGACGACATTGTTGCGCATGACTAAGTTTAAAGAGAGTCCCCACATGCTTATTGAAGCAAGCGGCGTGCAGCCTGTTTTAGCGGGTTCACGCGTGCCCGTAGCCCGGCTTCCAATCCCCCACACTACCACGCAATCCTCAATCCATCCCAATACTGAGGCCCCATACCTTTCGACAGCCACCCATCCTACTCAAGGGCGAACTGTCGCTCATCGTCTTATATATAAAATTTCGAGCGAAAGATCTTCTCAAATGCACGGAGACGCTGTAACGGTAACTTCGACAGTCCAACTCCCTCAAAAAACTGTTACAATACACCTCGCCGTTCCCAGTACAAATACAGAACACCCTCAAGCTGTCACCTCATATAGACGGAAAGCCATCTCTACTAGTCTATCGAGTAGTAGGTCTATCGAAAAGCAAGAACCCGAGTTGCCCACGCAAGAATTGATTCCGGAAATGCCAGTTTCGGCGACTGGAACAATTTTCACAGAAGAAGGTGACACACTTCCTACAAATCCAACGAATCTGAGACCCTATCAGGGCTCGACAGGAGTAATTGCAGGATCAGTTATCGGCGGGATAGGGCTTCTTGGGGGCGCAGCGGCACTGCTTATAATTTACTGGGATCGATTGAAGCGTCGACGAAAGAAGAAAAGAAGTTCCATGTCAGGTGATATATTAAATTCTATTCCTCGGAGACTGGACCTAGATAGCATAGAAGTGAGAGATCTACCCCCACCAGTCACTCGAAAGAGAAAGTCCAGGATGGACTGGGTCCGATTTTCCAAGGCGCGGGGGCTACACGAAGTTTTTGAATTAGAAGGGTAATAAAGTATTATAATGTGTACATACAATCCTATAAAAGCTACAGATATATATTTCTTAGCCATTCTCCTGGTGAAAGCTGAAATAGTCCATATATATAAACTTGGCATTGTTCCGGATTTGTGATTACCTGCGTGGCTATAGAAATATATTGTGCCGACTAAAAGGTATTGCATTGCAAGCATGAATGAATCCGCGTTGTATAATGGGTTCAGGGTGTGTTGCGGCAGTGCCCAATGTCTTACAAACTTCGCTGTTCTGCTTGAGCAAGCAAGGAACGCGAACTCTTTCGGAACATCTAAACAAACGTCCACAACTTCACGATGAGCAACGACGCAATCGACCCACTGGCTCTACTTTACAATACCAGCTTTAATCTTCACAAAGTCACACCGTTAAACCTCTCAGGGTCGCTTACTTCCCAGGCGAACTTAAAATCGCACTCTAGCCGACTCACCAACCTTCTCCGAGGAGATGTGCTCCGAGGTGTTCGCGTCGCATCGGAAGCTGTCGAAGACCCTACGTCAAGAACGGGCAACTTGAAAAGGGTCGAATTCTCAGCTATTAAAGTACCTAGCGTACCTGGTAGCTGCGATTTAAGTGCAATAGCGGTAGTATTTAGCTATGAGAAAATAACATATTCCGCTTTTTTGCTTCAAGGCCTTGGCCAAGATGCCCTGCAGCAAACGGCACAGCCCTCGCGACGGATGTCCACCCGTAGGGCTTCGAGCCAGACAGAACAACCAAATTCATATCCCCTCCTCCTGACCCGACTACCCGCATCACTACAGTCCCGGTTCATCGAATATCTTCTCGAAAACTTCGATTGCCATGTTTCAAACTTGCGTATTCCGGACCGGTTCATTATTGAAGCAATTGAGAAACACCTCAACTTTTTCACATCAACGAATAACTCAGAAAACAATGTCCAGCCTCAGAAAAACCTGCAGATATGGCTAGAACCACCGTTGCTTCCACGAGCTAGCGAGGAGAGCGGTCTCAATAAACAGGGGAAACTGCAAACATTAAAAACCATTCAAATGACTTTTTCAAGAGCCGACTTGCCAGGGATGATGTACAAGGGCGAAGAATTGAAGCAGAAACGAGAAGATGAGGGGCTTGATAAAAGGGGGCCTTTTGAGCTTGCATTTTCACTGTATGCATACCATCATATGGGTATATATGTGGAGAAAATGAAGGTCTCAAAAGCAGCCTGTGGAGAGTTTGTGGTCGGAGTTACAGGAGATGGAAGTGGGAAATGTAAATTTTTACAGCCCAAGACGGATGAGCGGGTCCTTCCACAGGGGAAAGACTGGGGCGGTATAATTTCCGCTTTGGTAAATTTGAGCAGCTGAGTTGCCAGGTTTACGAATATCCTCCTTCGCGTTAAAAAGAGCTCGTTTTAGATACCAGACGATTTTTGCATCCTCCATGCTTGTGCAGCGGTTTTGAGCTCTTTCATGGGGTGAGCAAATGGGCTGGCCTCTGCATGGCTAGCCCCTTCGTTATCACGAGGTTGATGATGGTTACTTATTTAGATTAAAGATACCCTGCTGCAATTCTTATTACATCGTCCCCGCTTACATATTTGAAAATGTTGGTTGCTGTCTCTTTACACCTCACGCTCCTAGCAGTATGTTTTGCACTTCCGCCGGGTCGAAAAGTAACAAGCGTTCAGTCCCTCCCGGAGGGCGAACCGAAATATGTTCCCTGGGGTCCTGGGGGGCTTGCTGACATGCCTGAAATTGTTGACGAAACCAACCTCGCAAATGCTAACGAGCAAACTACTACAAACCCTACGGCTGCCGACAATACTCTTACTCAGATGAATGAAATATGGGATCATTTCGTGGACCCAGAGTTCAATCCTCACCCTTCCCCTGATACTAGTCCAGAATTACCGCAATTCAATCCACCGATTAACATTCTCATAGCGAATATGCTGGCCGGGGTTAATCCTCCTGCTATCATGAATGCCCCAGCTTTTGCGAATCAGAATCAGATCCAGCAACAACCGCAAGTACTCATCGACGAGGATGACGAAGAAAACGCCGATGAAATCCCAGAGAGTAGCATAGTCGCAGACCTAGTCGAGATCGATTTTTCCGAGGACCCGGATTCGACCGGTCTAGGGAACGTGGAGGACATATATTCCGACGGCTCCCAGCCTTTTGCCAACCACCCTATGGTCAAACGGGATACGGGCAACCAACAGAGCGGGCTTGATATACAAACAACCTATCAAATTTCCGAACAAGAGGATCTCAAACAGGAACAAGGCGACTTCAAAATAATAACTCCAGCTCAGTGGGAGTTTTGGTATGAGGCTCTCAATGAAACTGCTTTTGCGCCACTATATGATGGTATCCACGCCGCCACGGACTTGGGTCTTGACCTTGAACAAGCCTCATACCAAGCGGCCCGCGTCTCTAAAGGGGCGGCGAACCCAAATGCCTTCCTCAAAGAAGTGTTCTACCCGATGTTTGATGAAATCAAAAACTTGGCCTTAATTCCGGATGGAGAAGATATGGCGAAAGAGTTATTACATTACCAAGAACCAGTGAAGGGCATGGTAGAGGTAAACAATATTACGATTCAAACTTTCCTTGAAAACTATGCCGCCTCACGCCTCGCGTTCAGTTCTGCGGCGACCAACATTGGCCCAACCGCTAGCAGAATCAGGTTCTCAACTACTAATGAGGCCAAGGCTTTCGAAAGTTGGGCTACAGACCCCAAAAACCGGCCCTACAATTTAGTCCAACTCATAATAGACCTTTCCCAGGCGGTTGATGCAGTGTTCTCAGCGCTCAGCACCCTTCAAGCCAACTACGGGTTTTTGGGAGCTGAGTTTGAAGATATAGACTTTGACGAACTCTATAGCGAGGTTGATGAGGAGATTGTAGTGCAAGGTTCACCGGTAGTGGCCTCTGTAAGATACGACTCTAGCAGTCCATTAGACCCTAATGGGGACATGTTCAAGTCTAGAGAGCTTCCCAGGGTCTTACCCCCCAGCCGTCAGGGTATCTATTCAGCTGCATAGTCTTTTACTTGCTGTTTACTTAGTTGGTCTATTTTCTGCCAATGAAGTCCTAGCATTAGGCAAGATAGATAAATCGCAGTATTGGCTCAATAATGTATGAGAGGCTTGTGGTTATCCTCCAAATTACATCCCTTTCCGCCTCCTGCGCGATAATTCGACATACTTACAAGGTTTATACATATGTACTTACATTCATTAGCTATCAACTAATCATATCTTTATGAACGTGAAACGCGGCAAGTGTAGTTTGTCTTTTTCAAAGGAATAATGGTCACTTTGAGATAGGGATGGCAACCTGAGAGTCAGAGCGACCTTTGGTAATTTCAAGGTGTCTGAGCTCCAGGACCGTTGACCTAATGTTAGGTCGAGCTTTTGCACTTTCGAGGTCTCCCCAAAGGTAGAACGCCTTAGCATAAGTGGATGTGCGTATTTGGACGAATTAGAGCCTTGGCTATCCCGCCACTGCTACTATACTATATTCGAGTCACAGCATCTTTGTGGAGAATGGCTTTTTATCCTTCTCACCGGCAAGCAATTTTCCCGCGGCAGTATAATGAAAGCTTTACAGAGAAGACCACAAACCCCGCCTATTTTCCGATGATTAGTGCAATGTTATTAATTAAAATTTAATATGCACCTAGATTTTTTATCGTTTTGAATACCTTGGAATATGCATTCCAATCTGTGAATTTCGAGGGCCGAAACCAGAAATGTAACATATTTTCCTCTGGGGATCCCGGGACCTTACTTGTCTTGTAAATCAACATACACGGAGTACACAAGCGGCCCGGACCTTACTGGTCTGCGACAAATTTATGCGGGAAGTCTTATTTATTTCCTGCTTAATTAAGTAAGGAAATAGGTACTCAGATAGTATATTTTATCTGAGCATGATAATAAGGCTCAACTCAGAATCTAGGTTTGCTTACTGTCAGTAACTTCGGGTTCTCTTATCTGCAAAACATTCAGCGCATTGTTGCATTTTTAGGTATCGCGCCACCACGTGGCTGCAAAGTGACTAATTTCCTACCCAGTGGCTTCCAGCGAATCCGTTTCGTGGGGTTCATGTCATTGTCCTGCTCGATACGAGTTCGGATCTAAAGTCACCTGCAATGCAATGCACAAGTAAATATACTCGGTTACCTACTTTTTGTGCATGGAATCTGTATACCTTCATACACTCTCATATCAACCCCCTTTCTTGCCCATCATTGCCGCGGTTTGCATTTCGCGGGTTCTAAACTCCAGGCTAATTGCAAATTGCCCGAAAATCCAATGATTCCTAACAAAGGCCTCTTCGCACTCCCCGCCGAGCTCCATATCGAAATTCTGGGCCATCTTCCACTGGCTGATCTTCTTCGCGCCAGCCAAGCTTCTGTCTTTTGGTCGAAGATAATTCTCGACGATCAGGCACTGAAGAGAACCAGATATGCCAGTATTGCACCGGGAATTAAAGGCTTCCATCAACTGGTCTCTCAACCCGGGGCCCTTATGTGCAGAATAGTAGAAGGGGTAGTGCAAGAATACCTCTATATGTGTGATGAACGGCGCCCTCCCGGTGAAGACGATCTGGTGTTTGAAGGAGAGAAACAGTTACGGTATCGCCAAAGACCACGATTCGACATTTCCAAGCATTGGGTTCTTGACGAACCAATTCTCTCATCAATTGCCTTCCCCAACACCTTTGCCAGAACCGAGTCTAAGTTTGAGCGAGAACCGCATTACGGCCTGGAAAGGGATTATTATGGATGTAGGGAGACTGTGCAATCACCGAGGCCATGGGCTCCCGTAGACGGTATTACGGTGAGAGAATTTGTTCAGACAATCGCAGTGATAGCACACGTCAATAGCCCTGATTGGGCTTTCCTTAAACCCTCTAGACTGGACGGGAGTGTTGAGTTGTTGTTTTGGCATGGTTGGGATGGTGAGGATGAAGGCTCGCTAGAACCAGTTCTTGACGGAATATTCTACCACTAGCTTCATTAAATCTGTATATGTGAAATGTTGGTCTCAACATGTAAATACCTAGGTACTTAGCTCCCGTTTTCTTTTGCTTCCATATTCCAACGACGAAATCACGCCTATATTGTATCCGTTAATATTTCGTCCGGAGGATCGATGCACGAAGCTAATTCGCCGAGCAGCTACATAGCTCCCCTTGAGAAAACACCCTGAATTCGAGGCTGGAGAACGAGACCAGGCTGGAGCTAGCCTTCGCCGCCGAGTGCTTTGGGATAGTTGTGTTGCACGAAACACCATATTGTTTGCGCAAATTTGCGATAGCTACTAGTAGCCTAGGTAGCTCCGCGCTGGTCCCGTCTTGCATTGGATTGGATCCTGTCGTGTCACAGCTACAACGAAGTCTTCATTTCCCATCGACACGAGGCTAACTGCGACTACCATGCATGCGACAACATCAACAACCGCCAGGGACATATCGATATCATGTATCTCCCACCAGAGATAATTCTAACCGTAAGTTAAGTTTCGGCTACCCCAACAGGATGCATTGAATGGCGTGGCTTACACAGGTGGAATTCACCCGCTTACCCTCGTCCAGATCCTCGACCAACTGGACTGTACTCCTGGCAGCCCGGAGAATGACCGCGCCACCGTGGTTGCGCTCCGTAGTGTCAGTAAAGACTTCTACGCCATAGTGACGCCTATTCTCTTCCGGAATTTCAGCCTTCACTATGGAGTTTCCCGCTCCATACCTCAAATGCAAGCGATTACCTCAGCACCGATGATCCAGCCATACATAAGGTCACTTTTTATTCCTAGCGAATCTTTCTTCCCACTTGGAAAAAATGGTATGGCTTACACTCTATGGTATTAAGTGGCTTTGCAACCCGATCACCATTCTAAACTCTTACCCTTCTGTAGTGCAATTCAACACAAAGGACCATTTCCCTTGGTCTCGCGGTCCGGCCCTCACCTGGCTTGCTATTAATGATTACAGCCAGTCAGCGCCGGTCTGCAAGGGCCTCAAAGGTCGCCGAAGTCACACGAAACAAACACTCATGCTCCATTACCCCTTCCGTGAATACCCTACGAAGCCGTGGAAATTGTTTACTCTCCGCCAAAAAGAATTCAGACTACAGGAGCAGGAATATTCTGCTGTGTTATCCAATTTTATAGATGCCTGCGGGAATCTAGAAGACATCCATATCGCGATAGGACTCGGGGGGGAGACGGGCCGAATGTCAGCGTTTGGGAAGATACTTGAAAAACATCTGATTCCTAAAATCTTAGCAAAAGGTCTCCGTCGCATGACCATATCGGCACCCTCAGGCTATGGCGTCGCTCTACCCTTTTTAGGGTCTGCAGACGCCCTGCATGGGGCTTCCAGGACACTCCCTGATCTCTCTAGGTTAGTACTACCCTAACTTAACTTTAAATAGTTCAAGCTAACACGAAAACTAGTCTTCGGTCGTTCACCATACAGACATGTTATGGAGCCGCTGCTGGAGCTATGTCCAGAGAATTTAAGGCCTTTTTCCAAGCACTTACTGGCCTGACCTCTTTCAGTTTATCAATGTCTAGTCCTCTTAGAGCCCAGTCGACGGATATGATATTCGGTCACCCAGCATCCGCAATCTCCCAGAATCTCACCAGAGTAGAGCTATGCTCTATCTTTTTGTGGAAGAATGTGGACAACTTTCGGGATTTCCTTTCACAGGTACCGACAATTACAGAACTCATCCTAACCCACATAGTGTTGCCGATAGCCTCCCATGGACCTGAGGGCTACACCTGTCCTTCGGAAAACTGGTGGACTATGTTCCAACATATCCTCACAACGCTTCCTAAATTACAAACCTGCACATTTAAGCACCTGATGTATGGTGACATTTCAGACCATGTGTGGTGGGGTCCTCAATATGTTCTTCTACTGTTGCCGAGTACATTTGATGGCGAGAAGTCAATATCTTACTCATGGCGTACTAACCTCGGGGGTTCAGAACTAATCAGCCCCTTTGATGAAGATTGGAAGGGACTCCAACTCTTGAAAAGGGTAGTTGGAGATAGGGGGACTGAAAACCAATCGGATGGGGAAATTCACACGCATACGGAAGATGGCATTATACCAGAGTGGGCGATAGAAAAAAGCGACTGGATTTATTTAGCGGACAAGTAGGATAAACATTCATGTTTCGACGATATGGTGTTTAAGATGTTTTAGGTGTTTTAGGTGTTCAGGTTAGGGCGTTTTTTATTGTTGCACAAACTACCAAAACACTCAACTATCTTCTTAGACAGTGGTCTCTTCAGTTCTTTCCCCTGCGTCAATCTCTTCAGTTCTTCTGGGGTTGCTTGCCTGTTCCTCAACACCCAAAGACTCTTCCTAAATGCCCTAACCGTGTTTAAAAATGCATCTAGTTCATAGTAGAGCTTTGTCCAATCTTTGATTTGCTCCACTATGTCCCAGTATAAGGTCGGAGCTGCCTTGATATGCTCGTCCGTCGAAATAAGGTCTTCACGGTACTGATCCAGTTCATCAGTATGGAGGTGAATCAAGATACTGAGATGCTTCGCTGGGCCATATGAGAAATATTGGAATGCAGTGTCCACCTCGGGATCGTCTGAATACTCTGTATCTATGACTTCGAGCTCCCCGGGGAGATATTCATGAGTCTGCTCTTCATCGGCTTCATCCTGACCTTGGGCGGCTCTTTGGTTGTTCCAATTGTTTGGAGCTGTCGTATTCCATGCCTCCGAGTCGATTTCGACAACCTGCGAAAATACTTTCGCCAGAGATAATTCACTCGGATAACAGTGGAGTTTGTTTTCCGTGATAAACCAATACAAATTTCTGAGTGACGCCATTGGGCACGGACAAGAAATCCCTCGGCCACGTTCCCACTGCCGAAGCGTTTTGTACTCAAGCTTTATTTTATGTGGGAGGAGCCTGCTGTGAATCTCGCGTGTATATTCTTTCTTTGATACTAAGCTCAGGAGAGCTTGGAGGTTGTAAGTGAGAGCCGACGGCGTAGCCGGCCATTGCGAGTCGAGTTCATTTGGGTTGGAGGGACATCGGATCCATGTCACTGAGTTGGCAGTTATAGCTGGAACTATAAAGAAGATAGGAGCAACGAAAATGAGCATAGTGGGTTCTTAGCTGTTCAGGACGAGATTTTGTCGTTGCCTCTACCCAATGAGCATTAAGTTTAGTTGTTATTCGATATGTTTTCTAATGGGTACTTGAGAGTACCAGACTATTCCTCAAGTGTGTATTCTAGAATGGTGGAGCATAGTCTGTCGAGTTATTTTAGTGATCGGAACTACAACCAGAAGTTGTGTGAGCAACTTTAAGGCAATTGTACATAAGTTCTTCTCCATCAAACTTACGCCACAACACCATTATTATGTAACCGCGTTTCGTCACTGTTTTAATAGTATCTGATTCTCGTGCCCTTTAGATTTTACGTAGGTCAGGGCCACTTTTAGTTTTGTCCTGTGTGTTGAGGGCGTTGTAGTTTCCCATGTTGTTTAGGTCGCCGGTCTCTACTCTGGCTAGCTCCAGCTCGATCTTACCAGGCCAGGTACCTGGGAAGGCATTATGCAACTAGCGGCTGGGCATGCATTACGATCCCTTTCTGTATATGAGATAATACGCCCTCGTATTCATGTTCAACCTGGATATCGATACTCACAGATCCCACACAGTTGTATATAATGAGGAATAGCACAGCCTGCGTACAATGCCGGACTGGTAAGCGAAAATGTACTCCGGGTTATTCGAACGGCCCTTGTAAACAATGCCACCAAAGGGGTCAATCATGTTCGCAGGTAGTTATCCGCGATATTAGCCACCAGCGGATAGCCCATTCGCCTTCCTCGGCCGAAGCTGTGATAGACGCCGTCAAGCATCCTTACTCGGCGGAGGTATTGCATCTTGTAGACCTCTACTTTGATTACATGCACGACAAGCCGCACATTCTATTCCATGAACCAACACTCAAGGCCAGCGTCCGCGATGGAACAGTCTCGCGGACTGTTCTCTTGAGTTTGATAGCCATATCCGCCCGGTATAGTAATATAGCGGAATATAACATCAGACCTTCAAACTAACACTGGGCCTAGATTCTCTGAAGATCCTGAGGTTCGGGCTCATGGCCCTGCCTACGCAGAGGCTTCAAAAAAATGTTTTAAGGCGGAACTCGAAAGCGTCTGCATTGAAAACGTTCAGACAGCCATCGTCATCGCCAATATATGTCTAGCTGGGGGGGATTCAAGAGCAGAGTCTCTGTATTATGGTGCTAACCACCGGTTGTATTCCAGGCTTTTATCGAACACGCCCAAGACTGACTAGTGCAAACAGCTCTTGCGATTCGGATGGCACAGATGCTTGATTTAGTCTCAGGCAATGAAGTAGATGATGGTATCACCAAGGAAATCAAAAGGCGTATATGGTGGACATGTTTCATTGTTGACGTCTGGTCAAGCGGTGGTGGAAGCTTGGCCCGCCAGCTCCAGGTGGGCGAAAACCAACCACGGCTGCCTTTGGAAGAAATCACATTTCTCGAGTTACAGCCCGGTGAAAAGGATATCCCTGATATATCATGGAAGGCAGGGATCTGGAGTCATATGGTAGGCATGATCGAGCTCTACAAGGAAATACAAGACCTTCTCCGGTATTTGGTCGCCACAACGCAATGGGACGAGGAGTTTATCGAAAATACAGTCCATGGGTTAGCAGCGCGACTACTTGCGTTTGAGGGAAGGCTCGGACCGGAGCTGGTTTTTTCCGCTGAAAATATAGCCAGACATGCCCGCCGCGGTACCGGAAGACTTTTCACGGGATTTCATCTCGGATACCAATATTACTATATGGTTCTGTTCTACCAGTACCTAGATAAAAGCCGACCTTCCACCAGGAATGGCGCGGCATACGCTGAACAATGCAAGCTACATGCCCGAAGGTTCTGCGATATTTTACGAATAGTGCGCGAGTGGCCTGAAGCCGAAGCATTGCATAACATCAACGCACACATTACCATAGTTTCATCGTCAGTACTTCTCCATAACTACATGTTTGGAGATGTAAGCGAACTAGCAGATACACAAGCTAGGCTTGAGTCGAATTTAGAGTACATGGTCAAGTTACAGAGATACTGGCCTAGTGTTGAGCTCATGGTCAGTTCATACGATTACTACCCTCTTAGTTTTTTTTTGGCCCACGAAACCTTCTAATAAACGGATTGCAGATCAACCGCCTAAATGTCTTCTTAAGAAGTTGCGTTAGGTCTGGCTCGAATAACACCCATCGGTTTGATAAGTGGATGGTGAAATTCTCACAGGAATAAAAGGCTTCGTGGAAATGGCACAAACGATAACGAAATTGAGCTTGAGTTCCGCGAGATTAGAGATGTCATCGCTGCAGACAGAGCTGCGGGAAATACTTCGTGGAAGAAAATACTTACTAAACCTTCATGGCGCAGGAGGTTAGTCTTGGGGTGCGGTGTTCAGGCTTTTGGCCCGCTGTCTGGAATCAACGTTATCAACTACTGTGAGTTCTATAAACTCTGCACAGCTGATGGGCATTTTTAGAAGTACTTTGCTCAGCTACAACGGAAAACTAGATAGTCGAGCTAACCAACCACAGATGGGCTACAAATATACAGGATTCTCGATATTCAAAACCAGACAGCACTGATGATCATCGGTATTAGTGGCGCACTCTCAATTGTTTACTGCTCCATCGGTCTTTGGCTTCTTGATCGCTTCGGCCGTATCAAGCCTCTCATTATTTCCGCCGTTGGGCTCGCCGCAGCCCTCGTTGTTAATGCCGCTCAAGCCCAACACCTCGACCCAACTAATCGCGCCCAGGCCCGCTCTATGGTCGCCATGAATTTCGTTTTCTCCCTTTTCTACACTCCTCTTGGTATCATTTCCTGGGTATACCCTGCTGAGATCTTCCCAGTTGAAGTCTGTGCATTGGGCAACGCAATTACTACATTCACGAACTGGACCCTGAACCTCATTTTTGCACAATTCTCGCCCACCGCGTTACAAAATATTGGCTTCCGTTATTTTTATGTATTTTTTGTCTTCAATGTCGTGGCCGTCACCTGTTATGTCGTATTCTACCCAGAGACGAAGGGAAAAACTCTTGAGCAGATGGACGAACTTTTTGGCGACCAGCTAGTTCCTCATGCCATGAAAGACCCGGAAGGAGCAAGAATCGCCATAGAGAAAGACCCGGCTATGGTGCAGCATATAGAGAATAAAGAGTTAGCCTAGGGTCTATTACCATGTGTAGAGGCGATTTCGGCCCTGGTGGTTCGTATCGATGACTGCTCGATTAACTTGGTCTTGTAGCCACAAATTAGAATGTGATGGATTCTGACTGGAATTATTATTGAAGTATGAGAATAGCGCTTTTCTACGTAGCTACCCGAAGCATCCGGGCGGTATCTTTCAAGTTTCCTCAAGCTATGTTCAAAATTAGCCCCGTATCTAGTCCTCAAAGGCTGAGCGAAACCTGACCGGACTCATAATACTCATACGGCAAAGCCGCTGCTTCGTAACAACCAGAACCTCAATATGCATACCAGACACTTAGAAGTTTAGGTTATTGAGGTTGATTAAAAATTACGATTATATATTGTATTGTAGAGTAAATACCATATGTATACGAGAAAGACTACCGAGTGAGAGAAAAGTAATTTGGCATAGTCTATTCGTAACGTCGTTCCATATATATATGGTTTTGGTAAATAACTCCTGTTCTTTTTCATGGAGGGGGGAATATACAGTACAACCTGCTTTGGACGAAACAAGGAATGAAAATGACACCGGCGAAGTCCCTCATCTACAATGATGTAGATAGGAAAGAGGAAAATAAGGAAAACTGCTTTGGCAAAATAAACAAAAGAAACAGAAAAAACATGATAATAACAAAGACCTATCCGCCTCTTTACAGTAGAACTATCCCGTGAAATCTGGAGGGTTTTAGGGCGTCTTAGATCTTTCCAAACCCGTCTTGTCCGTTCATCATAGCCGACCTCTTTCTGAAAGACATTCTAAAGAGATATCTCTCCACGGTGCCCCATCCGACAATGAGAACGAAGAGGATGGTGTAGACAGTGCAAAGGTAAAGACCAAGTGGGAAGATGGAAATGTAAACGCCAGGAAGAACAAATGGTGCTGGCTCGGGTGTTGGAGTGATGATGCTGGAAAAAGCACCAGTCATATATTGGATCTGAGCGGCGGCGACGGAAGCGTTCATGTTGCCCTCTGGTGTGACACCAATGAGCTTGAGGGAAGGGGTAAGAACAAGTTTCATGATGCTCCTGTTGTAGAAGTTAGTAACACCATCACTTTACTATTGATGGAGTGGCTACTTACGGGTTTTTAGCGATCGTTTGGTTCCTCATGACACTGGGATTAACTTGGCCAACAAACCGCATTGTTTGCAAAAGCTTAATTTCGAAGTCGTCATCACTATCCGATCCCTCGCCTTCGATCCTGTTGCTCATCGTCATGCCCCCCATTCGCTTTTTCAGTGCAGCGGCTGATGGGGTCTTGGCTGCCTTCGCTGCAGCTGCCGAACTAGATACTGGTTTTGCAGCACTTGAAACTGGCTTTGCAGCACTGGATGCTGGCTTCGCAGCACTAGATGCTGCCGAGGGTTTTTTTGCTGCTGCTGATGAGGTTTTCTGCGCTGCTGCCTTTTGGGTTGTCACGGCCTTGTCTAGTACTTTTCCAGCCTTTTCCATAGTCCCACCCTTAACTGCCTTTAGTCTCAAATTACCCGCGGCTACTTCCTTTGCAGACGCGACCTTATTTTGTCCAGCTGCTGCGGCACGCGCATTAGCTAGCCTTACTGTCGCCCCATCATATTCCACACTTAGCGATATTTTTGTAGTCGGGTTCTCCCATTCCCGGGTTCCATTGGCAATTTTATACAGTCGGATATCTGATGCGAAGGCGCCACTGGTGCTGTTATAGAAAGGGATGTTGTAACACACAGCCACACCAGCCGGGTCCATCACTTTGGTTATAACAGCTGGGAGTAGCTTCAAAGCCTCTGCACAAGCAAATTCAACTTGTTGATCCCATTCCTCTACATTAAAGTTGCTGGTTCCCGTGTTACCAGTTTTAGGGTCGGTGGGAATGCTGTCGATTTGTCGAGGGATAACGACAGAGAGATGCCCAGCGTCCATTTCTGAGAAGCTTCGCTTCATCAACGAGTAGAGGGATTCGCGTTCGCGTTTGTGAAGGTTTGACATTGCTCCCAGCACTGTGCCATCTTCACCCCTTGCGTTTAATGGAGAGATATTGGAGTCCATATCGACAGTGGAGGAGAAAGGGTCGGCGAGAGCCGTAGCCACAAGGGAAAGGAGAACTCCGGCGCCTGTATAGCCTCTCATCTTGAAGGGTTTCGAATTCAAAAATCTTGTTCTGTGTTGCGAAGTGTTGGATATTTTCACCAGACCCAAATCGTACAACTCCGGTCCCCCTTTTCGTACTCGTCTGCTGTCCCTTGATAGTCTTTATGTTCTCACTTATTCTGATTTTTGTAACTTTTGAGTCTTATTTTGACCAGAACCAGTCTGATATACCAAAGGCCGTGAACGATAGTTGGAAAGTTATTTTTGTCGCAGCGACCGGCGCTTATTTGCAAAGGAGCGTTTGTGTTGTCTTTAAGCCCAAGTCGACAGGTTATTGGCCAAATGAGTGGAAAGCCGGAAGACCGAAGATCTTGCAGCAAATTGAGGTGTCTTAATGTTTAAGAAAAACAAAAGGTAAGAGCATTTAGGAGGGAAAAGAGGAGGAAAGGGAGAAGAGAATGAAAAGGGAGACAGGGAGAGGCAACTATAAAAATGAATTCCCTAAACGTGATGCTTTACCTATGGGGCACTGCCGGGTGGGATATGCATGCCCTCAGTCGCAAATCCAAACCCGTGGTGCCCTTGCTACCCTATTTGCTCCCTGTGGTGCCAGGAGAGGCCCCAAACTGTTTCTTGCTGCTAAGCTAATGCCAAGTTACATGTCCAAGAAAGAATGGCTGGTCCTGGCGAAACCACAAGCGCTGGGAAAGTGGACCCGAGAGCAAAGATCTGACGGGGCCCTTGACCTCGCCAACTTCGGAGCACTGCTCCCGCCACGAAAGAGACACATGGGAAGCCCTAACGAGCAGAAAACGCTTCAAAATCGTTTTTGTTTCGAGGCATACGTAGTGATTGTTATGAATCTTCAGGAATGCAAAACTAAGTGGCCTGATTATGGATCGATAATTTGATGATATCTGCTTTACAAGAAACAAAAATCTATAATGGAGAGCGCAAAGAGACGGCAAAGGGGGATTTGACGGTGTTGCTGTTTCGAAGGCGTCACAGATCTGTGTTGAGGGGTAGCGTTTGTTCGCACAGCCCTGTCAGTGTTACCGCTCTGGGAAACCCGGCCGAATCTGGGAGAGGCAGTGCGGATCCCAATACATCCCAGCACAAGCCCTCAACCGAGTAAAACAATCGATTGTGTTGAAAGATTATAGCCATTATAATTACAAGTTATACAAGGTCTTGAATTGAATCATGATATCAATCCAACTGATTGCAATTGAAACTTCCGGGTAAACCGCTGCAACGTATCGATAGCTTACACTCCTGCAGAAAACTGCATACTTGGTGGACTCCGGACTGCATCACCTGTATCTAGACCATTCCTCAGCTCAGTATCTTTATCCGTGTGCCACTGCAGTTGGTTAACATTAGCGCAGGTGTCCAGCTCAACATTCGAGCTCTTGCTGATCCATTTCGGCTGACCTTACCGATGCAGCACGAACCCGTCGGTTTCCTCGATCCAGAACTCCCTCCACATCGACTGATCATGGTCATACTTTTGATCTAGCTTGGCAAATCTTACCCATGTCGGTTCTACTGCAATGTTTCCCTCTTGCTAGCTTAATTCTCCGGTTCGGAAAACGTATTAAGAATGCGGCATATCGTCGCGAACCACCAAAACCATGGTGCATCATATAATACTTAGTTAATACACAGCATCCGGATCTGCCACTATGGCCCTTAGTTCCTCTGTGGATAATTCTCGCTGCCGCATGTCAAGACTCATGCCAGCATACTTTAGCTTGCGTACGATTATAATCATTCCGTTTCGAAAAGCCTCGTATGCAGCTTTGAACTTTCGAATCATCTGTACTTGTTGGGGGGGCCATTCTTGCTCTGCGACCAGTAATATCTGATCATATTGATAAGTTAATGTCCCTATTCGTCCGATTAAATCCGTCGCGATGTCATCATTCAGGTACTGGAATCGGCGGACGCTATTAGGTTCTTCCTCTTCAAGAGACAAAGGGTTAGAATCGGCGGTCGATGCGGATTCTGGTAACGGAGCAGGAAGCTGGATCTCCACTTCGTCGACTTGAATTAAAGTTCTGGCTAAATTGATGGGTGATCCGAAGCAGTGGAGTTTGAGCCCTACGACAAATTCGTAGAGGTCGGTGGGGGCTACTACGGGGAGAGTATTGGTCGGACCAGCAGTTTCAGGATTGTAAATGTATGAAAGTATATCGTAGAGAAACTTCATATCGGCGTAAATGCCGTTATATAATTTGGTGAAGACCACAGTACTAGAGATGATCCCGAGGTAGTTGTCGAGGTTGCGAGTAAAGGCTGTGCTGCTTGGATCAGGGGGTGGTTCGGAGAATCCATTGCATTCTACGGGGAGAAGGCTATAACTTAGGGGACAGAAGATAGTAATGAGAGCGAAAATAAAGGTGCAATACTGCGGTATCATTATCGGCTAATGGGCTTTTGGTGTTGATTCCGCGAGATCTTTGCATATATTATAGGGCTGCTGGTGCTAAAGTGTGGATACCGATTTACCAGTCTGCGGCCTTGCGGAATGGTACACGCGCGCGGTGGGTATCAATATTAATACGACGGATTGGTCGCGGTATCAATGCCATATGATATTAGACTATATAATTTCAAGCTCATGACCATAACCATGGTCACAGCAATGGCTCTATAGATCTAGCGCTAGCCATCAGCCAAGCGAGAAATTTAAATCGTGTGCGATTGAATAGTATATAATTATAGTGGACAAGTATCTCAGACGAGAGCTAACTTGAGCAGATATCGAGGCCAGAATCACTTATTCAGCTCGCCATCTGGCGCTGACCGTTTATGTACATATATTGCTCATTTGTTCACCTCCGTTATGCGTTACACAGTACGTATTTCAAGTCGATTCGAATGTGTTGTGCACGATCTCCTACGTGGTTCTAAATCAATATCCTAGAGCGCTCGATTTCCAAACTCGAAGGCTTCAAGCTCCAAGATTCACTCACTAAACCTACTAGGGACAGATTTTTAGTCCATCAAAAATTTCCGGGACCATTTAAATTTGTAACTTTTTCATGTGCAAAGAATAAGTTGCATACAATATGTGAACAACCCATTAATATACATACGAGCGCCGCGGACCAGCCAGCGGTACGTTAATACGGAAGGAACCGAGCGAGCTATGTTCGGTCGGTCGCCCAGATGGCTCGGTATGCGACGGTCCTGGTAATTTGGCATGATCTATGAAAACTGGTAGTATCGAAGGCAAACTTCCAAACTTTTTACGTAAAACTCCGCTCCTGTGCAGGGCACTGACAGGCACGCGATGCAATCTATGTTATCCTCTAAATAACCCGGAAACCCAAATTAAACCTTCTTTCGACCTCGATCTTAAATAGGTTAATAAGTATACAACACATTTCCCAGCTTATACGTGGACTTTTTCTTTTCTCTTGGTCAGAAGTTTTCCAATGACATGGCCATGGTGGGACTGATAAGGGAACTGCGCCGCGCTGTCTGCGTGGGGGACTCCCACGCAGACTTTTTCCGAGGCGAAGAAACATTACAATAACCTGTTAGATCGGGATCGAAACTGCGCCTAAAGATAAGAGAAAATTTCGAAAAGTTCGAGACTACGAATACCACAACTATGGTTTGTTGCCCTCGAAAACTCCTAGACCGTATGCATATGCTGTGCGTCAGTGGGATACGAAGGTCAAGGGCCAAAGTTTCTATCGAGTCCGATGGCATCATAGCTATAGAACAGCAAACCATAAAGAGGATATTCCGTAAACACGCCGTTGGAAAGTCAACTAGGAGAAAGTGATTCTATAGGCTCATTTCAATATTTGTGCGCCCTAAGGTCTGCAATGGCACCGTAAGATGCGATCTAAAATTTGATTGAGATATGCTGTGATACATTAGCTGGGTTATATGGAGGTTGAAGGCAGTATTCCGGTTGAGGAATGAAGCCCCGCGGGCTATGACCGGAGATCCAACCTGTCTAGGATCACATCGCCCCCGGCCGAGCTCGAGAGGAACTGCCGGAGCTGTTGCAAATCGCTAATGAATCCGGCATCCCAAGGTGGGATCCCCAGGGCTGGCCGGATAGCCATGGCTAGGCCTCGCAGATGGTACACTCTAGCATTTTATATTTCAAGTGTCCTATCAACTTTTTCCACTTGGACTTCCATTTAGTCATAACCCTTCCCCAAGCATTCAATCGATTGATTTTTAGATCCAGCCATTTGCATTGTAGCAAGCCGCTAGCTAGTATTATCTCCTGGCGTTCGGACCGTCGGCTGTGATAAAGCAATAGACTCTCCATTAAGACACTCTGATAGCCAATTAAAGACCCAACGGAGACTTTTCTCCAACAAATTATAACCATGACGACCGTCACAAGAACAGCAACCTCAACACATCCTCTAAGCAAGCTTCAGTTAGAAGCCAGCCTCCTTGTACAGGATACAACTTTTCCTCCCTCGCCGCCTGCATCAATATCTTCAGAACTTCAATACAGCTTTCCCCTCCCTCCGATATCTGCAAAAATCGCGCCTCTCCCTATCGACAAAGATACACCAGACTCCTGGATTCCCCGTGACCCACGTCTGATCCGACTGACTGGTGTACATCCTTTCAACGTTGAAGCACCTTTAACGGACCTCTTTGACTCTGGATTTATCACACCCACGGAGCTTTTCTATGTCCGGAACCATGGCGCAGTTCCACAAGTTCGGGATGAAGAGATTCCAGATTGGGAGATATCGATCGAAGGAATGGTCGAAAATCCGATAACAATAACATTTAAACAGGTTCTCAAGGAGTTTGAGCAATACACCATCCCTGTAACGATGGTATGCGCTGGAAATCGTCGTAAAGAACAAAATATGGTTCGCAAGACGAAAGGTTTCAGTTGGGGTGCGGCCGGCGTCTCAACTGCATTATGGACTGGTCCAATGTTAGCAGATATCATCCGCCTCGCGAAGCCTTCAAGAAGAGCTAAATATGTA
The DNA here is from genome assembly GCA_036872755.1 of Orbilia blumenaviensis. Taxonomy (NCBI): domain Eukaryota; kingdom Fungi; phylum Ascomycota; class Orbiliomycetes; order Orbiliales; family Orbiliaceae; genus Orbilia; species Orbilia blumenaviensis. Next base: position 1,453,570 of record JAVHNS010000009.1, on the reverse strand, counting down.
TGCATGGAAGGAGCGGATAAACTCCCGAATGGATACTATGGGACAAGTACAAAATTGAGCTGGGTGAATGATCCGAATAGAGGAATTATGCTGGCCCATAAAATGAATGGAGAAACATTAGCACCTGACCACGGAAGGCCAATTAGAGTTGTGATTCCTGGACAGATTGGGGGGAGAAGTGTAAAGTGGTTGAAACGACTGATTCTAACGGACGGCCCTAGCGATAATTGGTACCACAGCTACGATAACAGGGTATTACCGTAAGTAGTCCCGAATGTCATTGGTCTGAAGTGTTACCTTCAACAACAAGGCTAATACGATTATACAGGACCATGGTCACTCCAGAAATGTCCGCACAGGATAAGTCGTGGTGGACTGATGAGCGCTATGCTATCTACGACTTGTCAACAAATTCGGCTATAGCGTACCCACAGCATGGTGAAACCCTCAACCTCACAACATCATCGAAAACTTATACAACTCGAGGCTACGCCTACACTGGTGGCGGTCGCAAGATCTCTCGCGTAGAGCTCTCGATCGACCGTGGGCAGACATGGTCTCTTGCCCGCGTTTCTTATCCAGAGGATTTATATCGGGCGCTGGAGTACGAAAATATCACTTTGTACGGTGGAAAGCTCGATGCAAGTTACCGAGATACTTCACATTGTTGGTGCTTTTGGTCTCTTGAGATTGATACCGAGCAACTCGCAGATTCCGATGGTTTATTATTACGAGCAATGGACGATAGTATGAACCTCCAACCAAGGGACATGTATTGGTCTGTGCTAGGAATGATGAACAACCCCTGGTTCCGTGTCGCTATTCGTCGTGATGGCGATATTCTACGCTTTGAGCACCCAACTCAGCCAGCATTAATGCCAGGAGGGTGGATGGAACGTGTTAAGAAGTCCGGTGGCAATCTCACGGGGGCAAATTGGGGCGAACTTGCACCGAATGAGACGCCACTCCCCAAAGTTGAGGAGGAGGTCTCAACGATATCTATGGTGAACCCCAAGATTTCCAGGATCATCGAATTTGAAGAGTTTAAGGCTCACGAAGGAGCAGAAGAGCCGTGGTTTGTGGTTAACAATGAGGTTTACAATGGCACACCTTATCTCCAAGATCATCCAGGTGGCGCGACAAGTATTATAGCCGCGGCGGGCACCGACGCTTCTGAAGAATTTCTTGCCATTCACAGCGAAACCGCAAAGGCAATGATGGAAAAATACCACATCGGCACTTTATCCCCCTCTGCAGCCAAGGCACTCGCTTCTGGTGGAGGAGGAGAAGTTGATGCAACTGCACCGATTTTCCTCAATCCAAAGGTTTGGATCAAATCAACCCTGATAGAAAGAAAGGTTATATCATGGGATACACGAATATATACATTTGCGTTGCAGCATGAGGAACAGGTGCTTGGGTTGCCTGTTGGACAACACTTGATGATCCGGCTTAAAGATCAAAAAACTGGGGACGCTATCATAAGGAGCTACACCCCTATATCAGAAGGGGATACGAAAGGCAGACTCGAATTACTGGTTAAGGTATATTTCGCAACGGAGGTGCCCCTCTTCGCTGGTGGCAAGATGACAATGGCACTTGATGCCTTGAAACTCGGAGATGATATCGAAGTCAAGGGGCCAATAGGAAAGCTGGAGTATCTCGGGCGTGGAAGAGTTATGTTGTATGGCAAAGAAAGGCACGTTAAGAGTTTTGGCATGATTTGTGGTGGAAGTGGTATCACTCCAATCTTTCAGGTGTTGAGACATGTGGTTAGGGACGAAGGAGATGAGACAAGGTGTGTGGTGTTCGACGGCAACAGGGAAGAAGAGGATATTCTATGCCGAGAAGAACTCGACGAGTTTGAGAGAATTGGTGGGGAGAGGTGTAAGATATTGTAAGTGTTTTCCTATGGCTGCAGTGATTTTATTTCAATTAGATTAGTTGCTAACGAGGCACCATAGGCATACTTTGTCGAAACCTTCGAGCGCATGGAAAGGCCTGAAAGGAAGGATTGGAAAAGAACTGCTCCTAAGGGAAATGCCTCCGAGGGAGGGGACCCTGATACTAATTTGTGGACCCCCCGCAATGGAGGAGAGCTCAAAGAAGATTTTGATGGAAGAAGGGTTCAGAGAAGACGACCTAGTATTCTTTTGATACTATTGTTGTGACATATTGGAGTTTTAGAGTCTGCATTGCTCCCAAGAAGCTTGAACTCTGCGGATCCATATATAAAGCTAGAATTTCCGATATATGTTTTTGGTATCTTTTTCATGATCATAGACATCGACATAGATGCCATCGACACACAGCGACAATCTAAAGTGCTGTCAGTACTGCGAGTTAGCATATCCTTGTGTTGACCTGTAAAAATACCACATACTATCCTCAACACGGGACCCTTGTTTTCGCGAGACGAACCTGGTTTAGGTTTGAAGCTTAGCTTAGGAGAATGTCTCCGCGCAGAAGCCAAAAATTGCCATTGAATCAAATCCTACCGCCGTAATAACTTTTTTGTGTTCCAATTTAGCCTTATCGCCCACAAAGGATCTCCGGGCAGAGGAACACCAAAAGGGTGTCTTCAACACCCTGTTTTTCCCTAGATTGAAGTCCACCCTTATCAGGACGGACATGAACATCCCGCTTGTCTTTCTATCAATGGTAATAGCGTCGGCTCTTTTTAGCTTCGCCTCCCTCAGCTATGATTTTGGGCCAATGGCGAGTAAGTAGTTGTTCATCCGCGGGTTGGAATTGGAGGTCATTGATAAGGTTAGTACTTAAGACTACCATGAACGCCCTTGCTTCTCCCCGCAATTACTTGGTACCTCCGAGGCAATCGGGTTGGCGCCAATACTCCACGGATGTATACTATTCAAGGAATAACAAAAAAGTTCGCGATTATGCTTTTCCGATCCATTTGCCTTAGTGGGGGTCCTCAGCTGTGGTTTTCCTTGGAAGTTGGGTACACCGCACACAGCGGTGGGAACGGGCAAGTTTATTGTCACACAAAACACCACACTATTGCATTCGATATGGCATCTGCATTGCATCGGGCCTGTTATATTTGGGGGGTGAAGAAAAAGATGCCGAAATTAAGCATAGAAACCTCTGTGATATGTATACAAGAAGAGTACTATCATTCTGGCCAAATACCCTTCTATCCCACTTTTCTTTCCCCTCCTCCATACTAGATTCTTGCTCTATTTTGTATCATCGTTTCCCCAATTTATATCAATACTTCGGTCAACACATTTTTTCATCCACCGACAAAAAACGAGTTGTAGCCTCGGGCAAGCAGAAACATTATCTTGATCGAATCCTCGAGCCTCACTCACTCTATTTTTATTTTTATTTTTTTTTTTCGAAAGAGAGTACTCGCTTCTAGGCAGAACATATTGTTAAAAATATAAGCGGACCGGTCGGTCCAAAAATTGCTGGGAAGATGACGATAGAAACTCCCAATAGCACTGTTCCAGTAATTGGTCACAATGGTGTCAATGGCAGTTCAGATGCCGATGCACAAACTAATGGCAACGGTAACTCCAATGGCGGAGAGCAAAATGGCACCAACGGCGTCAACGGCATACCGAAAAAGAAGATAGTTATTGTCGGCCTGGGAATGGTAGCCGTAGGTTTTATGTAAGTCGCCTTCTAAGATCTCCATCCCAAGTTCGAAGTTACTTGCTTGTAAGTTTACGTATTTTGGGGTGAGTGATAGCTAATGGATGTGCTAAATAGTGAAAAATTAATAAAGCTTGATGCCCGACGACAAGAGTATACAATTGTGGTAATTGGCGAAGAACCGCATGTGGCATATAACCGTGTCGGTCTTACTACTTTCTTCGAACATCGAGCGATCGATAAACTATATCTAAATCCAATATCTTGGGTATGTCTCATATTCTTTGTACTTACTGTTCTTTGAATTTCTCTACTAATAGAACGATAGTACGATTCTCATCATCCATCCCTGGGATACCAAATCAATACAAAAGTTACTTCCATCAATCCAAGCGACAAATACGTAACAACATCTTCGGGTGAAACAGTAACATATGATATTCTTATTCTCGCTACTGGTTCCGACGCCGTACTTCCAGCGAATACGCCAGGCCATGATGCAACCGGTGTCTTCGTATACCGCAATATTGCGGATTTAGAAGAAATGATACGATATTCAGCTACTGTGAAAGGCTCACTAGGGTGCGTCGTCGGTGGTGGTCTACTAGGATTGGAGGCAGCGAAGGCATTGCTGGATCTAGAGAACTATGGAAAAGTCGGTCTCATTGATCGAAATAAATGGGTTCTTTCGAGGCAATTGGATGGTGACGCCGGCGGATTGGTAGTAGAAAAGGTTAGAGAGTTGGGAGTAGATGTCATGCTAGAGAAAAGGGTAAGAAGGATTGAAACGAACGAGGAGGGAAAAGTACGCGGTGTCACTTTTGAGGACGGAGATTTCGTCGAGGCTAGTACAGTCTGCTTCGCTGTAAGTACTATTTCCCCTGGTCCTCCATGTTATGTAACCCGTTAACGATATTGGCGCATTTAGATTGGTATCAGATCAAGAGACGAGCTGGCCAGAGAGGCTGGTTTGGAATGTTATGAAAAGGGCGGCGGTGTCGTCGTCAACGAAAAACTACAAACCTCTAATCCGGACATCTACGCTATTGGCGAGTGCGCCAGCTGGGAGAACCAGACTTTTGGTCTTATAGCCCCAGGCATCGAGATGGCCGACATCCTAGCTTTCAACCTGACACAGGCAAAAGCCCATGCCCAAAGAAAATTCAGACGACCTGATCTGAGCACAAAGTTAAAACTACTTGGTGTAGATGTTGCTTCATTTGGTGATTTCTTTGCCGACCGAGACGGCCCAAGGGAGATGCCGGGACGACAGGCCGCTACCGCTAGGAGAAGGACCTCTGTCCATACTAATGGGAATGGTGCTTCACCGCTTCCACCGCCCGTGAAAGCCCTCACATACAAAGACCCGTTTCAGGGTGTGTATAAGAAATACTTGTTCACGGTCGACGGCAAGTTTCTTCTTGGTGGAATGATGATTGGCGATACAAATGACTATATCAAACTCGTTCAGATGGTAAAGACCAAGAAGCAACTTGAGGTGCCACCAGCTGAATTCATTTTGGGAAGTCAAAAGAGTGGAGAGGATAACCTTGATGACATGTAAGTTTTGATTAGCCCTTCGGACGTTAGAACTGGCTCTTTCAAGTCCTAATACGTATTTAGTGATGACGACACACAAATCTGCTCCTGTCACAATGTCACGAAGGGAGACGTGGTAACGCAAACAAAAAACGGAACATGCAAGTCAATTGGTGACGTTAAATCTTGCACGAAAGCTGGTACTGGTTGCGGAGGTTGTATGCCTCTCGTAACATCTATATTTAACGCTACTATGAAGTCCATGGGAGCCGAAATATCAAATCATCTGTGTCCTCACTTTGCATATTCCCGAGCCGACATGTACAACATTATTTCTGTTAAGAAGCTCAAGAGCTTTCCAGACATCATGAGAGAATACGGCAAGGACCCAGAGTCTGTAGGATGTGAGGCATGCAAACCTGCGATAGGAAGCATTCTTGCATCCCTGTTCAATCGTCATGTCATGGACAAAGACCTGCACGCGGTTCAAGACACAAACGACCGGTTTTTGGCAAACATTCAGCGAAACGGAACATTTAGCGTAGTTCCTAGAGTCGTCGGTGGTGAAATTACCCCAGACAGATTAATTACCATTGGCATGGTCGCAAAGAAGTATGGACTATATTGCAAGATCACTGGAGGACAGCGAATAGACATGTTCGGTGCGAAAAAGGGAGATCTATTGAATATCTGGCAGGAGTTGGTGGATGCAGGAATGGAAAGCGGCCACGCATATGCGAAGAGCCTGAGAACTGTTAAGGTACTTATACAACTTCTTGTTAAAGAGAGACATATTTCTAACCCAATATAATCTAGAGCTGTGTCGGAACCACTTGGTGCCGTTTTGGTATCGGCGATAGTGTTGGAATGGCTGTGAGACTCGAGGAGCGGTACAAGAGTATTCGTGCTCCCCATAAAATCAAGTCCGGGGTCTCTGGGTGCGTGCGGGAGTGTGCAGAAGCTCAGAACAAAGAGTAAGTGCAACATCCCGCTTATACGTTTGTTGTCTTAAAGTCTTTATCAGACTTGCTAACACCAATTGCGTATCCAGCTTCGGGCTCATCGCCACTGAGAAGGGATTCAATATTTTCGTCGCTGGTAACGGCGGCGCAAAACCCAAGCACTCAGAACTTCTTGCCAAAGATGTTCCACCTGATGAAGTCATCCCTCTCATCGACCGTTACCTAATGTTTTACATCCGCACAGCCGATAAGTTACAACGTACAGCTCGTTGGCTTGAGAACCTACCGGGAGGAATCAAATACCTCCGCGAAGTGATCATGGAAGACAAACTTGGCATCTGTAGCGAGCTCGAAAAGCAAATGCAAGAGCTCGTTGATAGTTTCTTCTGCGAATGGAAAGAAGCTATCAACAACCCTGACAAGAGGAAGATGTTCCAACAATTCGCTAATACAACAGACAGGCAGGAAACCATGGAGGTCATCCAAGAAAGAGAACAGGAAAGACCAACATACTGGGCTTCAGAGTCTGTCAAGTACGACTTTAAGGGGCATAAATGGAGCAGCTTGGCCTGGCAGCCTATTATCGAGGCTAAGCACTTCGAGGGCGACAACAGCGCCAATATTAAACGCGGCGAAACGCAACTGGCCATCTTCAAAATTAAGGGTAAATATTACGCATCACAACAGATGTGCCCTCACAAACGATCATTTGTATTATCGGATGGTCTTATTGGTGATGATGCAAATGGGAAACTATGGGTCTCCTGCCCCAACCACAAACGAAATTTTGAGCTTAATGGAACAGAAGCGGGGAAGTGCGCCAACGATGATGAAATCAACATTGCTGTGTTTGAGGCCGAGGAGAGAGGAGATGGTTGGATTTATCTGAGATTGCCCCCAGTAGATGAATTAGACGGTGTGTTGGCGACCGGGAAATGGATTGTACGAAAGGACGAAGGGACGCAGCCTTTTGAGAAAATGGACGGATACCTCAAAGGCAGAACCAGCAAGAAGCCTAGCGAGAGAATAATCATGAAAACTCAGGAGCCAGTTATGGTTGGAGGCTGTGGAGGACCAGGGTTAGATTGGTAAAGTTTTGTTATTTGATGACCTTTACAGAAGTTTTCGCAGTTATCATGATACTGGTTTAGCGGATTTGTTATTTTCCATCAGTTCTCTGTGACAGTGTACAAATAGAATAGGGAATTTTTGCTCTGGTTCAGTTTCCGGGATTTTGAAAGATCTTTTTAATTGCTTGGTACTTTAGCAGCCTTATAACCAAGACCAGTTGGCTTTCTTGGACCGTGATGAAGCGCGGCAGGACGCATCAGCAACTGTACGTACCGGGAAAGTAAGGATTTCTGAACCTTTCTGGAAGGTATCGAAAACCTGGTTAGAGACGGGATAGCACGCTCGGAACTTGGCGAGGGCAAAGCTAGAGGGTTCGCGTTCTGGCCACGGATCATGGGAACCCGAAACTGCTGTGCTACAAGTGGCAGCTGTCAAAGCACGAGTTCCGCATTTCCCAAGGTAGAGGGTCCTAAGGAAGGACCCATAAGTCAGGTTAGCATTCCAAGGGCTTGTCGGAGTGGAATACGAGGAAGGCAAAACCCACCAGACAAGGGTCTCAAATCACAGGGTTTTTAAGGACAAATAATACATGAAAGTTCAAATTCCGTAAGAAGGATTACCTTATCATAAATGTTGACTCGTATTCCCTGAACCCTGTCGTTGAACCGTAAGAACGTCTGCCTACGACCTTCCGCATCAATGGATCATGACAGGGATCAACCTCAAGGCGAGAGATAGCGAAAAAGGTGTCAGGTGGGTCCCTTCAAATTCCAATTGCCACGATTGCATCGCTTTTGCGGATGCAACCCAAGCGTGCAGAAACGAACGAGAAAAGAGCCCGCCGCCTAAATCTTATTCTTATTCTTATCCTTAAATTGTGGGGACAAATGGCGGAATTTCGACAATGTCAAAATGTCACATGAAAAACGTGTTGAGTTTTTGCGCCTCAAACAAAGTAAAGTATAAAAGTTAAATCAAAGAAAAATCGTGATATTTCGCTAGTAGACATTATGCGATAAAGTGGATACATAATAGCTTTAAACAAAATGCTGTCATGGGAATCTAGATATATATCTGTACTAAAAGAGAAATTCGTCCCATATACTCCCCAGGTAGCCTCTCGTTTAGAAGAGCCACGAAACAAATGTCCTGTAGAACCAACTTCCGTCCTTCACGCCTGCAGCCTTCTTTTCGGCGTCCCTAATCTTCCACATCTCTTCATCCCTATCGATGGCGTCCTTGCCGCTCCAAAGATCAGCCTCTTCAGGCTTGATACCCTTAGTTCCCTTGACGAACTTGAAACCAAAGATCATGATAAGGTAGAGCGGGATACCGAGATATCCAGTAATGAAGGTCTTGTACTTAAATTCGCCAACAAAGACGTCAAAGTTCTTGGTAAGGGCAATCAAAATGCAGAAGAAGAGGGCGAAATAGGTACCGGCCACACCGAATGGTGCTCTGTAGGCCAGCGTGCTTGGGTCGACACCTTGTGCATTTCTTGCACGAACGAAGTAGACGTGGGAGACCAAAATGGAAATCCAGGTAAGGAGACCGAAGATAGTGACAAGGTTTACAAAGTATCCGAAAACGGTCTTAGAATCGCTGGATACATTCATGAATGCAAGGCAGCAGAAAAGAGCCGAGAGACCGAGAGAGTAGTATGGGACACCGCGAGCATCGGTTTTTGCGAGGATCGCGGGGGCGTGTCCTTTGAGAGCAAGACCGTGGATAGTACGAGAAGCGATGTAAAGATCGGAGTTAGACGCTGAGAAGACGAAAATGAGAATACAGGCGTTCAAGAACCCTGGAAGGACGTTGATTCCGGAAACACGGATGGCGGCGACGAATGGAGAAGCGGCGGCGGATCCGTAAGCCTGTTTTGTGGCCTTGACAAGTTCATTGTCGTCATAGGCAATGATCATACCCAAAAGAAGAACCGACAAACAGTAGAAAAAGAGGATACGGTAGAAGGTGAGCTTGATCGCGCGCGGGATAGTCTTTCGTGGATTTTCGGCTTCACCGACCGTGACACCGACAAGTTCGGTTCCGAGGTAGGCGAAAACGGCATTGACCATAGTCGACCAGAATCCAAGAAATTGACCCAGGGAACCAGTCTTTAGGAAAGGCGCAAAAGCGCCGGGCTTTTTCCAGTATCTGAATCCCTTCCTGTCATGGTCTGGACCTCCACCAAGAGCGAGAATCAAGGAAAGTAAGATTAAACCGCAGATGACCAAGACCTTAACCGAAGAAAGCCAAAACTCGAATTCTCCGAAAAACTTAATACCGAAGTAGTTGATTGCGACGATTACTACCAAGAATATGGCTATAAAAACACCTGGATTGACTTTTTCTGCAGGTAGCCAAAATTGTATCACAAGGGCAGCTGCTGTCAATTGATTCGGTGTCGTAATGATGTATTTGAACCAGCTACAATTTTCATAATCCACCCTATTAGCACCCTGCTGCCAACTTCTCTAATATATTAGATCAATACTTACTATGTGTAACCAAGCGAAAAACCAAGAGCGGGATCGACGAATCGAGTAGCGTAGACAGAGAAACCACCAGCGGCTGGAAGCCATGCTGCCATTTCACCCAATGCGGCCATAACAAGGAAGACAATGAACTATATTTGCCTCATTAGCCTCTCGCCCCTAACATGTCTCGCGATCCATGACAGAAAAAGTCGATGGAGCCCATGCATAAGTTTTAGGGATGAAACTTACACCAACGAAAGTATAGGCAATCAATAGAGAACCCGGGCTAGATAAGCAATCCCAGAAGCAGTCAGTACCCGTTTTCGAGCTCAAATTACCGACAACGTCGTCGCATGTCGCCACCGATCAAACTCAAATGTTAAATCAGGAAGCTTAAGCTACAAAAAGCTTATACATACCCAGCTTTAGCCAACGCGGAACCAGTTCCAATGATAAGACCAGTACCGATAGCACCACCAATAGCAATCATGGTAACTTGACGTGACCGCAAGCCACGATGTAATGAGTGGCCGGCATCTTCAGGATCGGAGAGTATTTGCTCTTCTGGCGTGAGACCGCCTGGGGAAGTCGAGCCTTTGCGGTCGACGATTATGTCGCCACCTTTGCTCTCTTCGTCATGTCCGAGGACCGCCATTGTGTAGAAGGTTTGAGTTGTGACCTATTCGATGATCTAAGAAGATCCAAACTCCTCAGGTCCGGAATGGGCTTTCGCTGCAAGAATGGAGTCGTTATGCTAGCAACGCAAATTTATATGCAGTCGCAAGGCAGTCAAAATATCACAACCTCGAAGATGAATTCGAATGGTCGTATATATAGAAATAAAGGATAGGGGGATCTTCGAGAATGAGGGGAAGCCTGGGAAAGGGAGGGAGGAAGGGACCAGAAAAAAGGGTTCCAAAGCTGCCTCTTTAAACAAAATTCTGGACCAGGCTGGTGCGAACCTGCGACATGTTGCTGAATATGTGTGTACCCGATATCTCTGGAACCAAGGACCCCAGTCATTGTCTGGCCACTGATAGACAAGGCGTAAGGTGTGCACCGCAGTACTGCATGGTTTATTTCGGTGTCACACATGCTATAATATTATGCATGGTGGTACCCTCCGCCTGCTCGAACGCTCATCCTTCAGTCAGATAGGTACAGAAGGGGTCGATTAAGAGAAAAAGTAAAAACTCCTCCGCTGCCCTCCACATACATTACTTCCTACTTTCGCAATTGTGGCAGGACGATAGGATTTTCCTGTATAGGTTGTACCGAAAGTTGGTGGTGTTGGGCCTGCTTGAAACCTTACCGAGTCAAGGAAGGGACAAATTCGGCCAATACAAAGAAACCATAAACGTTGTCTCTAGTCAACTGATAAAAGCTGGGGAACAGAATTGAACGAGGAAAACGAGCAATGCAAGCTTACCCCAGTGTCTTGTTCGCCCAAGATGCCATGCTAATCCCTCCAAAAGCAAAACCGTACATACTTAAGTATCGTGTGCCTATAAATTTGCATGCAAATGGTATGTCCCGACGCATATCTCTGTTGTTTCCTTTTTCTAATCAAATCAGGCAACCGACAACGACGCATTTTTGGTAGCTTTCGGCAACCCAGTTTCGACGAATTGGAGGCAGAGGTTGTTGGAGGTCCGAAAGTGAACCCTGTTGAAGGATAGCCAGCTTGGCTTTTCAGGCAACATGCTTTCCCGGACTTGGCTCTCGTCGCCATGCATGACACCCCATCTTATGTCTTGTCCATGACCGATATCTAAGACCTGACAGATACAACTCTATTGCCTCGTTGAAAACAGGGAGCTTTGGTATCTCACGGGTATATCTCCAGAATTGATTCCTCGGCCTTGGGGCTCTTGGTAGATGCAGCCTGAATTGATTTTTTTTAAGACTCTTCTTGTCGTGAGGCCAAGAAAAGGCTTCTCGTGCTAAGACGCATCGACACCGATACATCTCGAAAATATTCCTTGTTTATCTTTTGTATTTTCCAAGGCAGCGCTCAACGGAATATCGCGCACATTCACGCCATCAGTTCGAGATATAGACTTTTTCTTTCCCGAGACTCTATAGTCCAGGCTTTCTAGCCCAGGGGAGGGTGGAGACAGCAGAGTTAGGATAAGAACCACACACCGTTTCGTGCTCAAAAGCGACCGACCAAGTATCGCGAATCGCCGAGCGGTATACCAGCCAAGACCTCATCTCAGCTCATGATCGGAGCCCGTTGGAAGGAGTTCCTGTCTTTAACGCGTAGTGGAAAGCACTTCTCATGACATCTCTTGTATGACCCTGACGGGAAAGCAAAGAATGTTCCATCTTAGCAAATGTATTTCTTCTTTCTCGCCCAAAGAAATTTCCGGATCTCTTGGTGCTTGCCATGAATCGGCTGCACTTGTCGAGTGTGGACGAAACGCCACTCCCGCTCTAGGCTTGCCTTTTGCATGGCAGATGCAATTTTGGAGGCACACGACCATTTTGTACTACTCGGAAAATACCGGCTTTGCGTGGCTCCCCAGCCCCGACTTGAATTCCTTGGAATCAAAGCCTTGTTAGCTAAGCTATCTCCTTGGCTTCAGATAGAGTAGCTAAGCTAATGGCTGTCAACGTTATGAAATTCTCCGAATAGGCAGATATGGTTGACCTATTTGTAAACGACGTGAGATCTCAGGGAATGCTGGAGGCTGGCGCTGGTCTTCCAAACGAGTCGTTACCCTATGGGAGGTTTTACTATTGGTCACCGGTTCCGGCTAGAAAGTCTTTATTAATTTTGGGCTCCCCATCGTGAGTTTATCAATGATTAGGTAGCCGCGTTGAAGATCCATCCAATCCTGGGGCTATAGTGCTATTATTAAATCTGACGCCCTTTAAAGACAAATATCTAGGGAGCAAAGGTAATAGGTGCATTTGTATTCAAATCGATATTAACAATGCAAGGTGATCTTGGCCTTGAGCCGGGAAAGTGTTATTGGAAAACCCTGGATACAACACGGATCCATACTTGGTTTTCAAAATTGACTCCTGCTATCTGGCTTGCCCCCACGCGACCCACCCAACCCAGCTTCGCGATAGTGGCGAAATATTACAGAAAACAGCAGAGAGTTTAAGTGTACCTTTTTTCTTTTATGACGCTCTAGGGTGTTTTAATGATTGAACTGATAAACCCCTTCTAAGTCCCTATAGACCTGATTAAGCAGAGTTCTAAGCGACGGATGTGTGAAAGGCTCATTCTAAATTACGAGACAAATTCTAAGCTATAAAAGTGAAAGATCGAGTTAATACAAACTCGTTGGAAAACTCGACCAGAGTTTCTATGGATTTAACATACATATTGATACCGGGAAAATGAACTTGTTAACTTCCGGGCGATAAGTCAATGGCAGCGAGTATGTTCATAAACTTTTAAACTTAGATAGCAGATATAACCTAGTAGCTTTGGGTAGCACCACCCCGATCTAAAGGCGCTTCCTGTGCTCGAAGCACACGGAATCACAAGATCAGTCGCAACCGTAATAAATATAGACTTATAGATATATAAAAGGTATTCACTGATGACTGGATATATGGAGAGTTTTCTGAAGGATCTTTGCCATCTACATACCGTAACTCTGGTTCGTTGGTGATGTTACGTTCTTCACTTCCCATTACCGCGGAGTATGTATAGGGTGCTAGTTTAAAATACCAATTAATCTATGCATGATGGCCACAAGACTAGGTGTGGTTTTGTAATTTGTCAAAAACTTAGTGTCCTATAAAGATATCTTTCAAAAGTTATAATGGCAGGTTTCTTTGTATATAGGTCTGGCAAGCTTAGGACACCAATGGATCCAGCACAATATTTGAAATGCGAAGCGAAGAGTGTTGCGTTTTCCTTGCCGCTCCGAGCCCGTTAGCTTAGACCCTTGAGGGTTTTTTTTTTTTGAACCGCGACTGCGCTGCTTGGTGATTACAAACTCCAAAATTCGATGGGAATCCCATAAGTGACGTCATGAGTCGCCGATTTTTTTTTTAAATTGCCGTCATTCGTTTCATATATTAAACTACTCACTTTACTGCTGCTACAGTTTCAACGGCGCTTGTGCATTCGATTCTCAAATATGCAAATGGGCTGATACCGGCAAACCGACGGAATATTATGGGCCGTTCAACATCCGAAATGCTACTTTGCCGCGTACTCTGAAATTGAACCGTGCAGCCAATTACTAAGTAAGGTTAAGGTTTTCGGCCCAACCCGTGGTAGATTTGGACCCTTAGTAATCCTCGTACGATGGAGGGAAAAAAGGTATTCATTCTTTCAACCCAAGAAAAAAACGCCAAAAATTTCTTGGTGTCTACCGCTTAGTCAATACGCAAAAGCACGTAATTCGGAAGAGCTCGTGGCATTAGTAATGCTGGAAGAAGGGATTGTTACTCAGCATAGAAATTTCTTAATTTTTCTGCCGCAGCGTTATGCCCAATGCGCCATACCTCCACCTGTATTATCAATAATGCCACGGATTGTCTTCCGAAAACTATTCGCTATAAATTCGGGCCAGGTCAACTCCTTCGGATATTGTTACTTCCTAAAAAATACAAAATATCAGAGTAAATAGTTTATGAATTTGTGGGATTATCCTTTCCAGTACTCATTGTCGAAACCTTAATCGCACAAGTGAATTGACCCTATTAATTCACTATTACATCCGAACATCGTCGTCCTCGGTTTAGCTAATCGAGCTCGAGTATCTCCCTGCCTAGCAACCGAGAGCCGGACCCTGACCTCCAACCCCCCCACCAAGAACCCCGCAATTGGCCCCAAAAAAAAAACACAACGCACAGAATTTCTAAATCCAACATCATGACCATCCAGGCTACAACTGAGGGCTCTAGCTCCGCCAATCCTGAATGGCCCGACATCCTGAATGTTGGCGCCGAAGGAGTATGTTTACCCCTGATTGTTCCAGGGTGCTGTACCAGTGTCTTGCAGCCTGGCTGATATAGATCCTTTAGATTCCATACTTCACCCCGGCCCAGATCCCCGCCGCTGGTACCGCCATAACTAATGGCCAGGTCATTCCTAAGCTCTTCCAGCCGCTTACAATCCGTGGCGTGACCTTCCAAAACCGCATCTGGGTTTCGCCCATGTGCCAGTACTCCGCACAAGATGGGCATCTTACAGATTGGCATATCGCCCATCTTGGCGGTATCCTTTCTCGGGGACCCGCTTTGACAATCATTGAGGCAACCGCTGTACTTCCCGAAGGCAGAATTTCCCCAGATGACTCTGGGTTATGGAAAGATAGCCAGATTGAGCCATTGAAGCGAGTTGTCGATTTCGCGCATGGCCAGAATCAGAAGATTGGTATCCAATTGGCGCATGCCGGAAGAAAAGCTAGCACCACGCCACCATGGTTGAGCAGGAAGGGTATTGCTACCCCAAAGGTATTATTTTTACCCCATAAAATGCTGCCTTACAGAACGATAAGCTAATACGAAACCTAAGGCTGGCGGTTGGCCTAACGGAGTGAAGGGCGCATCTCCGGTTCCTTTCGATGTCGGAAGCCCATTGCCACACGAGTTAACTCTTGACGAAATTGAACAACTCAAGGAAGCGTGGGGTGCGGCCACCCGCCGTGCTGTAGCTGCCGGAATCGATGTCGTTGAAGTTCACGCCGCTCACGGCTACCTCCTTCACTCGTTTTATTCACCAGCCTCAAACTTCAGAACCGACAAATACGGAGGCAGCTTCGAAAACCGCATCCGTCTGCTCCTCGAGATCATTGATGTCACAAAGAAGAACTCGAAGCCCGAGACTTTGATTTTTGTAAGATTTACTGGGTCTGATTGGCTTGAGCACGATACTTCCATTGAATCTTGGAAAACCGAAGATGCGGTCAAGCTCGCCCAGGTCATGGCGCGAACGGGACAGGTTGATCTGTTCGATGTCTCTTCTGCCGCAAACTCGCCAAAGCAGCAGATCAAGACCGGTCCAGGCTACCAGCGCGTTTTCTCGAAGGCTATCAAGCAGGGCCTTAAGGCTGAAGGTCTCGATGTGGCAACTAGCACCGTTGGGCTGATTAACACGGGAACATTGGCAAATCAAATTTTGGATGATGGAGACGCAGATGTTATCTTCGTCGGAAGGCCGTTCCTGAAAGACCCAGCATTGGTTTGGTCATGGGCTAAAGAGCTCGGCTTGGAAGTTCGGACAGCGAATCAAATCGGATGGGGTTATGGGCAGAAACTCGGAGGCGGTATTAGGCATCATAGCACTCTTTAACGGCGATATTGACCATTACGTGTCAGCTAGGTAGATGATTTCTTACTTTTTATGATTTCTCGTAGACAATAAACTTTAGCTAGCGAGCTCAATAGATAGAATTGGTTTCAAATGTAAGCTCATTATTACGGGATTTGGGTGCCTGGCTTCGCCAATTGATCCAAGTATATGTCACTCCTTTCGGCCGGGCGCATTTCGCTACCACTACGAGACGTTGATATTCGCTAATCATGAACATTTCATGATCATGATAAAAAAAAAAAAAAAAAAAGCTACCCTTTGATCATGCGATATGGATACGAGGTAGTTTCGGTCCCGATACGAGGTGAATGCATTCCAGAAAATTTTGTTAGCTATCGGCCCTAGTTAAGGTTCTGTCGAACGTCTATTTAAGCGGGATCAATGCGCTAGGTAACCACACGGGCACTTTACGTTATGCGAAACGCATCACACGAGCAGATACTGCAAACAGGCCAGCGATAACAACCAGGCCCCCCTTTCACTCCCCCCGTAAGCGAAGCCGGCGCTGCATATGGTGGAGCTTCTGCCTACATGTGCTATTAGGCGAGAATATTACTTTTCCATTGATTTGTGGAGACTTAAAAGCTGGAGATTCGCATATGCTAGCTTGGAACCAGGTATCGGGCGTTGCAAGGGTAGCTGATTTTGCGTGGTTGACTGCTATGTTAGCCGGAAATAGCGACATCTTGCAGCAGATGCTAAGGTTTTCCAGACCTCAGGCTGTCTCAAAAGTTTTTCCATTAGGAATTACGACCGAAGATACGATTACACAATTGCACAAAAAGATGGAAAAAATAGCCGCCCCTTAGCACTATGGGATTATACTGGGATTGCGAATTCGGCATCAGCCGTAAATTGGCCCTAAAGGCAACGTGGCCGCGCTATGTAGCCCCATGGTTCGATCGAAGCCGAGACTCTTCGGTGCGCTAGCTTTTTTTCACTCACGGTACCCTTCTATATTGACTAAATACCGATCTATCTCAGTGTGATAAGTTTGTATGGGACATACGATTTTAACGCAGAGAGACGCTAACTTCATTGCGATACATGGGGCAAATTGGGGCAAATTATCTTGCATGGTTAAGGCAGGATTGCTTTCCTCACCCCCTTTCTCACAAATTCGTAGATACATGTATACATGCTCAATAGTTTGAGCCAGTATTGTTAGAGGGTTGCCCAATGAACCCGAGTTAACCTTGCCGTTCTAGTCTGCCGGAGGCCTGGAATTGATAATAACAACTCCAGGAGGGCACACATCGTGTGCACAACCTCCCTCTCTCCGCTCGCATCTCCTGGAGAGCCACCCATTCACCGCTGCCCCGCTTGAGATATTTACCTCTTGTGGTCAATCCCGCCCGGCAAAACCCCCACCCCGAAAGCCTCTGGTCGTCCCAGATTACGAGGCTGAGATCGAGACCCAGTTGGTTCCAGACCGCTTCCTCGTAAAGGTATACGGAGTCGCGGTGACTCCAGAGAGGTCTTCTGGCCAGGGTCGTTCCCGAAGGCCGACGATACGCCCCGATGTGGGCTTTGAAGTAATCATACAGTTGTTCCTCGTCGTATGGGAAACTCAACGAACGCAGTGGGTGTGGGAGGATTTCCTTAAGCTGGGCCAGCCGCTCGGCTGGCCGGCCCATCATAAGGTTCCGTACCCCATTGAGCCCAAGCTTCATCATAGCCAGATTGGGCACCCCTACTCTGACATCTGAAACCAATTTCTTTAGATTCAAGATTCATGAAGTTCACACAATTGATATATAAAAAAGACTTACAGCGGGTTGGGCAGGGTGAAAACTGCAGGATGTCGGCAACGACTTTCCTGTCGAAATGCTGATTGTCGAGGCGGAGCTGGCTGAGGTTGGCAATCTTGCTCCGGATGAACCGGTACGCAAGTAACATGACAGTAGAATCTGATTCGCTGCCATTTTGCCTTACAAAGGCAACGAACGGCGCAATCACCGATCGTACCAGGAATAGATGGTTTCGCTCTTCTATCTGTGATAGTTCCATCCAAAACCAGAGCGTGGCAAAAGCGAAGTCTACTCTGGATATCTCCGCTTTGGTTGGTACGACCTCCTCGGATCTTTTGTTCATATGGTGTTCGAAGAATTTCACCGTAAACCATCGAATGGTTCTCCGGAGCTCGGAAACCGCAGGTATGCTTGAGAGCATATCCTGCCTGGTTTCGTAGACAAAGGCGGTCTCAACTGCGACGTCGCCTTTTTTAGAAGGGGCGTTCTCCTTCGCACTCTATATATAGCAACAAAGGTCGAGATGTCAGCCAAAATCTGACTTCCATCAATATATCAAAATACTTTCAATGCAAACGGATAACATACCTGTTCCTGTTGACATGACCTGAGGCGAATCGCGTTCCACAACGCGATTACCTGTGGGGTAATATTGTCTTCGGTTTCATTCTCGAACACTGTTCTTCTGACTGCTGTGCAGTCTTTGACAAAACGGAACTCTTTACAACATTGGCTCAATGATATCAAATCCTCGGTTGAGGTGAGCTGGGCTGCGATCCCCAACTTGATATCAAGTGAAAGGCTTTGTAGCACCATTGTGGAGGTGTGTTCGTAAGAATCGAATCGGGATTAAACTCGTTAGGTTTGCCTGATCTTGAACGTCGACGCGTCTAGATGCAAGAAAAAGTGAAGGTTTTGCTGGGTGATGATAAAGTCGTAGGATAGCTGGGTCGATTGATGAATCGCGTCGGTGTGATGAAGTCTCAGTGAAAGGTGATCTCGTGAGATAGATGGATGGTTACTGAAAGGTCTGCAACGAAACTGAATAGATTTATTTCTAATGCATCGACACAGCTCAGCAGCATAAACGGTTCTCGCAACAGCCGATAATTGAGGACATGTTACGCTCAGCCAAAGGGGTCACTATCTGGCAGATAGCTCTAAATGCCGCTGTAACGTAGTCCTTCCTAGACCCTTTTGACGGCCAAATAGACCTATACATAATTTAGGTAGCCAGCTGAATACAAAGAATTATGTCTCTTCAACTTCAGATAGATCGAGTCTTCACACACCAAACAAAGCGAACGGCGGGACTCGTATCCACATCTGTAGATGTACCCAATATTGCTAGATCTAGCTTATTTATGATATATCATTATACGGCTATACTCCACTGAAACCTGTAGTAACACTCTTATGTACCTGCCTCTATGTTTACTGACTAAACCAAACCGAGACCATGCCAGCCACAGAGGTCATCTATGGCATCTGGAGGAACAACACGGTAGCTTTAAAAATGCAACAAAAGATGTCGGTCTGGTTACATAGAGGCGTGCCGCATAGAAGCGTGTTACACAGGAGCGTGTTACACACCTACTTGACTTGTAAACCACAGTATATTGTATAGTCAACCAGCCTCTAGCCTACAAGGTATAAGTTACCTACGTGCAACGGCCACGGAAGCTCGCTAGTTAACTGGGTAAGCTAAGCGTCTCGGTATTGCACGCCCATGCATGTAGTTTAACGGGCTTAAATACCTAAAATAGTCGTGCTACAGAGCGGGAGAAAATGGGGTTTCATAGTATAATTGTCTTAAAACATCATGATGTTATCTAATTATCATCCAAAACTATTCCAACGCCCTTTAATGGTAAAAGCATACAAATACACTATCCCGAAATTCGGTGCAATCTAACCAAGCATGCTCATGATCTAGGTCCCTATTAATAATCCAACTGTATATCTACCGTTCGTCAGAATCGCTAAAGTCCTTCAATTATGTCCTCCCTCATGCACAATATCATACACTAATGGGCCGCCCCGTCCCATTCCCGCTCCCACTTCCATTCTCGCTCCCGTGTCCGTTTTGCCCCTCTCCCTCTACGGCTCTAAGGGCGTCGGAAACGTGTTCGAAGAATCCTTTCTCCCCACCAACTAGTCCTACAATTCCACTTCTAACCATTCTCTCCCAAACCTCTCCGCTCTTTCTTGGGCCTCTAGCAAAGAAGACTTTAACGTCTCTCTCTAGGTAACCCTCAACGATCTCCTTCAAAACTTGAGCACCACTTCCATCCACACTGGTCATGCCGTGTACATCAAACACAACATTTCGGTTATGTTCATCGCTTCTCAGCCGCGGCAATGATGGATGTGCGATTGTGCTTCCGTAAATTTCAAGCCTCTTGAGTCGATTCTGAAGATCTCCGGCGTTGGCGAAAGTCAGCGGCTCTGGAATCTTTACGATCAGACAGCCCTCAATCTGTACAATCTCCTGCGGGAATTCTTCTGCGCTCTTAAACACTGGTGGAGTTGTATCGGGGACTCGTCCCAAGATCATGATTCGTGCCCTGGTAGCGTGCTGAAGGATCTGGACGATGGAGAGACCGACGCCGACTGCGATTCCGAGTTCGAGGGAGTATACGATTGTCAGAGAAAAGACAATAAACATCATGAGAAGATCATTTGCTGAGCGGATTTTGGCGAAGAACCGGATATCCTCTGGCGCTTCTTCGAGCAGGGAGAGGGCGACAGATGTAATCATAGAGGATAAAACACATCTCTATATATCACGTTAATCAATGTTATACTTGAAAACTATATAGTGGAACAGAATACTTACCGGGATATATTTGAAGTATGGTAGCACAAACCAAATACAGATGATGGTAATGGAGGAAAGGACGACACTACTCATCCCGGTTCTGCCACCAGTCGACTTGTTCAACTTGCTTCTGCCGTACCCACCGAAAGCCGGAAGCCCGCATCCAAACCCAGCCAAGATGTTTCCAACACCCAATGCCACCAGCTCTCGGTTAGAGCTGATATTTGCGTCAACGGGGCTGCCTAAGCTTTTCGCAGCGACAACACTCTCAAAAAACCCGAGGACACTGATCAAGAAAGCAGTGGGCAGTGCCTCTCGAATCTTGGGTAGATTCTGTTCCTTAAATGGGAACCTCACTTGAAAGCTTCCAGACGCCACGTCGCCCAACATCTCAATACCCTTGGCATCCCAGTCCAATTTTGCAGCGAGTACAGTCGCAATAGTAACGACCAGGAACCTATCGGGTATGAAGACAACCCAATTGTGCCTTTTCTGAACCTTTGTCCTGAACTTCTTGACAGTAAGAATGATTGTTAGAGCCACACCACTGACAACAGCGGTAGGTATATGGACATTGGATACATTGCGGAATAGGAAATCCATTTTAGTTAGCGAGGAAGCATGAGTTACGCCTTGCTCTCGTGCCAGAGCAAGAAGTCCCAGTTCGGAAATCAGCTGATCGACCGTGATGACGAAGCCGACGGCCGAAATGAAGCCTCTGAGAAGAGCTCTGCTTAACACGCTATCTAGAAACCCCAAACGCACAACACCAGCCAGGAGCGCAATTATTCCTGTAATGGAAGTGACGATGCCAGCGATTATAGCGTTTTTGGTATCGTCGTCCTCGTGTTGCTTGCCCGAGTTAATGGCTTGGCGGACAGCCTCGCCGACAAGCAGCGATCCGGCTGCTTCCGGTCCCGTGATCATTTGAGGGCAGGAACCAAGGAGAGCATATACGACCGGCACGATAGCAAAGGAATACAAGCCTTGAACTGGTGGAACGTGGGCAAGATTAGAAGCCAACGACAGGGCCATCGGAATATAGATAGAAGCCATTGTTACTATTTGCGGAATTAAATGTTAGCGTAGTTCATTTATGGAGTCAAAATTTTTCCGGGGAGGTGCTTGGAACGTACTTCCTGCAACGATATCTCCGGCAAGATACTTTAGATCGTAATGCGGAATCCACTTGATGGCTGGTATATAATAGCTCATATACATCAACCGGGGATGCCTGACGCCGCTCTGTCTCGCCAATTCTGACGTTGTAAACTTTTGATTCCGCTTCCGACCATTAGAGGCCCCTATCTCCTCACTGATAACTGATGATCCGTCATCATCTAGCCGGGCCGTGGGAATGGCACCGAAGGAGGATATCGCTCGGGAGAGAGACGGTGCGGCAGCGGAGGAGGCTGCACCAAATGTGCCATTGTC
This sequence comes from Orbilia blumenaviensis, assembly GCA_036872755.1. Lineage (NCBI taxonomy): Eukaryota > Fungi > Ascomycota > Orbiliomycetes > Orbiliales > Orbiliaceae > Orbilia > Orbilia blumenaviensis. Next base: position 1,431,605 of record JAVHNS010000009.1, on the reverse strand, counting down.
TCGGACTTGCTGCTCCGGGTTCTGAGAATCTGTCAGCCGGGAGAGGAGGGAGGTGTAAAGATCCGGTTCCCGAGGGAAGGCTGGCCGGTCTTGTGGATTTGGAGGGACCGAAGTCGACCGTGACTTCGAGCTGGATCCGCTCATCGTGACGGCAGCGCTAGAGCTATTCTATCGAAACGAAGGGAGCCTTCTAAGCCCTTAAAAATCGTAGTGTGGTGATGGTACTTGTACAATTTAGTCGACAAACAGCCGACATCGATGAAGCTTGAAGCTACCCCGCGAAGAGGATGGAACTTGACCCTTCTCCCATCAAGCCTTGGTGGGAAAAACAGCCCGGAAAATCCAGATCCTTTATACTGGCGATCTTTTCTCCGAGGATGTTACGAACTCGTAATCGTTTTGCAAAAAAATCCTTTTAACGCATGGCTGAGCGGTATGTGATGGTATGCCGTTAGGTAAGAGCTCGTTCCAATCTCTGGGCGGTTTGTCATGTGGCGAACTTTGAAACCTGGACTTCTATTTCGGCCCCACGGCATCGGTCCGTTCACCAAAATGTCGCCTTCCTGGCTAAGCTTTCTGATTCTTGTCAAACCCCAGATGAATCTTGTCTGTCCAGTAACACAGCAGGGAACAGGATGATGGGATCAGTCAGCAGAACCCTTTTTCCTGCCAGAGCTCAGCTGCTCATTTCCTGCCGCCGTGATGTCATGTCTGCAGTCTGCAAGCCATCACTGGCCAGCATAGCGCCAAGGTCTTGGCTACGCTGCGTTTGCTGACTTGTAACATCCTATTTGGGACGTGATCAAAAATACAACATTCGGGAACACATTTCTTAACTCCCCTTTTACACTTTTGATAGGCAAACCTAAGTCTATTTATTTTTGCAGCCAGTGGATCATGATCTGCTACAATAGGAAGAACATTACCGAGCCGATGTTTTCATATCAGCAGGTATTTGATAGGCGGTTACTTTTAATTTTGTGGGATATCTGTACCTCAGCTAGGATGGGAACAAAAAAAAAGCACGTGTTCAACTGCACGAAGTGGTTGCTATGCCCAATCACCAAATTCTTGCACAAAAACTACACCACGCGTCCACATGTAGCGACGCAGCAATACTCGGCGCCACGCGGAATGACAGTCGAAGTTACACGAGCCTACAAGCGTAATTGCACATTTTCGAGGCGCCACATTCCACCATTCCATATTTGTATTAAATTGCGGTCCTACCTTGGTTCCGAATGTGCCATGCTTTTGTTAACATGCTGTGCTAGTTCTAGTAAGAGGCATAGAAGAGGTGTTCCCGAGTCGGCTAGCCGTGGTGGGCTCACATTCAAAATGTGGTCTCGAAATACTCTACGAACGAGTATAAGCCCACCCTACTTATCTGAATATCAGTCTAGCAGGCCTACAGGGTGTAGAAATTTTGTTAACTTTGACCAATTTGTTGTGTGCAACCTTTTTGTAAGTTATAGTCTTCCATGCATAACCAAACTCAGTAAATCGGATGTTTACTTCAACGCTATCGACAATCAAACTGGTTTGACCTCACCTCAAAACCAATCTTTGTATATCTAGCATCATTTTTATAAAATACCATCCTCGATTTTTAAGCAGGCAAATGATAATTGTCGGAATTCGAATTAACGATATTACGACAAGGGTCTTGGGTAAATGTGCTATTAGTACAGCGCCGCAAAGTAAACATTCGGCCATTCCAGGGTCAAAATGGACACTACGGCGCATGGCCCGGTTTTATCGAAAACCATAACGTTAATGCTGTTTATGGTTTATAATGCTATTTTAGTAGGCTGTTCTATCTCGAAGCCTTTACTAATGTTAATTGAATTCTATTGCTCAATTAAAGTCATGGGTATATAAGATCTTAGCCACGTGAGTGATTAATACCCTCGGGGCCTATATATCTGTTTTTCATGCATATATCCATTGATCTACCTACACCAGAATAGGGCTGATCGGCTTCCCTCGTCTGAAGCCGTTATTGTGTTCATTGGGCGCAGTACGACCTATAGGTAGTTTATTAATATGGGAATCGAGAAGTTAAATATGATAGATCTGCGGACTTCATCGATCTGGCTGTTTGGATATATATATATATATAATCATAATTCATGTCAGCACGTATATCTTGATCCTGGTCAAAACTTATAAACATAAATAATATATGACTATATATGAGTATTATGATTGGTCACCTGAGAAGCAACATGGATGTGGCATTGCCGTTGTCCAGAATTCTGAGAGGTTGATCGGCCGCTACCACCAGTGGAAAACCAGCCGTTTGGTTAAATGGATGAAGTTATTTGATCAGTATGGGGATATCATGCGTTCTGGATCATTGTTAACGCAACTCCGCATCATTGCAATATTGGGGTTAGAATATACATGCCATGATCAAGGCTAGTGTAAGAAGGATATTCTGGAATACCTGCACATCCCGACCGGGATTTCCTCAGCCTGGCGGAATGGATATTCACTCATCCAGTCTATATTTCTGCGGTAGCTAACGCACAAACTACCGGCTGCAGGCCGCCCATTTGTTATTCCATTCCCGTGCCAAGCCCTGCAGTTACCCATAATTAGACCCACGACAATCGAACCCCGATACATCAACATTATATATATTAGTTAAACACTCCAGAACATTTCTAGATTCAGCCTTCTAGAAAAGAATGAGGAAAAGGAGAAAATCGGGGTCCCGACGGTCAGGCGGCTTCAATATCCGATAAGATTTACAAAACCCCTCGCCTGTCATGAGAATCGAACCTAGTTCAACGAGGCTATATATCCCTGCGCTTATAGCCTTAGCAAGCCACCGCGGCAAGCTGGACCCAGTCTCCCCGAAGCACATGGCTGCTGCGGAGCTGGAAGCAGATCGATCGGGTTATTAACACGCTTCTTTTTTTTTTTTTCTTGGTCACGGTTGTTTTTGTTTTTGGATCTTCAGCCCCACTTTTTTTCCTTTCTTTGAAAGCTTGATGAGTCTTGTTTTTTTGTTTGGAGATCGCTTCACGGACGTTTGTGTGGAGTTTAGTTAGCCTGTGCTGGTTTGTCGCTTGGTTATATATGAGGGCTCTGGCTAAAGTCGTCTTTGGGAATTTACAACGTGCAACAATTGGGACCCCAAAGTTCAACGCACGCGGGTGTTTTATTCACGCGACAATGTTATCCTCCGCCTTCATATTGTCACTTACTTTCAAAAGATCTCGGGAGTTAATGGATAGATTAATAGTATATTTTCGAGAAATCTTGGTAGACACCGGCACCATCGAATGATTCCGGAGAATCTTTTTTCACAGCCCCAAATACCACATACATCCATTCAGTAATCGTTGATAAATGAACGGCCGGCCAAGAGTATCTTAATACGAACCAATTCGGGATTTTCAGTTCTAACTACACCAACCGGATAAACATTATCGCAGTCTACCCCCCTCCCCCCCAGTCCTTCCAGATTCAGCCTCCGGAATACACACCAAACCGTTCCAGATCCCATAACGCACCTGTGCAACCCAGATCTCAACCAGAACCCATTTATAAACGTTTTTCCTTCTTTCCTCGATCGGTAAAATCGATCTTAGCATAAACGAACATATTTAGCTATAATGTCAGCACCCACCCAACCCAACCCATCCGGGATCAGGGATATAATGAAAAATGTAATATCCATGTTGAAATCTACCATACCCCAATCGCAATATATATATGCAAAAGGGAAAACCTGGGAAGTTAGGCTATATATACGGAGGTATTCGATTTTTTGGGGGGACTAGGATTCTGTTGCTTCGACGTGTAGCTGGGATCTTTAGAATACCGTTCTTTTTTCCACTTGCGCGTTTTCTATCATGCACATCCGGATGCATCCTGGGATTTTTTTTCTTTCTTTCTTTTCTTGGGAATTTCAACATGTAGGTTCTCCCGGCCGTGCGATTTATAATTGTATTCCCCACGTTAGAAAATGGAAAGGATATGCCGAGGCATGATGATTACACCTTAGGATTATTCTGCGAGGATGCATGCATGCATGCATGCACTGGTGACTAGCTGGCTGGCTGGCTGGCTGGCGGATGAGACCATATCGTGATAAACTCGAGTCATTATTATACCCCCAAGCAAGTAAAACTAGCTAGCTAGCTCTGGTCATGTCGAGTCTAGAAAGTGCGGCACCAATACCCGCGCTGTTAGTATAATATAACATAGCATAACATCCTAAGTCGCAAAAGCGGAAAAAGATATAAATACCTCGACAATAGCCTACTCTCCTCTTCACTCCTCGTTGCGAACCGATCATTCCCAAAGGAACTTTCTCCCAGAAAACAAAAAAAAGGACGCCGAATTGGTTGCTCAGAAGTATATATACATATACATCTTCAAAAACTAGCAAAAATATGCGCGGAATCCTCACCTACGCCGCAGCGTCTCTTCTCGCGGCTCCAGTCCTCGCCAGCCCTCTCCTTTCCAGCAGAAGCGGTAACAATCAAGATAGATGCAACCACGACAACCCGTTTAAGGATGTCACGGTCTATGCTAACTACCGTTATGCCACTAAGCTCAAGAAGACCATTGAGTCTTATGAAGCTAAGGGTGATGCTTCCGGTGTTGCTGCTGCAAAGATTTTGCAGAAGACTCCGACTTTTATCTGGTTGAGTTCTATTGGTGATGTATGTATAAATTCTTTCCCCTATATATATTGCGTGGCGAGATGGATATGTATTGGCCTTTTGGTGATTTGGTTAACCGGTTGATTGATCGATTGATTGATTGAGTGGAGCGTGCTGATGTGATATATATAACGTATAAAGATCGCTTATCTTGAGCCCCAGCTGTTGGATGCTAAGGCCGACCAAGATGCCAATTGGGAACAGAGGGCTATTCCATTGGTTATCTACAACCTTCCCGGACGTGACTGTAAGCAGTCCCAAATACCTGTTTTATAAAAAAAATCTTAATAGAAAGGAAGAAAGCCAGCTAACAATAGCCCCTCTCAAATTTAGGCGCCGCCCTCGCCTCCGCCGGAGAAATCCCACTCGGCCCCAACGCCCTCAACACCTACAAAACCGAGTACATCGACCCCATCGTCGCCATAATGCGAAAATACAACTCCCTCCGCTACCTAGTCGTGATCGAACCCGACAGTCTTGCAAACTTGGTCACTAACATGCACATCCCCGCGTGCGCCCAGGCCGCAGCTACGTACAAGGCCGGTGTAGCTTATGCTATCAGCCAGCTTCAGGATAAGAATGTTGCTACTTACTTGGATATCGGACATTCGAACTGGCTTGGTTGGGGTGCCAACTTGCAGCCTACTGCTAAGCTGTTTGCTGAGGTTAAGCAGTGGGCTGGGCAGAGGACTAATAAGTTCAGAGGGTTTGTTAGTAATGTTAGCGGTTATAATGCTTATAACTCTACTACCGCTGATCCTATCTATGGTGTAAGTCACTAAAGCCACAAATTAACCAACCGACTCATTGGACCATCAAAGTACTGATATGTTCTAGCTCGGCCCCGATAACTCCAACTGGAACGAATGGAGATTCTTCAAGTCGCTCACTCCATACCTTATCAACAACAACCTTCCTACAAAGTTCATCGTCGACCAGGGCCGTGCTGGTGTTTCTGGGATCCGTAGCCAGGGTAGCAACTGGTGTAACATCGACGGTGCGGGTATTGGTACCAGGCCTACCATTAAGACTAATGACTGCAATGTCGATGCTATCGTTTGGGTTAAGCCACCTGGTGAGAGTGATGGAACAAGCGATGAGAGTGCCGCTAGGTTTGATGCTACTTGCAGGAGTGAGGATGCTTTCGTCCCGAGTCCTGAGGCTGGTGACTGGTATGTTTCCCCCCTTTTTTTTCTCTTTTTCTTTTTTACTCTCTGTTAGATATGTAAGCAATGTGTGGTTCCGGGCTAACACAGGCGGTTTTCTTCTTCTTGAATTTTAGGCACGAGGATTACCTTGAGATGTTGATCGAGAATGCAAACCCGCCATTAGTTTAAATCCAATATCTGGCGTGGGATTAGAGTAAGACGTGGAGAGTGGTAGTCTGTATGCTAGTATACGATGAGGGTAGTGTGCATGTACATATTATAAGGGGGCTAGAGGGCTGGTCATCACCCTACCGATTAATCAAGGAGGAATTGTATATATCGGGAACTATGACATGTAAATAGTTGCTTCCGCGAAATATAGTTAGATACTAGTTAGCTTAATATCTAGGTAGTTAAGTGCCCAGAGCTATCAACAGCCATCCCTGAGTTCAGTTTTGTAAAAAAGATGTACCAGTCGATTCAGCAGGTAACAGTTGCTGTTGCAATCTCGATTGCTAGTTACACCCACTCGTGCGCAGCTAAGCTAAGCTAAGCTGCAGACGCAATCACGGTCTGAACGTGGACCCGGTCATGTGAACAAGCAGCTAGTCTCGACACTAGACTAGCCTAATTTGGATAGCTCAAAATACAACACACAACAGACATTCGGTGAGCAGTGCAGTCGCATGAAAGTAAGGACTAGAACTATTGGGTTTTGCGCATAGTTGCGCCTTGGGTTATGTTATCACGTACGACCCCTTAGACTTTAGGGTATTGCTTCTCATAAGATATAATCTACCGGGTGCTAGCATATTTCTCATGCCCCGCGGGGATCGGTATTGCGAACTCATACTTAATAAGGGGGTCCCGGGGGCTGGGCTGTATTAATTAATTAATTTCGATTATGGCGGTTACGATGAGATGACTTGTAGCATAGAGCTATAATATATAGTTTTGGATTTAAGTCCTTTATTTGATATTTTTTTATTAGAATTAAGACATATATATGTTATATTGATAAGATTGTAGTACACAAGTCAGTGTGGCTACGCTAGGTATACTTACCGAAACTTCAAAGTGTTGTTTACGGGCAGTAAATGAAAAGAAAACCTTTATTTCGGTATAATTACTAAAATAAACTTCTATCTCTTGCCTACAAAAGACTTCAACACCGTGTAGATACTCCACAGAAATGAACCTTCGTGTTGTTCTTCTCCCTCTAAGGGGTTAAAGGAATCACTGCCAACATTAATCCCAGTTAGGCCATTTTGTAAAGGTTGGCTAGCGAGATCAATCTCCGTCGTGTTATGGTGTAAGAGCGCCAGCTGGTTTGAGGGACCAGCCTCGGCACCGCATGTGATTTCCTGGCGTGTGGTGTCAAAACTGGGCCAAACTATATGGGGCGGAGGGGGGCTGTCACTGAGAGGAAACTTGGACGACGAGAATTTGAATATTAGAATCCGTCCCGAACCGCAGCCGACGGCGATGCAATCTGGCCGAACGGAAGTGCACCTTATTTGATCGCCCTCGCCCAACAATACTTTAAGAACATTTTTACCGTTCCACGTAATCCACCTCCGACTCAGCCCGTAGCCATAAAACTCAGATACTGAAACTTTTACATCCTGCTCTCCGTTCACATTTGATAGTATATTCAGGGGGATGGCGCCCGCTTCACACAAAAGATGCGAGCCCGATGAGTCAAACATCAAGTTCCAGAGCACCCTGCTAACGTGAAGCGTTTTGAGGCACATGCCGTTGGTATCCCAGATCTTAATTTTGCCCTCAATTGACCCCGTTGCTATCCGTAGACCGTCAGTCGAAACAGCGATCGACGTTATATCATCAGCATGACCCCGAAGCGTTCGTAGGCAGGTGCCGTTGAGACTCCAGATAACGAGCGTTGTGAGGTCCGATCCCAACGCCAATAGCGTTCCATCACTCGAAAAAGCGATTGGCGAGCACCATTCATAGATGCTGCCAATCGTCTGTGTGCAGGTACCACTGTGGATACTCCAAATTCTGACTGTTTCGCCGGGCGAACCTGATGCTATCCATTTGCCGTCGTTCGAAAAGGCGACCGACGTAACACTGCCTGAATGGCCGGTAAGTGTCCATATGCAGGTGCCATCAATGCTCCAGACTTTGATTGTTCTGTCGGATGACCCTGATGCCATCCATAAATCGTCATTTGAAAAGACAATGATATCGATCCCATCAGTATGTCCAACAAGTGTTTGCAGGCAGATACCGTGAATGTCCCATATCTTTATCTTTCCATAAGCCGACCCTGATGCTACCCTTGTGCCATTTTTTGAGAATACGACCGACTGAACCGCACCATCAGTAGGAATGGAAGGTATTTTAGAACTATTTAGATCCCAAATATTGATTACAGACCCTGTTGCCGACAAAATTCGTGTGTTGTTGTTCGAGAAAGTGATCGAATAGGAACACTCGAGGCTAGCGCTATCATTACTACCAAAGAATGTTCGCAAACACTTGCCACTCATTACATCCCAAATCCTGATTTTTGTACTAGAAGCCGATATTAATTGTCTATCATCTTTCGAGAAAGCAACTGAGCTGACCGGGATACCCGCAGTACGACTGTGAAGTTTTTGCAAATGAGAGCCAGTAGCAGTATTCCAGATATCAATATGATCTGACGCCGACGCTATCCTTGTGCCATCGTGTGAAACGGCAATCTCGTTGATCTGAGCACATGTACCTCTGTTGATCGTGTGTAGACAATCGCCTTTCGTCGTGTCCCAGATTTTGAATTCGTAATACGCCGCCGATGCCAATCGTGTACCGTCCTTTGAGAAAGCGACTGAATTGATACCGAAATATCTTTTATGAAGTAGTTGTCTGGAAGTGCCGCTTGCGATATCCCAGACGTCAACCTTCCCTTTACTTAAGCCCGCTGCTGCCTGCTTGCCATCACCCGAGAGAGCAACTACCTTTATGTCTTCCGATGTTTCTCTTCGCAGGATAAGCTGTAAAACGTTATAGGCGCTAGTGAAGTCCCAAACCTGAACCTCTCGAAACCCATTATCACCACCATCATCGTTATCCCTCCACCGCGACAAAGTCCTCAAACTGTCCCCTATAAAAGCGAACTGCTCAACACGTACCTTCGATCCAGCGTCTATATGCAGCGTTTTTTCACATACACCACTAACGGCGTTCCAAATCTTAATGCTTCCATCCTTAGCTGCCGATAATACCCGTGCGTCATCATTTGAGAACGATGCCTTGATTATCACTCCGGTATGAACGCGCAGAGTGTGCGTAAATGCCCCCCAGCTCGCGGCCATCGTCGGGCTCCCAACGGCCCAGCCTACTTCTTGGCCCAGGAAGAGCTTCCGCACTTTACTGTCCATTGGACTGAAGACGAGGGCTGACGCATAGACCTGGAGAGGGGCCTCCTGGATAACACTGGACCAGGACCTCACAAATCTCTTCGCATCGAGGATCAAGTCGGAAATTTTGGATATAGATTGATCTCGCAAACCAGCCCCCGGTATAGACGCAAGTTTCTGGATTTTCTATATAAATCGTCAATGCCCGCACAACTTGCCTACTCAAGGGAGAGGGTTGTCAACTGACCTCAAGCAAGCTAGTAAGCTTGATTATGGTGTCTCCGAGAACTGCGATGCCATCGGATTCACCCCCAATTAAGCTTAGGGCCTCCAACCAGTGAAGGAGGTGCTTTCTCAAAAACACATCTACCTCACCACCATCCCAAAGGAGTTTACCCTCCTTCCCCCCGATCTCACCGATTTCAATTTCAAGAATATGGTCAATCCAGTACCTACAAGCGTAGTGAACAAGATCCAGTGGATCGGGGTTAGGGGGGTGGATATCCTCGATCAAACGACCCAGATCTCGCAAATTATAAATATCTTTCCGCAACACTCCATCCATGGCCTCTAATGACCACAGCGCCGTTTGTCGATGTTGCTCGCTTATACTCCCGCCAGGGAATATCTTCATTCTCGCCTCCCCCATGAGATAGTCCTTCGCTGACTGGTGGACAAACGAAACTCTGCTCTCTTGAAGCGTTAGAAAAGAGCCACAAAACCCAAGAACTTCCTCAAGTTTTTCGATATCATTAAGGCTAGTTCCGGGAATTTTGACGTAGGACAGCACTTCCTTGGCCGTAAGAGGCCGAAAGGCAACCGAAGCTAGGGCCAGGATACTTTGGCACAGCTCAATAGTGTCTTCATCTGATTGATATATATGTTCCACCATGCGCCCATAGAGCTTGTTGAGCCCAGCCGGAAAGTTGTTTAAGGTTTTTATTACAGCCGCGGCATGGACGTTATTGAGCCTTTCGCAAACCAATGATACCCAAAGAAAAGTATCATTTGCATTAGAAAGTAGATGCTCCTTAACCTTTTCCTGCACTTGCACGTCGTATTTCCTTCGCTGAGTCAAGGATTTTACCTTGGTTTCAATATAACTTTTGACGGCAGCAGAGACAGACGCTTTGTTTAACTCGAGGGACAACTTGACTTCTCTTTCTAAACAGTTAAGTTCATCCTGAATGATCTGCCAGTTGCGGCTTGATATGATCCACTTGATCGACGAGTTCGAAGTAATGGAAGACTGGTGCACAATAAACTGAAGAAGTCCTGACAGTCCGGTGATACATTCATCCAGTGCGTCAATTATCAAATATGTGCGTTTTAGTCTGGAATCCCTCAAGATATTATTGAAAATTTCAGATAAGGCGAACCAGGCGTTGTTGTCTTGGAATAAATCCTTCCCGGTGGTGTCGTATTTCTTACGCACGTGTGAGATAAGCTCTTGTTGTTGCTCAGCCATGAGCAAATACATCAATCCGCGTAAAACGGCCGTATCGTTGTTGATACGCTCATCTGTGGCCTGACAGAAGAAGAACAGGATGTTTTCCGCACTATTTTCAGACTTCAGTTCGTTGATGATGCCACAAAGCAGCATGGTTTTGCCTTTACCAGGATCACCTTTGATCCAGAGCACCCTGCTTTCTTCATCGCTCTTCCATTTTTTGAAATCGGGATTATGACAGATCCAGTTATATGAATCTAGTAACAGGCCACCTTTGGCGCTCTCTATGCGTTTTTTATCATCCCGTGGGTCAGTCACCCGCAGGTCTTTTAGACACTGTTCGTCTTTTCGACGCTGTTCGTCTTCCGCGGGGTCGTGACCACTCCCAGGGGCGCCGATAATTAGATCTCGTCCTACGGATATATTTCCAGCGCCGGAATTTTGTACCCCCTGCCCGCAAAAATTGGTGGATGTGACTGGCCCGGTTTGCGGAGGCTGCTGCGCGAGATCGTCTAGGGACGCCATGTTCCCGATCGGAGGTCGGCTAAGTTTTGAGTTTTTCTAGTTCATATATGACACCGGGATGCTTTTAGGGAAGCATATACATCAGTGCCTCAGTAAACAAGGTTGCGAGTACTAAATATTCCACCAAGCTAACTTAGCAGATATATTGCCGACGATAAGAAGGATTAGCTGAGCGCCTAACTCCCTCTCAGCTGAATCCAGGCCAGGGTGGGGTTTTTAAATTCCCTGGGTTAGCCACGCTTGGCAACTGAATATCTAAGATTAAGACTCCGTCATTGTCAAAAAAAACGCAGCCTTATGCATGGCCAATTTGGCAATGCAAATGATTCGCTGGATTGATATCGCTAGCCCAATTAGACCAATGATTCTCACGAGCTACGCGCGAGGACCACGACCCATTAACGGCGCATATATATATATATCTCGCTAGGTATCTATTTTCTTAAAGAAGCTTGATAATTTGAGGATACACCTCTATTTTGCAGACCATACGACACTTTTCAGATGCAAGAACAACAAAACACACAAGCGCAAGGCTATCAAATTTCAGAACACTTGCATATCAATTTCACCCCGCACCTCATCGAATATATATATCTCTTGACTTAAAACCTCAGTTTCGAGATTACTCTCATATAACTATAAATATAAAAAAATATATACGAAATCACAAACAAATTCCAGCCCCAAAAAACCAAAAAAAAAAAAAAAAAAAAAGATGACAACCCGAAAACACCCCCAAGACTACACAATCGCCATCATCAGCGCCCTAGAATTCGAAATGAGCGCCTTTCGTTACATGCTCGACCGCGAACACGCCCGCCTACCCGTCCAACAAGGCGACTCAAATCTATACATCCTCGGTGAACTCAACGGTCACAATATCGTCCTAACCTGCCTACCCGGCATCCAAGGCAAAGGAGCCGCCGCTGTTGCAGCCATACATTTACACCGCACATTTAATAATATTAAATACCGATTTCTGATCGGTATAGGTGGAGGAGTGCCGGGTGATGGATATGATATACGTCTTGGTGATGTGGTTATTAGTATGCCTGAGGACGGGCATGGGGGTGTAGTTCAGTATGATCTGGGGAGGGATACAGAGGATGGGTTTAAGCTGAAAGGGTTTTTGGTACCACCGCCTACTATTTTAAGAAATGCAGCGAATATGATGAGTTCCGACCATTTGGTTCAGGATAATAAAGTAAATGAGTATGTTTCGGCGATGGTACAGAGATACCCAAGGTTAAGAAGGATTTATAACCGTCCGTCTGAAAAATCTTGTCCGGATGTTTTATACGATCATGAATACCCCCATCCCGAGCTTAACGAACATACCTGCAAGACCTGTGATCCCGCAAGGATCATCTCCAGACCCCCCAGAGAACCCGGAGAAGATCCAATGATCCATTACGGCCCCATCGCCTCCGGCGATCGGGAGATAAAAAGCGCAAGAAAACGTTCCGAAGCCAATAGAGACCTCGGTAATAACAAAATCCTCTGTTTCGAAATGGAAGCCGCGGGTATAGCGACCGAACTGTCATGTATTGTCATCAGGGGGTTTTTGACTACGCGGATTCTCATAAAAATGATGGATGGCAAAGGTATGCTGCTGCGAATGCGGCGGCGGCGGCGAAGGAGATGATATATTACCTTGGACCTGGTGGTGATGATGATGATGATAGCGTTGAGATGGTTGTTAGGGGCGAGATTGATGCTGGAACGCTTACTTACCTGGGTATGTATTTATTTATCCAGCTGTTGTATCTTTGTACCGATACATCGATAGCTAATTATAATAGGGGTAGACGATCTATCTACCTAACCCTTCGATCCCGTTTTGTTGGGACACAGTAGATACTAAATAACTCCCCTATATTGATTGATTCCCGCAATATAAATATAAGTATTGTATAATGTGGATCCGTCGATAAGATGGAAAAAAACAGCGTCAACGTTATAGCTAACAGCTCGAATTAAGGGAGCTGAGACGAGTACCATCCCCAGATGAGCTAGTTAACTCGGAGCAAAATAGGAAGCCATGTAGCCAAGATTATATCCCGACTGCCGTTAATTTTAAGAATAATATATCGGGGTTTTTGTGTCTGTAGTCCTACAGTTGACGTCAAGAAACCACGAAACTCTATCCCGAATAAGTCTAGTTTTCACAGATTGGGAAAGGGGTATGCTTGTTCAAGGGTTGGTTTTTGCGCCACATATTATAACTACCCGCGGTGTGTGGCGCAAGACACATGCCTGGTATGAAATGTGCATATATGGCAGTGTTCAAAAATAGGATTTTACGAAAGCTTCTGGTTTATAATATTGATTTTTATGGGGGGTATGCGTTTGTTATAGATTAAATCTACAAATAATTATAGGATTTTGTGTTAATATCGCCTCAAGGCATATATAAGCCCTGAGGTGAGGACTGATATTGATTGTGCGTTGGAGCTGTTGTAATCTGGCCACTCCCTCCAGCCACTTGAGCTTGATGGCTAATTCAGGATGGCGAGGTAGTAGTGCATAGACTAAGTATTCCTAGGCAAGCAACTTCCGTCATTTTTAAAAACCTTGATCTGACCGCCGACCTTACTATCCAAAAACACCTGCAATTGTCGACAGCCTGTTAAGAAGAGACAGTAGTTACTACGGGGGCTCTGGCGATGAGAGCAGCAGGGCCATTTCCTATGTGTTGAGAAATGCTGCATTCTGCTCGTGCACCCCCACATGACGAAATATATGTTTGCCATTTTTAGCAAACTAGAAAGCTCAACAACCCAACAATTCGGCACTTCAGATGTTAGAAAAAGACACCAGTTTCCAAGAGCTGTTTTTTTTTGCAGCGAACTAGCTACCTACCTAGGTAGGTAGTCAGTGCTGTTCTTTCAATTGTGAGAAACCCCTATATCTCGCTTTTAGGCTATTTGGGAAGCTGTACACAGATCCCCCAGGCTAACTACTACGATCTATTCAAATTATAACGGCGAACTGAAAAAGTGAGTGTAAGTTCGAATGCAAGGTCATTAGGTCTGTCTTTATAGCAAAAAATATAATATTTGAAGAGGACAACGTTAGAAGAAAAAGGGAACTTAAGAAAATGGGAAAAGGAGCAAAAAAAAAAAAACGAAAGAAAAGAAGGAAAGCCCGTTCATAGTTCAATGTACACTACCCTTGATTGATCCCGCTACAAACTTTTCTATACCCTAGACACCGCATCTTATCTGTGCCTCTCTATTTATTCCCAACCCGTCCCAAACATCACCCGGACGATAACTTTTCGTCATGTTATCGCCCGGGCGGTCGCAAAACCACAACGAATTTTTTCATCAATGTAATACCGTATTAATAATGAGTATCCCGAACGGTTTGGTTTTTTCATAAGAACTCAAGAATATGTCGTAAAGTTCGTTAAAGCCCCAAGGTGCATAGGAACGCGTGAAAGGGCGGTATAGTAGCCTTTCTCGCGGAACTCAAACTGTTTTCGGTGAAGGGAAAGACGGGATGAAGAGCTCACTGGCTCTTTAGCGCGTCGGTCCAGCATTGTACAACCTGTAAGATAGAGATCGATGTTTAGCATGAACAGAATAGAGGTAATTCTGACATTTGTGGGAGATCATACCTCTTGGCCGACGAGTCCTTGCCCAGCTAGGTATTTCTGCAGACCGAGAACAACCTCAACTTGCTCCTGGGGGCTAAGATTACCGATAACGCTTTGCAATATACCTCCAACAGTGACCGCCTTGTTTGTCGCAATAAAACTCTGGTAGTACAGATTGCTGAAAAATCCCATGATAAATTGACAGTCCATACGATCCGTGATTCCACCATGCCCGGGAATAGTGTCACCAAAGTCCTTGATCTTGAAGGTCCGCTTTAGGCCACTTGCGAAGAAACCACCGAATGGAGCGATAAGGGAAGCGAATGTAGCCATTAGGAGGACATGGAAATAGATTGGGGCGCCAGTAAAAGTATCACCGAGGATTGGCTGGAGCGGGAGCGGCAAGGTATAAGTGTGTGGGGTGAAAACGGGATTTGGGGTACATTCGAGTCCAGTCCAAATATTGGCCCCGAGATTCTACAACAGATACCGTCAGTGGTGTAATAGAGAAAACCTGAGATATCAGCATGACATACCCTGACCGGACAGATGAAATATTTGTACGGCACCAAGAGACGGGTAGCAGCGAGGCCATAGAACATAGTGCAAATCCATGCTCCAACAAACCCTTCTACCGTCTTCTTGGGTGAAAGCTTGATCAGCTGTGTCCTGCCAAATGATATACCACAGATGTATGCCCAGATATCGTTTGTAATAATCATAGAAGTCGGCAGGAAAAACCAGATGAGACCCTCGAAGATGTTGTTGATAGTGAAGTGGGCCTGAACGACTACAAGGTAGAGTGCCATGTGGGTCCATGCAAACTGGGTGAACTGGAAACGATAGTGTCCGCGACGGAGGGATCCGACAAAGAATACGAAACCTGCAACGAAACCGTACTTAGCATATACAGCTGGTGGGGGTCACGCATACTATCACATGCATACCTAACATGTAGAGCATAAAACTGATGAATCTGTGGTGGCTCGCCATCGGTAGGAGGAAGGCATCGACCAGAACAATATGCTTGAAGTAGTAGAGAACACTTTCACCGTAGAGATAGTATATCGTTGTCACTAAAAAGTACCAGTTCAAGGCCTTTGTGAAGTGCATATTCTTTTCCTTGGCTGGCACACTTGATAATGCGATGACCTCTTTGAAGGTGATGATTTGGACGGCAGTAACGACAGCGATGAGGTATAGATGCCCACTGAACAGCAGGATGAAAAAGAAGGCGATCATGACAAGCGTCCATATTGTCCGTACTACAAAATTCTGCTTTTTCTTTTCGTATTCAGCAGTAGCTGCGGGTGGCTAAGCGAAGATTTGAAGATATGATATCAGTAACCTGGGGTAATAAAAAAAAAAACTCTGGAGCAGCAAGCAGGGGTAATCTTTGAGGTAGGTAGACATCGACATACAACACTCGGAGCAGCAACAGAGTCTTTGTCGCCATCCACCCAGTCTTGGTAGGCAGGATCATTCTCATCAAGGTCTACCAAAGGCGAATTTGGATCGGATGGGTCGGATGGAGTGCTTTCTCTTCGGATGTTGCCGGTCCCTGAACCATTAGCGGTCGGTTTCAGGGAGGTGAACTTGACACCTCTGCGATTCCTCGTCGACATCGTTAAATAGTGCGAAACCGCACGAAAAGGAACTCTCGGGGGTGAGAATCTCGAATACGCGATGGGAGGGCGTGGAGGGGTGGTTGTGGGACTTGCACCGAAGTGAGGGTGGCAGCGAGGAGCGGTGGTGTTTTTAGGTTAGGCTGCGAACAAGCAGAGGAAGTGTTGTGGACGACGTAATCGCACGCTGACCCTGAAATGCAAATATGCAAACGGGGATTCGATTAACTCGGATGGCGTACCGACGGAAGGCTGTTGATATCGATAACAGAGCAGACCAGCCAGCGATGATGTGTTTAAAACAGAGAATTAGGGTCCAGATGACAGGCTGGAACCTAGAGAATCAGCCGGGCTGCACAGTAATTTCCACCGTTTCAAGGTGTTTTCTTAGCAGCTCCTTAGCAGCGAAATGTGACGTTGGTCTGCAGCCTGCGAATGCATGGAAGCTGGGCGGCCACACCGCATCAAATGCGGCTACGGGTAAAGACAGGCCAGCTGACGGCCAGTCGGAGCCAACATAATCCCGTTTGCTCGCTGCCCGGTGTCGAAATTGCTCGCTACTTCCGCTCGAAGGCATACCCATGAAGATGCTAGCTAGGCTAGCTCACATTACAAGGCGCGATCTCGGACGAAGGGTGGGGGCTGTAATTAACGGGTCAAATTTCGGTGCAGTTTTGAGTACCTAACCATGGTACGTACACGTAACCAAAACCGGCCGCAAGCCAGCAACTGGCAGTTATATCAAGAAAAGTGCCTGAGCTGAGTCTTTGTAGCGTCGCGCGAAGAGAAAACTGGTAACGAGAACTCGTCAGGATACTGTTGTACCGAACTGCCACTAGTTAACGTACGAGGTACGACCCTAAACTTCGGCCGCCCACCAGGGCCAGGGTAGCTTAGTCAGATATTGACAGGCACGCACTGGGCCGCGGTACATATGGTCTAGGTCACTCGAAACAGAAACCTCCATATCGGTAGGCCGATACCTGGTAGTTACTTAGGTACTTAAAATAAATTTTGAAGTAGATTTGTATATTCAGAGGGACCAAGACTATGCCTATATCATGTAATCACCTAATCAACCGCAATTGTCCGTTGCGCGCATAACAGAAGTAGAAACCTACCGAAATATATAAGATAGCGCAACGTCAACAACCAAATACGATATTGCGGAAAATGATGGTTTTTTAATCGAAACCTGATCCTTTGTTCGAGGCTCTAGAAAATTCGAACACAATCGAGTATCATGGGGTTCCCGGAGCTCGCGGGGTGTCTTTTCAACCGGCGTGAAAGATGGTCCCGGTCGCCAGTAGACCAACCTTGTACATATATATCGGTAAGGTAATATGCATCGCTGCCTTCAAAGATTGCCTCACGACACTCGTATGCTACTAGATTCGGCAGGGTATTGTTAGTTGACTCTCCACCATATATATACCGCACCCTTTAAAGAAAATCACAAACTACAGAATATAATCATGTAACAGAGCGATGCCTGAAGTATTGATGTTGGAAGAAAACTAACTAGGAGAACAAAGGTCTTTGGAGTCCTTCAAGTACGCTGGATATCTCATAGCTTAGGCCTTGGTCTTAATTAGCTTAACGGCTGGTCTGGCCTACTGTATTGTAGTTGAAGTTCCAGAGTGTGGACAGGCCAAGGTTGAGACCAAGTTGGAGTATAACTTCGAAATCTTTTTTAGCATATTAAAGGACCTGGAATTATCGAACTACAAAAGCGAGTTGGCATCCATTAACCAAGTTGTTTAGATACTCCGACTGTCGTACCAAACTCAACGTGAACAGGGGGGCGCTCGAGAGGCCTAGACTTGCGACTGGATCCCGCGCCAGAACTAACGGCTTAGGAGTTGTGACCTCATTTTGACGCCTAGGTACTCATATATATATGTTCCTGGGGGGCGGAGGGTACTTTTTACGGGTACTCCGTTTGAAACTATCCACATGTTGCATTGACCATAGCTCTGGCAATCGATGCAATAGTAGTCCTTAATGCTGCACAATTATCCACGGTCACAACACGATGTTTCTGTTGCATTTTGGTTCTAGTTAATTGCGATTAGACACGACGCCAGCCGTGCAGTCTCGCGCCCAGCGATTAGCGAATTATTAATTATTCCGAGACTACGGATTACAAAGGCATCCAGACCAAAAATTATTAAAGGGTATAATATGTCGGTTATATCCATCTATCATAGCAGTGAATAAATCTTTACTATAGTATACAGGATGCCTTAAAGACAAGAAAGGCCAAGACCGGGGCGGAATTTTTGGCACCAAAATTCACCGGATCTTGCCTAGCGAATACCTGTGAAGATTGTAAAAATTGCAATACAAATTGAAAGATATTTAGATTAATTGATCTGACATTCCATTATATTAACAACTATAAATATGGATAGTAGCTCTGCCGGCGGCCGGGCTTTTTCCAGAAATCAATTTTCTCGCTCGCTAGTACCCTCTCTTACTAAATATAGTAACCTCGAGATGTTTCAATCACCTAAAATCCTGGGATCTTAAATCCACCAGGCACCAGCCTTCCAAACACGTTGAGTGGATCATAACGAAGCTTGTTAATTTGCATCCTCAAGACACTTGGTGCTCCATAGTGAGTGATAATCTCCTGATTACGACCACCGTAGTTGAGATACTTGAACTTCGAGAACTTGTTAGCCGTTTTAGCAGCCTGTTCACACCTGCTAATGACTCTATCCGTATATGCGACCATTTCAGCGTCATCAACAGCCAAGTCCCAGCGTGGCTGTACCCACACAACAACGAACGGACGTGTGATGCCCATAGAATTCCCCCCTCTAGCTGCACTAGATGCCAACCACTTCGATCCAACTGGCTGGAAAGCAAATTCAGTCATAAATCCTGACTTGGCCCTCAGTGTTGAAGTAGTCTCTTCCTGCCAGATACTCCGGAGTGTTTTGAATAACTCGAGATCGGCATAGATTGACAGTGTTCCCATGGTGTATCTGGTGCCTGGGGCCTGGATGACACTCAACCTGTCAGTAGCCTGCTTGATGGTACCGTTACTTGCGAAGTACCTAACGGTTGGACCGGGGATTGTGCCATCAAAGAATGGCCGGATGGCCGGCGATGAGCTAGCTGTGTCGAAAACACCGTTATATGACATGAGGAGGACGTCTCTATATGGGAGATTTCCAGTGATTGCGGCCGCGAATATGATGTGGCTCTTAGGGTCTGCATCTGACCCGCCAGTACAATAGTTGTATGCCCCAGCGAGTAAACTATCGGTTGACGTGGGTGGGAAATCAACTGCAAATCCATTGAATGGATTGCTGGCATCTATAGTTTCTAAAACGAACTTTGTAATGACACCGTAGTTGTTCGAACCGCCCTTGATGCAACGGAAAAGTTCAGAATGCTGTGTTCTGCTGGCGGTGATAACCTTCCCACCCGCGAGAACAATTTCGACACTATGGATATTATCTGCCGCCCACCCTCTTTCGTTGGCGTAGAAGCTGATACCGCCTCCGGTGAGATACCCACCGACTCCGAGGTTGGAATTTCGTCCCCCTAAGACGGTGACGTTATACGGAAGAAGTGCTTCGTAGACGTTAGTCCATCGGCTACCAGCTCCAACACTTGCAAGCCCAGTCCCCGAGTCATAAGTGACATCGTCAATGTCGCTTAGCGAGATCAGAACGCCATTGACGATACCTGCCCAGCCAGGATTATAACTATGGCCACCGCTTCGGATGGCGAACTGGCAGTTCTTGCGAGTGAATAGTTTCACTGCCCGGGAGACGTCTTGTGTATCGGCTGGCGTAAAAATGCAAGTAGGGGTCTGCTGAGCGGCCGGCGCTAATTCAAGGGTAAAGTCTATGTTAGGAAATGGAGAACCAGCGTGGTGGTTGGACTGGTTATGTGGGACCTACTCCAATATGTGTTTAACGAGCCGTATTCAGTAGATGTGACCGAGAAGACCTTTGACTCCCCATTGAACTCTGTGCCTAACAACGAACACTAATTGTGATGGCATGGTCAGACTTCAGTCGCCAATGTAATTCAGGGGAATTGAGGAGATTCGCAAGCATACACAAGTTGTGGGACTGGTGAACTGAATCCCAAACGCACTCGTTTGAAGTACCAGGCCGAAGCCCAAAAGAATGGCTGCGTGGGATAGCATTTGCCTCCGTTCTGAATGTCAATTAAAGTGTTAAGATCCCCAGTGAGCGTAAGCCAATGGTGATAGTGAAGAGATAGAGGGGTTACATGATGGAGTCTCCAGCCCTTTTATATACATCGCTTTGCATTTATTGCCGGAGATACCTTTCGCAGATAACTACTTCGTGACGAGGCTGCTTTAAGGGCAGGCCTATAATAGGCAATCGCACCATCGTATTGGTATTGACCGGCTATGTCGTTCCGTTCACACTGTCCGTGCCCCCGCAGCTTTGGAAATGCTGATTCCCGACGGGGACGGGCAGTCCGGACCAGCTCTAGCTGCTGCTCAATTGGTTGCGAGCTCTTAAAAAAAAAAAAAAAAAAAAAAGTGTAACAGGCAATCCTCCATATCGAAAATAGAGATATTAAAGGGCTAGAGGCTGAATAATAGATGCTCCTCGGGCGTTCGAACCGGCAGTGGCTTCGGTCCACGAAACATTTACTTTCCCTCTTTGAGTCCAGAGCTGCTTTATAGCTCCATATATGCGTCATGAACCCACCAAGAAAACCGATGTATTATAGTAATGCGATAATTAATGTTTGGCCACCACAGAGCGCCCGCGAAAAGCTGGGAACTATCCAATGGCCGGAACACAAGGACAAAAAATTGTACGATTGGATATATATGGAACTCAAGTTTCTAGAATTGTAAAAGGTTGATCGGCTGGATTGTTTATAAATCGTAGGTGAGGTTGAAGTTGCTATCCTGCGAGCCTATAACATTGGCCATATTGAGGCCAAAGAACTTTTTTCTTGCTTTACCCAAACTAGTCTTGCGCTATATAGGCCTGAGAAACTAGATCCAACTAGAGGGCACAAAAGAAATGCAATCCTACTAAAACTGGGAGCGCATGCACTAGTCTCGTAGTGCACATGCATCGTCTGGGTATTCTACTCGACCGGCTAACATAGGATGTATAAAGCAGACATAATATTGCATACCTAGGTATATTGGACCTTGCGTTAATTGTTTGTATTTGGCCATGGAGACTACTCAAGTGGGCGGTCCTAAGCTATTGATTGGGTGCAGTAGGTGACTGTGTATAAGTTCGTGGCCAGATGCATGGGATTATCTGACCCTGATGAGACTAGATCCAGATGCATATTTCGTAATATTTGCTAATGATCTGCAGTATACTGTACTGAGAAACCATAGTACTGTGCCATGTGGATTCATATATGTTATCATGTTATGGGTGGGGCTATCTGGTAGGCTATAAACTACCCAGCAAAAGGCTCGGCGCATGTAGAAGCTATAAATCACAGCCAATATTATAATTGCTGTTAGCTTAATATCATGAATTCCTATATCGATATGTAGGTATGTGGATCTACCGGCCGGTTACCCGTGGAGGACTAAACCAAATTCCGAAAACCGCGCCAACCGATCTATGAAACATGGGATTATATGAAGTCTGAACTATATATCCGAATTATATATCGTCAAAATTGAAATTCGATTGGCAAGTCTACCGTAAATGGAATGGTTCTAGGCCGTGGCGAACCGTCCATACATCGGAATTCCGTCTTTCCGTGGGGATTTTCAAACTCAGGTAGTTCTTCACATATGATTGGCCCACTTGAATGTGATGGAGTACCAGCACGAACACAGTTAGCATGCGGGTGCGGCAACGTCTGTGACATTGCGACCCAGTGGATACTCGGTTTTTCGCTGGCACGCTGCTCGCTAGTGGACCTTGTATGTCCTATGTCTGAACCTAGAGAGTGTTGTTAACATGTAGTCTATAACTTGGGTTATATTAGCTTACAGCAGCAGGTCAGACGGGCTCACGGACAATTGAAATATGGGCTTACGGCACGGCCCTCTTATGTGTAGGTATGTCTCGAATTTATCTTTGGTTCGAGGCGGGTTCCGCGTATTCGGGTTTGGGGCGGCAAGCAGGCATAAAGCAGGTAAATATATTTGTGATAAATTTAATCGACGCTTGGGCTCAGGTAGTATACTAACTAATAAGTACTGTAGAGGATCTGGGTACTTTTCTGGGACTGTTTTCGAATATTAAAAGATTTTAAAAAGAAAGCAAGCCGTCTCATTTCTTTCAAATCGTTATTTATATTGTTTTGAGTTCCCTTTCTTCTATAAACCGTCTTGGGAAACCAGCCGAAACCCCGTACGGACGAGAACACTAATATATTGTACTTAACGTTGTTGGGTAAATCAGAGCACGAGATACACCCGATCGGAGTTCAAGGGATTAAATCCAAGTAGTTTATAAACGTGGGCACCAGCCTCATGGTGTTTCCTAACACTGGAATCGGCACCGAGTTGCAATTCAATCTAGATTTTAGGATTTGAAGTTGGGATTTCGTAAGTACCTACTATGCCAGCAGCTAATATGCTTCTATCAATATGTTGTAATAGTAACGGTGTGGATTTGAGGTATTGTGCTAGCGAAGTTAATTGCACGGTGCTCCGACTTCTTAGACGTTCGTCCGAATTCACAGCTGGCAGATGCCGGCAGCGGGTTGCATCTTAAGTGCGAGGATATCAGTCGTCAGCAATACCAAGTCGATTTGTGCTAGTTTTCAGGCATAGTCGGCGACCGATGGTAGCACCAAACTTAAGAAAACACCTTTCATGGGCTTTGGCCGGAAATCTTCGACCGAATGTTTTATCTGGTTTCCGTTAGTAAGATAGCTGCAAGGCTGGGGTCACCAGGTCACAGCCGTATATGGCTGCGTCCGATAAAAGATGGAACGATTTGAGATATATCCTGATAAACATACTAACCACAAATATCTGAGCTGAAATAAACATTTTCTTTATAGCATTAACTTCGTTCAGCTAGTTACCATAGGCATAAGACCAAAACTTGGCGATCTCCAAAACCAAGCCGTTAGCCGTCCAGCCCAGATCTAGCCAGGGCAGGGCAGCGCCAACAGGAAGGAGGCGCGCGGTTTCATCCATTGTGGCTGTTGCGTAATCCCTCTCGAATGGCAGCTGCATGCGATACGCTTGGAATGTTTTAAAAAGTTTCCTTCCGTTCTCTTTTCCACTTAGCATGCTAAACCCTGTTTCGCTTAAGCTTGACGTTGTAGAAAACCTTCATAACCTACATTTAACATCAGCCTTGGATTGAAGGGGTACGCTAGCTAAGGGCTTAGGCGACTTATGTAACACTGCAAGTCCAACCAAATGAATACTGTAACCTTGAGTGAGTGGAAAGCTGAACCTTAGGATCTTTGGCAGATTCTTGGACTTTCTCGTCGTATATTATGTCTTGTGTTTTCTTACGCAGTTTAGAAAGGGGATGCTGCCCCTAATATTCCGACCGTGTTTCTTTCTTTCCTTTCTTTCAGTTACTTCCACGGCCAAATCATCACCATATTAGCGATATCGATATTGTGATAGTTACCAACATTGCTCTAATCTGGCCCCTACAACTTCGATATATCAAAAAGCGGTTTCAAATATTTGATTTATTTATCTCCGATACCCTTAGCCACAAATTTATTTCGATATCGTTTGTTGTATTTCTTTTCTTTAGGCCCGGCGCCTGTTCGCTTTGAATCCTTCCTCCATAATGTTAAGTCTTTGCAGCATAAGACTGGCTGGTCCAAAATTATTTGCCCTCATAGTCGCCTTTTTACTTGGTGGTATCGTTATTCACCAAATATCCTACCTATACGACTCAGTGTTCGCCAGCCGTTTATCAGATTCGATAGATATTCTAAAGACTTGCCACCACCAACAACCCGCCTTTAAATATTTCAACGAGTCCCGGTCGAATGCGGAGCCTAATATCCCCAATATCATACACCAAATATGGAGAAACTCCAATATCAGTACATACACTAAGCCACCGTCGCATACGATGTGGAGGGATGTATTTCAACCAAGGGGTTATACAGTGAAACTTTGGACCGACGACGACATTCTCAAATTAATTGAGTCTGAATACCCTTGGCTATTGTCAACCTATTTGGGATATACTCAGAATATCCAGAGAGCAGACATGGCCAGGCTAGTCGTTGTTCACGCGGAGGGAGGAGTATATGTCGATTTAGATGTGTACCCTAGATCAATCGAAGAACTCTATTGCTTGCAGCGCCTCGGTATGCAAAGTATATTTGCTCCAACAGTGGGGACTGGGGGAGTAAGCAATCACTTCTTGATGGCGGAAAAGGGGTCGCCATTCCTTCGATGGGCACTTGAAGAGGCTAAACGACGCGGAGGGCCGAGTTCAGGGCGTATATTATTGCCTTATCTTCGGGTTTTCTGGTCGACAGGACCGATAATGGTTACCTTTGCCGCTCTCCAGTATGCTTCAATTCGAGGGCTTGCACATCATAGAATTGCCGTCTTAGACGATCGTTATGGGAGATCGGTGGTTGGCCATTTGGCGGGGCGATCGTGGCACGGACTGGATGGCCAGTTGTTCAATTTTATAGGGGATCACGCCAATGCAAGAATGACGGCACTATGGGTGACTGTCGCGGTGTTCTTGGTAGTCATTGCAGTGGTCATGAGAATAATTTATCTCAGGCGATCAAGACGCTACCATCGTCTTGTAGAATCCGAAGGCCCATGCCAGGAATCTTATCTTGACTAGTTTCTAACCTTTGTAGTTGTATATATCGTTACCTGTGGCACACGGGTTGGCAGTTTGCAGCATTTGGGATCGGAGTTTGTTTAGCGTTTCAGCGTTTGGGGGCAAAAGCACTACTGAGAAACAATAATTTTTAATATCTTTAGATACTCTATACGATTAGGTAGAGGTTTACTGAATATACCTAGACTTTATGCCGCAAGGCGAATTTTTAGAGAGAGAGAATTGAGAGTTTCATATGTTCCTAAAAATAAATCTATTAGTCTGGTTAGATGAAAGTAGAAAAAACGATTTACCCATAATATAACCAATACGGCATGGTTGTAATATAGCAGATATTGCTCTAATTGAAGTACTAACATATGCCGTAAGGGTATGCTGATGTATATTGGCAGCATAACTATCGATGTTCTTGTCACAGTGAAGGTTGTTGTCTGTTGTTGCAAAATGGGTGCCGGCACCGTTGCTAGCCACTACAAGGCTGGCCAGGTCTAGTGCCTTGGTTTTCATCATGGAAATGCCCAATAGTATGATAGTAGAAAGGCAGAATATATTACATGGTAGGGAGAATAGTGATACCTAGGTATGAAGTGGACCATTTAGCTATTGGAGATACAAGGTAAGGGAAAAAAAAAAAAAAAAAGAGAGACGCTTACCTCGTGGCTATGGATTTTCGCGAGCAGGGTGTTTGTCCGAGGAAATGGTTGTGGTCGTGATCAGGCTGAACAGCTTCCGTGGTACCTGTTTTTAGCGTTGTCCCCAATCAATTAACAGGAACTTAGTCACAGCGCACAGTCGCGGCGCTGGTTTTGGTGGGGTTTTTTGGCCCGAAAGAAATCCCACTTCGGGAAGCCTCCTTGACCGAACCAACAACCTCCATCTCTCCCGCTGCATTGCCCTCATCGCGACCAACCTCATGAGCGACTTACATCATCTACTGGATCTCTCTATAGGCTTCACTATCCTCACCGGGATTGGGGCTTCGACACTACCGGCGTCAAAATAGCATTCATCCGGATAAATACGTTTGCTCGATCACCACGACAGAGTCATATCTGGCTTGATTGCTAAGTGCGATATCAAGCGCTTAGCTTCAGCTTTCAAGATTAATTCCAATCTAAAGAATGTCAAGATCTGAAGGCGATATCTGGTGCCGCTCCCCTCTGTCCTGCTACCTCCAGGTGGTGTTCGTCCCGAGATGTAATTCATTGTTAACGACAGGGTCCCACTAGCTTCATCATACACGATCGCCCGACCTAGCACCGAATGATTGTGGCATTCCCAATATAAATCTAAAAAACTGGATTCTAAGATAAAGGAGGAGGAAGATAAAATCAATCATGTCATCGACGGCTGACACGCGTTCTAGGAAACGTACAGTGCCCCGAATCCGTAGGTCGTACAACTCCTGTGACTAACCGACGGACAATAGGCGAACTGAGGAAACTCAACCAACAGATCTGGGAAGGAAGAACAGGTGGGGCTGAATATACCTTCAAGTGAATGAAATTTCGGCGAATCCTAACTAGCCTATTCATAGGTGTCTTCGCTATCAAACCACCACTGGATACGTCATTCAAGAAGAACACTGCCGTTATCAAGAAGTTCCGTACATCCCTTACGCCGGACAACACTGCGTCGCTATTGAAAGACATCGCCACAGTTTCGTTGGAAAAGTATTTGCCGGAGGTCATATCTGCAGTATCGGAGGGCTTACTGAAGGTCAAATTAGCCGGGGAAATAAGCACGGCTGTCGAAGTCGTCAGCGCCCTGCACCAACGTTTCGGCAGAACTTTTACGCCTTATGTCGTATGGAATATTGCCAAGGGATTGAGTACACCAGGGAAAGAGCAATTGCGAAGCTTACCCGCAGATCAAAGGGAGAAGGAAGAGACAACAAGGCTGGCACGGCAAAGGATCCTTCTACGCGTTGCGACGGAGCTTTGGCTCGTAGGGGTTATTCGAACTTTAGACGATGCGGTCAACCCGGACGATAGCACGACCTTGGCTACGGGAAGCAAGTCTGCTGAAAATGTTAAGAAACAGTCTTCCGCGACCATAGCGAGGTCCGGAGATGATGAGCCACTGCCATTGGAAGCACTAAAGGATATCCTGTCCCGCGATCGCGAGGGAATCAATTTGCCTCTTGTGGTACTTTTTATCAAGACCTTCTCTTGGGATGTTCTAGGTGTGAGAGCGCGGGCAATAAGCCGCAAAACGGGAGACGAGAGAGGGGGGGACGATACTCAACCGATCGATGGAGAACACATTAATGGCAACGGCACAGCCGACCCAGCCGATCAGCCTCTCACCGATTCCACAGTTCAAGTTAGATTTCGCAACATCCTGACTACATACTTTTCTGGCATTAGCAAATATATCCACGGCGAGCATAGAAGGCTTCAACAACAGGCAAAGAGGAACTCAGAGGCGTATGTTCGCTCCGGTGAAGTCTTTGAGGACCGCCAACAGGCATTCGAAAGGGCTACAAAGGCTCATGAGAAACTTGTCGCAAGTGCTCAGATAGTCTCTGAAGCTCTAGGGCTAGAGATGCCTGATCTTTCCGACGAAGATGAGGCTAAAGAAAACGGGGAGGGCATGATTCGCGAATCCGGAAGTATGTTTAAAAAGGGTGAGGAGATGTCTGGCAACGGGATGTGGGAGGATGACGACCAACGCCGACTATATGAGGAGTTGATCGATCTCCGGGCCCGCGTTCCATCTATTCTACTTGAGGAAGGCCGAAAGGCATCCGGTCCCGATAAGAAGGAGGAGGAGACATCCAAAGCTGAAACTCTGGAGGGGACGGACGAAGACTTGGCGGCTAAAGCCAGCGATCTAGACTTGAACGACTCTGTAGAAAGAGATACTACAATTGCCAACAAGACGGTTGGCGCACAGGTTGATGCACTTCTAATTCGCCTACCCGAGCTGACGAACCGCGAGATGATTGATAGCTTTGCCTATGACTTTTGTTTCTTGAACTCGAAAGCGTCGCGCAACAGGCTCATCAAGGTTCTCGAGGACATCCCGAGAGGAAGATCTGACTTACTGCCGTACTACTCTCGTCTTATCGCCTCTTTGGCTAAAGCTGGCTTAACGGATGTTTCTACTGCCATGGTTACATATCTGGATAAAGAATTTAGGAGCCTGCAGAAACGCAAGGAGAAGGAGCAACTGACTAGCATTCGAACCCAGGTAGGCAAGATGGGACCCCCACCATAATGCAATGCATAATTACTAACCGTTTAGAACGCAAAATACTTCGCTGAAATGACCAAATTCGGTCTGGTCCCTGAGCATGTCATATTCCATTGCTTTAAAGTTGCGCTAGATGACTTTTCTAAGATGAATATTGATATTATCTGTATCCTTCTGGAAGGATGCGGTCGATATCTACTCCGCAATGCTGCTACCCAGCCACGTATGATCCAATTTGTATGATCTCCCTTCTTCAGATTATTGCTCCCCTTGACTAACAACACCTAGCTCGAGACGCTCCAACGAAAGAAGGATGCTCATCACCTGAACCCGCCGGATCGTATTTCCATCGAAAATGCTTTTTATTATGTGAATCCGCCAGAGAGGCCGTCCATTGTGGCGAAAGAACGGTCACCGTCTGAACTATATGTCCGCAAGTTGATATACCTTGATCTCAACAAGAAGAATTTCAATAAGACGATCAAATCCCTGCGCAAACTTCACTGGGAAGACCCTAACGTTGTCCACATGCTGGTTAAAGTGTGTACCAAAATCTGGAAAGTTCGCTACAGCAACATTTTGGTAATTGCTATTGTGGTATTCGGACTATTCCGGTACCATCAAGACTTCGGAATTCGGGTTGTGGATGGTGTTCTTGAAAATGTTAGAGTTGGTCTTGAAGAAAACGATTACAGAATGAACCAGAGGAGAATTGCTAGTATCAAGTATCTAGGGGAATTGTACAACTTCAAGATGATCGATAGTCCTGTCATTTTTGATACTTTGTACTTGATCCTTAGTTTTGGATATGGTATGTTCACCTCCTATATATCTTGCTTCCGCAGATCTAACCAATAGACAGATGGCACCCCAAGACCTGGCAGCTATAATCCTCTCGACCCCCCAGATAACCACTTTCGAATACGTCTCGTCTGCACTCTTCTCGATACTTGTGGGGAGTGTTTCGACAGAGGTTCCTCGAAGAAGAAGCTAGATTTCTTCCTCGCTTTTTTCCAGTATTATATTCACTTAAAGGAGCGCATTCCTATGGACATCGAGTTTATGGTCCAAGACACATTTCAACTTGTCCGCCCAAATTGGGTTCTCCATACGTCACTTGAAGAAGCCGGAAAGGCCTTTCAGGAAGCCACGGCTAAGATCTACGGCCCCGCTGAAGCCGCCGACGATGATTCTAGTTCAACCGAGGACGCTGGTAGCGATGCTGATGATGACGATATCAAATTTTTTGATGATGAAATGGATCTCGAGGGTGAATCGATGGTCAAGGATAACAATAACGAAATCAGCCTCAACGACGACGAGGAGTCTGATAGTGCGGACGAATCATCTACATCTGGAAATATGGACGATGAGGGCCTCGTTTATGCGCGGCCCCAGGAGTACAGAGATCCGGAAGCTGAGGCTGATTTCGATAGAGAGTTCGCCAAGCTTATGGCAGAGAGTTTGGAAAGTCGTAAATTTGAGAGAAAGACGGTCTTCGATGTCCCGTTGCCTATCAAGAAAAGCATCGTGGTTCCGACGGCTCCACCTACTGGTGTTATTACTATGAGTATGGTGGAAGAAGAGGATGAAGAAATTCCCTTGCCACCCCAGCGGCCTGGAATCATGACCTTTTCATTGCTCACAAAGAGGGGGAACAAACAACAGGTAAGCTTATTGGAAATAGACAGTAATGCAGAATTAACGGTGCTGGTAGACACGCGAGATCGAATTGCCATCAGACTCTACCTTTGCTGTTGCCATGAAGAGCAAGCAAGAGCAGGAACGCGAAGAGCGCCAACGTATCAAAGATCGTGTCCTCCACTACGAGCGCATGGAAGAAGACATTGCCCCTCCTGGTATGTGCCCCCCGCTCCTGAACGTTCCTCCTGCCCTTCTGACTAGTTCCAAGAACCACAACGATTGAATAATGCTGGCGGTGCGAATATCAAGTATGGCGCAAATGCCAAGTACGGTGACAAGGGCGGGGCATCCCGCGGGAAAAAACTTCAACTCGGAGATTTCAATTGGTACGACCCAAACCCAAATCGCCCGCAAAAGGGTGGTGGCAAATCTGAGTTATCGATTCGTGATGAGAAAGCTTTCAACTCATCAGTACCCCGAGAATTTGATCGTCAGACGCCTAAGAGTACGCTTATACCTGTCAAACCTTCTGTTCAACAACAGAAGAATGATAGCAACGAGCAAATTCCGCTTAGGCTAGGCTCGAACAACCGTCAAGCGCGGTTGGAAAACGGAAAAGACCCTTTTAAATGTGGCCGTGAAAATAATGAGGATTTTTATCCCTTCAACGGGTGCCAATCCTCAGATAGCGGTACTCAGAACAGCCCACAGCGTGTAAATAATCCGCGACAACATCGCGGGAGCACAAGGGGCAGAGGATTTTTGCAAAACCACCAAAGTTCTCCGCAAAGCCCTCGTGGGAATTATGGAAGCGGTGGTAGATACCAAGGCAACAACCAGCTGACTTATCGTGGCCGCGGCGGCTTTCATAATGGTAATTATACAGGACATAACTCAAATTTTCGAGGCCGCGGAAACGGTAATTTTCCTCGTTCACCATATCAACCTCGTATACGTCCAGGGACCACCGGCGGCAAAAACAATACCCAAGCCAATTGCCCAAACGACCGTGGCGTTGGGACCATGGTGGCTAAAATTAGCCCACCTTCCATGCCAACGGCGGCTTCAGCGCCCCCGCCACCACCAATTTCCGAAGGTCAATGGCCAGAACTTGGGAAAAATTAACCCATCCAGTTCTTAACATTCGGTGGTCTAGGTCTAACAAGGTGATGTTATACTGTTCAGGCAGCGGACCCGCCAGGGAGCTACCATATACTCGTCCGAATTCCCATCTGCGCCATTCTGGACTTATCCCCGCATGGGTCGCCAGCCCTAACTGCTACACGATAGGTGCAGCAGTTGAGACGGCCAGCGGCTACCTTGAAGGAACGGTCAGGAGCCCGGGGGTGTGCGCGGTTGGGATTAAAATGCAATTGTTGTTTCATATTTCATATTTTGAACGGTTTCATTTGGGATACGGTAGACTGCATCACGATAAGGGAAAAGAAAAAAAAAAAATACAAGGAAATTAACGAGGCGGAAAACTCAAATAAAAATAAACAAAGGATGCTTCCTACCTATTTCTTACTTCAACTAGTTCTTCAGGTTAATGCCTTTCATTCATGTTGTTAATGTTCAAAGAATGGAAATGTTAAATCAAGATGCAGTGAAAAAGATGTCGTAATCTTGTGCTAGTTTACGGACCATTTCGTCCAAAATCTTGGCCAATCTTGGGAGATTCGCGTAATCGACGCTCAGATATCAATTTTGCCTCCCGCAGTTATATGGATAGGCTGCCTATACACGTTCTCGATATTACCAGCTTTTGTACAAAGACACACTGTTAGCTCTAAAAGGTCCATTGCCGCAAATAAACCATCAAACGAACTTTATATAAATAAATGTTAATAAAGGATTGATTAGGGGCTTGAGGGGCTAGAAACCGCACCGTTTAGTCGGATCCCAAGCTGATCCGGGTTGGCGCACTACAATTATAGGTATTCAAATCTGGTACACGCATAAATATATACAAGGCGACTACGGCTCCTGACTGCATGCCCCTAATTACTCAGAACTTTGCAACGTATATACAATTACAATGGACAATGTAATCATTTATGTACAACGGGCTCATCTTTGATCCTGGTGGGACCTCATCCCACAACATACCCCACAACTAGCGCCTATGCAAAACGTTTGGTATTTACAAGCACTGCCCATAGTATGGATTCAGCGTTGAACATGTGTATCCACTTGCGCACCGAGTTGGACCAGTGTATCCGATTCCGTAGCACTGGCTCCATTGACTTTGAAAATCCGTATTTGCGGTCGTTGTGGCGCCTAGGATGAATACGAGTCAGTTTTGAAACCAAGTATATAGTAATAAAGCAGAAACGGGTAAGGTGTACTAACGAGAAGTCGTTGAAAGGGTAGAACTGAGCTTAGTGGTAAGTCGCCCCGAAGCCGTGGTTGATGTGGTAGTAATCGGATTCGTATTCGACGTCGTGGAATCAAGCTCTCCCCAGCGGATCTTGGAGAAGATAACCCTGGCGTTTGGATAGTTCGCTTGAATATAAGATGGCGCTCCTTCCGTAGCGCTACAAGGGCCATTGTCCCCGCTGTCCAACCAATGCATATATTGACCGGGATCATTCCAGATACTGAAGGCAAGCACCATACCACGTTCGAATGACTTCGTCATAGTCGCGAACCCGCCAACTTCTTCACCGGTAAGACATCCATCTGAGCGGATTTCATCGCCACTAGCGGAAGCGCTGGCAATTACCTGGCCGTTCTGGATATACTTCCTACGGATGATGGATAGAGTTCCGTGTGGGGACCCATCATCGGTAATGAATTGAGTGAGGACTCTAATAGGCTGGGTGGTGTCGACAGTCATGCCGGGACCCCAGTAGTTTTTGTAGCCGCGAGCGTATGGATTGAATGGACAGCCGGTTTTGTCGCAATCGTTGCCAGCGCAGGCGTGTGGGGCAAATTGAGAGGCTCTCGAGTTAGCCTCGAGTATCTATAAGGAGTATAGACGTGACTCTGTTAGCTGCTTAGGTATATAAAGGGGCTATCATAGGGAAAGGAAACTCATACATCCATCTCGTTACAACAATACGGCCCAGCAGCATCCAAGTTTCCATTCTTCCAAGTCTGATAAGGGCATTGAGCATCGCAGTATCCAGAGCCATAGTTCGCACCGCCGGGGTTGAGTGTGCTCCTTCCACCATCCGCTTGCATTTCAGAAAGATACAAAGCCCCGTTCTCGCCACACGGCAGTTCCGAAAGATCAACATCAAATGAGATCTCCTGTCCATTAAGGTTAAACAGCACGTAGTTGCCATCAGGTCCTAGAAGATAGACTCGTGGAGAACCAGCATCCGTGCCCCCTCGGTTATATTGATAAAGTGTCAAAGCGTCCCCAGAAGTTGAGACGCCTGCGGCGTAGTAGTCCATGCCTTCGACCACACATCTTTTAGAGCAGGTTAATTGATCGGGACAAATGGTTCTGTCAACTCCCCAGGCGGTTTTGCAGGGCTCGTTAGTCGAAACTGTGTGAATTGAGCGGAAGACCCAGTCGAGAACTACGGATGTATCCTGCTTGACGCAGCCAGCAACTCTTGTACATTTGTAGGTTGGAAGCTTCGGGTGAACCTCTGGTGGGTTTGTGCCGGGTACTTGAGCGACGGAAAGGCGAGATAGAAGGAAGGTTGTAAGGGACAATTTATAAGCATACTTAAACGCCATCTTGGGTATTCGAGGTCTCAGAAATATTAAAGGATGAGATTTTGAAATAGTATTGAATTCGTGTCCTCCCAAAATTGAAAAAAATTACGTATATAGATGCTATTGTATAGGTAGCTATGGCTATGATAAAATTACTTAAGAATCACATCAAATTGTATTCAGTGGTGAATATCATGGGTCTCTCTATATGTATATATATATGCACCCACACGCTTGTCATAACACTCACTACTATAACTGCAGTAGGGATTGCATGATCCACAGGGCCTGGTAAATTCGGCTGGGAGGTTGTATATCGGGCCGGTGGACCTAAACTACCGTTGAAAGTCTCTAATGCGGGCAACCCTGTTGTATTTGTCGTATTCGCCTTATCTCAACCAGGTCGCTTAACTCGTCGGAGCCGTGCAATGTGCAGATATGTGTGGGACCGACCAGGATTAATTCATCCCAACTATTCCAAAGGCATTTCCTCGAGGGCGCATGGCGGTTCAAATTTTCGGCCCTCCCAGTATTTTCCAGTGGGGTTTCAGAGCATGGGGAAATTTATCGGTGCGGGTTCCGTCATGGCATTTCTGTCTTATGATCTTGCATAAGAGGGGATTGCGTTCGGAATATAGGCATTTTCAAACCTTTGTTGCATATTTCTCGCCATGATCATATGACATTACGATTCTTTATCTTTGATATCGGACTCAAGGTCGACCGAAACAAGACAAGGGCGGTTATTAGCTCGAAATCACGCGAGCTATATGTATACCCAAGATCCGCCAAGATGGAAACAACAAGGGTTAAAAGCTTGTATCTATGAAACTTGGAGCTTCGGCACCCTCGTTCGTAGGAAATGGAAAAACTCGGAGAAAATACGTTTTAGCTAATTGAATCAATTTATTATAGAAATTTAATAGTGTAGTTTCGACTAGTCGAGGCGCTGTGCCAACGCACCGTTTTACGACAGACAATATAATTAACGAAATGCAACCCATACTGGCTGCAAGCCTTTAATATCTGTGTCTGCCCAGAGGTCGCGTTGGAAGCATCATATTTCCGAATGGTCTGTTAACCTATAGTTAGCAGATTAATACCTACTTACCGGAGCAAAGATAGATATATTTGCTGTGCACTCGCCAACATATCCTGGATCCAAAGTTTTCTTAATATAATAGCTTTAATAGTGTAAGGCTCCGGATGTTTCGTACTTACTAAAATGCTATTGCCTTGCTTTTATCTTTCGCAACAAGGTATACAGCCGCACTTGTCGTCTGGGTACGCACATGCCACATCTCCACTTCCGCGGCAACATCTTCTGGATTTGAATATCTTACTCTCATGTCCGGATCTGCCTTATAATCCGCTCCAGTGATTTCCATGGTATCCCACGAAAACATCGGGTCCGTGAAGTTTCCATGCAACCAGAGCTCAAAATTAACGCTGAAATTATCATAACTATTGAATAAGAATTTTTTCGGGGTCGGGCTTTCCATAGGTCCCGACCTGATTTGCCTCCTAGCGACAATGAGGCAATATTTGTAACTAGGCAACGTCACCTTAGGCTGTAGATTTTCTATGTTGATAAAAGTTGTCCCTTTGGCTACACCTAATGCGGAGTGCTCAAGGCCTTCACTAGCTTCCGCTTGTGGAATTGGAGGAGGAATTAGAGAAGGAGATATAATGGCAGCTCTGTTAATATCTTGTGGTGAGGGCTGTGGTTTGGTTATACTAGGTATAGTGGTCGCGTTCGGTTCAGCGGCGACATTTGAGTTTCCTGCAAGCTCGAGGCCTATTCTTTCCAAACCCTTCGTAAACTGATCATAGGGAAACTCTAACAGTTCTTTTAGTTCACTGTCGGTAAACCCAATAGAGGGGCTGAACACCAATGGTTTTAGCTTGTAAATCTCGTCGGGCCCGGCGCCAGGTTGCGAGGAAAAGTCAGTTATGTCAATATAGGCGCCGTCCTCTGATGGGAGAAAGGACTGTAAGTCTAGAGTGGCAACATGATTGTCGTTTATATTCGTCTCCGAGCGCCGAGGTCTATTTCTTGGGAGTTCAGATTCCCCGGCGAGACCATTTATCAGTGTGGTAGTCGCGGGGTCAATTCTAGTTCTTTTCGTGGCTTTCTCCGGCTTGTTACCACTTTCTCCCGATCGAACTAAGATTCGATTTTCATTGCCATCAGTGCAAAAATCTTCAAAAGTTAGCTTGGAAGTCATGGCTTAGAGTTTGGGGTCATAGCGCCTTACATTCACTGGGAACGGGGGTCTCAGAGTCCCAATCAGGGTTACAGATACGAAATATTTGGCCCCAGCTCTTTGAATCGCGAATGTTCTTAGGTAGCGGATCATAGATCCTGTGCATGCGCTTTAGGTGTTCTCTAAGACATATTATCGTTCTCCAGGTCAATAAAGATCCAATTAAAGTCAAGCGAGTAAATGCGTAGCGTGACGACAGTAAACTCACTTAATGCCGGAAAGATCTTTCCTGTGGATCAGCTTGCAATCGCCATAGGTCTTTGGGTCCCCTTTGGCAAGTGGACACGCTAAGTGATATATGTTTGATGAGCCTGATACGTCGGGTTTCCGTTTTTGATTATTGCCGCGTCCACCTTCCTCGTCATCGTCGTCAGATTGGTCCCTTTGACGCTTTCCCGAATTGCCGCCGCTTCTATCTCCTTTGTTGATACGCCCAAATCTTGTTCCTTCAAAGCCGTCACTATTATCACTCGATTTTCCTGTGCTGTTCTCACCGCTGCTGCTCATCGGATTTCCAGACATCTCATTCGAGGAAATCTGGAAATTGCTGGAAGCTACTGCCCCCCTGGGTAGCAATTTTGTTCGAGACCGCGAGTATAAGATATAGTTTTGAAGTTGGAGGCGACGGATTAAATAGTAAAGTCCTCTGCCATTTCCGTTCCTGTTTTCTCGCTCTCTATGCTCCTTAATATTACCTTCGTCTGGAACTAATGGCTGGTCGTCAATTGGTGAAGCTGGAGATCTGGGACTATTGATTCTAGGTTGCGGTGGTAAATGGGGACTCGGATGATCCTTTTCGGTCGGATCATTTCCGCTTTCTACCCTTTCATCTTGCGGGTGAACTTCATCTTCATTGTTTTTTGGACACTCGGGTGTGGGTATTGTTAATGGTTGTGAGTAGTATGCTTCATCTATAGGGCTGGACGGCTGTGATGTTGTTGTAAAGCTATTTCGTAGCTCTCAATATAAATATCAGCATCTCTGGCATTTTAGATGAAGTGATGCATGGATAGTACTTCGTATAAGAAGCTAGAATATTAATCAAGAAAGGCTTGATACTGGAGCGACTTACCATTCGGGCCAGATCGTAATGGCTTTGGAGTTTGATGCGATAACGGGAGCCTCCAACAACTCTATACGGCCCTGGCTATTGGAGTTTATCTGATCAAAACAGGATTTGAATGAGTCGAAGCTGGATGCCTCAGCACTATCTACTTCTTGAGTTCCTATAGTTTTACCTGCCCCCGAGCTCTCAACGCCGGGCTGTGAGTTTGAGACCACAGCAGGCCCAGGCGTGGGACCTGTTGGAACAGCTCGAAAGGCTTGGCTCCTTGAGTCGACAAATATTCCGGAGCTGGCGGCCTCGATATCTGCCACAAACGATGTATTTGTTGGTAAAAGCATGGAAGGTTTATCATGAGACTTCGCCTGATCAAGGGAAGCTCTAGCACCGGCAATAGCAATCTCTTCATCTCGTCGTTGAACAGAGGTATATGCAGGAGGGCTGAAGCTTTGTGCCCTGTCACTTGGCAGAGTAGCTCTTCTCTTTTTTCCCGACAATGTAGTCTCTGGTATTCTTCCTTTTGACCGTGTACCAGGTATTCCGAGCGAGATGCGAGCTGACTCACGAGATCCTTGGTCTCGGGTCTTTGCCTTATTAGTTATTCCATGACGGTCCTAGCATAGAAAAAAATACACGGCGTAAGCAGACAGATCGTATCATGCAAGACCCTAGTCGACTCTAGGTGAGATCGAGGGTACCTAGGGGTATATTCGATGCTATGTATTACTACCTTTCTATCACGCCTTTTCGCCCGATCAGGTCCCACCACAGCCCTAGACCTGAAGGCCATTTCTGCTTCATACGCCGCGCGTTTTCTTTCCCGTTCCTGAAGTTCGTTATCCACTATGTTAGGCAGATTTCATCCATGTTTGTAGGATCATCATATTTATAATATTCAGGGTACCCATTTTCATAGATGCGGGCGCCATTTAGCGAATGATAAATCACGTACGTATTGAGAATCATCGGGCTGTTCCGTGTCCGCAATGGGCCCATCGGTATCAAGGATATATTTTGACCAATGCATATGGCCTACTCGGCTTCTAGCTCTTCTGGTCACTAGCGCCTGGGCGGACGGTTCCCCCAATGGCTGAGCCGAGCCGAGCGTATTCGAAATAAACGGTAAGTTTTCTTGCTGGGCGTCATTATTTGGTTTCGTAAGTTTAGACCCTTCTAATTCCTGACTGTTTTTGGCTTGAGTCTCCAGTCGGGAGAGAGATGTTCCGTCTGGTGTTTGATAATGCAACATGTCTATGCCGAAAATGACAGCCGTGGTTGTAGCCTCGTTACTACTTAGGTAATTAGCTTAGGATTGCGAGTTTAAACGATTGATATAAGGTCTGATTTCAATTTGTAAAACGAGTGTGGGTAATTAGATATAGTTTATATATTGAAGAAGCGGACGAGAAGACGCGCGCTGTCCGGGTTTCGAAGCAGAAGTTAACTTCTCCTGTAAGCTCGAACACTTGTATTATCTGAGAATGCTAGCTAAGCGTGGACTCATAAACGGACATCGCATAGCTTTGTAAATTTGGAACTCCAAGCCTCGCGCGTTTATAGCTGCAAGCCTTTCTATCGTATCGCTAAACAGCACTACCGCAAAATTCCTGTCGCAGTCAAACTGTGCATGGAGTGTATACCTTTAATTGGCCAATCCTCAACTTTTGACAAGAATCCATTGACTCATAACGGTGCGAAATTTTTTTGGTCGCAGAGCAGGTGCATGGAAATCCAAGGGTGTCAGGAAGTTTGGTGATGGACAGCACATTTGCGGGAGCTAATCTCGGCGATATTGTGTGCGGGGTCACGAATATTCCCGCCATTCAATTCGGAAAGGGTATACTACAGCGACATATACGTTATAACTATGCGCACATGAATTGAACAGATTCCTTTGTGGAGGATATGCTCTCGAAATGCTATAGGGCATAGGTTGCTAGGTAGGTGTAGGGGATCGCGCTGGTAGAGACAATATTCGGAGTCAAGAAACTGCGTGAAAACCAAACATATAGTTATTATAGCTGGTACTGTACTGTATTCAAGTATATAGGTATTACATGCATGTATTTACTCAAAATTTCAAACGCCATGTCATGACGCCCGCCAACGCCGCATCAGATCGGGTATCCAAAAACACAAATAGAGAAATCTAAGATGAAAGTCCACATAGATGTAGTGGGATGGGGAGAAAGTCGCCGTGGTCCGGCAAGGGGATTATTTGGTATGTCCGTGCCGTCATAGGACATAGTAGTAGAGCGCTGGCACATCAGTGGGTGGGTGGATGGCTTTGTGAAGGAGGAATGAGAGAAAAGAGGATAAATATGGTTTTTTTTTTTTTTTTGTTTCTTAATAAAAAGGCGGCTGTCGGCTGCCTTGAGTCGGGGCGGTGGAAAGGTTTCTTTGTTTCTGCCCCGGGAGAGCAGCCGATGCCTCGAGGCTGCCGGAAGTTGGGTTTTTTGAGGCCGGCGCCTCCACCATTCCTGGATACCTAAGTACTTAAGCCCTATTTTAACTTTAATTGTTCGTATTGTTACAGTAGAGGAAAGGAGGTAGGTCAAATACTTACTCTGATTCCTTTGCTCTGTAACCTTTGAAGTCCGTCTGGACGGGGACGAAGACGAGGGCGGTGACCACGACCACCTTCTCGATGGGGACCTATATCTGGCGGATCCCCTCTCTGAGCAAGGAGGAGAGGCGGCCTATGATCCTCTCCTCCATCTCGTGAAGCTTCCTGTCCACCATGGCCTCGATCCGCGCCATGAGGACTCCCTCCTCTTCCTCGCCCTGGGCCTCCACCTCCACCTCCACAACCTGCTTCTCCTTCTCCCCCTCCTCTTCCTCGCCGTCCTCCCCCGCCTCTTCGTTCTCCCCACCTTCAGTCACCGTGTTATTCTTCTCCTCCCCTTCCTCCCCTAACTGGTCGTCCTTCTTTTCCTCCCCCTCCCTTTCCTGCTCCTCCCCGGCCTCACCTCCCTCTTCGGCCCCACCCACCTCTTCCTCCCCTCCATTACCATCTTCATCCCCTTCCTCGTCCTCCTCTTCCTCGTCTGAAGAATCCTCCCACACTCCCCACACCATCGTATCATCACTATCCTCCTCTTCCTCTTCCTCCACTTCCTCAATCATCTTCAACCTCGGAGTCCGCACCATAAAGTGCCCCTCCCTATTCGTGAACCTCTTCCTATACAGCTCCCTCTCCTCTTTCTTGGGCAGTCCCGACAGGAACCCCCTTGACACCCGCCTCCACTTCTCCAATCCTCTCGTCTTCCTCTCCTCCCCTGCGGTCTGACTCCGCTTGGTGAAGATAGCCACAAGATCACCTAGCGTC
Source organism: Orbilia blumenaviensis (assembly GCA_036872755.1). NCBI lineage: Eukaryota > Fungi > Ascomycota > Orbiliomycetes > Orbiliales > Orbiliaceae > Orbilia > Orbilia blumenaviensis. The sequence continues at coordinate 1,391,251 of JAVHNS010000009.1, read as the reverse complement.
CTCGGGGCTGTCTCAGGTCCCTCGGCCGGTGACTTTGGCTCCTCCGTTGCCGTAGTCGTAGTCGCCGCTGTCGTTGTCGTCTCTGCCGTCGTGGCCGAGAGAGCGACCAGCTTCCTTGGGACTGTCTCGGGCCCCTCCACTGGTGCCTCTGGTGAGGCTGTTGTCGTAATCGTCGCCGCCTCCTTAACCGAAAAGTCGGCCAGCTTCCTAGGGGCTGTCTTAGGTCCCTCCACTGGTACCTTTGGCAAGGTAGGCTTTGTCGTCTTCGTCGTCTTCGTCGTCTTTGCCGTCCTTTTTGTCGCTGGCGTTTGTCGAGATGTCGCCGCGACACCGGCCTTGGCCACTGCCTTCTTCGTTCCAATTGGAACGACACCGCCTCTAAGCTGGACAGGCTTGATGGTCTTCTGCTTAGTGACGGTGGATAGTGTCTGGCTTTTGGACACGGTGCGCATTGACGAGGCGATTGTTGGCCTTAGGTAGCCAGGGAGAGCGGGTTGGGCACTAAGACCCGGTGAAACTTGAGTTGTAGCCATAGTGAAAAATCTTGATCAAAATTTAATATTATAAAGTTTGATAAGGCACTTAGGAGTAACTGAAGTCTCGGGGGAGAGAAGAGAGGGAAAGGAAAAGAGGAGAAGGAGAGAGGGGGCGGGGGGAGATGGCGGGGGGCGTTTTATACCCCTCCCTCTGTGTTTATGTGAATATTTCGTGTCTCCGATCAGATACCATCCGTTTTGATGTTCGTTGATATAGCATGATGCATATACCGAGGATATATGATTGTTTATTTTGTATATATGTTGGGGGTAGACGTTATATTTATTAACTTTGTCTTGAGAGATCTGCCAGGGCAGCGATCGCAGGTGTATATTGGAGATCGAGGGAACCCAGCATCGAGATGGGGTAAGATATGGGATCGAGGTGGGGATTGCGGCGGGCGGTAGATGCGTATCGTCGTTCTACTTATATGGACTGAAGTAGAGGGTTTATAACGGGTAAGTAGGTAAGTTTCCAAGAATTTGCATCCGGATCTCAATATAAGAAATTTCAGAAGCCCCTCGCTGAGTTCCACCGGGTCCCAGCGCCGTATCCCCCATCTTGGATTCCGCCAACTTCACCTCCATGTGCAATCCCGGGGTCTGCTCCACCACCAGACACCTCGTTCCCACCGTGCGGGTACTTTTCCCCCAATGCTGGTGCAAGGACCGGTGGGTCCCGGGCACGGCTTCCTCCCCATCTATATGCAAGGAACAGAAGCACTAGGAGGGCTGGGACACCCAGGCCCACTGCTATGCCAGCTATAGCACCTGTACTTAGAGCTTTACTTCCGCCGCTGCCGCTTCCGTCACCCTCGCCGGGACTAGTAGGCGAGGGATCACTTGGACCAGTTCCAAGCGTTTCCTGAACACTCGGTAGCTGCTCCGAAGTGAGGGTTGTCGTGCCCAGTGTCGTGCTCACCGGGCCCGCCACCGACAATGATGTCGTAAAGGCCCCAGTTTCCGTAGACGGGACTGTCGAGACATCGCCACCATCTATTGTCCTATCGCAACTATCGGTACTCAAGCAGGGGGCAGTCGTGATTCCCTCGGAACTACCTTGGATGATGGGCGTTTCAAGAACTTCGTTAATACTAGTGGTTTGAATGACGTTTATTATACTGTTTATGGTCACGCTGGCGCATTGTTGTGCGACACAGTTCGACTGGCCTTCGCGTCCATCCGCGCTGTCTATAAGCAGAATTAATCAATGTTTACACGCAATTAGCTAGCTGAAACTCCCCATATCTAGCGTAGTTGGTTGTGCCATAATTCAAATTGGAATGATAACGAAGCCACATCAACATGAAAGGAAAAGGGTATAACAAGAAGAAAAGATTTAAGGGAAAAGACAAACGTACTTTGGACACATTGCGACCGCGATTCCTCGCAGATAAAGTACGGAATAGTCGACGCATACTGTGTGAGATCAGGCGTTGACCCGTCATTACACAGGCATTGGTAGGTCAAATCGGAAATGTTGCAAAAATTTGTATTGGCTTCTCCGGCGCATAGATAGTCGCAAACTTGCGAGCTTTGTACACACCAAAGACTTCGAGTCACTAACGGAACAGAATTTGGGTCGATACTTTGCGCAAAGCCGGTCGAGAAAAAAGAGGAGGCGAGGAGCTGCAGCTGGATTAGGGCGGTTAACGGCAACACTAGGAGACGTCGTCTGAGGTGTTGCATTTTGGGAGCTTCTCACTAATGCTAAATTAGTCTCGTAACCTAGTGAACCTCCAAAAAAAAAAAAAAAAAAGATAGAGAGAGAGGGGGGGGAGAGAGGGAGAGATTACATGTAGGAGTTTTAGGTCTTTTGGATTTCTGAACCTTCAAGCCTCCGAAAAAATAGGACGAGAATAAAGGACTAAAGCAAGCACCCGATTCAAGCTTGAAAACGGGGTCCAAGCGATATATACATACTTCTAGGCAATCTAATTCCGGGATCGTTTTTAGAACCCAAGAGCTCGAAAAGAGGCTCAATAATCATGCCAAGTTAACATGCATTGCATTAGCGTTGTCAGGACCCACAAACCAACTTCATTCACAGGCGAGAGCCATCAGCGATCGTGTCTTATATTTGGAATCGAGCCGTTGAAAACTTTGTATACTAGTTCTTGAATAAGTAGGGGTATTCGGATTTGTAGCCGATTTCTGCGATTTCATTTCTGCAACTAGAAGCACTTTCTGCATCAAATCGACGGCTAATTTTTGTTCCAGGAATTGCAGAATATAAAAGTAACATATAAAACACCACCGCCAAGCAGAAGATTTTGAAAACTATACCTTCAAATTCTGGTTTTCCGCAAATCTGAGTACCCCCAGTATTCTCAAACGGCTGGGGTTGTATGGCGGGATAGCGTGTGTGTGCTTGTGGGGAATCGCAATTCTTTTGAGGGGTCAAGTGGCGAGGCTGAGGGGTTTTGTTGAGCGGGCTGCAGAGCCGAATCCATGTCTAAGGATAAGAGCATGCATGGTTTGCCAATTATGAGCAGCTGTCAGCGGCCATGAGTTTTGGTGGGTGGGGAGGTGAGCATGCAAAGATCATGCAATTCGGATGGCTGCGATCTCTTTGTAGAATTGTTGTTAAACATCCATCGTCGAGCACCTTGGAATGTTCAAAATAAGAGAGCGCGAGCGCTCGAATGTTCGGGAACGAGGAGGTTGAATTTAGGTTACACAAGCTCAGGTTAAGGCCTCTCTTTTTAAAGCTCTCGTGTTACCGTGGCCCACGTTGCACGTGCCGGGATCCGACGGGTCGTTCCTCAGTCGGCAGCTGGCACACACGAGACAGACGGCTAAGCTAGTGCAGGCGCGCGATTCAGAAAGTTAAAAAGCCAAAACCCTGAAAACTTACTAGGCTACGGGGCTAATAGCCATCAAATTGACTTATTCACTGCACCGGTCGGAATCGATATCAAAAGAGGAGCGAATTTATACCATAGAAAAGAGGTCAAAACACACTGAACTTTAAGCGAGGTTTTGGCATGATAGAAATCTGGCATAAATACGTTAATTTAGCACACTTATGTTTTGTCTCATGGTAATAAGTATGCTAAATTAACGTATTTATGCCAGCTTTCTGTCATGCCAAAATTAAGCTTCTAACTGTTGGTACACAGCAAATATAATTGACTTCAGTGCTGTAGTTCGACATAGACAGCTCTCGACTTTAGCACAACGAAATCATGCCTTCTATTCACTTCTAGTAAAACTCTATATATAAGACGCAAAAAATACCAAACACCTCTGAATCTAAACCATAATAATACATACAAGAAAAAGAGGGAAAGGAGTCATCAGACGGACTATCTAAAGCCAGTTCCACTCTCCTTCTATCTTATCGACGCTCAAGGCCTGTGTTGGAAGGTACCAGGTGTTTTGGCCACAACCCCATTCCACCAAACTTGGCCTGTCAAGCGCATGGAGGAGATTCTCTTGGAAATTCGGGCTCGGACATGGATTCTGGGGCAACCAATCGTCGCCTTCTCCATATTCTAAACTTCGGCGTGATGGGTATATACTATCCAGTCTGTTAGATCTTTCTATCAACTATATGATTCTGAAATTAATAGGGCACTAACCACAGGGACCAGTTCCTAAAAATTTCGTTCGTCTCGTCTTCCCCACTGGCTGCGTCCTGGGAGTTGGTACATCTTTGGATTTCGAAATTCAAATTGGTTGTACTATTCTTGTCTGTCGAACACTTGCCAGGAACTATTTTCTTAGACCGGAAAAGCTCTACTGTATTTGCGCGTCTAGCTATTTTGTTGGGCTGACGATTGATATCATGATCTGCTCTGATACATCTCTCAGTTTCATTATTCCTAAAACTCGCCTACGAGAATATCAGTTTTCGCGACAACGCAATGCGGCATCTATTCTTAATAACAGATATAACTTACAGCCCATTTAGGAGATCCATCAACAGACCCCTCATTGTCACTAAGATAAGTATACCGAATATGCCATCTTTGGGATGGATCTGGATTATGGACTTGATCCCACGTGCACCCGTACGTCTTGAGCGCCTCTCCTCTGTCGCTACCTAACGGTGAGGAATCAACCAAACATAAAACCCTAGGCATATTTTCCACACTTGGCCCGTCCCCTCCATATCTTTCAATCATATTAGGGTCATTTTTCAAAGATTGCCAGTTGTTGAGTGCGAAATTATATCTGCTGGCGTCAACGTATGATTTCCAGTCGACAATGGCAACACCTTCGCTCGAAGATCCTGGCGAAGAAAAGGCGTCCTGTTGTGGTTTGCTAATTGGTTCTTGGTCGTCGCCCCCTATTGGGTGTTTGTCCAGGTGGTTTTCCCGTTGTGGCTGTCCCGAAGTTGAAGGGAGGAGACCAGACGAAAGTGCGAAGCCGACATTAGCAGCCGAACACAGAATGAATGCGAGGAAACATGAAGGTAGATTTTTGACTGGAGACATTGTCGTTGGCGCTCTAGCATTGCGCGCGCCGGGAAAAATATGAGCTCTAGAACAAAACCAGATTGAAAAATGGGCCGGAGAAGCTAACAATATATACTGTATTATTGCTACTATTATATATATTGGAGATTATAATTAGCGAAAAGGCAATAATTAATATTAAAAATGTCAGCGCGAACGGCGAACGACAGCTGGCTGCAGGGTTTCTCGCAAAATATCGATTAATTATCTGTTGCAGCCAGTTCATAAATGCACAATGCTAATGTACCCTGCAGAAAGCGCATCACCGGGTATATAAGCTCTCTCTCTCACTAACCACTCAACCGTCCGACGCCACATAAACCACTAATGTATTGCGAAAGTCTCGCAATTCAATGGGTCCATCAGCCCCTTTTTAACCAATACTTCGACGTGGTTGGGCTATAAAATCCGCAACATCTGGTACTAGTATACTAAGTGATGAAGCCCAGTCTGACCCGTGCCCGCTTGGCTCTGTTGTTATACTTAGAACATTGGGGTTCTAACTGTCAATGTTGGAACGAAACAATAAAAAGTGGCACATGCGCTAAGATGACCGCCCCCTCCTGCTAGCCGGGTGACTAGCCTCTTACCATATATCCATGCATACAGTAGAGATCGCTCAAACGGGGAATTCGTCGGATACGGAGTCCGAAATCTTACTTTAACCTAACTATTTTGTCCAGTTATGTTAATTGTATGAGGTAAAGAGTTATAACAGGGGCGCAGTCTACAGACGTCGACGTCAGTATAACGTCGGTATATACAAATATAGTTAGTGCATCTGTGCCTCCTGACTGTATATAACACTGGTACAGCCACCTTTGACCGAAAGTGTTTCGTGCCACTAACTTCGCAGTTTCAAGTAAATTCAAGCCGCTTGATAAACCAATGGTCGAATACTTACCAAACTTGGCTGTTCCTTAAGTCTATCCAATGGGGTGAACCACTATATAATGGCCCGAAACTGAAAAAAATCTTTATAACGCACGATATCATACTATGACCTCTACTAGTTTATAATAGAAGAAATGGGGGAAACGGTCTATAGATCTATAAGGACCTCGATATCGCTATTAAAGTTTAAATGAAAAGGAAGAGAGAGGAGTACGGGGCGGAATCTTGCTGTTTGTATATAGACTGCAATGGAAGACCTCCTTTCCTAACCATTAGTACTACTGACGTGTATTGCATTAATTTCAATGCTCGCCAATGGTAGTACTCGTAGGCTACTGCTGCAGGCTCTTATAAACGACCGCTGTGAATTGCCATCAATCAGAATTGTCTTCTTGCTCCTCTTCCCACTCTCTCTTCAACTGATCCAGCTGGGAACGCTCTTCAGATTGGTCAGTCAGGCTTCCTCGACGGCAGGCGCCCAAATCGATGACTCTCACAACTCCCCTTGAAATAGCAAAATTATCCAATTTTGGATCCCCGTGAATATATCCGCGCTTATGTAGTGCCTGAATTATCTTCCTTGCCTGAGCCCAAACACTTTGATCTATATTTTCTTCCGACAGTGTTTGGCCGCAATCCTCCAAGACTAGAAACTTGAGAGATCCCCAAGTAGTCCCTGCAGCATAAAGCCTTGGTATATACTTCCCTTGGAGGGCTTTGAGATTGATATACCTAGTTTTATAAGGATCAGCACACCGTGATATATTTAAAGTCCTCGACAATGAGAGATAGTTGAAAAAGACTGAGGAAGAGAGTTGGGAGGACGCTGGCAGTGGAAGAATCTTACGCCTTTATTTCAGCGTTCGCTAATTCAAGGTTATTGCCTTTTGTTATATCATAAACTTTGAAAAAAGCTGCCGTCTTATACTTGAATCGAGTGCCCGGCCGGGCAAATACCTCCCCCGACATCGGGCTCGCGATGTTTTTGCTCACTGCGCTTGTTAACCGTAGGCGCATATCGGCCCATGGGACCTTGAGGTTTTCGTCCCACGTTCCCTCCACGTCCAAATCTTCTAGACGGAACATGTGAGCTCTCGGTGACCCTCTTCCTACCGAGGAATAGTGACAGAACTCTTTTGTAATGGCGTAATGACAAATATATGTCAAGGCCGCGATGGGGCTTCCGATACCCCGATCATTGTATCGGAATGGGCGCGAAATTTTCAGACCGATGTCTCCTGTTCTTTGAAGTAAATACAAAACCTCATAGTTGCATAGCCCTCCATTAAGGAGATTATTGAACGTCATGTAGCCATATAGCTGGCTGACTGCTTTTACCACCTTGTCCCCTGGATTCCCTCTGTTTCTATTAAAGTGTTCTACCATATCAGGTGGTACTGTGAGGGCCCATGGAGTTTTCCATTCCATTATAAATTTCGCATTTGATCTTGCAGCTCCGTTGTCGATGAATTCACATAACACCCGATCAGGGTCACCAATATTAACTGTGGACTGATGGCCGCCGAAGTTACATTTAGTAGATAAAATCTCGTCTAAGATTCTCAAGGTAGCGGCTTCGTATGTGAAAGTGCCCAGCGTGACCACGTCAGCCTCATTGCTGCACAGACTATTCCTATCACCAGTGGTTTGAATGACATCTAATAAAAAGTTAAACCTTTGAGCCTGAAATTTTGGTTCTTACTTAGCCCAAATATTCTAGGAAGCTATGGAATTTCTGGAAGTACGCTAGAACTGAATCAAAGAATAGCTCATAGAACTTACCTTAACGCTGAGATGGGGACCAAAGAACCGTTCAATCTCGTCGTCGATGTCGACCCACGACGTCAAGTTGGCCAGGTAGTCCTGAGAATACGCTGGAACCGTTGTTTTAGTCGTGGAGTGTCCGGGCGTCTTTTTAATATTCGGAAAGGTAACCTCGTCTAGAAACTGGGATAGATTCATTGCCGATCTGTAGATGGCCTGAAGTCAAAGTCTCTTTATTTATGGAAAGTGTTGAAACGACATGAGGAGGGTGTCTTGAGAAATCTTAGAGGGGGTCGAGAACCGCTTTAAATAGGTAAGGGAGCAATAACGCGAGGGGGATGGTTGGTCAAAGCGCGTTAAAAAATAGCTAGCGGAAGGTTGTCGTTACGAGACTGAGTCGTTGATTGCGAGGCAAATTTGATTGTGCAGTCGTCCTTCTTAATCCGATGGGCCTTGAGCTGGTTTGCACGCTTAAAGCAGCATTGTCAGACGTCCTCCCAATAGCCCCTCTTGTGTGGACGGGTGTTATCGGACCCCTCAAATACAACCACCTTATCTTAAGAACTTTATATTACATTATTTTTATAAAATTTGTGCTTAATTTATATGATAATTATCGTATTATATTGCGTATGTTATTTGTATTTTTTATATGAGCATGACAGATTTTACTACTCTATGTGCAAAGAGGGTTTTTACCATTCTGGAGCTATACACTACAAAAATTGAGGTATATATACCCATCTCAAAAAAGTATAGAAAATGCCATACTACCCATAGGCCTCCGGACACGCAGCCAAAACTTTTAAACGGCTCGTTCATTGAAAGAGTTATTTCTCAAATATAAATATTAAACACATTTCTAATAAAAATTTAAAATATCGGTAAGACTGTTATAATTAATTAGGCCGCATGTCCATTGCTGCCTGGCCGGAGGTAAATTCATAGACAATGCAATTTATAATCCTGCGGCGGCTAGCCCTCCGATACCAATAGTATGCGACAATGCCTTGGACTTCCTAGTGTCACTTTCCTGCCATCTTAGCGACCAGACTTGGTTGGTACACCCCCACCCGATAGTTGTCCTATTAAGATGGCCACCGACACGACTTAATCGATAACCTGTCTCCATCCGGTCGAAAATTCCAATTTTACCATCGCATAGATCGATGGTCTTGGGATCATCTCCCGACACTTTCGGGATTATTCTGCGCGACAAGAGGAGAAGTCAGTATCTGGTCAATCAGGAGAACAAGTGTAATCCTTTCAGATGAAGCGGTGTTATTTGTAGGTACGCACCTCCGTTTCCTGGGAACTACGTCATTATCAGGCTCTTGCTCAGTCCCGTCTGCTACTACCAGAAATTTTTGATTATCGGCAAACTTAGAGAAGTCAAATGGGAAAGCTTCTTTAGAGTAAATATCAACATCCCCGAAAGAGCATTTGTCGAAGTATATATCCCCTAGCCAGGTTGACCTTGCGTAGTTTGTGAAATTTTTTCCAATGCCATTCATTATCTTTTCGAGGGCGGCCTCTCTGGGGTACTTTTGCCAGGTGAGGCACTGATCAGGGGAGCTAAAAATGATGAACTAAATGAAATTTCAAACGTAATGAGTCGTGGTAATACGACCATGAAGCACTTGAACTATGGAAACGTACAGTATATTCCCGTGGTGCCGATTGCGAAAAGTCTTGCCGATTATGTTCGGGTCCGATGTCTAGGAGGCCATACCATTTCCCTTCAATTGGTGTTTCCGTATAATTGATCGAATTTGTGGGAGAAACGCCAAAGAGATCTGAGTCCATGCCCAGGCGACCTTTTTCGCCGTATGGGCTAGTACTTAGACACGCATTATGGTAATAGTTTGGGTTATGCTGTTTTTCTAAGCCTGCATTCGCGTGCGACCATCATTAACCTTTTAATGCACTGCATTATTTAATTTCCACACATGTGCATTTAATATTTGTAGGGTGGATATTATTCTGTATATAGGTTGTGACGCTTTAAAATAGAAGAGGTGATGAAGGGTATTACTTACATATGCGAGTATGTTGCCATCTCTGCCACTCGGGATACGGCTTGATCACGTCGTCGCTAAAGCTGGCAACCGTGCCCGTCGCAAGCCCGACGGCTATCGCAAGTATCTGTATGTGCATTTCTAAAGTAAAATATATATGTTGGTATTAAAGGAAGGCTCAAGGGAGGCCAGAAATATTGCTATGATTTCAACTAAACTGAACGTTTCGCTGTGAGGGTTGTTGATGTATTCTCATAAAAAATGGATCTGACGTTAACTTGACTCATACGTAACGCCTAATTATCTTTCTAGTTGTATATAAGAATGGTATGGCTCGCTGTGGATATTTTATAACCGGATCTTACCCTCTGAAGTCTGAATATCAGGTTGTGAAATTATTTGTATGGCTTGGTGCTCTTGCAGAGGTATACTTCCACAAGCCCTTGGACATTCGAGGAACATATTCTTTCTGGTTTTGCCACTTAGGCCACTTCTAGAACTCTGCAGGTTAATATGTACGCATTTGCCAACCCACGTATCTATGGTGCGGTATGTGGTGTATATATATTATGTTGGCTCCTGCCGTCCGCTTGTGCGTGTAGGATCAGGCTTGACCTTAGCGTAATGTTATCTTCCAACTTGCAAAACTCAACCGAAAACAACATCAAACTTACCTGCTTGCTTTTATTTTCCAGTCCCCTTAATTAATATCCCTTTGTATTTCTCAATTGATATCGAGTTATGCAATAGCCTAATTTTAATGCACACGGCAGAACTAGTGCTGGTGCAAATAGCGCCATCTAAATTCTGGAGCTACAGCTGATGGGGACTTAGATATCGAGCTGCAGGTTATAACAAAATTCCAAAGCAAATTTAGTTATTGCATGGCATATCGTTGAGAATTCTTTACGTATACACACACTTGTGGCCTAGTGGTGTCTAGGACCGAAACTATGTATAAACCCGCCGTGCCATGTAATCCTAGGTTCGCTTATATATCGTGGATAGGCAGCTCTGGTACCCACTACCAAGCGATGCTAGCTGTGGGGGCTTCATGGCGTTTTGACATGGATCTTGACAATACTTTAGTGTGAGAACTCACCCAAAAGATAACATGAAACACGCATGATCATACTCAGAAACCTATAGATTAGGCGAAGAGCCATGATCGATGGTAAGGTCGTATACATGAGCATAAAACGCTTATAGTTGGTCAAACGTCCAAACACACTTTCACGGCACTGCTCACGTATTGAAAACCGTTCCCCATGTTGGAAGCTTCTGATTAATTAATTAATAAGAAAGAAAATATGAAAAAATACATGTTATCCTTGAAGGGTTGTGGATTTCAGAGAGCGAAAAAACGCCCGTGATCCGTTCCGCCCAAAACTAACCAACCAACCAACCAACCCCTGTTATATAGCAAACTCACGAACAACCCCAACTGCTCCTTCTGTTAGGATTGCCGCCCAAGTATTTATTTTGTAAAGGCCACTTGCAATGGTCTTTAGTTGACGCTAGTTTCCCGTCTGCTGTGAAACCCCGCCCGGTTATTCTCTCGGGAGGAATTCCTTGCTCGACCCACTTTACCATGCTCATTAGTACTCCGCCTTCTGTTTCGGTGGTTGTCGCAGGTGCACCGGAATACTGATTTGCCGCGCCGATATACCAGGCGCCATTTCCTGTCGCACAGTGACCCATCCCTGCAATTGGGAAATAGCGGTAGAAGCTGTCTAGTTGAGTAGACGGGAGACCCATCCTGCGGACGATAGATTCGTAATACCGGTCAGAACCCTCATAACTGAGTAGGCCGTCTGCAAGACCATGGTAGGTTAGTAGCTTATGGCCTGAGGCTTTGAGTTTTGAGAGGTCTTTGTAGGTCGAGATGTTGTAAGGGTCTATGCGGTTGGCGTTGTCAACTGCATCGAGATCAAAGTTGGCTTCAACCGTCCAAGTTTCGTCGTTGAGGAGAGCGTATCTGTACCAGTCAACGGTGTACTGCGGTGCAGTAGGAGCAAACCAAAGAGAAGTGATAGTTTCGTCGCCTGGACCGAATCCAGGGAACAAGAACGTGCCGTTGTTGCCGTAGAACGGCTCGTATAAGTTTCTCAAAAATGTGACCTGCGCGCTCGTGAAGCATTTATTTGATGCCCAAGATTTCCCGGGAGCGCAGAGCCTAGACTCCGGTCTTAAATTGCACTTCCTCGGGTCTTCGATCACCAAATCTCGAACGCCGTCAATTTGGTCACATTGCCTAATGGCCTCGTCCCGCCATTCAACCCACTGCTCTGCAGATAGTATGGGAGGGTTGTTGCCGTTTGCAACAAATTTCCAGTAGTAACTAAAGGATGACATCAGGTTATTCCAGTTATTACCAGCCGCACCTGCTATTATCCCATCATATTCTTCAGGGAAATCCTGTGCGGCCTTTAGACCCTGTCGGCCACCAGACGAGCACCCAAGAAAGTATGACTTCTTCAAGTTCTGCGAGTAAAGTTGTTTCACGGCTTTCTTTCCAACTTTAGTGGCGGTCAAGAGACTTAAAATCACTTGTTAGCCTATTGTACTTTTATCTCTTGAAAAAGGAATGTGAATGTTGCTTACGCCCGATACGCGAAGTCCTTGACAACTTCAGGACGGTTGAAAAAAGGAACCCCAGTGTCACCGTCATGCCCGTTATTATGCCCTGCGGTAGCGAATCCTAGGGAGCTGATAAAGTTTAGATCATCAAATGGAATGCCTAAATCGAGTTGCCATAAGTATCAGCACAATATTGAATATCTACTATACTATACTATCCCATAAATCATGGGTAGCCGGCGATGAACTTACATCCAGCCAACCCTCCGTTCCCCGTCATGGCAAATCTCCTCCCCTTCTGCTGCCAATTTGCAGGCATCCAGGCTTCTATAATAACACTCGAAGTGCTGCTTGTAGAAACGTTGAGTCTCAAGCGACAAACATCTGCCAAGATAGAACCACCTGTAAAGCCGCCTACACATGATGGGTGACTAATTGGATCCGTGAAGTTGGAGCCCTTAGCAAGAAATTCGGCAACAAGGACCGTTGTCTGTTGGTCAGGGTGGAAACTTTGCACAAGCCCTGAGCAGCGGGTTGAGAAGCCGCCTGGAGTGGTGGTTGCTAATACGCCCGCAGCAATCGCTGCGAACGCGGTGTAGTAAGGAACCGATTTCATCGTGGCGATGGTATTTTATCCTCAATTGACGGTGGCTTTCAAGATTTTCTGGCCCTCTTGGAGTGAGCTGTTCTTAAATAACTAACTCTTATCCCTTGTATGTGAAAATTCGATGACATGCGACAATGCGTATTGGTCAACTCATCTGCGGGAGCTACATGCATGCATGAATAGCCTATTTCTAAACTGCCGAACCAGGTACGCTTTCCCCACAAAACTGGCTCATCCGATAAGTACCGTGCGACATCTGATCGATTTTAATCTTCGTTTACAGGAACATCCTGGTAGCCGATAGACCTCCCATCCGATGTTACAAGCATTAGATGGTGAGACCCACCAGAAACCACAAGGACAAACAAGCTATCTTCGTCTTAGACGCAAAAAATCAAAGAGCCCCAGTCTCGGCGGTCTTAACTATTCTGCAGGTAATCACCGCTAGCAAGCGAGTCCTGACATCGTGACCAATAATGTACGCGGATACACCCATGAAGTATTTGATATTCGATATTCGGTTACTCCGTGTTGAAATTGTTGCAGATTACGGCGGCTAGAAATGCGCTCAAATGGACGCAACGAGGACCATGCATCATGCAGTAGTGCGTACCTGGCTTACATGGGATGTGAAGATGCTTGGTAAGTGCCCTTGGGAGGGTTACGAAATTCCCCTTCCAAAATTTTCCCCTAAGCTCACTTAATGCAAACTACTACCATGCGGCCTTATATCTGGGGAAGGTATGCTAATTAATTCAAATATTGAACGTAGCTGAGCCTCGCACCAAGTTTGCAAGCGCATCCTTGCTAAACACATGCAAAGAACGTAATTTTCCTTGGGCACTATGGCCCATGGACTAGATATTGAATAACAGAATTTGGTTATCTTGTTAACGTGTTGATAGACGAAAATCCACTTAGTTCCCAATTAATGTCCACTTCTGCGGTGTACAACCCCATCCGATTGTTGTTCCCTTGATTGTGGCCGTGAGAAGGTTCTTTAGGTAGTTTGACTCTTTTCCAGGCTCCGTTCGATCAAAGATACCGAGAGAGCCATTGCAAATATCACTGGGCCACGTTCCCCCAACGAAGACCCGAGGCATGATCCTATAAAATTAAGTATTGGTTAGCCAACTATTATTACTTAATGTGGGTAAGAAAGAGCCTCGCCTTCGCCGTATATTACTACCCTTCCCTTCAACCTTAGTCCAAAATAATTGACGGTAACCGATATCATGATGCTGAGCCGACATATTCACACTTTTCGCGCTATCTGGGAACACGCAGTTTTGGAATGTCACGCCACCGAGCCAATATGATTTCGACGGTTGAGATTTCCCTAGCGATTTCTGGACGGCTTCCAGTCTCCCATAGGGCGGAACTTTATCCCAGGTCAAGCATTTGGGTTTAGTCCGGTAACCCACACCATCATTTACAATCATGAACTATTTACAGGTTTGGTTAGCCGTCTTTAGTAGTTTTCGTGTTTTGGCTGTTGCGGAACGCTTTTCGTATACATACAGTGTGTTCCTGTGACCCTGGGCGTTCATAATCCCCCAAAGGCTTTGCTGTAACCTTTAACGCGCTCCAAACGGAATTAGCAGGGAAGGTATTCCCAAGTATCCCTGGTAGCATGTCCAGGCGGGACAACCCGTTGACTCTCAAACAGGCGTTAGTGTGGTATCTTGGGTTGACTTTTTTCTGCAAACCTGGGATGCGATCATGGCCCACAGTATATGTAGCCGTATATTAGCCTTTCTTTTCTTTTTCTTTTCCATTAGTTACATATCATAGCGAATCCAGCTGAGAACTTACAAATGCGAGTGTTTTTCCATTTTTTTGCTTCAGGGTGGTCACGTGCGATTGTTGCAGATACGGGGATTGCTGTTTTCCCGTCCGCAAACTCCATGACCACCATGGCTGAGATTAGAATTGTTGAGAGAAGCATTTTAGATAATGGTCAATCTGCAACCCAAATGTAAGAGAAATAATCCCCTTTCAAGAATGAAGATGAGAGTCTGAAAGGCATAGAGGTTTATATCGGAAAGGGAAGTAGATGACTGCTACACTGAGATATATAGTAGATCGATAATCGAGAATACACAAACCGTTTATAGAAGCCTTTTGCCGGTGCCGTCCGTGATAGATGCATACTACTATCTATTATCAGGCGGCAGGATGATAGCAACACCACAACATATTCGACAAAGGTTCTAACGATAGTGCACACCGACCAACTTCTAACTTCGAATTGGTCTTTGGTAGAATATAGTAGAATATGAGGCTCGAGTATCATACTCAAGTACTTGCAACTCATACATTAGGATTTGATAACGATATCAACACTCACGGCTGGATAGTTGCGCAGGCTGCGTCTATATGTGCGTTTACTCCCAACATGGAGTATATATAACCACTAACCCCGCAAACTCTAACCTGCATTGCATTGCATGGTGTATTCAGCTCGAGCACTGGTACTGTTGAAAAACCTGAATGTTCCTGCTTCTGCAGAAGCTTTTGGGAGCCTATTGTTGGCTATCGTGGTATTTATTCTCGCTAGAATACTAGAACTAACGGTATGCCCGAAATGGAAGACCATTAGAAAATTACATGTCCAATTGATTTATTTAAATCTATGATTGGCCGGAGAGCAGTAATGATGTTTTGTTGTTGGGTCTTCTGGCTCATCATCCAACTTCTACAACTGTGGTTGCTCACAACACAAGTGGCCAACAGCTTCGGTGCCCCCTTTGGTTTGTAAAGAACCCGATCAGGAAGGAAGTTATGTAAACCTCTAGGCGTCTGAGGTTATTGATTTATGGTGGGAGCTTTTTTTGGCAGCAGTACTCACTTTTTTGTTGATCTTAAAGAGCGTTCGTGGATAAACCTGGGTCAGAAAAAGATACAGATCAATATCGAGAATTGATGCTCATGATACCTCTACATTATTTCGAAACGCTAGATCATGTTTTTTTCTATATACGGATTTTATTTTAGACTCTGATCATGGCCCAAATAGAATTGCTATTTTAAAGCTTTTTTTTTTCAGGCGCTTATGCCTTCGACCCCATGCATGGCCATGAACATACAATAATACCTGGTAAACCGGTTGGTCACCCGAAGTATCAACCGAGCTTTTAGAGGTCTAACCGGGTATTAGCGATGCGGGACCAGGGCGTCTAGAGAAAAGATGTCCCGTTGAGAAATCCAGGAAAGGTATGGAACGAAACCCGCTGACTAGTTGGTAACTCCTGCTGATCTGTCGCCACCAAAGCTTTGAAGGCCTTGAGACCCACGAGGACTTGCCACCATGCGCAATACGACCTTAACCAAACTCACATGTTGTATTTTTTGCGTTGCGCCGCCTCGTCACAATATGTGCTTTGTGTTACATTTTTCTGAACGGGCCAGCTGGACGACTTTGGAGGTCGATTTCTCAGCTCAGGATCCGTCATTCGAATTCTTTCTCGAATCTTCAATCCTTGGCCTCTTCTTTGCCCGCCTACAGCCTAGTGGCGACAAATTCCACTTACGAGTCTATTGCTCCCATCAAGACATACAACTTGTGAAGGGAGCTCAACACCTTCTCAGCCCAGCAGCATGTAGGATCCGACTAACAGCTCAACATCACGTCCGTGTGTTGCTTGGCGTTGACCTTCGGCATATGACGGCAACATATGAGTCCCGAACCCCAGGCGCCCAAGGCATGCCGTATGCCGGCAAAAGCTTTGCTCACGGCATCAAAGCACACCCGCACGGAGCCTTTTCACAAGTGATGTGAAAACAAAACCAAGGTTCATTCAAGCGAAACAGTTAACTTTAGCAAGACAAGCAAAGCAGCCTCGGGCGGTGCGAGTTCAAGATGTGAAAAGGAAGGACGGATTGTGTCTAAAACAGTGACCGCTCTTCGGACCTTCTGACCGTTTTCTAAAATCAGGTGGCGGTTAACACCACATCCTAAATCCGGTCGCGAGATTACGTCTCCCGAATCACTAGGCGATGCTTGGACATTCGATTTCCAGGGTCCAAGCTGCCAATAGCGCCTTGGAAGGTTCAAGCCACCGACAAAGCCGCGCTTCTTGATTTCCTCGGAGTGGCTTTTTTTCCCCTTCCGTCGATCAATATAATAACCCGAAAAGCTTGACGGGGGACGTTTTCTCCCAACGAGGCATACTTGGGAGCTCGTACGGCGAGGGTTTTCGCCTTAGGGCTGCATAAACAATCGTTTCGCCGCTTGCTGCATGACGAATCAACTTTGCTGCTCGGGTCTCACGGCAAGGTGACTGGATGCTTGGCACGAGATCTTGGCCTACGCTATCACCCTCTGCTATTCATAGGTCACAGGTCATCGCTTCCCAAAGCATGTTAGCCCTGGTCGCAGTCGTGGGTTTGTCCGGGGGTTCATGTACCTATGACTGGCTGGGGAGAGCTTTTGAGACTGAGAGCTTGCTGCACACCAGACCGACGTCTGCAGACGGGGAAAAACTAAGAAGGGGGTCATTGCCCTTTTGGCTTGCGTTATCCATGTGTGTAAATCCCGCACAGCCAAGCTCAGCCTCAGGTAGAAGTCGACTCCGTCGGGCACCCCGGCTATTGGCCGTTTGCACCATGCTGACATTCCAGAAGGTCCGTGTCTTGGGACGTATCTGGGGACCCTATGATTGCGAATCCGAAGAGGGGTACAAATAGCACCCGGAACCCCGCTTTTTCGAATAATTTTTCATTTTGATATCATCTTACTTTTGGTTAAAGACACATACACATATACAACAAAAAGATTACCTACCATTTTCCTACATATATATACAGATCTTAGATAGCTATGTCCAATCAAGATTTCTACGGCGGCCAGCAGCAGGGCGGCTACGGTGGTTATCCACCTCCGCAACAGCAAGGCTACGGCTCTCCTCCACCACAGGGACAATATGGCTATGACCAGCAGCAGCAGCAGCAAGGCTACGGCGGTTCCCCATATCCCCAACAAGGCTACCCCCCACCACAACAGCAGCAATACGGCGCTCAGTCGCCCTATCCACAACAAGGATATGACCAGCAGCAATATCAGGGATATCAATCACCTCCAGCTGGTTACGATCAAACCCGCGGAAGCAGCCAATATCCTGATCCGTACCAGCAACAATATGGCGGCCAGGCAGGTGCGCCAGGCGGTTATGACCCTAATGCCCCACCTGGACAACCCGGTGAACGTGGTCTTGGATCCGCACTCCTAGGAGGAGCTGCTGGTGGTTTCGCTGGCCACAAGTTGGGCGGTGGTGCCCTCGGAACTATCGCCGGAGCTATCGGCGGTGGTTTCCTAGCGAACACTGCTAGCAACCATCATAAGAAGAAGAAGAAGGACAAGAAGGACAAGAAGCACAAGAAGGATCGCGGAATGGGCAAGGACTCGAGCAGCGATAGCTCCGATTCCGATTAAAGTGTTTGCTTCGGGCGTTTGAATATCACTTGTTTGATTCCGGTTTATTAATGTCTCAGGGTCATGAATGGGTTGTCTTTTTTCCTTTTTTTGTTTTTTTGTTTGGACGTTGAGCTTGATGAACCTGCATGCTTGCAAGTTTTTTTTTGGATGGCAATCTGATTTTATATATAAAAATCTTGGAGAGATATATTTGAAGCCTTTCTGACCTTCACAGGGTTGGTTTTTATCATTTAACTAAAGATGGTTTTCTTACAAATGATACCACATTTTTGTTACCTTCCTTCCATTTACTCGAATATACTAGTGTGTAAAAAATGTTCACTCAGGTAGGTAGATGTTTACCTGAGGCTCGGGGAGTGCCGTTAGTGATTTTTCCCCCGCTGAGAACGAAGCTATAGCTGAATCAGATGATTTGCGTTGAGCTATTTACAATGGTAAGTCGCGCCACCAGCCTGGAACAGACCCACTATGTTATCAAACAAACCAAGCTCAAGAATAATATATTATTGATTAGTGAATAATAGGTGTTTTTCCTATTTTATTGATAGAATTTATCAAAAAAGCGATGTGGAGAAAACCTCAGCAGGGAAAACACAACGAGAGGACTGATTAATGCTTCCTAAGAAACCCAAGAAGACCACCTTTCTTTTCTTTCAGGGGCCCGTCTTCAATCTCCATCGAAATTGGCTTTTTCTTTACTAGCTTACGCTTGGACCTAGCACTTCCAGCACCCGATTGCGGTTGACTTGGAGGCGTCTCAAACGGGTCCCTAGCAACTTGATTCAAGGGACCGGCAGAGAACGCGGCGTCGTCGTCTTGAGTCCAAGAGTTCGGCGTGCCAGGACGATCGTCAGTATTAGACTGGATTTGGTGTTGGGGACTGGGAGGGTATATCAGATCAATGCTGTTCTGGACTGATTGGGTGCGGGCGTGGTAGCGTCGAGGGGTGTCGTCGGAGATTGCGTGTGGCAGAGCGTTGTCGACAGGTAGCTCGTGGATCTGAGCCAGTGTCATGGTTCCAAGATCGCCATCGTGGTTGGGGACCTGAAATACTGGAGCTTGCTGGGTCCCAGATGTTTGATTGGAAGTGTGTGGTTTGGTAAGATTGAGTGTGACGGCATTAACTGGGACTGGGAGACTAACGCCATAATTTTCGAACGGGGTCGGGTAACGAGATTCAATATCCGGCAAGTTCTCACTGTTGGTATGGAGGAAAGTCTGTGCTGGAGCATATAATCTTCCAACTTCGGAATCATATGATAAAGTTGAGAAAATGCTGTTGCGGTTTGGCAATGGTGGTCGTGCTAATGGATCGGTGTAGAAGGCATCACTATTCCTAGTAAACGTACTCGCAGTATCGCTAGTAAGGAGCTGCGGCAGGACCACGCTAGAGCGACCAGACAGTGGTAGGTTTAGATCTGAACGATGATATAAGCCGTCTTCATTGACTCGGGCTGGAACAAAGCGGCCGGACAAAGTTCGCCAGGGCAGGGAGGCTTCTCGTATAGCATCCCGTTCGCGATCTGAAAGCTCCGGTAGGCCATCCGACTCTTCGTCCTCCTCTGGTGTTTCTGAGACCTCTCCGATTCGTTTTTGGACCCGAGGCCCGCCCCAACTTCGACGCCGGTAGCTGTAAACCGAAGCGATGAGATACCACCAATTGAAAACTGGGTTTGCTAAAAAGAGGATTGGATAGAGGAATGCTTTTTTCCGCCCCAGTTGGAACCCATAGTACAACATGAAAAGCCAGTTGGCACCAAGGGAGAGGGCAATAAGTGGCAAAGGAAGAGTTTCGACAAGCTGAACTTCAGTTATCAATGAAAGGATTACTACAGAGTAGTTAGTTAGGGCAAAAGCATATATCACGACGAAGCGAGACCTACATAAAACGAGAAGTAAAGCCGTGGTACGGATCGTGTCCTGCATCATGCGAAAAATACATAGTAGGGGATACCGTCTCCACAATTGCCAATCAGTCAACAGAGCGGCCTCGTTGGTAACAAATCCCTTGAACCATCTCGTTCTCTGGTTAATTAAAGAATTCCAGGTAGCACAAGCCTCGGTTTTGCAAAATGCACTCGTGCTGAACCCAATTTGATAGGAGCGTTTAGCACCAATCATAAATAGGTGCGTCAGCCAGCGGTCTTCTCCGAGGTGATATTGTCCATAATCAAATGGGTTATCGTGTTTATCCGCCATATCTGCGAAGTAAAAGACCGACATGTTTCTAAAGGCAGAGAATTTGAGACATGTCAAGGCTCCTGGTAGACAGGTCACTGCTCCGCAACTAGATTCGACGGCCCTTTCGAAAAGTTGGCCGTGGATGTATTCCATATCCTGGAGGAGTGTGATGAAGCTACCTTGGCCTTTTTCAACACGGGAAGTAATAACACCTGTCATAGCCATGACCTGACTACCTTTCTTCTTTTTCTTTGGTAGGAAGTCCTAGAGTATAGAACAGTATTTAGACTGAGCACGACCCCCAAGCGTATGATTAAGTTGATCCTTACCATCTCGTACATAAAATTCTGTACGCAATACCGATCAAGGACGCAATCCGAATCAATGAAGAGAATATAGACATCATCTTGGCGTTCTAGGTATTTCTCATAAAGGCGATCAATCATCTGGAAGGTTTTCTTCTGAGTGTGTCGTTTCCCTCCATGCTTGTATCTGCTGACGGTAACGCGAGTACCCTGATAGCGAACATCGATAGAAGCCGGATACCTGTTCTTACGGAGGATAGGAACTCCGAGCTGGGTAAGAACTTCGAGGTACTCTGGACTGACTTCATCAGAGTCGAAAGAAAGGCAGATATGGAGACATGTCATAGGATAATCCTGTCCGATGACCGAATTGATGCATTTCATCACATTTTCTGCTGATTCGTTGTAACATGGCATAATAACAACCACCTTTGGGGCATCATCTGTAAGGAGGCTAGCGTATCGTGCTTTCCTGCCGACTTCTTTGTTGAAGATGTTGTAAATTATGATGGTTGCCGGGAAGAGGAGCAGAACGACGAAAGCGTAAAATGCAACGAGCTCCAACAACGTAGCCCAGGAGTCCGGAAGGCGAGCTCTGATCGAGGCGGGAAGTGGGACGCTGACAATCAGAACGGGGATGAAAAATAGACTTATGGCTAATTAGCTTCTGAACTGGGGAATATAAAACAATGAGATGCACCAGGGTGAGCATGCAGGGATGATTTAAGCGCATACCGGAGGGCAATGAAGAGGATGATCATCAAAGTGGTCAGGGTTACCTTGACCCAGTCCTTACTTCGGAAAGCCTTGATCCAACAATGGTAAAAACAATATAGGAAAGATGCCTATAGAGTAGCAAATTAGTAAACCGCATAAATTCGAATTTTATACATTTAAAAATGTGCAGAGGATAGTGAGAACCTAGGATCCGTGCCGTCAGGGGATTAATTAAAATATCTCACATATCATGAGACCAGGATACATACTAAGTATGCACATATATATTTATACCGCTGACGCTTCGCGAGTATGTATAATGCAGTTAAGAGGACCGGGGTATGAACCTACCAACCACGCGATCCATTCCATAAGGATCGCAACGAATATCATACCTCCTAACACAAGAAAGGCGATCTATGTAACCGTGCCGAAAGTGAATTAGACAAAATCGAGACGATGTTAGCTCTAGAACCGGCTATGAATGCGAATACTACTTACATCACTTGGCTTGATAATGATAGGAGGGGGGCCTGGAGCCGGGATGCCGCCAAAGCCGAAACCGGGAGGGATTTCATCACCTGGAGTAGCCATTTTTCGATGTCTTATTGCTGTAGTACATATCCCTGCTACGAGGAACCCGCAGAGTCAGCTGTCACATTCTGCTAAACTTGAGATTTCAGCTGACGAATTCTCATAAATGGAAGACATGATATACTGTAGATGTTAATGCGTGGATGAGGTCAAGATACATAGAAGGGGTCTTGGAAATGAAGAAGCTCTAGGAGAGAGATTGCAGTTTTCTTTCCCTTCCTACTTTCAACTCTTACTGGCTTCTGTGGGACGCTTTTTCGTAACTTAACGGGTGACGTTAATTTGTAGGGTAATGAATTTATGATTTGGCAGCTCTATGGCTAAGCGGAAGACCTAGATGTCTCCAAACATGATGTCGCCTAGCTAGCTCTGTAGGTAGCTCTATAAGTGTATATCGGTTGCCTTTACAACATCATTTATGAGTATGCTCTCATAGTGATATCCACACACTGTCTATGGCCTGACAACTCAATTCTAAAGCTACTTCCAGTGATTATGCTCCATTAGCAGGTTATGAGTATGAAGTTATAAGTCCTTCAGCATATAATAGGCTTGCTACAACGGCTTATGCGTCCCAATAAGCTTTTTAGCTACCTAGGTACGTAGCTATCTGAGCGCTTGGGTATATTGGTGGGGTGAAATGTGATCTAGCTTTATAGCTAAGAGCACAAACTAGGGGGTAGGGGTCTAAGCACATGACTATATACCGTAGGGGAAGTGGTGCTGTTTTTGACGGCCCCTATGTGTCTCGGAGACGTCTTAAGATCCCTTTAATATGTCTTTACTACTGTGAAGGCCTATTTAAGACTGACTTGGGCTTGAGAGACGGCTCACAAAACGCACCCTTTTCTCATACGGTATATATCATAGCCACCCGAATCTGACACGAATGTATCGGCACCTCGGCATAAAAAACGCTTTATTTCTTAGACTTATGATGAATAGAGAGAAAAAGAGACCCGGTACAATTTTTGAGTTCAATGGACGAAAATAACTAGATAGTTAAGGCATAATATAAGGCGTATAGTT
This sequence comes from Orbilia blumenaviensis, assembly GCA_036872755.1. Taxonomy (NCBI): domain Eukaryota; kingdom Fungi; phylum Ascomycota; class Orbiliomycetes; order Orbiliales; family Orbiliaceae; genus Orbilia; species Orbilia blumenaviensis. Next base: position 1,368,126 of record JAVHNS010000009.1, on the reverse strand, counting down.
ATTCGAATGACAACATTAACTGAAATCTCAACAACTCGTTTATAAACAGTACTAATAGGCCAGCCTCTTCTTAAGCTCCTTTAGCTCCTCTCCATGACCACTCACTTTCAACACTGCCTTCGAATAATTCATCCAGACTTCGAATGCCAGTCCCTGCAACTCCATATCGTCCTCGTTTCCCTGCTGTAGCCTCAATGTCTTCTCCAAGATAGGAACTGTATATAGTATCAACCCTCTCTTTCTCATAGCTCTACACATGCTTAAAATGTTTTGCACGGCTCTCTTGTCCTTTTCGCCATAGTAGCTCGAATTGATATCAAATGCGCGTTGGTGCATCTGTGCTGCATTTCCATAATCCTCAACTATAGAGTATGACTTGGCAGCTGCAGTAAGAGCGTTTGCAAAATTACCTATATTTTCCTCGATTTGTGATTTCGCATATGCTCGGAATTCCTGGATCGCCCACTTCGCCACTACGGCTGCGATTTTGTCACCTTTAACCCGTTGGTACAAGGCTGATATTTCGTGCAGGGCTACTATGTACTGATTTGGAGTATGCTGAAGATATAAAGGTTCCCTGTTAGCTGCTCTTTGGATATTCTTTAGACCATACTTGAGCAGCAGATCGCCCGCCTCGATTCGCCCTAATTTGAAGTTCAATTTTGCGAGATCCACAATTTGGGATACGGAAGCTGATGATTCGGGACCGAAACGGAACTCTGTGACGGAGTGTGAGTTTTGGTAGTATTTTAGTGCGGTTTCTATGTCGCCCCGAGCTTCCATAAGGTCCGCGAGTGGTAGATAGACCTCGATAGCATCCTCGTGCCAGCAAATACCGATCGCTCGGTATGCTTTCACAGAGCATTCTAGAAGAAATATTGTATCCTCGTCGTCAATTATGAGTTTATAACAGATGTATGCGAATGCGCCGAGGGCTGCAATTGTAAAGTAGCTGAATTCGGTGAACGTGTGGCGGAGGAATTGTAGATGGGCCCCACTTTGACGGAATGCAACTACGGCATCGTCGTCTTTGTTAGACTTTCTCATCCGATTGCACTTCTTATGCATAGCAGCGTAGTGTTTTGTGTGGAGATCGTCGATTCGGGCCCATTCTTCGGGAGTTAGTATAGCTTGCTGGACAGTAGGTACCCAAGCGTTTCGGTCCAGCGGTGCCTGTGCGGAAGATGTACCATCTTCCGTTTGGTCGGCCGTACCATAGAGTATAGCCTCTGATACGTTTATCACTGGTGTTACCGGCTGACCTTCAAAAATGGCACTGCAGACATGGAAAGGTAGAGGATCTTCCTCATACTCCTCAATCCACTCCGCGACAACCTGATCTCTACAGATCTCAAACGGCTGTCCAGTAATCTTGATAGCCTCCTCCACAGCTTGGAAATGGGTCATCGCATCATCGAATTTCTCCTCCATCCATTCTCCGAGATCGTCAGTGTACTCATTGCTGTTTGGTCCAGGCCAGTCTCCTTTTGTGAGGTCGAACTGGGGGCTTCCGGGTTCTGATATTGCTGCCGCTGCTGTTTCGCGCACCTCTGTGGGAGAATTAGTGCCGAGGAGATGAAAGGACTCGAGCTTTTGGAGGACTTTCTTGTATATATCGTCAAAACTCACTGAATTTCCGGGGCTTGACGGCGTTGGGGACGCTGTTAAGAAATGATCGATGGAAGGAGAGATAATGGGCGTATTAGATTCGGTATTGTGAGAGGAGACACTCCTGGAAGGACTTTGCACTATCGGAGAAGCACTCTGTGGGTGCGCTTCGGTGAGGATACTCTGTGGATTCCGTTGAAGGGAAACTGTGATATCGTCCTCCTGTTCTAGGGTTGGCGTTATACTGTCCTTTCCAGTGGACGTTTCGCCCGATGGTACCTGTATCTCTGGCTCACGTTGGTCTTCTGTCGTATCCTGGTCCTCTGTCATATCCTGGTCCTCGGAATCCGGTCCAGATGGAGGAGGTGTTGTTAGCTCTAGTTCCCCGGGGCTAGCTGGATAGTCTCCTAGAGTCTACAAGTTAATTTCTAACATGTTTTAATCATATTATACATTTCGTGAACAAAGCTGCGATTAAATGAATTTGTATTACGAAGCATACCAGGAAAAGCCTGTATTCCGCCCTTCATGATAGCACTGATCTGCGACTCAGTGATTTCCTGTCCGGTATCTCCATAGTAGAACACTGTCTGCTTTCCTTGGGCCTGCCTTCGTTGATTCATTTGATATATCCATTTTCGCTGCTTCTTTGCCAAGTTTTTGCTTGAAGCGCCCCATATTCCCAATTTGCTCTTCAGTTGGTTCAAACTAGATTTTTGCGCTGCGTTTTTAGCTATAAATGCAACAAAGTGGATATTCCGAAGCCGTTTACAAGTCTAACAAAACACGATTGCTTCATTGAAATCCAATGAATACAAATTTCATTCAAAATTTAGATGAAATAGAAGGCTTTTTTACGAACTTGGTTTTAAACCCTCTCTCATTTTCCAGTGTAAGTAGTATATTCCGTTGCTTCTCACCCCTTTGCACAAGTGCCAGAATGAAATCTTTATGTTCATCCCATATTTCGTTTCTACGGTATCCTCGCTTCTGGACCCTTGCGCCATCGTACTGCTTGAAGTTTTCGTATTTGGACATTATATATATAACTGCTTCTTATAAGAGGGAAAAAAAAGAAAGGTATTGATTAAGGCAAATAGAGATGTGATTGATGTGATTCCTTTGGTGTGACTTGATTTGATCCCATGGCTGTGTAGGCGCTTATGCCCGACTCTTTATAGACACTTTTGACCCCGCGCTGGGATTCATGGATTCATAGCTACGGCACAGTCTGCGCACGTATAGATAGATAGCCCGATAGGTAGCTTAGCTCAGCTCGATAGTTGATTGTATGGTTTCAAATCTCAGATTTCAACTCTCAAGCTTAGCTAACTAACGCAGCTAACCACCCCCGTCATTTCTTTGGATAGGATGGTATGATATCCGAGCAGGGTAGTTCGTCCAACCGTCTACCTTGTTGGAAGTTGTATTTTTTTATTTTTTTTCCCGCCCAGGGTTCTTGCATGCATGTGTGTGGGACGGCTCAACAGCTCGTCTATAATAGCCACCGGTCAACCTGCACCACCGCCAAAACCTCATAGCTGTCGGTGTCCCCGCTTCGTCTACCCACAAGGCCATGTGGAGCTAGCACTAGTGGATAATATCTGGAGTCTGTCCATTTGGGGAGGAGCTAAAAAGTCGATTCTCGGGAAGCGGCAATTCGATTTCGCTAAGGATCCACCCGTGCATTCTGGCGGTAGTTTCGGCGTGCAGCCGGCGAGCTGGAATGCATTGTATGATCATGGTTGATTTGATGACACAAGTTTTGCAATTGAGTGTCATATTTCTTTAAAGTTTTAGCTGTGCCGAGCAGCTATAGACGTAGTTAAGGAATATAGACGTTGAAGAGTCGTTTCTCCGTTAAGAGGAGGTCGGTTGTGAAGTTGAAGTTGTATTCCTGCGGCATGGATCTTTTGAGCTGGTGGAGCGCACTGCACCTTGCGCAGCTGCAGGATTTTTAAACTCTACTGACTCAACTGAATAGAATTATAATTGCCTTGAAGTTGACCATATTGAATTTTTAGATGAAGAGAATTAGCTTGGAGATGGCCTTTCAGTTGATATCAATTGTAAATCTCGTGGAATGATAGGAATTCGAATAGCCCTGCCGGGTGGGGCCTGATCCGGAATTGTATGTTATGACCAGTCGACCTCGCCAAAAGCTCGCCTGGCCCAAAACCGCAGGACAGCCTTGTCCAGGATGCACTCCACCACCCCAGTACTTCAACTTCCCATCCTCCATCCTCACCCTCCCCGAAAAAACAACCTAATTGTCTAATCGCCAATCATCTACCCATCCATTGGTGATATCCGATCCAGTGCGATGCCCTACTCCACCAATGGCGGCCGAAGAGGACTACTTCGGTTCCGACGATGACTTCAATCTCGACCAACTACAAGAGATTGAAAACGCGGCGCTACTCGCGTCGCTGACCCAGAAGCAAAAGAAGCCTGAACAGCCTCAACCTCAACCTCAACCTCAGAATCAACATCAGAAGCAGCAGCAAAATAAACCTCCTCAGCCAATCCGACAGCAACAGCCACAGCCACAAAGAAACCCGTACCAAATCTCCTCGAAAGCAGCTTCAGCTTCGTTCAGCTCCAATCGCTACAATGCGACCCAATCACACGCTGGTCCGAGCAGACCATACACAAACCCGGCATTCCAACCACCAAGACCCGCTCCACCGCCTGCGCCAAAAAATCTATCTGAAGAGGAAAAGGAAGTTCGTGCCGCTTATCTCGCTCGGAATCAGGAACGTCAGCGACTACGGCAGCAGCAGCAGGATGCGTACCTCGCCCAGCAGCGACAGACCGAGCAGCAGCAGCAGAAGCAGCCAGCCGCCACAGCTGTCCCGACGCAACCCGCGCCAACAGTGGTACAGCAGCAGGCATATATCGCTGAACAGCGGCAGACCCAATTATCACAAACATACACACACCGTCAGAGACAATTACAGCCTAGAAATTCATATCGACAGCCTACACCTTCGTATATCACCCAGCCGACGCTGCCAAGCACCCCTGGTCACCAATCACGTCTTCAAAACGCCGTAAAGCGCCCTTCTGGACCCGTATACCCCACGGCGAGACCAAATCCTCCCCAACCGCCAGCTGCACCCACCAGTATCGCCAGGCCGGAAGAATACGCAAATTACGACCAGGCTAAAGAACTATGGGATGCCGGCGCGGCGACAGAAGTCGTTGTTCAAGATGCACGCGGTGGGACAGCTGCCCTTGAAGCATCGGCTCTGGGAACCTCTGCATTCGGCACCTCCGCTTGGATTAGTAGTAATGATCTTACGTTAGGGAAAACTGCGACGACGTCGCATCGGGTTACCAACAATGACATGGTGGACTATGATGCAGTTGCCGAAGCAGAGGTTATCAGAGCCGGTGAAAGTGTGGCTATGGATGTAGATGAAGGGAAAGGTATATCGGCGCATGACCTAGAGGAATTGGAAAAGCTAAGGAAGGCTGCGCAGCAGCTAATGCTCGAGAAGGATGAGCTACAGAAGAAGCTAAAGCAGGCGACTGTCGACGTGCAGACTAAGACGGGTGAGAACTTGCTGCTGAGAAAGAAGATGGAGAAGGCGGAAACAGAACATCGTTCTGAAGTTGACGCTATACGGTCATATGCCCAACAGAAGTCTGAAAAGGCAGACGAGGAGATGGCAAAATTGAAGGCAGACGTTGTGAAGATGCAGGCCGATCTGGAGTTTGACCGGAACGACCAGAAGGAGATGCATAGGGAATTGAAGCGGTATCAAGAGAAGGATAAACAGCCGCCTAAAAATGTTAGAGATACGGGCCTCCAGACACCCAGGAAGAACCGGATTACTGAGCTGTGCGATGGGTTTGACGCTGATGAGGCTGGTATGTTGCGGAGTAGCCCTCCGATTGGCATACCCGGCAGTCGCGGTCGTAGAACGCCTTCAAAGAGTGCAAAACGCAAGAGAAAGGCCAATGAATCACCTATGAAGCATTCACAGACCTTGATGCTGCCGATCCTGCAATCAGGGGGTAATTCGCAGAGGTCCTTAATGATGGACGCAGGACCTGAGCCCGAGGAAGAGGATTTTGATGCTATGATTGACAAGATGACCCTTGAGGATTTGGGGCTAGGAAACGACGATAGACAGCAGGTATACTTGATTCTTACTAAATTGCCGGCGGGAAGTATTAATAGTATTTTTAGTTCCTCGAGAGCATACTGTCGTTTAAGCCCGAGGAGGGCGAGCCCACTATATTGGAAGTTTTGGAGAACTACCATTTCCCCTCAGACGCAGGAACATCTCTAGCAGCATTGTTTATGGAGAACGTTCCGCAAGCCGACGTTGACGCCACATATGGGGAGTTTCCTGCCAAGATCTGTTGTATTCTTATCGCTTTATGGAACCGGTGTTATACGGAAAAGTTTGTAAGTGATCATAATTTCTCAAAATATATTATGGTTTAGCTAACAAGATTAGTTTGAACCACTATCATTGCTGCTTGATTTCTTACAACATGTTATAGACAGCGATTTTGGAGAACAGTTATTACCCACGATATTAGAATCCTTCGTAGATGTTCTCCAGAAGACGGTGATGTTGAACTCGCTGGAGCGGTTTAAGGGGCATAATGACCGAGTTAACCCGCTTATTGACGTCGAGAAGTGTTTAATGCTGTTTGAAACCGTTGCCTTAAGGGTTTTAGTCGACGAAGAGCTTAATAAACAGTACGGCCCCCATCCCAATACTCGTCATGCGTAAGGTGTATCATACTAACAAAAACTAGCTTCTGGGCGCTTGTCCAGCCTGATTTCATTGCCCCATTCATGACATACAACCAACCTATCCCTCACATTCGTATAATTCTCAATACCCTCCCATCTTCCGTCTTCTCTACATCATACGGACCAATATCTCCCGACCCACTACAACAAAAGGATTACGAAAGAGTAGCCCTAATTCATGCATCTTTTCTACTAACCACAGAACCCAAGCCCGATCCAGAGGCCCACCCGGGCCGCCGTCGTGCAGAGATACTCTCCGTCCGATCCGCGATCCTAACGTTCTACTCCTGCATCGCCTCGACAACCCATGGTATCACAAGTCTAGTCACAAACTCCAACTGGCAGGCGCTCAGCCGTATAATTGTGCGGCTGCACCACGAGCTAGAAGAAGTATACGAAGACAGATACGGCGTACAGAACTCTGTGAAGTTTATAAATAATGGTGTGTCTTTTATACACCGTGTTTTAAAGCTACAGACCAGTAATGACGATATCGAGCGGCTGTTGGGGAGCACAGCACATAATGGGAATGGATACAAGCACTTAGTTGTGTTTGCGAGGGTGGCGTTTGTGAAGGAAGGGGGTTACCTGAGTAATCTCGGTATCCTGCCGGAAACGGTGGATATGGCGATGGAAGTGTTAGAGGGGAGCGTGACAATGGAGCAAGGGGATGAGATTTGGGGATTGTTTAGAGGTAGGAGTGGTGGTGCTGGGGGGGACTCGATGACGGAGAGTATGCTGGAGGGAGACAGGGTCTTGAGGGAAGAAGAAATGAAGCGGTGATATCTCTGCCTCTTATCTAGTAGAAGCCCGGTATTACATACATATCCGGTTCTTTGTGCGAGAGGTATATATATCTATGTTGATATGCTACGAGGCCAGATATCGGTGTGCCTCGGATATATGGATGATTTATGCTGGCGTTTTGGCGTTTACACGGGTATACATCTTTTCAGCATGGCCACTACCTACTTACTATAATCTACAATCAAATACGAATATACAGTTGGAAAGTTAAGTTTATTTAGCCATATCAGATATCGGCCAGCCGGCAAGTTCCACTGAGGCCAACCGTCCCGTGAAGTGACGTCAGCGGAATTCTATTCCCCAACATTTTAGAGTATATGAATAACACATAGAGACTACATAACCCCGAGCCCACTAAGCCTCCCGCGCGCTGTTCGTATTGCTTCCTTTCCCCCACGCTTCCAGCCACATGTGTGCACATGCAAAGTGAATCCCGAAAACTGCGGGATTTCCATTTTCTATTAGTTATAAAATACCTAAACAAGGCTTCGCCCTTTATTTTTTGTGTTGAACATACGGGGACTGAAAATTTTTAGCCTGGATTTGCCGAACGCACCGAAAATTCGCTTTCTTTTTTGCGGGTTCCCGCTATAATAAAACACACCGACCTTCGGCTTTTGCGTTCTCTAGCTCATCCCTCTTTTTCTCTCTCTCAGATCTCAACCTCTCTCTCTCTCCCTTCTTAGAAGAACAAAAACATCTCCTCCCTCATCTTTTATTTCTCTACTGGTTTTTTCTTTCTTTGTAAGGTACGTGTACTCACTGTGTATAGGTGCAGTCAATTGTCTCACGCTCTCACTATAACGGTGGGGAGCTGAGCTGGAGCTGAACCCTCCCCTCATTCCACCCCCACTATATACAATCACGAGTTTTTTTTAAAAAAGAAAAGACCCAAAACACGTCTTCTAAGATACCAAATAACTAACTTCTAACATAAATAGAAGAAATAATATAAAAAATGTACGCCCTCCGCCGAACCACCCAGAACCTCGCCCAGAAGCGTGCCTTCTCGGCTTCTGCCTCTCAGGTACTTTTAGACCCCACAACTCCCTTCCATTTCACGCCAATTGAACTCGGGAAGGACCTTAATAACTGATATATGTTTGGAATATATTATAGTACTACAAAGTCGCCGTCCTCGGAGCCGCCGGCGGTATTGGACAGCCATTGTCGCTGCTGTTGAAGCTTTCGCCAAAGGTTACAGAATTGGCGTTGTATGATGTCCGCGGCGCGCCTGGTTAGTGTTTCCTTTGGTCCGGGTGGAGACATGGGGTAGTCCCTCTTCCCTTTTTAGAGGGAGGGTTGAAAGAGGAATAGTGGGATGGGATCTACGGATACTCTTTGGGAGTGATGGTTTGTTAACCGTTTGGTGTGCTTTGGGGAATATAGGTGTCGCTGCTGATATCTCCCACGTTAACACCCACAGTGTCGTAAGTGCTTCCTCTTCTTGTTTTATCCTTTTATTTTATATATGCCTGGTCTCCTGGGTATGCGTTCTATACGGATTGACTAATTGGCTTTTGTTATTGTGTATATAGGTCAAGGGATATGCTCCATCTGAGGAGAACCTTGCCGCTGCTGTTAAGGATGCTGAGGTCGTCTTGATCCCTGCCGGTGTTCCTCGCAAGCCTGGCATGTCGCGTGATGGTATGTCTTCCCTTCTTCCTTCCTTACTTTTTGCTGTAGGGTATTGTATTTGGTTGTCTTATCAAGTTTGCTAATGGATATAATAATATAGACTTGTTCAACACCAACGCCTCCATCGTCCGTGACCTTGCCGATGCCACCGCTAAGGCCAATCCAAAGGCTAAGCTCTGCATCATTGCTAACCCCGTACGTCCCCTCTTCCACCGTCCAAAAAAAAAAGGACATCCACCAAACTAACATGAAATGATCAAAAAACAAGGTCAACTCCACCGTCCCAATCTGCGCCGAAGTCTACAAACTCCGCGGAGTCTACAACCCAAAGACCCTCTTCGGCGTAACCACCCTCGACGTCGTCCGTGCCTCCCGCTTCATCTCCGAACTCAAGGGCACAAACCCCTCCGACGAGAAAGTCACCGTAGTAGGCGGTCACTCCGGCGTAACCATCGTCCCACTCCTCTCCCAATCCAACCATCCAGATATCTCCGGAGAAGCCCGTGATGCTCTTGTAAACCGTATTCAATTCGGTGGTGATGAAGTCGTTAAGGCTAAGGATGGTGCCGGTTCTGCTACTCTCTCCATGGCTCTCGCTGGGTTCAGAATGGCCGAGTCGTTACTTAGGGCTAAGGATGGTGAGGCTGGTGTTGTTGAGCCTACCTTTGTGGAGTCGCCGTTGTTCAAGGATCAGGGTGTCGATTTCTTTGCATCGAATGTGGAGTTGGGCCCTGAGGGTGTTAAGGAGATCAGAGGGGTTGGAGATATCAATGATTACGAAAAGGGATTGATTGATGCCTGTGTTACCGATTTGAAGAAGAACATCGAGAAGGGTGTGGCCTTCGTCAAGACCAATCCTCCAAAATAAGTTAACCTTAGCTTCTTAGGGTAGTTAGGGCCTGTTTTGTGCGGTGGATGTGTACATAGTATACATAGTGAAGTTTGGTGGTAACTAGCTGATAGATACTTACTTTGTTACTGCTAAACGGGAGGGAAGAGGGTGGTGGAGGTGTAGATAATAATCTATTTTTTTTTTTTTTTTTACTGGAGTAAGTTGCAGAAGGTCTCAGTGCATGGAAGTATAGACAGTATATACGTATCAAATATTACGCATATTTTGTATACACTTAGTGCAGTCACTCATTTACACAGATCAGATGTAAAGAATAAATAAAAAAACTCCCGCTAGGAAAAAGTCTACTCTGTTCATAAAGTCTAGCAGGATTTCATAGACAAGATTTCAAGAAGGTCCGATATCGATAGGTAAGCTTAGGAAAATGATTGAAGGGATTTTCAAAGATGGAAGAGTAGGGACCCAAGAAAACAAGACCAATGTATGCGGGGGCGGAAGTGTTTTTCTTTGTATTAGAAATCATACTGCCATAGTAGTAGAAAAAGAAGACGAGTAGAACAAAAAGAGAAACAAAACCCACACGTTGGAAGCTCTTCTATATGTTGTAAAAGGACAGAGACAGAGAAAAGGGAATCAGGATTTAGAGATGTAGAAAGAAACAGGAAGAAGAAAAATAATAATAAGAAAGAGATAAAAATGGGTCAAGCAATACCCGCACCCTAGGCGGCGTCATTGTGTCCATCTCCCTAGGTAATCCGAGAGAGGGAGAGGGATAGTAGTAGTACTAAAGGAAAATATGTATGCATCCGCCCCCTCCGTTCGCGTGCTGTAGCTTCTAGCGCTCCTCCCTCTCCCTCTACACTCCTCATAGTTAAAAACGGAAATGCGTAAAAAAAAAGTAGTACTTTTATCGTAAACAATATCCTAGACAAAGGAGGAGCAAGACGAAGGACCCTCAATTGGTGTTAATATTGTTTTAATCCTTCATCTCACTATCAGCCTCCTCGATCTCAGGTTGCAAAACATCATCACCAGCATCCTTCATCTCCGTGTCCTTCTTGGCCGCTTCTTCGGCCTTCTTAGCCGCTTCCTCACGGGCACGCTTTTCGGCTTCAACGGCATCGCGTTGCGCTCGCTGAGCTTGTCGCTTCTCCTCCTCCTTGTCATTGTAACGTTGGACAATTGGACCGGCGACGGAACGAAGTTCTTCGTGCTTAGCGACGTAGGCGGCTTTGGTTGTGTCATCGCCATCTTCGTAGAGCCAGTTCTGTTGCATTTTTGTTAGCATGCCATTGTCACGTCAAAAAAGTTGGCGGGGGATTTTTACCTCAGCTGCCTCGAGCATGTCCCTCAGTTTGCTCTTCTCACTCTCACTAGCAAAGTCGGCGTACTGGTCATCAATCTTAGACCTCATTTCGTAGATGTACTCCTCCAAAGCATTCTTGCGGTCCTCAGTGTCGGCGACAAGCTTATCCTCGACGGCCATCTGGTTCTCGCGCTCACATAGAGCATCCTTGGCGGATTGATCGGCGGCATGGGTTCCGCTGATGACGGTAAGGTCACCCTTCTTGACCTGCTTCTTGACCTTACGGGTCTTTGGTGGGGTCTTGTCGTTCTCATCCTTCTAGTAGGGTGTTAGAACCTATCAATAATATAATTTCTAGAAGAAAACGGGAAACTTACCTCTTTGTCATCTGGGATTGGTTCTTCAACCTCGGCTTCTTCAACGTAGTATCCGCTCTCGATATTCAGGACGCCATGCAGATTAAGCCTCGCCTTAAGTTTGCAAATCATGAAGTCGCCCTTTGGATCCGGCTTGACACCCTTGACGGAGAACCTTCCAATCCATGGAGAAAACTTGCCAGGAAGTTTCTCTGGTTCTGCGTACCTAGCCTCCAAATCAAACGGTTCCTTACGGTAGAACGTCAGAATTTTAGTCGACGGTACCGTGTTGTTCTTATTGAAGACAGTAAGCGTGGTATCCTCGTCAGGGATCTCAGCATATTTTTCCCATGTGAACTCAATCGGGTAGGAGACGATGTCGTGAACAGCGAAGTCGCGGACACGGAAAACTGGCGATAATATGGCACAAGCGAATGCGCAACCGCGAGCGACGGCCTCATCCTGGTTGAGAGTGAAGGAGAGTGCCTTGCCGAAGAAATTCGAGATGGCTTCCTTGAGAGCAGGAACACGAGTGCAACCACCAATGCACTCAATGAAATCGATCTCACTAGCCTTAAGGCCGGCATCGTCGAGAGCCTGTTGTAAGGGGACGGTGACACGGTCAAGAAGTGGCCTGACAAGGTCCTCGAGTTCTTCACGCTTGAGCATGCCTCGGACATCGATGTCATTCATTATAGACTCGATGTTGAGTGGTGCCTGAGCATTGGCGGACAAGACCTTCTTGACCTTCTCGACACCAGTCATGAGACGGGTGTAAGCCTTGGGGTTAGACTTGACATCGATCTTGAATTTCTCCTTGAACTCAGTGGCGAAGTGTTCGGCGATAGCCTTGTCGAAGTCTCGACCACCGAAATGCCTGTCGTAAGCAGTAGAGAGGACAGTAAGCTCTCCCTTACGGAAGGAAACGATGGAGACGGTGTAGTTCGAGTAACCGATGTCGACGAAGGCTACTCTTCTAGGCTTCTCTTCGGCAGTGGGGAGATCTACCTTGGTGATACCATATCCAAGAGCGGCAGCAGTGGTATCGTTGATCAGTCTCAAGGTCTTGAGACCAGCAACCTCAGAAGCATCAAGGATAGCTCTCCTCTGAGAATCAGTGAACCACGATGGAACGCTAATGACTATGTCCGAGACAGGAAGCTTAAGCTCGGCAGAGGCAGTAGCTTTTATCTTGGTGAGATACATAGCAATGAGGGCAGTGGAGGTGAAGGTGTGCTGCTCTCCAAGGTAGTTAACCTTGGCACCGACCTGGCCGTTAACATCAACGAGAGCAGCAGTGACATATTGCCTCTCGATTTCGATCTCAGGGTCAGAGTAAGTACGACCGGCAAGACGTTTTAGAGAGCCGACGGTGTTCTTGAGGTTAGAGATTTCCTGGGTTTTGGCAGCCTCGCCGAGGTATCGAGATTTAGGACCGAATCCGACGAGAGATCTAGAATGCACGAACAAGCACCGTTAGCGCCTATATTCCTTTTTTCTTCTTTATAAATAATCCAGATCTACATCCATATCTACGCCTTCATCGAAGTCCTATGATCACATCCACATACAAATACACAGCCCCGGCCAGATGCATACGTATGTGCATATGGATATGAAGATAAGGACGTGTATGTGTATACGACTTCATCGACGGTAGATAGTATAGCTAGACGTTTGGATGAGGGAGACAGGGAAGGAGGGAGAGAGGGAAAAGACATACGGAGTCTTCCGGTTTGAGACCTCATTTGTGATCTATCCAGACTGGAGTCAGCATCAGCAAGATCGACAAAAAGAAACGAGGAGAATGAAAAGAAGATGGTGAAGAAGAACTAGAATGTGAAGGAGAGGGGAAGATAGGGAGATACATACCACATCGACACCTCTATTGCGAGCGACAGCAATGACGGTGTTCAAGCAACCGAAATCTACGCCGACTACAGACATGGTTTCCGAATGATATTTCTTCTTCTTTAGGACCAATCAGAAGGGGAATAAAGATCTTGGTAAAGATAAACGAGATGCCGGAGGGGAGGTAAGCCCTTGAGGGTGTATTTTGAGGTTTTGTGTAGATGCAGATGATGAAAGAAGTTTATCTTCTGTTCCGTTCTGTCTTTGGATTAGGATTCCAGGGGGGGTTGTGGAGGAGGTTGTAGTTGGGTGGTGGGTGGTTAGCAGGTTGGTGGGATGTGATCGATAGCAGCCTTTGGTGTTGCAGTTCTGCTTCTGATTCTGTGTGGTGGGGTTTTTTTTCTGCTGGCTGTTTTGTTCTACTCCACTGCTGCTTTGCTTTGCTGCCTTTTTGCTTCTAAACTTTTTTTTTTTTTTTTTTTTTTTCTTCTTTTTCCTTTTAGCTTCCTTTCGTCAATTCCTGCTACCGAACAGGAACAGTAGCCAAAACGTACGAGTAGAAGGTCAAGGAAGGAAAAAAAAATTAGAGAAAAATCAGAGTTGCTATTGAGTAACAGTTAAGCAATAGCAATTGAAAGCTTTTTCTTCAGTAAGAGCTCCTCAGGCTGTTAGGCTTCAGAAAAGATTCAAAAGTTCCTTTTCATGCCAGAATGGTCAGCAGCCCGGCATCGCAGCCTTTAAATACTTTTTTTTTTTTTTGCTTTCTCTTTGATTCCTTGTTCTGGTGTTTCTTCTTTTTCTTTTCTTTCATTGACTGATGCCTTCTGGTCTGGTCTGAGGATTCGAATTGTGCTTTCGAACATGTTCTGCCGGCAACTGGAACCTGCTAGAACTCTCCACTCCTCTTTCTCTTTCTTTCCACTCGACTCTGCCATATTGGGATAGCCATTAGGTTATTCGGTGGTCGGGTGTGGGTGGGTTCATTAATCAATTGTGCGTTGCCGCGTTGGTGTTTGATGCGTTGTTGTGTGCCATGTGTTGCCAAGAACGCTGCATCCCCATTATCTATGCATATGCATGTCATTACTTCTGTCTTCAAGGCTAGCAGAGACGCTAAAGAAAGAATCGTACCATTTATTGTCAATATCATCATCATCATCATCGTCATTCATTGCATCGACCATCGCTGCGGCAACGAGAGAGGGAGCCAGAGGGAGGGCATACACATTGAATCGATCGCCATAATTGCGAAATAAGAGTAAATAGACGGACAGAGGGCGGAGACAGAAGGACAAGGGACCGAAGCAAAAAGAAGAGAAGATGGCGAAGGGAAAGAGTGCTGCTGGTGGGAGTGGTGCTGGTGCTGCTTGTCCTCCTCCACCCCAACAGGCTGTCCTCTCCCGTCTCTCCTTCCTCTATCAAGCCTCCTCTCTCCTATCACTGCCACAGTCAGCATCATCATCTTCATCACCGTCGCAGTCATCACCTTCGTTACCATCACAATCATCACCGCCATCAGTATCGTCATCACCAACACCTTCAATCGGCCTCTCCCGCTACTACACCTCCCACCTACTCGCAGTCTCCAAGAAATCCGTCCAAAGAATATCTCCACCCCTCAAACGCTCCATCTGCAAACGATGTCTCTCTCCACTCCTACCTGGCATTACCTCTACTACCCGTGTTGAGAATAAATCAAAAAAGGGCAGGGTCAGACATGCCGACGTGGTCGTCATTACGTGTGGCTTTTGCGCCGCCACAAAAAGGTTCCCTGCATTCGATAAAGAGGATATGAAAAGAATCAAAAAGGAAAAGGAGGAAAAGAAACCAAGAAGTGATGCTTCTATTCGCAAAAGAGAAAAAGGCGCAGACCGTGAAGATGGTGATGTTGCCGCAGTCGAAACTGACGTCGCTATGACTGGCACCTGATCGCTATTGCATGTACTGCATTGCATTGCAGTTTGTCTCCCCATGAGCCCTGGAAATCGATTGAGACACTTGTCTCTCGTCTATCTTGATCATTTATCACGATTATGCAGAAGGCCTGTACGCCACGAGCCTTGCCTCATCTAACCGAGACACATTGCTTTCATACGCAAGCACTACTAGCTTCTAGATGGATGCTTGCTACTTGAGCTTCAGCATTCGCTTATTCATTGTTGAGGTATTCAGCGCTTGCTTGCTTGCTTAAGTCTTCTTGGTCCATGCTTTGCTTGCCTGGGCTTGCTCGTTCGTTGAGCACGTTTCTCCGGTAGCTTAGGCTATCTCGCAGGCTGCCGTCTGATCTGGTGAACCTTTAACATGCACTCAGATTGTTACACATACACAGAGGCGCCGACTAATGATATGCCCATACACGCCTTGGAAGGCATCACAACAGGACAAGATTCTCTAAGCGTTCAGGGATGCCATTATTGGGAACTTTTTATCTTTTATATTTTTGGAAGTCATAATAATCATAATTCGTTAGTTTTCGGATCCTATAGACGGATTCCATATATACCAAAGCAACACTCAGGCCCAGACAAAAACTCCCTCCCTATAACGATAATTCCCATAACAGACAAAACAAAAAAAGAAATTCAAAATAAAGAATAGGAGGGGAATGAATTTTTCAACAGGCGTCGACAAGAAGACAGATATCTGAGGATATGGAGAGAGATATAAATATTTTCATGTATGAAAAGCCAAAACGAAAATGCAATCAATCCCAGCTTAAGCAGAAAAGAACATCAGAGGAAGAAGCAGCGACAACAAAGATATATAAACCTCAACATACCTCCTTTCAGATAGTAGTAGTAGTATAGAATATCATATATCGATCACGAACACCCCGACCCCGACCAAGAAGTTTACCACCTTCCTTACTCTCCCCCACCACTCCCATCCTCCATCTCCACTCCAAATACCCTCCCTATCCCATCTATACCGAAAACACAATACCTTGACGCTACACACACGCCTTACCGCTACTCCTCCCCCCCCTGCTCACTATCCTCCCTCTTGACAACCCTCTTAAACCCTCTACCCGGCACACGGACCATCTCTCCCTCATCACTTCGCTTCCCAACAATCGTAGTATCCCTCTTATCAGCCACAGTATTCACATCCCAGTTAATTAACGGCCGCCTAAGACTAATAGTCAGACCCCGCTTATCAGCCTTCTTCTTTGGAGGACCTGGACGAGGATTGTTATCTCCAAATGGACCTCCACCGACATGCTTAATGCTGCCCCAGTTGGACCACTTCTTCTTCTTCTTCTCCTTCTCGCCATCAGATGGGGTTGGTTCCTTCTTTTCATCAGTGGCAGATGGGGCTTGTTCCTTCTTTTCCTCAGTAGGTTTGCTTTCTCCGCTCTCTTCCTCCCTCTTCACAACCTTCTTCCCACCAACAGGCTGTGGAACCTTATTGACTTCCTGAATAACCGGTGCATCGACCGGACCCGGAACTTTATGAACCGCAACAGCGCCAGGCCCCGCCGCAGCAGCCGCAATAATTCCCGAAGAATGTAATCCAGCAGCAGCGGCAGCCTTCCCACCCGCAAAACCCAAAACCCAGGCGATAAAAACTCCAGCACCACATACAACCGTAAACGCCACCAACAGGAGTAAGAAGAAAGTCAACCAGCTAGTCTCCTTTTCTTCCTCTGCACCGGCAGCACCAATATAGTCGTATGCAAGACGATCGCGATGTCTATACCTTGGATCCTTCTTAAATTTTACTCTTTTTGACTTTTTTGATTTTGAACCTGGACCTCCGGCCATATGTGCATAGTGAGATTTCAAGGAAGATCTATGAGGTTTTAACACCCCTGCTTCAAGATCCTCGACAAATGGGTTCCCCACACCGGTTGGTGAAGACAAAAGCGGTTGCTTTTCGTAGTTTATCATGGAGTTTGAAGGATGGTGATGGTAGTAATGTATCAAATTCTCATTCATACCGTCGTAGTCCGTATCCGCGGTACTGATACTAGCAGCATCATCGCTACTACTACCAGAACTAGTAGAAGAAGAAGAAGAGGAGGAAGAAGAAGAGGAATTGGCGGACTCGATAGAGATTAGTTTACAATTGTTGAGGGTGTGTGGAATGTGAAGTGTTAAGTATACTCCACGGGTTGAAGAGCGTTGTTGGAGGAGACGACGGAGACGGGAGGAGTATAGACGGGGCAGGGGTTGAGAGGTGTAGTCGAAGCTTTCTGGAAGGGGTTGGTGTGGGTCGTATGGTGAGGATGCTGCCTCTTTGGAGGTGAGGTAGGGTGGGGGGAGGGTTTCTGCCATTTTCTCCATTTTTTGTTTTTTTGGAGGGTATAACTGATGCTATAGGTACTTACGGCGTGGGTAAAGTACTCTATGGTCAATTGGTTTTGGTTTCGGTTTGGGGTTACTCGACAGCTAGAGGCTGGAATATATGATTCTTTCGGTATAGATAGATAAGTAGAAAATGAATGAAGGTAATTCTATCCAAATAATTGATACGATCAAAAGAGAGTCTGTGCGTGTGTATAGTGTCGTATGTAGAGAGTGTATATAAAAAGAGAGAGAGAGAGTATACGTTAAAAACCACCAAACAAAAAAAAAGGAATGAATAGCCACAAAGAGCCTCAACAGCACAACCACCAACTTAATAAAAAGTTAGAATGGAAGAATTCTCAAAAGGCGAGAAATAGCTGGAGAACAAAGGAGGGCGGAAAGGGAAAGGGGAAAAGAAGAGAGGAAGGAAGGGGAGGGAACCAAAAAACCCTGGATTAAAGCATGGGATTATATATAACCAGAAATAAAAAAACGGAAATAAGCACTTCTATGCCTTTGCACTAGTGATCAGGGCTTAACAGGTCCAGGTGGTCCTAACTAGAGGAGAAATAGAGAGAGATATTGAAGCCGAAGGAAAAAGGAATGTTAAGGATGGAACCGTTTCCGATAGGCAGATAGATAGCGGGTTTTTGGATTATACCCCTCTCTAAATTCTTTCTATAACTTTTCTTCTTTTTGAAAAGAAAATATAGAGAAGAGAGTAATGGGGTTCGGAACGGGCATACGGCTATACCACTCTATCGATAGTCTGGTGTGATACCTATATATCACACTCGCTTCCGCTCCAAGTAAACCACCCACAAGTTACAGCTTAAAATATCAGAAGAAAAAAAACCACACCACAAAAAGCCAGCTCACAGGTTCTTTCCCACCGTATAGGAAATTCTTCACGAAAAGAGCTGACCTTTCAAAAAAAACAAAAGATCAAAGAAAAGCCACGCAATAAGAGCTTGCTCTAAAACAGCAATAAAGTTTGTTGGTCAAGAAAAGAATCAACCTCAACGTCTGTCAGAATCGAAAAGAGAACCAGAACGTTATGGTTCGTGTGAGGTTGCGGGTTATGCGAAGCGAAGAGCAAGGGTGGGTGCGCCGCCAGAATAGGAAATCTGAAGGAAAACGGTATGGTTGACGCGGGGTTGCTGATAACGTGCGTTCTAACGAGTCGATCAAAATGTAATCAATAACAGGTTGAGAAAATATGAGCACGCGAGAGGAGAGATGATCGGAGAATCTATTCGGTTTCTTCTTATCCGCTACCTTTAAACCTATCTTAATCTCAAAAATAAAAACATTTGGACAAATGCGATCTCTGCTGCCTACAGGAAGATCGAAGAGTTTATTAAACGGCACAGTTGCGTTGTGCCTCGCAAACCGTCCCCGTCTATTCGGTTTCGAATCCGTGTTGTCAACTGTTGGAGTTTTTTTGTTTGTTCTGTCCCTTTTCTATGGTGTTCTTCGGCAAGAACTGACAGTCGGCAGGAAGGTAAACCCGAGATTCACAATAAATGTGGCCCCGCCTTCGGGTCGCAATATAGCTTTTCAAGCTGGATAGCCGGTGATCCTTTCTACTATCGTCTGATACCGTGCAGCTACTTAAATGCCTTTTTTCTCCATTTCCCTTCCTTAAAATATACTAGTTATTTTTTTTTATTTTTATTGTCTAATAGTTTATCCTATAGATCCAACCGGTTTTTTTTTTTTTAGCTTGGGGAGCTTGGATCATTCATGCGTCGGTATGTATGGCTGGTTGGGAAGTATGGTAACACGCGGCTCGGCGTGGTTTGTATGGGTCAACCATTGCATGGTTAGGTTTCGCATGGAGCTGTAGAAAGGATTTGGGAGCCCTGCGCCGGAATAGAAGGGATCGCCGGGTTCCTCTCCAACATAACGCCATTTAATTCAGTCTTTTTCTGTTAAGTTGTTAAGAAAATGATGAATTTCATGAATATAGAGAAGAAGAAAAAGTCAAGGCGAACTGGCATTGAGGAGGTTGGGAAATCATTCTGGTACTGGCAAAGTCGCACGTATGCACACCTGCCGAACCGTTTTTTCTTGGATTTTTATGCTATATAGGTATTATAGGTATGATGTCTAGTTGAAATTCATGTACCTGTGAACGTATAGATTATCTATCCACGTACCCCGCTGGTAACCCTGATTTTGGTTCAAAAGCCAGTCGCTTTAATCTGGTAAAATATATTACGGAATAGCCATCCCGACAGCCCACAATATCAATGCACCAACTGTATTCGAAATTAAATGTAGGCCATGAAATAGCGAGGATCCGTAGGGCTCTTCAGGATTTTGGACACATCGACTAAGTTTTCATTTCATTTATATACAGCTGTATAGTGCAAGCAGATTGACTTGTAACACATACGTAGGGCTCTTATTGGAACTACCTGTCCGCAGAGCAGTTTACATGACTCAAATTTTTTTTTTTTTTGGCGAAAACAAGGGCTCAAATATCTGAACTGGGTTGATTATATCAATGGCATAATCAGGTCCCAGATCAGCTGGTAGTCCCGGAAGTGTGGTGGACGCGGAATTAGTAGTGTGAGTACCATGGTTCTGAGATGTTAATGGTTAAGACGCCTAAACTGATGGGCTTAGTACCTTTTTAGATATATACAGTTTCTGTACAGAATTTTTTAACTCTACTAATAGCTAGTTTCGTTAAGTTGAGCGAAGTGGTTACGTCGGAGCCAACCCTGGTATATAAATCTGTTTTGGTGCGTTGAAGGTTAGAGTAAGACCCTTTTTGTATAATCAACAGGTAACCAAGAGAGCATTAACTAGAGTTGTATTGTGTTTTATTTTGTGTAATTATAATTGTGATAGATTTGGCAATATGTTTCGCCCGTAATTCCTGGGCCGTCGTTAGCTCTTAGGTTTCATATATACGATATACCATATAGCTTGCACCCCCCCCCCAAAAAAAAAAAAAACGACGGAATGCCAGGCACTAGCCAGCATCAACTTCGCTTGCCCTGCTCCTCCCTTCCAATCCGGTACAGAAAAACCGTTGACGTTGCAACGAGGAAAATAACCACGATCATCCTGGCTCCAATCCCCACGTTTTTAACGCAAAAAGCTCAGCACAAACATGCAAACCCACCCAGTTATAATTCCCGACGTTTGATAAGCTCCCCTCTCCAGTTTCTTCTAGAAAAGTACATGGGGGGTTCTTTGTATGACGTACCTATATCGCACCCCCAGATATACCTGCGCCTTTTTCTTTTTAGATTCTTACTTGGTCGGAATCAGACAGTCCGTCGTTTAGATTAAGGCTCTCGCTCGCGTCGTTCGTGTACGCAGCCCGGGGGAAGGGAGCCGGCCGCTTGATTTTTAAAAAACCTCGTTCGTTCCGATTCACTTAGTTTTTTTTTATAAGTACAAAAAAAAAAAAAAAAAAAGGGGGTGGGGGGGGGGGTCGATCTGCCTTACGGGTATTTCTGGCGGGGTAGGTGGGATTCAGAGCCGATAACGTTGATAATTGACTTTGTTATTGATGGGGGGATACGGATAACGGAAGTGGTGGATTATTAATACCAGTCAGTTCTGCCGGCTGATTTACACACATATATGTTTCTTAACGGCCCGGTTTAAGTCAATTGAATTCATGAAGAGTGCATTTGGGTGTAGCCCGGCCGTTTCCGTGTGTTTCAAATATAATGATGATCTTTCCAATGGGCCTTCAACTACCGAATACGTATATACAAAGAGATGCTTATATATACCATTAAAAAATCGTTATATATATCATACAATCGTGGAAGAAGAATGGAAAGCAGAAAGAAGAGGCTATCGATATCCGAAGCAAAAAAAAAAAAAAATAATAATAAAAAAATTGAAACAAAATGAAATGCAAATCCCATGAACAGAAAATAAAAAAGACCCCTAGCGCTTTTGTTTCCTTAATATGTACCGAGAAATGAAGATAAAAAAGAGAACTCCAAACAGAATGCTGCAGCATGTGCTTTCGATGCTGTGAAGTAGAAGCGGAAAAGATGAAAATAAAAAAAAGAATGCGAGCTTAATCCAACCTTTGATAGCTTATCCAAAATGCCAGCTTTTGTGTGAGAGTGATTTTATCACTGTACATCCCTCCATAGCTCCTTCGTGTGTTCCGAGTAATTACGTAAAACATATATAAAAGACCGCAAATACTTGCCGTTAAATGAAGCCAGCGCACCTTAGAAGGAATACTACTATAATATATATACCTAAAATAAATCAAGAAGATGAGGGAACCCAAGCAGTACTGCTGCTACGGCGATGATTGTAGCGAATGGCGATGTTGGCGATAATATCGATACCGCAGGGATAGCGCTCGACGAGCTCGAATTGAAGGTTTTGTCATCAGTCCGTAGACATCCAGAGACCTGAACTATCTCGGCCGGGCACTCAACACGCTTAAATGTGGCGCTATAGTTTTTTTAAGGTCCGTTAATATATATTATATTAAAAGGGCCTCGCGTATTCGAGGGAAAAAGAAGGGGGTTATCCAGATATGTCTACTTACTTTGGGCCCTTGACATCTTGGTACCAGGTATATCTCCATCTGCAGGCAGCTTGCAATTCTTCTGGTATGGTATCGCATTGGGTTAAGTTTGTGAACCCAGTCGCGTTCTTTCCAAAGAATTCTCCAAATGTTCCACCAAATCGTCTTTGACATTGGCTTTGCCAATCCGCCTGGCCCGGGACCTATATACGCATACCAAATTAGTCCTGACATTACTGCTAAAAAATGCATTAAGTATTTGTATTTTCTACTCACCGCCAAACTGAACCAGTTGATCTGATCCTCGTTGAAGTTCACATTTATCCCTTGTACAATCATCTTCTTCCCTTTGATTTCGCTGTCCAAAAACTCGAGCTCATAGCAGCTGCAGCACCATTCTGTGCTATCCGCGCCACGGATAAAAATGCTCGCATATCCAAATGAGAATGAGTCGTTCACGGCCCAGGGCGTCTGGTTGATACAGGAGCTTGCGGGTCCACCACCACAGTACCCTCCAGCGGTATCATCGAGAATTGGTTGGTCGTTTGCATCGCATGTTTTCAGCCCAGATACGAAGCTACCGTATGTTGGCCAGGCGCAGGCGGGTTTGCAGCAGTCGTAGTACATTGATGTAAATGATTGGCCTGAGAATACTCTGGATGATGCTCCTGGAGATAGTAATGCGGTGCTCAGGATGAACGACGACAATAGTGTCGATATCATCGTTATTGTAATCATTGTCACTATGGTTGATGATTGGTACTTTGAGTTGAGGGTAACTTAGAGAGATCTTTAGGTAAGACCCCGTAGTGGACGTGGAATGGACTGGTCTGGACTTTTTAGGGATCGACCATGCAAGTTGCCCGTTGAAAGGGCATAAGTGGTCTATGCTTTTTCTTTTCTTTCGAGAACAGTAAAGGGGAAAGAAAAGAGGGGGAAAAAGGGCTGGAGGACTGACTCGATCCCCTTTCCCGCTTTTTGCTCCACGATTATGTTGATAAGTAAATATGCACCCCAATCGGTCAAATTGAGCGCTCCCACGGAAAGCGGAGAAACTAAAGTAACAGCTGGGATATATTGCAAATACGTAAACCCGGTATATAGCCAGCTGGATGCAAGTAATCACCTCTCTTCTCGGCATACGGCATCCAGAAGCCCTCTTTTGTTACTCGATCCGCGGCACAAAAGGCGTCCTTTAATTGGGGTTTAAAGCTCCACAAAAAGCAGAAAGTGCCTGTTAACTATACGTTAAACTTGTTTCTGATCTCGGGCTGCCGTTGTTATATGTCGGATTTCTTATAGATAAATATCTGAAGCGAGTACCGTTTCGAAAGAGAAGCCCAGGCCCGAAAAGAAACACAAAAAACAACCACAAGATCGAATCAAGATCGCGTGGTTCGGTAAATGCGATCTGTATGAGCTTTTCGATATGGGGATCTTTGTCAAGATCTGGGGAGGCGGGGTCTGGGCACGGTTTTTATTGGGCTTGGGAAAATTCGAAGCACTCGAATATTTTTGGGGGGTGGTGGTGAGCTCGAGTGAGGGTTTGTGGTATCTTCGAAACACGGCGTGCAAGTTAATGGTGGCCGTAACGGTTTCGAGACATTGGCACGGGCCTGACGGTGGTCCTGATGAAATCTCGTGAAAGATGCGACTGCAATACCACCACGCGCGCAATAGTAGTATTAAGATATAAGAGGAGAAATGGAAGAATAAAAGAATTAAATGGAAACAGATAAACAATGGGCAGTACAGTAAATCGTATTTGTTCGTTAGACGTCGTCGCCCTCGTCCGTGTTATCCGAAATGCAATGAAAAAAAAAGGGTGGTAGCAGAAGCGAGAAATTCGATATTGCAAAAATAAAATAAAAACACCAAGCTTGGGACAAGCAATTGCGACAGGTTTACGTTCTTTACTCTTCACAGTTTAGGATGAGGAAGAGGAAGCATTGGCAAAAAGGGAACGGGGGAAAGAATAACAGCCGTCCAATCTTTGTAGCTATCTATCTATCATTTTTAGTGAGCTGAGGATCGCCCGGCTATTGTGAGGGCCTGTCGGCATCATTCTCCGCAGGCCACAGTCTGCACAGAGCACCAGCTAACGAAATACGAGGAGCATCTTAATACAGCCGTTAACATGAAATGGGCTCCACCCAAAGCTCTTTTGCCGGTGTTGCGAGATCTGTCACATATCCATGTCCAGGAACCGGCCTCTGGTTGGCTCGTTGGTGGGGCCCCTGGCTCCTGTGCAGGGATTAGCAGACCTACAGAGGGGGGTCTGCGGAAGTAACCGGCCGTGGCGCTGGTCGAAAATGGGCTTTAGTCTGTTTGATAGCATCGAAACTGTTAACTGACAGCTGCATGCTGCTCGAGATGGTGTGGGTAACAAGTACGTGCTGATATGATAGCGCCGGGCTATTATGGCAGACCTCGTGGTTGTACGTAGTACTCCGTATGTAATATTATATTACATACTGGAAACCGGAGAACTGGCGATTCAATCCTTCTTAATATACTCAATATCTCTCCTTCATTCTGTGTCTCTCTTACATACTAGACTGACGAATGCTACTGCCGTAGGGTTCCCCGCAAAGCAAGGACGTTCGAAATCCCGTGGTTAATATCGACGGTCAGCAGGTTAAACACACTTGCATAACATCCATAGTGCATTACATACCACCTTGCCTGCAGCCGTCTTAAAACTCCCAACCATCCCGTCGTTGTCGACATCGGCCCTTTTTTTCCCCTTCTTTTTTCTAGAAGGGCAAGAAGAAATTTTCTCTCGCCAGCTTGTTCGCTTGATGAGAATCCATGGACCGGTTCACCGACATGCAATCTAAACGTCTCGTGGAGTTTTAATTCTTTTTTTTTCTTCTCCCCTCTTTCTACCTTCTCTCTTCTTTTCATACTACTCATGCACACTTGCGAGTTTATACGCCAAGTGGTTGGGTGTAATCCATATATGCGATCCGAACTACGATAGTACGACCGGACGGCGAGCGATTTCGGGGAGTTCGACCAAAGCTTGCATTTTGAGATATATATATACACCCTAAAGAGTATATATATAATATTGACGACAGCACGATGCCTTGGGCGACGGGATCTGTTAGACAGGATTTATGCCTGGCTGCCGTGCTAGGCGGACCGTTGTTAGCGTTTGTCTTTACTGTTATGAGATTTTTTGATCGGAGGAAAGCGGGTTTGGGATGGGGTAAGTCGTCTTTGAGCAACCATTATGCATAAAATTATTTAAAGCTAACCTTTATTTTATAGATGATTATTTAATTGGTTTTGCTTGCGTATGTCTAGAATGATAAACTTATCAGTTCCTATCAGTCTCCAGCCTTTACTAATATATTGGCAATAGTTATTGTTAATTGTTATAATATACCCGTCATGGAGGAGTAAGTGGCCTGGATTATCTAGAAAATCACATATACCACAAGCTAACATCAAGTCTAGTAATAAAAATGTTACATTATGGCATACACCTATGGGAGGTGAAGCCGCTCGCTCTAGTTGAGATAAACTATGAGGAATACCACCACGTATGCAACCACATGCATGCTGAAGCTAGTTATCGTCTTAACTAAGCACTAACTTTTCTCTCGTATAGCTTACCCTTGTCTTCAGCTTCCTCTCCGGGCTTATCATGCCCCTCGTCAAAATATCCATTCTCCTCCTCCTGCTCAAGATCGGCAGCGTTTTCGACAACCTTCGAAAAGCAATCTGGGTCTTCATAGTTCTCTCAATCCTCAATTGCATCATCGTCCAGATGCTCTTACTTTTCCAATGCCCCCAAAGGCCGGATGACACTGCTGCTGATAAAACATTCGGCGGCCTTTCATGCATCCCAAGAAAAATGCTTGGCAGGATTAACATCTACCAGGCCATCTTCAATATGTCGACCGATATCTTTGTGTTCCCGATTCCGGTTTACATCGCATATAAAATGCGAATGGCGAGCTTGAAGGATAGGTTGATGGTGGTTTTTCTTTTCTCTTTGGGATTACTGTAAGTCGAGTTTATAGATTGATAGGTGTGCCTCATGGAGAGCGTTGTGCTAACGATAATAGTGTCACTGTCATTGGCGCCATCCGGGTCTATCTCGTATACGAAGAAAGAGTCTTCATCAAAGCCGCTCCAGACTGGACATGGGGTGGCTCCGTTTGGGTGCTGCAACATGTTGAATGGACGGTCGCAATAGTCATCGCCTGCGTCCCTAATTTCCGCACCCTGGTTGGCCGCTGGTTCCGACGCAACTCGAATCGATCAACCCAAATCAACGTAGGAGACCTCGACGCTAGTGGTAGCCTGTCGCCCGCATCGATCCGGTTTTCCAAACACAGCAAAACACCGATTCTAAAAAATGCGCCGATGGACAGTATTATGGAGCTGGAACATGTGGATTATCCGGCTGGGACCGGGAGCGCGGATATCGATCTTGAGCAAGCACTCAGAATGGAGCTGAAAGAGATTAATCAGCTGAAGAGGGAGATGCATTTCCAAAAGGAGATTGCAGTTTGATATCCGTTGACGCATAAAAATATACACCTGCGCGGATGATGATATGCCTCGATCTTTGAAAACCTGAGCTTTTGTTTAAAAAACAACGTCGCATCTGAGCTACAAGCCATATGCGCAACCGATCCTTTTTTTATTCCCTTCTTGTTATATTATTGTTTAGGATACCTTTGTATATACCTCTTGGACAGCCGGAGTTTTTGACGGATACCTTTTCTTTTTATTGTTGTCTTTTTTGTTGAACATGCCGGTCGTGCATGCCCCGGGTCTAAGTAACGTCGGAGCATTCTAATGGCTTTACGAGTATATAGTATCACACACCATCTACACGAGCATCTGCATGAAGCGATCTCTTTCAATGCAATTTTTTTTTTTTTTTTTTTTTGGAAAAAAAATCAAAATCAAAATCAAAATCAAAATCTACTTGTGAAGAATACTATACTATTTAATTGACTCTTGATCTTGACTCGTTGTAACTCAGCGCTTAGCTAGATAACACGGCAGCCAAGTTGGGGTCGTAGCTAATCCACAATTTCGAAACCCTCCATAATAAAAGACCGCATTTTGCATCAAGTAACTCGGTGCGTTTTTACTGTTTAAACCACAGACTCCTCCCTGATTGGATTATTACCAAGGAGGTCTGAAACCCATAGTAGTGTAGCCTGTACTGCATACTGGCGGTCGCCCAGGCTCGGTTGGGCGCCCTAACCCAGAACGCGGGAACGAAAGCTTCGAACGCAAATACCCAAACGAACAGGATGGTCACATTCAATATCTTAAATCGTCGTTTTATTTTTTCTTTTATTCTCAAGATATTAGCAGTCTCCATGTATCCCGTGAATCCATATCTGACAAGGGCAGGTAGCATGCAGTCTATCAGGTTAGCAGCTCACTAAAGTTAAACGCGGAGGGAAGCTAGTTCGCTAGTTCATGGCAGCCGACATGAAAGAAAAGAGACAACAGAGCAAACTCAAAAGATGGAGATGTTAAAAATACAGAGGAAAAAGTTTCCATCCAACGAAAACCGAAAGATTTGAAGCTCGTTAATAACTTCAGGGACTTTCGCGCCCGAGAAAATGTATATGTCTGCATACGGCCTATCGAACTCCTGATGCTAATAAAAGGGCCATGCAAGGTATTTGGACTAGGCGCCTGCAGCTATATATATACAAAGATAGCTTCGCCGCACAGCTGCATCTCTCCCCACTCCATAGATCCAATGCTCGAAAACCTCGCAGGATCATCGAGGTATAATAAGCTAGACCGGTTTGCGGCCTTGCGGGGTATTGAAAACTAGTCGACTCGTGCAATACAAATACAAAAGACAGTCTGCCATTCATACCCGAAAGAACGCCATCTAGTCTTTTATATGCTGAGGTCAGAGGTGCACAGTGTGACCTCCTGCCACAGGGTCCCGTTCCGATAACTTTTAGCCTTTTAGATCCTTGTCTTCTGTGTAACCCAGATATCCAAATTCCAACAACATGAAGAAGGCGACGACCCCAACGATACCTTCCGATGATCCTTTCTTTGGGAAACAGCCAAACCCGCTGGTGCGCAGCTTCACCACTCGAGTAACTACCGAAGATCAGGATTCTCGCTGTTGGCTAGCCGCAAAAGTCCGTTTCCGCGAACGTGTTAACAAAACTAAACATCCACCGAGCCCCGATCATATAAACGATTTCCTTCGAAACAATGTCAACGTCAATAAAGCGATTGCAGAGTGCGAAAAGCTGAAGGCTAAGGCCGATAAACGCTATGAAGGGAAAATTGGGAAATTGTTGGGGGTTTTGAGTTTGCTGAAAGACACCGGAGATGCGGTTTTAACTTGCGCACCTGAGACGGTGAGCATTGCGTGGGGAATTATTAGTTTATTCGTTGGGGTTAGTATCACGATCAATATTGATATTTACTATAGCTTGCATAAAAGCCCTTCGTATTAATACAGTAATCTATAGATTGGGACGAATGATATGGAGAACTGTGGCCAAATATCAGAGGCCTCGACAAACATCGTGACCATAATATTGAACTGTCGGCTTTACGAAAACCGTCATCAATACTCAAAGGATACCGAAGAGTCGGGTGACCTCGCGAAACGAGTGATTGAAGCTATAGAAGAGCTTATTACAGTAATTCTTGAGTTTTTCTGGCACGCCAGTCGGAAATTTAGGGATGATAATAAACTAAGTACTGTTGTCACGATTCTCGAAGGCGAATGAGGGAGACTAATAAGAGTTTCCCGCTTAGGAAGATTTGGGGACGTTTTCAGCATAAAGTCGACCGCAAATGAAAAGTATGAGGAAATCATCAGCCAATATAAAGATCTCAGAGATATGGCAAGCATTCAATTCGAGGATAATGTTATTGGATGCTTACATGGTCAGTTTAGGTTGCCAGCTATTATTCGGCTTTGAGGCCGAGTTCATAGCCTACGAGCTAACCTTGAATTCGGGATGACCCAGACATGAGATCACAAAACTCTAAACTTGCTGAAAGATTGAAGTCCGAAAATGAAGAGACTTTAAGAGCTTTGATCCTCCCCAATTTGGACGGTGCGTGCATGCTTGTTTACGAGTTGAGTTTTCAAAGCTAATCTAGCATATATTTATAAAACGCAGAAATACACGGCAAGCTCGAATTCATCCACTCAGATGTCCATGTCATAAAATCCGATGTCAAGGAGCTTTCTCAAGAGGTCGTCAAATTCCGCGATGCAACAACCTATCGCATACTCGAACAACAAACCCACGAGAAGTTTGAGAAACTTCGCAAGAATCTGAAAGCTACGGAAGTCCACTTGCATCAATTATCTCGTATCCTCGAGCCTGTACAGCGGAGGCTTGGAACGGCTCATCTATCGCGATGGCTATTTGACCATGAACATTATAAGTCTTGGGCAAATGGGAATCAGAGGTTCCTGTATATCAAGGGCCAACCAGGTTTCGGAAAGTCTGTGACTGTCGCAGTAGCGACAGAGAGGCTACTGGAGAGCGTTTCGACTAGTCGATTGCCTCACTTTGAACGGCATTATTTTAGCCCACGAGTAGCATCTGGCAGTGCCTTAACGACCCCACAAGATAGGGATTGCCCCGTCATATTCTTTTTCTTCAAAAGAGGGGATGACGAAACGCAACTCGCGGATACCGCCATATCATGCCTCCTTGCCCAGCTATTTCAATCGAAGTATGCAAATACAATGGAAGAAAAGGAGGCTCTCATTAAAGCCCTCGATATTTCATCACAAGATAACGAAGATAAGAATTTCCAGTCTGGGCTAGATAGCCAAAATATAACGAAACTAGAAGGAGATGAAGAAAAAGCTGGCCAGCATGAAACTGCTTCTAGTAAAAGTGGTCCTGGATCGCGGAGCAGTTCTTTGTCCACTAGTTTGAACATAAGAAAGCTCAAGAGAGTAGCAAAGGCAATCGGGAAGATGGTCTATATTGTTATAGACGGTATCGATGAATGTACAGACTATGAAAGTTCTAACCTAATCTCAGATTTGATAGATCTAGGAAGATCTAAAGACGCGGAATTCAAAATTCTACTATCAAGCCGTACCGGCTTAGGCGTAGAAAAGCATTTTGACGAGACAGAGCCGGAAGGAACTGAAAATCACGAGGACCCCAATGATGAAGATGGTGCCGACAGTATTCACTGCGAGACCCGCGGTGATGCCACAATATTGACTGTCAATAAGTCCACAAATGAGGACGATATGCGAGCTTATCTTCAGGACTGTCTCTCAGAACTCCTTGGCTACAGCCCTAACGACAGAAAACATTCCATTACTGAACCCCAACTAAACGACAATAAGGAGGAGACTCATACAGCTCGAGTAAACCGCAAACAGATGAGTCAAATTCAAAGCATGGTAGAAACGATCCAAAAGAAGGCAGAAGGAATGTTTACGTACAGTGCCATGGTTATCGCAAGTTTGCGGCAACCATCACCACTATCCATCAAACGGCGAGTGAAAGGACTTCCAGACCATATGGATAGCCTTTACTCTAAGCATTTAGAATCCCTTACGGCAGCGCAGAGGAGCTTGGTTATTTTGGCCCTTAAAAGGATGTATCTGGCCCCAAGAGAGATGAATACACTCGAAATTATTGACCATTTCAAAGGAGAATATTTGGAGTCTGAAGGCTACCCTGATTCGGAAGACTCTGATGACGATGGCGACGACGGCCCACCTCTGAATGTTAACCAGAGTATAAAAAGCGATATAGTTTCTCCCATCGATATAATCGAACGAGAAATGAGGAAACCAGAGGCCATATATACAATTCGCCAGTTAGAAGCAACAGGACGAGAGTTTTTCAAATTTTCCAGTGGGAAGCGGACACTTGATTTTGTTCACAAGTCCGTTTTCGACTGGATTGATAGAGAATCTGAAAAAGCGGATCTGTCTCGCTCCCGTCTGATGCAAATCGCGGACATATTCAAGGTCGATGAGTATGGCGACATGAAAATTACTGTTCCAAGTATGAAACACCCAGTTGAACCCCCTGATCTATAGAGAATTACATAGCGGTAACTAACTTCCAATCGGCTATAGAATTTTTTCTTGAGAGCCATTCAACAGCGGAAAACTTCCAGAGCTTAAAAGATATGTTTCTAGATGCCTTAATATACACCCGTAAGTCCAATTATTCCTATATAGGGTGGTAGTAACGCAGTTACAATGGTAGTAGTGCAACTCGCAGCTAATATTGATAATCTATATGTTCAGTGGAGGTTTTGATGAGTCCGAAGTTCCAGAATAGATACCTTCCATCCTACTATAGGCTTGAAAATCCTGATTCTTTGGATGACCCATATCTCCCCCACCGCCCTTATCTCTTTGATGATGCGATAAAAGAGAGAGCAAAAATGGCCAATGAAAACGCCACCCACCACCGCGGAGAACTGTCTCATCTCGATGACTATTTCTTCAACGTTGGTCGATACTGGAAAATCGAGGATCGCAAGGGTCCGAAATGGAACAAACTTCATCAGCTGCTCTATAAATTCAGCCAGCCCAGACAATTCGCCCGGTGGTCTACCGAGTTTCTGCTAGTGGGACGCTATAAACTAGAGCATATACTTCAGAAGTCTTCTGTAATAACACCGGCGATTGTTGCGGCACGATTTGGGTGGGCATTTTACTTGGACTTTCTCGTGGATAATGAAAAGCTTAACTATAACATCACCTCGGACCTACTACGTCCCTCCTTATTTGGTCCCACGATCCTCCACTGCGGGGATATTTTCTTTCGGCCTGAGAGCCTCGAGAAAATCTTAAATAGGGTCCCAACTGAGACGTATAAGGATAATTTATCAACAATGCCTAGCAGGAGTCCTTTCGCAAAATGGTTTGATTTACTGAAAGGCTGCCCCAACACGTCAGGTACAAGGCTATTGGTCAAAAGCATGACGTTGATGCTGAAGTTTGGCCTTGAGCCAAACTTCTGCTTTAACCACTCATTACGAGACACTGGGATAATGTACCTACAGATTCTTTTGAAATCAAGCGACCTAACGCTAATTTCTCTGATTTTGGAAAAGTACGCTGGGAAACCCGGCTGTCTGGATCTGAACTGCCCTGGGCCAGGTGGTAACACTGCTCTCCACACGGTTTGGCAATACCCTTTCGAGTCCGACGATTTGCGGATTCAAATTGGAAAGATGCTCCTCGAAGCCGGTGCCGACCCCAACGCCCAGAATAACGATAGCATGGCTCCTCTGGGATATGCCACTGGATTGCTCCATGAAGCTGGTGTCCAACTTCTTCTAGAATATGGAG
Source organism: Orbilia blumenaviensis (assembly GCA_036872755.1). NCBI lineage: Eukaryota > Fungi > Ascomycota > Orbiliomycetes > Orbiliales > Orbiliaceae > Orbilia > Orbilia blumenaviensis. The sequence continues at coordinate 1,335,798 of JAVHNS010000009.1, read as the reverse complement.
CTAATATTAACGATCAGAATATATATGGCTACAACGCATTTGCATTGGCTGTTACAGGCAGGGTCCGACCGGGTGCACCCCGTCAGCCGCCGGAGAAAGTGATATCCATGATGAAACTACTCAAGAAGCACGGAGCCGATATTAACACCCGGGCAAAAAGGACTGGAGATACTCCGCTGATGGACACGATTGTTACCTGTCAATTTCAGATTGCGGATGTTTTACTGCAAATGCATAAATCCGAAACAGGGCCGGGTGATTATTCATATCTTATAAAAACAGGTTATAGAGAAAGAGAGACATTATTGCATTGGGCAGCAAAGAAGCGTGTCGGGGGCCTCGAAATAGCAAAATTCGTTATCAAAAACCTGAATAAAGACCTTGTTTTAGAGCTTCTTGAACAGAAAGATAGATCCTTTTATACGCCATTCCAGTTGGCTGCTCTACAGAACCCGGACGTGTCTGCTTATTTCGTGGAGGTTTATTATTCATATAGGAAGGATTCGCATGAAAGCGCCGGGGGAGCTGAACTATGGCTGGACAGGTCCCTCACTACCTATATTTTTCGGAACCCGGTGTATATTATGGGGCCTACGAAGTCGAAGGCCGCAGGACCTGGATGCGAGGCTCTGATAACAACCCGACCATACGCCTATTGGCTACTTCATGCACTAGCAACGACCAATAGGGAAAAATTAATCGCAGAAGTTGTGAGTCTTGGGGGAGATCCTTTGGAGCGGGATGAGGAAGGGTGGGATATGTTCGACTGGGCCTACGCATATGGTCAAAAAATTGTAGTATTGGAAAATCACAGCTACATAGACTACGAGGCCAGAAAACTGGAATGGGGGAAAGGGGGGACACAGATTAAAAAATGGGACACTGGATATCTTTCCCCTCGCTATACAACCGAGGATGGTTTGCATGTTAAGATAAATCGAGAATCCAAATCTAGACGTAGGTGACCTCAATTCCTGATCTTCTACTGAATTCACAACTTTGATCATGATAGGGCGGAAATTTTAGGCGCTGACAATATACTACTGAATCAGATGATCTATATGGTGAGATAGCTGATGCTCTGATAACGAAATACCCAGTCCCACCATACACTCGTCTTTTTTACTACGAAGTTACTATTCCAAAAGGGTAAGATCCTGGTGTTGTAGCCATGCGCCGTAATTCAGCTATATCCTCCAAGGCACATTTGCTAATAAAGACATATTGTTTATAGGTGTGGTTTTGTAGGTTTGAATTTTGATATGGGATACACCACCAGCCGTATCCCCTATCGCTTTACTAGTTACTCCAACCACATGGAGTTAGCCTTTAGCTTTAATAATTTTCGGAGGGAGATTATCGTCTCTGGACCCTTAACGGGCTCAGTAGATGCAAAGCTAAAGGGCTGGCGGGTTCGGTGTCTTAAGGCCGGCGACACAATTGGATGTGGATATGACCAAGAGATGCACGAGATCTTTTGGACGCGCAACGGAAAACATCTAGGCGTAGCATTTGGAAACGTAAAGTTGCGGCTATGGCCTATGTTAATTAGGCCTGATACCGAGATTTATTCGAATTTTGGGGAGAAAGAATTTGTTTGGAAGGGCGAGGGACCTCGGCCCCGCTCAGGCTCTGATAGTCCTGACCCTGACGAACTGATACATCCATCTAAATATTTCAGTTCCAGCCGCTTCGCCCCCGACTCAAGTGATGAAGATACTTCATGACACTATCATTGCGCGAAAAACAAGCGCTCAGTGTAGACTGCATGAAGTTCTAATGAAAGGAATCCAGTTAAGCTAAAAGGCTGCCGCGTTACTATACCCGAACTGATCTCCACTATATGCCTAACAGGTCTCAGGGATTCGCCTTCCGACAACAAAACCTCTCGTACACTGTGGTTCAAAATTCCATAGATCGAGATCCTAACAGAGCTTTTATCATTATTATGCAAACAAGAACTATAGTGCCTCACTGCTCAACAGTACTGGGACCTGCCTCAGATAGCCTTACATTATTATTGTTGCTAAAGTCACAACTGTATATATTTTAAAACTAAATTACAGTTATCACTACAATTAGGCCTCACTGTGAAAGTTTCCATTTTATCATACCGACCTAATACGGCCTTGTATATATATACAGTTCGTTCATACATGTTTAACAAACTACAAGATTTCAATACTGTGATTAAGTGTGTATACAATATTAATAGGCTTCTGACGGTTAATCCAGTATACCTAAATACATTTCCGTTTTTCCATGCCGCATTGACCCTACGCATGCCGATTTGAACCGCACTTATTAATACATCTGAAAGAAATTCTACTAACCAAATGAAATTCCGAATTCAAGATCACCTTGCCCTAACTACCAAGAAGAGTGCCTGTAAAGTCCAACACTAACAACACGAGTTCGCAGGCTAGCGGTCGCAGTCAAGAGCTCAGTATCGTTACTGCACTGGGCTTTTGATAAAAACATATATTCTATTTTACCCTTTATGGCGCCGCGGGGGGGTCATTTAGGCTGCTTAAACTAGACTATCTAGTCAGCTGAGGAAATACTTATTTCTTTCCTTATTTAAATATTTACTTACTTAGTTGTGATTAGGCTCTCAAGATTTCCATGTTATTGTAAAAAACAATAAATACGCTACCTAGCTAGCTTCTCGACATGCCAACCACCAGATATGATGGCCAAAAGTATCAGAACGATATATAATACGAAACCACACAAAATATATATTAAAACTGCACATAATATATATATTACAACTTAAATAAGACATAAATATTTTAATGTTCATATTTATACTTAACCATTGATTTGCCATTAGTTTGCCATTAGTTTGCTACTAACCTGCTTAGCTACCTATTGGAGGCTGGAGAAAAGCCAAATAGTCAGACAGTTAGATAGTTAGCATATTAATTTATAATTATTCTATATACTTGGCTATTTAACATGTATATACTATCAGTTATAATTGTATTTATTAGTAGAAAGGAAGTAGCTTGGGTTTTTTGCTGCTTGGCTGTCTTGCTGTCTGGCTGTCTGGCTGTCTAGCTTTTCTCCAGTCTCTGGTGGGCAGATGGGCAAGCTATAGCTAGCGGCGGAGTGATGGTCAAACATAATTATGAAAATTAACATACTTATGCCTCGCGTAAATTGTAATACGTACTTATACTTTGTACGGTTTGTTTTGTTATCGTTTTGATACATTTTGGCCGCCATAACCAGGTAACAATTGATCGATTGACAGAACCTCTGTCACTTGTAGAAGAGCTAGGTAGTTACCCTTTAACTAAAACTCAGGTATCTACGAGACTAGGTATTTACATGCAAAGTTCTAAACTTATAATTATGACGTCGAATTTAAAAATTCGCGTTTGCATACGACCGTTATGAATGAAGCAACGTTAACTTTGTTACACAAAGCCAATAATCGTAATCATAAATATCACCATATATTAGGCACGTATAAATTCATCACAAATGCATAAAAATCATTCGAGAAGAAACAAGCCAAAACGTAAAAACGTCATGATTCATCCATAAAGTATAAGAGGATAAAAAAAGTCTATCAGTTCTTTTGTGGTAGCCAACAACAGTACATAGTCTAACGTAATTCTAAGTAAAAGCAAAGCCGAAAAGGAAAAACCACTCAGTGCCACAAATCACCCTCCAGTTCTCCCCCCTCTCAAAGATCGAAAGGAGAGCAAGATTCGTAGACAAAGACCCCGCATCCGTCCAAACTAGCCCTAATATCTCTATTCATTCCTCCACTGGTTCCATCGAATGGTTGTCAAAAATGGGAATGAAACAAGTGAAAGGAAATGTGTCGAAAATGAAAGGGCAGAGAGGTTGGCGGCGTGCAAACCCCGACAGGACTGCGCAGCTCGCGTTCAGAACATCAGGCAGAAGTACACCAGGAGGCTCGTGGTAGTATTTGTAAATATAACAATCATAAAAAGAAGAATTACGTCAGAACAAGAAAGGGTATGCAACGAAAGAGATATATCGCAGTCGCAGGGTCCGGTTTATTAGGGTATGGGTAGGTAAGAGTGAATATCGGAACCCAAGGGAATACGGAGAATCGTCTAATCGTCCTCATCGGAGAAAACCTCCTCACCACTATAGATAGATATATTAGCATCATACTGTTGAGACCGAGGTTAAAAGTTGTATTGGAGTTAAGCTTACCGCTTACGCCTGGCCATACGATCCTTCTTCTTCTTTCGGAGCTCGCTGGAGGTGAGCTTCTTCTTCTTGGTGACCTCGATCTTGTTACCAAGAGCATCGAACTGGTCGCCAGCTTCCTTCTCCTCGATACGTGGACCGCTACCCTGACCTTGGACCCAGTTGTGGCCAGATGGGGTCATCTTACCGTCAATGACGGACCAGACTTCCTCAGTGAGACCACGAGTGAACTCCTCGGCGTGGGTAATGATAACGACACCACCATCGAAGGCCTTGAGAGCCTTAGACAAAGCACCAAGGGAGTCACGGTCGAGATAGTTGGTGGGCTCGTCGAGAACGATCAAGTGAGGTCGTTGCCAAGTGGCGGCGGCCAAGCAGACCTTGACACGCTGACCACCGGAGAGACCCTTCATGCGGGAGTGGGAGACCAACTCAGCATCAAGACCGAAGTAACCACAGTGGATTTCGATTTCCTTTCGGATCAGTGGGCGGAAAGCGCCGGACTCGAGGGCAATCTTCTGATCGATATCGGCGACCATCTTGGTGTGGGAGGCGATAAGCTCGGAACGCTGGATCCAGCCATTCTCGGAGGTGGACATGGGTATCCACTTCTCACCCTTCATACCGACGTTCTCACCGAGAAGGAAGGAGCACTCGTACTCATAAGAGTTCTTGTACTTGCGACGACCAGAGATGGAGACGACACGACGCTGGGAGCCATCGATCTTGAAGATCTTGTTCATGGCGAGCTCGTCATCATCGGTGATCTGCTTGTTGGCACGGTCCATGGTCTCACGATCCTCACCAGTCTGGAAACGCCATTGGATGTACTCGGATGGAGTCTTGTCCAAATGGTTATCGATGTGAGCGAAGGCATGCTGCTTGATGTAGGCGATACGGATGTTCTCGTGAACGTAGATATTACCCTTGTTCGGGATCAGCTCACCAGTCAAGACGTTGATAAGAGTAGACTTTCCGGCACCGTTGGGTCCAATGACAGCGATACGGGATCCAAGGGAGACCTGGAAGGAGATATCGGTCAACTGTGGCTTGGGGGTACCTGGGTACTGGAACTCCATCTTGTCGACCTTGACGATAGCCTTGGCCTTGGTCTTGACACCTTCGAGGAAACCTGGCTCTGGGAACTTGAATTCAAGTTCGGAGGCTCCGAGCTCGTAGTAGGACTTGGCAGATGGAACACGAGCGACGAAGGCCTTAAGGTTACCTCTGTAACGCTTAAGCTTGAATCGCTCATAGTGAATGATGTGCTGGCAGACGTTGTCAAGGAAACCAGAGTCGTGGGAAACAATGATGGAAGTGCACTTGGAGTTGCAGAGATAGTCCTCGAGCCACTTGACGTTGACACGATCCAAATGGTTGGTAGGCTCGTCGAGGAGGAGGATATCAGGGTCCTCGAAGACAGCACGGCAAAGAGCCAACTTCATCTTCCAACCACCAGAAAGAGAGGTGATTGGGTTCTCGAACCAAGCCTGTTGGAAGCCGAAATCAACCATGGTCTTCTCAACTTCGTCACGAGGCTTGTCGACACCGGCCTCAGCAAGCTTCTTCAAGGTCCAGCCAATGACGGTCTCTTCGGTATCAGCAGCATCGAGATCGTGCTCGACGAAGACGGTCTTGACTTCGGACTTAGGTGGGAAACCCTCAACCTGTTCACGGTTGATAGCACGCATGAGAGTAGACTTGCCGGAACCGTTGGGACCGCAGAGACCATAACGTTGACCACGCTTGAGACGGAGGTGGGTCTGGTTGAGAAGGATCTTGGCACCATAGGCAAGGTTGAAGGTACAGTTGCAGAGATCTTCGCCTTCCTCATCATCGGCCTCACCTTCCTCAGCCTCGGCAATACCAGGAGCAGTGCGCTTGCGGAAGTCGTCGACAATGGATTTGGCATCAGCCTCACCGACGAGGGCAGCGAGGGCTGGGACAACGTGCTCAAACCAGATCAACTGCTCGTTGGACTTCTCATCGTAGAGAGTACCGGCGATACAGGCGAGGTAGTGAAGGAGTGGCTGGTACTTGCCGAGAACCTCTTTGTGGTTGCTAGCGGAGACGATGGACTTGAGAGTCTCGAGCAAGACAGTTGGCTCGGAGGCATTGGAGACCTCTGGGATCTTACCATCTGGGCCGACATCACCAACACGCTTGAGGGTATCGAGACCACGTTCGGTAACGGAGCGGGCTTCTGGGTCGGCGATGGTGTCGAAGTTCTTCTGGAGACCGGGCATGAGCTTTGGCAAGAAAGGAGCGACGATCTGAGGATCCTCGACGAGCTTGCACATGTTGTCGACAATGACGGCGGATTTACGCTTGATAGCGGTCTCACGTTCAGCAAGACCACGCTCGAGAAGAGGAACCATGATAGACAGGGTAGGGGCAAGAACATCCTGGACGAAAGTGGTGGCACCAAGCAAGTGGACGGTCTCTGGGACGTTTTCCGGAGCGGCGATACAGTTGATGAGCTCAGGAATGAAACGGTCGATATCCTTGTTGCAGATCAAAGTACAGATGTTCTCCATGGTCTTCCTGGCAGCCTTCTTGACCTCTGGCTTGGTTTCCCACATAGCCTCAGAGATGACAGGAATGCTGTCGGGAGTCCTCAAAGCGAGCTGGGAAGGAGCAATGCGGGTGAGGGTGTCAATGCACTCAAGAGCAGTGATCTTCTCTGGCCACTTTCCGGCATTCTGGATGGAGTTGAAGATGATTGGGAGAACGGCCTTGATGGCATTGGGGTTAACATTCTCAATGATGGTGAGGGCAGTCTCATGAGCGAGCTTCTTGACGGAAGTCATCTTGTCACCAACGGCGACGAGAACGGGTCCGAGGAGCTCGATCACGTAAGGCTCGATAGCTGGAGCCAATGTGTGACCGGCAATGGCCTTGATGGCCGAAAGAGCACGCTCGCGGACGGCAGCATCCTTCTTGTTGTTAAGCTTCTTCTTGAGGTCATCGACAAATTTCGATGGAACTTCGTGCTCTTCAATAGGTCCGTTGACGAAGGTGGCAAGATTCTTAGAAGCGTATTCGGTCTCCTCTCCCTTGGAAACGGAGAGTTTCTGTAGAAGGTCTTCGAGGACCTTGACCGATTTGGCGTTTTCAGATGCGGATGCGGAAGCCATGGTATCAACAGCTGGGGCCATTTGGAATTGGCGATGTGGTGATGATGGTTGATGAATGGGGTTCAAGTAGGTAGAACGCACTTAAGATGTGCTATTAGGAGGGGTGGTGGGTCGGTTTTGAAAAAAAAAAAATCTATCTGATAAGAAGCCTGTCTATAATGCAGCCCACAGAAAGCAAAACCTAAAAAAATTCACACCTGGACGAGAGGATTATGAATTTCCTAAAAAATAAATAAATGGAATTTGGAAAACCTCCGAAAGAAGAGAGAGAAACTTTCAGAAGGAAAAGAAATAAGATGACGAGGTTACAAGTGTACTGATACTAGCTATTGAGCCTGAGAGAGGGTGCTCAATATGTATCCTGGCGTATACTAAGAACCTGACAAAATACTTCGGTAGAAGCGTAGAGTCTATATCAATCAAGAACGACGACGAGATGACGACGAACAAGAAATCTAAGGGGTATAATCGTGGATGAAGAGAAAGAAACAGAGAGTGATGAGAGAAAGAGGGAAAGAGAGGAAAGAAGAGGTGGAGGAGGGTGAGCAAGAAATATATACCAGATCGCCTGAGTCCACTAGCAAGATCCGCCTGCCATGCTTCTTTCCCGCCGCTGCTCGCTCTCTATTTTACATTCACGACTTGCATAGATCCTCTGAGAACTGCGGGACATTTTTTTTTTTTTGGTGGGCAAAAAATTGATAGCTACTATCTCACTAGCTCGAAGCTTCTTTTTTTTTTTTTTTTTCTTACTTCGGTACGTAACTATACTGGTGTAGGTGGGATGGCGGTCTCGACACACGCAAATTTTTGCTTATTCAGAGACATGGAGGTGAACACCCCCTTGCGACAAACTGAATAATGCCCATGAAAGGATTGGGATTTTTAACAATTATGCCCTGCCCTTCAAGCCCAATAACATCTTTGATATATGCTGTCTGTCGAACGCTAATAAGGCTTGCCAGCCTTTATGCATCGGACGAGCATGGGTCAGGCAGGAAAATAGAAACCCCCAAAAGGGCTCCGGACAGGGGACCCGCTATCGCATCCCTGTCACTTTCGCGCACTCTGAAAAAAAAAAATTAGAATTTTTTTTACTTTATTTTTTTTTTGGTTGAGAAGCTTAAGGAAAGCCACCGACTGCGAAACGTCTGGCGGTGTCTACTAGCTGTCGTGTACGTGGACCATACAGATCAATTTAGTTACCTGCCGATTTGTCCAGAAGTGGTCTCTGATGCTTCACAAATATTATAGCGGTATGTCCTAATTGTGGCAACCATGAAGAAAATCCACTTGTGCACGAGTTATCACCATTCTTGACACATCGCCACAAGCTGGGCTTGCTGTTTGATAAGGAAGATCTTATCTCCTAAACGGCCGTAAGGATCCGAACATCAATCCTTAAAATTGGGTCTTCTTGTGGCCATCCAAACTCAAGAGGCGATCCCACAATGGAAAAAAAATTTTTCGTTCTACTATTCAGCAAGATATGATTTTATCCCCCGGGATGTATTCCATAGATCCGCTTTCAGCGAGCCTAGGATAAGGCTGCCCGACAGGTAAGCTTATTTGTTCGACACTTCGCCAAGGCACAGCTGTTAAAATGTTTGCTTGCATTCGAATAGAATTTGCCGCTGGAGGCTTTTCGAACAGGTCTGAATTGTTGAGCTGGCTGTCCCGCTATCAACTGTGTATATTACTCGAAGACCAGGAAAATAAAAAATAAAAAAAAAATGATAGATCAAGAAAGCTTCAAAAGGATGTTAGGCCAACGTTAACCGCTTCGCCGTGAGATAATTCGTATTTGGCCATCCAGCCTAACTTCCTTTATCTGCCATTCGAATCTGCGGGTCCTTCTTCATTCAGCATATTATGCGATATCTTTTGTTAACGAACCTTCGGTGCTAGTTGAAACTTGAGGCACATAACCCAAGACCCTGGTCGGTGAGCGCGCTCCGAGTGGGATGGCTGCCACACCAGCCCATAGCTTAATTCAGCCATCCCACGCTCACTTATTCCGTCTATGTAGACCCTTCACATGCCTTCGGAAAATCATTTTTCTGGTTGGTCTTCGTCTACTACTCTTACTTGTTTTTTTTTTTTTTTTTTTGTCGTTGACTCCGCTAGTTCCTTCAACACCACGGACCTGGTCCCGTCAACAAATCAGATGTCAAGATTTCACAGCATGTTCTTTTCCGGCCGGGACTCCTTCATAATTTTCTAGCTTATCCCTCACTAAACGCCTCAGGCTTTTCTCCCCTTCATAAATATTTGCCATGTATCCGGTACATTTAAGCTCGCTGGAGCTCAAGAAAAATCTATAATTGTAGGGTATTAAACACAGCGTACACCCAAGCCTCCATCTCGGATGCACCGTTCTGAAAACGGAAACCTACATAGCCAATCTATGTTACTCCGTGCAGTAAGCTTGCATCAAAAGACGCAAACACATCGAACTGGGGTCCTGCGTTAGAGCTCCAGCTGGTTGATAGATCCGAGCTCGAGGGTATGTATCTCTTGCATTGCTGTTTGAGATGTAACAAAAAAGGGGGGTGCAGCAGCTAGCTGGGGGAGCTACATTTACCTGCGAAGACGTGGCAGTCAATCCGTACTGACAGCAACTTTTCCGGGTGGAATTGGCGATATGAGACACAGTTGAGGTTTGAAACAGATGCTTTTGGGAAGAGAGAGAGAGTTCCATATCGTTCTTTTCGCTTTCTAGCGGCTGTAGATTTACTACTGTCTTGGTCCTAGGCCTTTTCTCGATTCCCTCTATGTGTCCTGTGTCGCTGTACAAACATGTTCGTAACCGGCCTCATTTATTGTATACGAAGCTCGAGGGCCGCCCGCTGGCCCTGCATTGACCTGGACGTCACATTAATGACAAGCCCGAAATTCCTAGAGGTTATCACAGCCGATATTCCTCCACAAAACCTGGGGACTGGGAATCTCCCCAAAGTCCCAAGGATACCCCGTTACCCCAATTGAATACCCCGTGGAGAGAGAAAATATCTTCAACCGAATGGGAACCAACTTCCCTTCGAATCAGCCTGTGAACCTAAAAGAAGCAGAATTTTTTTCAGATTCTCGCTTCCAGATATCTTGGCGTTGTATGTCTTGGCTTCTTGGCTTGGCATTAAGCCTCGTCAAATCAGATTACATCATTTGGGAATCTGAAGGAGGGGACTCGGAAAATATCAATGTCAGTGAGGGTAAATTCGACCCGACTGCCGAAACCTGGTCTCGTTTGTGAGTCGGTCAGGGTCCAAACGTTCGACCCATGGACCATAGTTTTAGACAACACCGGTGGTAATATATGTGATATCATACAGTATCGAGGCGAGTCGGAACATGAGCAGTGCAGCAGATACCAGACGGAAGCAGCATGCAATTTACAACAAAAACAGCACAAACTCAACGAAGTTGTAATATTGAAGGTATTTTGGGTCTAACAATAATTTCGAGTTTGTCATATTGCATATCAATAGACAATCTATTTAAGAGTTATTTAAAATTTTCGCATTGAAGAAATACCCGTAGATGCATACGTCTGTCTTATCCAATCTTTTTTATTACTATTTATTGGTCCGAAAAGTTAGGTTAATTACCTAAGCGTTGGAAGTATAAACTTCTAACATATCATAAACCTTAGAGCGAGTCCTCCACAAGCTGACCAGCCCGATGCAAAAGAGCCCGATTCATAACCATCTTCCTCAGTATATATGCCCGCAAAAGCTTGCTTCCGGCTACCTAATCCCTTACGCCTGAATATATGAAAGGCAATGACCTGGAGGACTCCAATCCACCGTACAATATATCATATCTCTTGGATCCCTCACTCGACATATTATCGATGCCCTGCGTATCCGTAAGCAGAGAATCAATTGATCAAGTCCTTCGAAGGTTATTCCTGAAACGTTACTATCAACAGTGCCCCCAGAAACTTAAAAACTATGAGAAACGACTGCGCCATGGCAGTTTGCTACGTCATCCTATTCTTCCAGTAGTATCAGCATCGCCGTTCGCGGTGATCAAACCTCATCTAGAATGAAAATATTAATAATATTGAAATATTAAGAAAGTTCCCCTCGAGGCTATCCCCCAGCAATATAGATATACATATTCGGTTGAAAAACATATAAAGTACTGCATCTGGACGTTTTACATCTCTACCATCATTCATCCGGTCATAGCCTATGCAGCTATAATAGATGCCTAGCTGTGATACTTCACTTATAACTCTCTCGCTCACTACAAAGCACTATAACAAGAGTACTCAACCCAAAACACCGCCTCGACGGCACTACAAACATAGACACCCGCTACCCGGACCGATATCCAGACACCAGACTTATAGACCAGCTTTATCAAAATACGATTCTAACCAAGATGTCTATTCAAGCACACCCCCACATCACACACACTCCCATCCGTGTCGTGAAGAACGCAAAGTACGTTCGCAACGGTACCAAATCGTATGTCCACCTCATGCGAAAATGGCGCTTCAACCCCACTATAGAACTCCGAGAGAGTACATACTTCCAAGGCAAGCAGCTCGCCCAGCAGGGTAAATTTGCACCTGGCGTCGGCGGTAGAGCCACGACGGTTACGAGACTTAAGAAGAAAACCGGATCTGGAGAAAATGATGTGGGGCTCGTTGAGGCGGAGGATATTCAAAATGATGCACTTTACTTGGCTGAAGTGCTTATCGGCACGCCACCGCAGACTTTTCTTCTAGATTTTGACACTGGCAGTGCCGATCTTTGGGTATGTCTTTCTTTTAATTGTTTCCATATGGTTTAGTCAATAGTCATGAGTGCACAAGCTAAGATGTTTTCCACAGGTCTGGTCGACTCACCTTTCAAAGAGAACTAGACTTAGCAGTCCCAGGACACCTGTCTTCGACCCTGATCAATCTTCAAGCTTCAAAACCATGAATGGCACGACTTGGAATATTAGTTACGGCGACGGATCAAGCGCTAGTGGCACCGTCGGAACCGATATTCTAACGCTCGGTGGCCTTACCATTGAAGCCCAAGCTATTGAGCTTGCCAATCATCTGTCCCAAAGTTTTGTCGAGGGTGAAGGTTCCGGTCTCCTCGGGCTTGCATTTAGCTCTCTCAATACTTGCCGACCGGAACCCGTTCTCACACCCGTGGATATGCTCATCCAACAGTCCAATATTCCTAAAGATGCTGAGCTCTTCACTTGTAAACTCGGCAGTTGGCGTGACGTTACCGATGAACCTGATCATGGCGAGAGCTTCTATACTTTCGGCTTCATCCACCAACCTACCCTCGACTTCTGTGGCGTATCGGCAGAAAATATATACTGGGCAAAAATCGATTCTTCGGCCGGTTTTTGGCAATTCTCATCTACTTCCATCACTGTTAATGGAAAGGTCACTAAGAGGGCAAAATCCAACATCTCAATTGCGGATACGGGGACCACTTTGGCGCTCCTGGACGACCCTTCGTGCTTTGCGATATATAAACAGATCCCAGGAGCGAAGTACTCTTCTAGTTACCAGGGTTTTATCTTCCCGGCATCAGTGACCGAAGCTCAGCTACCGGAAGTTTCAATTGATGTTGGAGGGAAAAGCTTTTTCATTCAAAAGGAAGATCTGGGATTTGCGGATGCTGGGAATGGGTATATTTACGGAGGGATACAAAGCCGAGGCGACCTACCCTTGGATATCTTAGGTGATACGTTTTTGAAAGGACACTATGTTGTAAGTGGCTTCATATTATCTCTGTTTCTTTTTTCACTAAGATATGCTTTATGGATCATGAAGCGGGCTAAACAAATTCCGAAACAGATTTTTGATGTTGCCAACAAGCGCCTCGGGGTGGTTCCCCGCCCAGAGCAAAAGCAGAATCTGACAACTCCTGGAGACGGATTGACCGAGGAAGGTAATTCAAAGAAAGGTTTCTTTGCAAGGTTACTTGGGAAAAATAAGAAGGCGGAGAAACAAGCAGAGCTTTAGATCAGCCGAGCTCGAACTCTGGAGAGGAAGGCGACGCATAAGGCATTAACCCAGATTGGGGCCACTTGATTCGCTGATAGAAGTCTATTGGCTTTTTGTATTGGTACGAGTTTTCGTGCACGTTGAAGGTTTGCCTTTGGCATTAATCGTTTCACATGGAGTTAGTCTTTGAGATGTTTTTACTAATGCTGAAGGGTGACTTGAAGGCTCCTGGGTGCCTGTTAGGTTCCTGACTTCATTCGTTGTATCACTAGTAGTTTCTCTTGAATAGCAAGTAACAGGAGCTTATAAGCTAGCTACAATAATAGCTAGATGAAAAGAAAAGAAAAAGTCCAATGAGAGATAATATATTCCTGGGTGTTTCTATACACATCCCTAGGTAAGCACATAGATATATAGGTCTTACGGATTTTCATGGGCTTGGGAATTTCTACGGTAGTGCTTTGTGGAAATAGTAAATTGTTTCGTCGTTCTCCATACAACTTCCACGGAACGCAGGGCGGACTGCTCGAAACATGAAAGAAAGCTACCTAATTAAATATATAAAGTATGTAGTCACCACCACTGATCTCTTATGCAAATTCCTTCTTCTTCTAATATCAGACTAATCCTTCCCTTTAAGAGTGATTATCCAAGTGAAGCTGTAGATACCTACCCATACCAGCAAAATGACTTCCCGGGCCCCTAGCCCACCACTTTCACTTCATAGCGACACCAACTGGTCTCCTATGATAACCCCACTCAACTTTCTCAGCATCATCAAGGGCAAAATGAACAAATATGCCAATCTCCTCCAAGGCATCTCAACTACCTCCTCAACCAAAGAAGAGATCGAAAGTACGTTGGACGATGTTTGCGCGGGGCTTTCTACCGCGGTGCTTGCGATCGAATGGTATCAGCAGGCCAAGTCCGAGGTAGAATTACCGAAGGGATTGGTGAAGAGGAACCTTGAGATTAGGGATGTAGATGGGATGGTGGCTGAGATGGGTCGTGTTAAGGATGTTTTTGGGAAGTTGGAGAAACTTGTTTCTGCTGCCAATGATGCTTCTGCTATTGGGATTTTGACACAGAATAAAAGAATAACGGGTGATGCAGGGGAAAGATGTGTTAGATGCGATAAACCGCTTGGGGATAAGGAGCCATGTGAATATCATGATGGGAAGAGGAAGTTGGATATCGCAAGTGGGGTTTGGGATGGGGTTTGGGATGATGTGGCTAAGAAAAACTGTTGTATTGATTGGGAGGATCCTAAAATTTTGACGAAGTATGCTAAGGGATTCAAGTGGGATTGCTGTGATGAGGATGGAGCATCGGAGGGGTGTGCGAGTGGAGTCCATATTGCTGCGGGGGGGGGGGAATGGAAATGAGGGGTGATAAGAAGATTCAGGTTGGTCATCAGTAGGCCCATGACGAGGATATTGTGCTTTGTGATTGCTATTTTAGGTTCTGAAACGGGAAACAAAACTGCAATCTGGGGATCTATAGTGGGGGTCCGGTGTTAAGATCATTACTATTGCATTACTATTGCATTACTGAGTACTCGGTAGCTATATTAAATCTGAGAATAAGATCTGAGAATTCGAAGGATAAAAGATTTACATAATGAAATGAAGGACAGGAGGTATTACTTTGCTTTTGGTCAAACTTGTGCTACTTCAAATAATTCTGGTTAATAGCCGGTCCCGTTCAATGTTCATCGTCCTCGTCATCATCTTCATCGTCGTCTCCATGGGCACTACGTCTCGGGATTACGCTGGTCTGGGCCGTTTCGCTTGGGCGGGCAGGCGAGACTAGGCTACTTCCATGCAGGATAGGAGAAAGAAATGCCTGGTCTATTGAACCCCGTGATGGCGAGCTTCGTATAGCGGCCGCTGCTGGCTGCCCAGAGTGAATTCCACTACTTGATTGATTTTGATTGCTTTGAAACCGAGCAACATGCCTCGCGGAATAGCATCCTTCAGTATCGCCCCTCTTCCCACAACAATCCATTACAAACGCTTGAGGACAATCCTTAAAGAAGTCTTCGTGGTTGTGATCTCGTCCCATGAAGTCATCTTCGTACATATCATCCCACGCCGAATCGTCTAGATCTGCGTCCCAGGTCCCCGGATGCGTTATGCAGGCTGCATCGTGATTGTCTGCTTCATCATATGGCTTTAGGCAGGTAATGCAAACTGCAATATGTGTCTCAGCCTTGCGTTTGCGTGCTGAATTCGCTGGATGCCCTGCGCTATGTGTTTGCCCTGCTTCGGCCCGCTGCCGTTGCCTCTCCCGCAGCTGAATCTTCTGTTGATGGAAATCCAGGATCATTTGTTCGTTCTTAGAATCCGCGGCGATTAATGCATCGAGGTAATTCTGTAGTTCCTCCCGCGTAGCCGACTGTATTATTTCCTCCGACGTAGGTTCACGCGGCAATGTCGCCGCTACACTGAGTCTATACGTGGAAATTGTTCTTGGCTGCCCGATGCTGGAGGCTACTGAATTTCCGGTTCCATTCAGGATGTTTGCTATTGAGGGAAGTTGCGCATGCTGCTGCTGCTGCGGCGCGGGTGCACCAGATACAGGTGCGTTGGAAGATGAGGGTTGCATCTTTTTTCGACGCGTTTCAATCCAACTCCACGGGCTCTTTGCAACGCTGAGTGGCAATAGAAATGTGATGGTTAAACTGGATGCCTTCTTTTTATTTCAAAATTGACAGATGAAGAAATTTGGAACGATCGTTGATTTTCATGCGCGTTCGATGTCTGAAACGTTTGCCTTGCTGCAAGATGCTTCGTGGGACCAGCTTGCGTATGCGGACGACAAGGTTAGGAGTCTGCCGTGCGTTGGGCAAACACGGATGGCTGTTGGTGCCATGGCAAGCTATCTTAAGCACAGGCCATTATGACCTGCCGGGAAATGGTCCGGAGTCGAGTCAAGTCGGGAGGACTAGATTCTGGAGTTTTAAATTTCTTTAGTCGTGTTTCTGTTTCATTATATAATGCATTATCAAGTTATATCTCATATTTCGGCGTATGTATCTTTAACTCCGTGGTACCCCTCGACATACCTATATACATCTACTCCACCACTTTGATACATTACTTTACCGACCTCTCTTCAAATTGGACCAATATCATCTGCTCATATGTGGCCAGCTATAGCTATATCTCAGAAGTTATTTATAGTATGCTATAATATCGACCGTCGTTAACCATGATACCACAAACTCCACCCAAATCCAACCTTCCAAGAATCCTACCCCGCGATGCTATCGATAGTACCCTAAGGTCAATCTCAGACCTTCACACCCGCGAAATACTTCGCACACTATGTGAATCCTCCCAAGAAATAAAGGAGAAAGTTCTAAGATTCCACAAAAAGATTCTCGAGCGCGGACCCCCACCACCACCAACGGGTATAAACCTGAACGATGGGAATTATATCATTATCCCCAACAGGTATAACCCTCGTAAGAGAAAGGCATTTCTTGAGTCTCAGCCACCTGCAACGACGGATGTAAATCGGAGTCGGCTCTCTGGCCGGCCCGCAGAGTATCTCGGCAATAAGATTAACTCCTCTCCATCTCGCTTGGAAGGGTACGAGGTGGGAGAATATGGCAATCGTAGCACACACGCTCGTACGAAGAGCCAAGATATTGCCAGTGGTATTAATAGTCGTCCGGTGTCACCTCTTCCTACGGTACCACGGACACGTTCACCGTTGCCAACAGAATGGCGCGAACAGTGGCCATGGGTGATGCAAGCGCACTATTTACCAGCTCCGGTTGATAGCGATGTAAGGAACGAGGCCGACGAAGAAACCATCGACCAAAGACATACAAAACGGATACGCTTGCCAAGAATAACTGAGTCTGTCATCAGAAATATAAACCATAATCTCAAACTGCCGCCAATTTTAGGGTTATGTGAAGGGATAGCTGAAAATCAGACAGGTGAAATGGAATTAGGACCTGACCTGCCAAATAAGACTGTGATTGAGTTAGACTGCGAGGATGAAGACAAGGAAGACAATCTGGAGCTAAGGGAGACAAAAGTTTAAAGTCTGCTAATTTTAATGTAGCTATATAAAGCGACCTACTACTCGAGAGAGTTATCGTAACTCTCGAGATCCAGATACTTCAGAGGTCAGGGCCTCATAAGAGATATTGCGCCCTTGCCAGCATTTTAACCTGCTAAGAATCAGATACTCCCGGCAAGGTTACTCTATAAACTAACGAGTTAACGCCCATGTATCATTATTGAGTAATTTAATTGCACCTGTATTCTTCATGATACCTTCAAAATAATCCTAATTTCAGAAAAATGCCCTTTACATTTATTTCCAATCAATATATATTGAGGTTAGCTCCTAGCCCAAAATATCAGGAACATATACGGCCGCGAGATCAATACAGCCTAGGTGTATGATCAACACTTTAATTTGTTGTATTTTAACCCCTCAAAACCACGAGCTAGTTTTGAATAATCCTAGCCTATGCTATGGCCATGCGGCATGCGATAGTTCGACGAAAGCGGCAGATAGTATGGGATGAGCGAGAATGTTATTGGCTTTGCCCGAAAGCATAGGACTTGTACCATGATTTCCTAGAACTTCATAGTGGTAATTATACACCGATAACTAAATGGTTATCATCATGAGAAAACCGTTGATTGATTATTATTATTGGCCTTGTGTATATCCTTCCAAATGCCAACCCCTAGTACTCTCTTGACTCACAGCAACTCCAAAAGAGACTAGCACAAATGCCTCACATCCGGGCCGCATTATTCGCTGATCTAATCCTTACGCTTTTCATATTGTTACACTTACTACCTCTATCTTCAGCATATTACACCGTATTCCTTCGCGAAGTTGGCCCAGAATGGTTTATGTCTTTCAACTACCTCTTAACCGGCACAAATTTGCACACGCGAGATCCAAGTCCTACGGTTTGCCATGAAGTGGCCATATCTCACAAAGGAGACTCGGTAACCGCGATAGGGCTCTATAACCCGCCTACCGAAATACCTGTTTCTGCACTTGCGGTCTACCCTTTCAAGACCCCGAAATGCGGTAAATTAACAAACATGGGAGCTGCTATCATCCCCGGTAAGCCTGCGTTTGTGATTGTGCTGGACCCGAACGATCTATACGGTCTGCATGTTGTTGATATCGAGAAATTGGGGTTGAAGTGGTTTAGGGGATCCATACAACCCTTAAATATTACCGCTGAGCAGGAAGATCCTAGAGGATTGCTGTACGGTCTACCTAAACACCGCGGTAGTGGATTATATGTTTGGGAGGGTATCCCAAGCGATGTCAAGCCATATAAGGAACCAAAGTGGAGGATTTATCTCCCCAATACTGTTGATAAGGTGGTAGAACCGACCAACATTCTTCGGGTAAAAACTACCGCGGATAGCGACCGGACTGGATATCTTTATATGAGAGATTTGATAGAAAGGCACCTTCGGCCCGAGATGCGTGGTTTGAAGGAAACAATTGCGCCATGGATTTTAGAGAACAACGCAGGCACCTACGAAGATATGAAAGCGAAGCCAATTATGAGCGGCCCTTTGTACGGCCAGAATAACGAAGACTGGTCAGTGCGGGGAGGTTGGTTAACGAAAGATGATAACGATCCTCTTCGGAGATCGAACCAGGAGGCTCGGGAGAAAGGAGGTAAGAAAGGGGAGCAGTTTGGACCAGAGTTAGGTAAAGGGTGGACCCTCGTATACACGGGACCTGAGAAGGGGTCGGTGCTCGGCATGGAATATTATGATTTGAATAGCCCAAGGCCTTTGAATCCAGACTCGCTTCCTTCAATAGTTGATAGGAACGGGGACGACATAATTAATGATGGTAGCCCAGAAGACAACTCAAAGGAGGTTTATGGGCCCGGCCTGGGCGAAAGACCGAGGGGAGCACCTAGCCGAGATAGTGATTCGGGGGGTGGAGTATATGTTCATATTTCAGATGAAGCTGAAGATGAGCCCGTTGTTAATCAGGCGGACGCCTCTAGGTCTTTATATCGAATGAAAAGGCTTCATAGGGATCCTAAAGATACAATGATAATGGAAGAGGGCGACTGGGACGAGAAAGGCAAAGGAGATGAAGAGTGGGATGTAGAGGATAGTAGTGATGACGATGAGCAGCTAATCCCAGTGTCCGATCCAGGAGCTATTGAGGATATTAGGGACCCACAAGCGGATACCGGATCCCAGTTCCAGGATCCACCTCCAGGGATGCTTCTGGAAAGCGAAGAGCGGGAGCCTCAACCAGGAGAAACCAAACAAGAAGAGGGGGTAGAAGAACCAAGCGCCATTATCTCGGACCTCTCGCAAGGCCCGGCTTCGCCAGTCAACTTCGGTGATATGATCGGGCTGCCAAACCTCAATGCTTTCGGTGGCAACCAGCCCCCTGTTGCCAATGTAATGACAGAGGAGCTCCGAGCTCTTGTCGGAACTCAAATGCCGAATATTTACGACCCAGCGGTCGCAGTACGAGCACAGCAAATACAGGCCATGAATCGGAATAATGGAGTTTCCAGCTTCAACCCGTTCCGTTTCTCATCAACTGTCAGAGAACGGCCGAGTATGTCAGATATCGATACTGAGATAGTGGATACCATTCCTAGGTGGTCCAGTACGTCGACCAGGGATCGAGAAGGTCAAAATCCTGCAGCCTCTAGGGGACATAGGCAGAGTCATGCTTTTGAGGGCTTTGAGGACTATGAGGATCCTCAAGAACGAAACCCTCGTAATCGGGCCAGGGATGCCCCCTAAATGCCTGTACATACTTACTTACCCAACCGCGCAAACCGAATGAAGAGCTTCGGCATAATTACTGCATATCCTTAGAAATTCCCCACCAATCGATAATATATTGGTGTCGTCAGATATTACAACGAGGGTGTCGTGAATATTAATCGACTGAATTCAGACGGACGTTATATTGACGTTGCATTCCGAGGAGATATCAGAAGAGGCTGTATGCCGGTGCCTGCCAAGAAATGCGGGCTTGTGTCACATACCCAAAACGCCATAGACGCTTTTCCCCAACCTCAACGCGCCGCGTCGTCGTAGCCGGACAGCATCCAGGAGGCTTCAAGGCCGCAGGCCCTTCGACCTCCAATTGCAATTATCCTTCTTGTCACCAATTCATTCCTCGAATACCTTCTATCGCTATTTTGCCTAACATGACAGACATCTATGAAGTCATCCAGACCGCGTCGGACCAACACGTCCGGACGCTTCTCCGGCTCCTTTGCGACAGTGATTATAACATCAAATCCCGAACTGCAGAATTCCACGGGATGATCGAGAACCTTCAGCCGGCCGATACATCATTAGCTATCGATTCTACATGCTGCGGCATCTCATCCGACCGAAAACGCAAGCGGGATCCCTTAGAAATTTTTTATTGCGTAAACTGCAAAGAATGTTTCATCGACGAGGAAAACGACGAGGAAGCGTGTTCATACCATCCCGGAGAATTCGATGCGGATCGGGATGACTTTTTCGCAGACCATGACGAGAATATACATGGGAGACTGGACGACGAGGAAATGTTTGCAACCTATCCGCAGGGTTATCACATGTCATGCTGTGGCGATAGAGGCGACACGATCGGATGTCATACCGGATTACATGTAGGCGGAAACAGGAAACTGAAACAATCAGGATCTGATGACGAAGAAGGAGAGGAAGTGGAAGGCAGCGAAGAAGAAGAAGGGGACGGGGAAGGGGAGCAAGAAGAAGAAGACAAAGCTGGAAAGTAGGAAACGGACTAGCTCTTTGAGCAAAATGGCTATCGATATCGATATCGGAACTCGGTTGACCGGTTGGCACGGAGCACCGTCAAACCATGAACCCGGTTATCGCCGGACCACATTGCATTGCCATCCCGCAAGTTACATGTATATTCGCAAGCACACAATCGACTTTTTTTCTTCTATCCCTCGTCTGCTGTCTGAAGGATTCCTGGCCACTCGCTGTCCCTGCATGCTGTGCCGCGCTTCAAACACCCTTTCAACACATTTTCCGCTGTCACAGCCACAGCAAGCCCCCCTGCATCGGAAGCCTTCTGCCTACAGATACTGCCTTGAATTATGCAGACAGTCACAATAGACGCCGAGTTGCAGCCAATAGTTAGCGCTTAACCCATCGCTCTCCCCAGCTGGGCCGCAGCCCATCAAAAATCACAATGGCATGAAGGATTGAATCATGTGGGAAACAATATCCCAACAACCTGTGTGATATCACAAATTCCACTTGGAAAGCCTTTCGACTCGG
This sequence comes from Orbilia blumenaviensis, assembly GCA_036872755.1. Taxonomy (NCBI): domain Eukaryota; kingdom Fungi; phylum Ascomycota; class Orbiliomycetes; order Orbiliales; family Orbiliaceae; genus Orbilia; species Orbilia blumenaviensis. The sequence continues at coordinate 1,314,202 of JAVHNS010000009.1, read as the reverse complement.
GGATTTTCGAGGATGATTCGGCAAACTGGTGTAACAGTTATGTCAGGGACCAGGGTACCGTACGAGGGCATGCTAGACAATGTACCAATTTGGTGCGGGGAGAGTACGAATTTACAAGACTTCGCCTCTTTAGGTACATCTTGCATAGAGTCCTTTGTTCGCTGTGATTTGGCCCTGCAGGAAACCGATGGTGGTAGTAACAATGAGGCCAGCCCCCAGACTATCATGAAGATGGCATGTGAATGCCTTTGTCAGTGGTAGTATATAAGGCTTCGAGTGGAGGCTCAATATATGTCTTTTGCATCCCACACTTCAATACAATAACAACAGACAACCAAGCAAGCACCCTTTTATATTTACATCGTCAGGATCCAAGTCCAAACTCAACAGAAGAGCTATCCACTAGAGCTTTCAGTCTTTACCTTTTACCCCTCCTACAGCTTAGGGATTGCCCTTTAGATCTAAAAAGATACTAGGACCTATCTTTGCTCGTTCCCCCAAGAAAAGTCCGGCTCAGCCTTCGGACCAACTCCCAAAGAAAGGTTTCCTAAAGAGCAATTCTTCAAAGTTCCTTCTGCACAAATTATATCCAGCGACCCGGTATCACCAGAAAGATTTTGCAGAGCCTTTCCACCAAGATGAGCACCGCAGTAGTTGTCTCAAGACAGTCCGGCGGCGTTTCACTCTTCCGACCGGGTGCAATTGATAGATACTTTCAAAGTCACCGTTCCTTCGAATATACTCCATCAGCTGAGGCCTCTGTCCTAAAGTCATTCAAACGCCTCGCCATCAACCAAAAGTGGGATGAGAATCGTAGGGTCCAAGAAAAGAAGAAGTTCCAAGCAGCCGTCGACGCGGAGTTTACTGCTCGTGTTGGAAACGGATTTGCCCTGATCGACTGGCAAAGGCTGGCTAAGGTTATTGGGATCGAACCCTTGCCGCAAAGTATTACGCAGTGTAGGAAGGTGCGTCCTCCTAATACATTTACTACCCCAGATACCCGCAACTAGAGACTAATTTTAAGAGTAGATGATCAAGCGTGAAAATATCAACATTTACCATATCCTACATGCGTACCGCCGCGCCAGAGAAATTCAGAACATCGACGATATCAGGCCGTCTACGGAAATCCAGCGTTTCAAGAGTGTTGGCGAACTTAGACGATATACCCAAAAACATGGGATGTTCTATAGTAAGGAGCAGGCGAAAGGGTCCGTCCTCAAGGGATTGTTGAAGCACCTCCGCTAGTTATGACTATATATCGGTAGATGGAAAGGATGCGTGCCGCAGTGATGTTCACATTTTTTTTGTTAGCTCTCCGTTGCTGAATACTTAAGTATTCCTTCCTAATGTTTGGCTTCTTTTATTTCTTCCCCTTTGTTTTTGCTTGCTTTCCCATCTTCTACTTTGCTTGTTTTCCCATCTTCTACCTTGCTTGCTTTCCCATCTTCTTTGCTCGTTTCCTCCCCAGTTTCTCGATTCTTGTTTCGTTGTCCTTCTAGAGCTTGTACTTCAGCATCAATTTCCTTTTTTCTTTCTCTCTCTCTCTTTCTCTCTCAGTGTTTATTTGGCGTTACACTCCTTCAGCTTATACTAAATGAAAAGACCTTTGGGTATTTCCCCAACCACACCATATTGCTCACTTCGAAAGGGTCAATACCTTTAGCTATCGTGCCAAAACCTGTAGAGTCACACCAGCTATTAATGTTGCACTATCCCACTTGCGTTGTAGTGTTGCCATGTTAGCAGCAATATGTAACGACTGAACAGTCAGGACAAGACATAGCCACGCACCACGCACCACGCACCTTTCTGAAGCGGAAGCATCAGGTTGAGTTATATAACCACAGCTGACCCAGACCAGCTTATATATCCTACAATATCCCAGCCATAAGGCTCTTGGTAAGCGCACTTACGGCTTCGCTTACTTTTTGTTTTGTGTAACAAATAGGCCCAACCTAAGGACAACATTGCAACGCTAGTTTAACCACCCAGAGACTTCAAGTTGCCATAGCTATATGTACACACACTATGGGCGAACCCGACGGCCTGCGAAACATCGCTGCTAGTCTCGATCTCGAAGGTCAGACCCTAGGGAACGCAGATTTATCGTCTGCGCTAAACGTCCTCCCCATCGAAATATGGGTTTATGCGCTGCAGTTCATGACCTTCGATACTGTCTTGGCATTCTCGACTTGCTGCAAATTATTCCGGGAACTAGCTGCACCCGCAGTTTTTAAGACTATTCTCCTTCACGAATCCTCTTTGAAGGCCTTTAGAGATGGTAGCCTTGTTGGTAGTAGACATTTAGTGCGGTAAGCATTACTATTGATACACGTAAATCACGGGCTATAAAAAGTACTAACGTAATATCTCCGCCAAAACAATAGAACTATCATTCCCAATGTTTACGAAGATTACTTATGCGGACCTGCCGATGATTCGGCTACCGCTATGGGGCGGCTCGCTCAATCAGCTAGTATATTCCCAGGCTTCAGGAAACTGTATATCACATTTGCAGGACCTTGTTCCGATACCTTCCAATCAGCTTATCTATCAGAGGTATTTCGGGGCCTCTCCGAACACTCAGGATACAAGAATTTAAGATTTTTAGAATTGGCACACGACTTCCTGGAAGACGTAACCGCTTCATCAACTCGTCCGCGCAGTAGTGTGCCAGCGGTCCCACGATTAGAAGAAAAGGAAGAGGAAAATTTAAAGCATATAAAACCCTTTACCAACATCGAGGAACTAGAACTTCAGTGCTGTGGGGCTCTTGATTTCTCGGACAAGTTTGATGGGTGGTCTCGGGCCCATATCGGTCTTTTGCGGTCATCAGCCGCAAAACTAAGAAAATTAGAGTTGAGAGCGAAAGAGATATGCTACGACTCGAGAGACTGGGAGGGCTATTTGGAAACGGTCACGATACGCTATCCGGCTCTAAAAGAGCTTCACCTCACTGTTGATAGCGCTATTTCATGGGGTACACTGGAAATTTTGGTTACAATCGCTCCGAATCTAACCTATTTGCTCCTAGATGCACTTGAAGCACCTGGCTTTCAAGCTGGCATAACAGAAACCGCCGAAATCCTATACCCACAGTTAACCCGCTTGAAGGATTTACAAAATGTTCTAATCATCTGGCCACGTGTACAAGTGTCTGGACAGGCATATAGCCATATCACAAGAAATTGTTGGATGCTGATGGCAGTAGAAAACTGGGCTAGAAGCGGAATGGAAAAGCTAAACCACGTTTCTTTTATTGTCAGACAACAGGATGCTATTTCACCGGGCAACGATGGTCAATTGTGGGTTCGACAAGAAGGATGCGTAGAAATATTTGAAATAGCCCGGAAAGACGAAGATATAAATGTAATTTCAGTAGCGGATATGGACAACTGGTACGATAAATATATTGTTGGTCCATATAAGAGGCCAGTGACAGGGGTTTAAAACGGCCGCCCTCTTCTAAATATAATAGGTCCCCCAAACACCACATAGATTATATCGAATTCTCCGCGAACCAGTTAAGCGTCTTGTTAAACGAAACAATCTGCAAGACTAGTAAACTACCGTTAAACCCGAATATATCAACCCTATAGATTTACCAAAGTGCCGCATTAGACCAAAACTACCCCATTTGGAGTCCTTGTGATCCTAAAGATAGCATGACGCGAAAGATGTGGTCGCACATCTCTCTCGCACGACTCATAGCTATCAAATGTATTTCTACCGAGGACTTCCACATACTCTAACCCTAAAGGCCCAAGTTCTGCCAATACAGATACCGAAACTTCGATCTGTGCCCTTCTGACCACGTACCAACCATCCCAATCCTCTCTTGTTACTTGCGGCCAAACAACCCTAAGTTTCTTTAATTTTTGGAGGGGGCGAAACTCTTGGTACAGAACCCTGTTAGGATTCGGTGCCCAGAAAAAATTTCTGGTTTGGTCTCTCAGAGAGGGGGTATCAATGCTGAGGTATTGCACATTCGGAAACATGCGCACAAAGATGTCGAGGCACCAAGTGAAGATATGCTTGTGGAAAACAATAGAGGCCTCTTCCAGAGCCGGAAAAGTGATCTTAAATGTATCAGCGTGGGAAATCCAATTTGTTAGATCGTTAGTATAGCCCGATACTTTTGCGAAAGTCAACGAAAGCTTCCGCAATGTTTGCGAATTCGAGCGAAGAACCGCGCAGTGGCTAAACTTCCAAAAACGGGAATCACACGAAAAATCCATATCACGGGTGACCGTTAATTTCAAGTTTTCGATAATCGGGTACACGTCAGCAAGTTCTGGCTTCTCTTGGGTATCGGCTGTCAGGACGATGTCCCTTTCCACATGAGTGTACAGTGCCATCCAAGTAACGACGTCAGGGTCGGTGTAGACATAGTCGAGATCCAAAACTTGCAGGCGCCCTGGGAACTCTGCAATTTTATGAAGTATTTCGGATAAGAACGCGGATGGAAAGACATCTCCGAAGGGACCAGTGAATGGGATTTTGATACTTTTGAGATTGGGAAAGATGAAAAGCGAATTGGCATAGGTACGCATCAATTCTGGCATCGGGTCTGGTACCCCGGGTCGACGTTGAGATTCGAGAGTGTACACTGGTCCGGTGAGGCCATGAAGAGTGATATGTCTAGAAGCATATCCAGGAACAGGGTCCATTGAATTAGCAGTGCTTTTACAGTATTTATGTGTATACAAATCTAAATATCATCGCGTCGGTGGTGGTGTTACACGAAGTATAACGCAGAGCACTTTGTAAAAGCTAGTTTCAAGAGGCTGATCCACGAATATAGAATTTACACTTATGAAGTACTTACTGAACCGCTGGTCTTAGTGCTACCAAAGCTCCTTCTTGGAAGCTCTGCAAAGATTCTGTCGTTAATTTGACATGCGAGAACAGGGCTGGGCCTGCGGTCTGACAATTGGTCATAGAGGACAGGGAAAATGCTTTGAGGGTGTCTAGGGTCGCGAAGGAGATGATTTTGGCTTTGATTTCGGTTGGGAGGATGACAGGAGCCCTGTCTGGCGCCTTGTCTAAATCCATAGCTGAATGATAGGCCGACACGTTGATGTCGAATGTAGATGATTAGAGTCTGGTTGGATGTTGTCTTTGTGATGGTGTCGATGAATTTTGTCATTTGGTCTCGGTGATAGTGTTCAGAAGAAGATGTGTATTGCCCTAGGGCAAAGACGTTGCGACATTGGCCCAGTTGTGAGAAGTTACAATCATGCCTGCTGCGCAATGGAGATGCATTCACATACACATAGGAAAGACTCCAACAGTTACAACACAAGGTCCTGATGCAATGGCGACAATGCTACCCCGGCCCTGTAGTAGCCTGGCGGAAATCATCCTTGTTGTTTGAAAGTCCTTGAGCCCCTGCAACTTTCCACGAGAAATGCCATCTATTCATACCTGAGAGATTTCGATATTCTTAAGGAATTTTAGGAATATAGATTATCAAAAAAAAAAAAATTTCCCTCGCAAAACGGTAGCGGGTTAGCCAGGCGATATCGACTGCACCAGGTCGAAGCCTTGTTGCATGTTGCATTTTGGCCTCCGTCTGTATTGGTCGTGTTGGTGACACGAGGGAACCGTCTAATCTGGAAAAACTTAGCGGCCTATATATAGCTACCTAAGTAAGAGGCCTAGAGGCAGGGATATATAAACGATATATGGGTAGCTACGTAGTATCATGGGGTCCTAAGAGCAGCTCGACTCTATAGCTAGGCATATGGCTAGGTATACCTAGATGGGTATTTATGATCAAATCTCCCAGTAATCCTAAGTATACTTTGTTACACATTATTGATTTCACCAGGGACGACTACAAGGGACGCGCTACTGTGTAGGTTGTTTTTGGAAACCTAACTCCCCTACCCCAGCATTTAGGTATGCCCAGACATAAATATTCGAATATTCCCGCTGCGGTATCAATTTAACTACGCTATAAATGAAGTCTCATACAGTTCCTCAAGGTACTGGCAAATTTCTCCATCCTCGAAAACAACATCCTCGAGGTCCATGTACAGCGAAAGCCCTCCTCTCCGACTTGGCCTATACCAGTCTGGAAATTGCATTCTACACTGCAGCTGAACCTCCCTTCCAGCACCCTTCGTAATCGAGAAGGCCAGCCTGTCCTCATCAATATGTGGCGCTCTAGCAAACGCCTCCAATGGGCTCTCTTTAAGCCTTCTTCTGATAAACTGCACGTATTCCAAGTCTCTTAGTCCTCCCCGCACCCACTGCTTTATTGTCTCTATCAACATCTGCTTTTCCGAGATCTTAGGACGATCGACAGTGCCCCACTCTTTGCTTCGAACGGGCAGCGACCAAAGGATCCTTACTCGCTTTAGCCGCTTAAGTCTTTTCAGCTCTGGATACCTTACTCCATAACTACCAGATGTAGGGGTTCGGATCTGTATATACCCAGCTGAATCCAAAGTAAGGTATTGGACATTCGGGAAAATTAACGTAATAATATCGAGGACTCGTGAGGTGGTCCACCCATTGAGTAATATATTCAAGCTCGTCAATTCCGGAAATATTACCGAGACTTTGCTCAGATAGCCCGGCCACCGACCGTCCCTCTCACTGCCAGTAGTAACAGTCTCCGCCATTATCGACAATTTTTTAAGTGTTGGAGCCGCCGAACGGAGTATTTTCCAATGCACTTTCCCAGGGGCTTTGATAATATCATCAGAGAAATCCACCGATCCAAAGCATTTAAATTCCAGCTGCCGAAGATTTTGAATACGATATTGTTTATCTCTGAAAATTTCCAGCGTATTATATGATCCCATCATTATTTTGGGGTTTTTTGACATGCCATATCCAAAAACCCCGTCGCAATCAAAAAATCTTTCGTAATGGCTGATCGTTATGCTGTCAAGGTACTCGTGGCGTTTTGAGCTAACTTCGGATAACTTTTTAAATACATCGGACAGAACCATGCTTATGAAGATGTCTCCAGCGTTTTCTTGAAACATGATGTGTACGCTTTTGATATAATGAAATAGCAGGAGTATGTCTGTCAATCTTTTGGTGGAAATGCATGATTCTCCCATGAAACGGAGGGATAAAGGGTGTTGGATTTTGCCGTTACGGGTGATAGGTTCTTCTCGTATGCAGATTGTGATATGTCTATAACGCAGCCGTTTGATAGAAAAAAAGTTTAGCTTCAAGGAACAAGGTGGTAAAAGCGATCATATAGAATAGAACCCTAAGTCGTCTAACTCCCACTACATCGCGCACACTGTGGGATCACTATAAAACTGCAGCATTAACATACTAACGGGTGTATAGCCCGTTAAGTATCCAAACTTACCGCACAAAGGGCTTTAATGAAGCCAAGGTCCCAAATTCAAATTCCGCCTGCGAAATCCTATTGATAATAATATGGGAGAAAAGAGTCGGTGATAAAAGTTCCCTATAGTACTTCGAGCACTGGGAAAGATTTTTTATCGATGCGACACTCATATATGATATTATGGGGTACCATACATCAAGTGGTAGGTTGTCCGCAAAGCACCAGTTCGATGGCCGGCCAGAACAAAGCTTCAGCCTGGCCAGGATAGAGGCTAGAGTATCGGCTTTGGTTTCTGTAGTATCGGTGGCGCCCATAGTATTGATTTGGGCGTCCAAGCTTTTTATTTATTTATTTCCTTATATATATTTATATGTGCTCTTTTGTCGTTTTGAATACAACGTTGCAACCAGGGCGTATGTATAGACACACCTGATTAGGAGATGAAATCGCGAACTCTTGTCGATGATGCTGCCCGGAAGAATTTGTATGTATGAATATGCCTCCAGGGACCATTTAATAGATAGATATACTATATAAAGCAGGGACATGCATGCGCAAAAGCACGCAGGCTAATATGTGTTCTAACATAATTAAACGTTCTCATACTATATGCCGCAAGAGATTTACATTTCGCAAACCCCGGTAACCCTAACCGGAATATGATAATCTCTCCACGTTAAATCCACGCGACCCAGATTTTCGCCGATTCCGAGCTATGATCGATCATGTCGCAAAATCTTGTGTGATAATTGTAACTTGAGAGAATGATGAATATAGATTGGGTTCGTTTGAAATCAAGAATGCCTTGCCCATGTGCTATAAGAATATACATGTCCGTAAACGCTACTAAAAGAATATAAGCTCTACCTAGGTACCTACTATATACTAGAGCTCTTCCTAGGTAGATACCTGTGTGGCTACCAAGACATCCGTAGCCCAGAGGAGCCTCAAAGCAAGCCGCGGATGGTGTCTGAGTGGCAGCGTCGTGTCAAAACAGACCCCTCCAGCTAAGCGCCCCGCCAACCTGCCGTCCGCCCATTAAGAACTCCACGTAGCTTTTTCCCTTCATCACACCTCATCTAGTATTGTACAAATCATTTCCATCATCTCCTTAGGCTTCATTGACGAAAAGCCCAGCCATACCCTGCCCGCTTCCAATGCACATGCTAGTCAACAGAAGCTTCTTGCCTGTTCTCCTGCACTCGGACAGACCTGTGACGACCTGTCGAGCACCAGTGGCTCCCAACGGATGGCCCAAAGCGATCGCTCCACCGCGTACGTTCATAATTTCGTGTGGGATCTCGAGCTTGTTCAAGCAGTAGACAGCCATCGAAGCGAAGGCCTCGTTGAGCTCGACAACATCAATATCCTTGATGGTCAAGTTGAGCTTGGCAAGGAGTTTCTATGACACAAAGGTAAGTATTTCTATCCCAGGATTTGATTTTAAGCATTGTTTAAGGCCGAGTCAACTTACAGGGATAGCAACTGATGGGCCGATACCCATGATTCTTGGGGCGAGACCAACAACTGTGCTGAGAACATACTTAGCCAAGATTGGCTGACCAAGTCTCTGCGCTGTCGATCGCTTCATCAATAGGATGGCGGCAGCACCGTCGGTGACCTGGGAGCTGTTACCACCAGTTGACTTGTCACCGAACTGTGGGAAGGCTGGACGAATCTTCGACAGGGATTCGTATGTGGTTCCGTGACGTGGACCCTCATCAGCGGTGACTGTGACAGTCTTCTTCTCGCCAGTCTTAGGATCAACAACAACAGTGGTGATCGGCAAGATCTCATCGTTGAACCAACCAGCCTTCTGGGCGGCCTCAGCACGCTGGTAAGACTCAGCAGCGTACCTGTCCTGCATCTCACGGGTGATACCGAAGTCGTTTCCGACGTTCTCGGATGTCTGACCCATTGGCTGCTTGCAGTCCTCAGCTTCCTGGTTGGCGGAGACCTCTGGGGAGAGAACGAAGGGGTCTCTGATCTTGCTGTTCTGTGTCATAGACTCGGCACCGATGGCGATACCGATCTCAATTGAGCCATTGGAGATCTGTTGAGCTGTTCACCCACACAAAACATCAGTATATACACTCGCCACAAACAGGATCTCGCACCAGCCACATACCAATATCCTGAACGGCCATCAATCCAGATGAACAGAATCGGTTGACAACATGTGCGGCAGTCGTATTTGGGAAGCCAGCAGCCAGGGCGGCCGTCCTAATCTTATTTGCCATATTTGCATCGGCGACATTTCCGCATGCGATATCCTCAACAATCACGGGGTCAATCTTGGAGTTCTGGATGACACCTTGCAACAGCTGCATCAGCAGGTTCTCGATCGGTGTATCCTTGAAAGAACCCTTGATACCCTTTGCAAGGGCTGTACGGGTGGCATATGTGATGACGATATCATCGGGATTCTTGGAGAGCCTAATTTTTTGGGTGCCACAGTTAGATTACGGAACATTGAAGTGCCAAGAGGCCAGCGTATACAGCTTTTGTTTCCTGCTCTCGTTGCAAGATAATAATCTAGACTTTTCAAACGAAACGGCTCCGAGAAGATCTGAGTCGTTCTAAGACATGTGGAAATTGGCACTTACACAGACGCACGTCCTGACGAGACGCCAGGGTTTAGGTGGTTCAAAACGCTCTTGAGTCTGTCAGTCATGGTGGATGATGAAGTTCTATTGGACGAAGGGGAGATGAATGTGAGAGCTGAGAGAGGTTGCAGTTCGGATGTCTTGGTGGGAAAAAGACGAAGGCTGTGTCACAGATAAGGGTTTTATAGCAACAGTTAAGTCTTAAGTCTGTTATTATATATCTGCAGTTATCCCGAGCTGACGGCGGCCACGGCTATCGGAAAAACGTCTGCAACGTAGAGTAAACGTAAGAAAATTTAGAAGATTGGAGAGAAAGTCCGGGGAGAGAAGGGCGAAAAGAAAGGCGAACAAAAGGCTATCCGGGGAAGTTTGGTGTCTGCGCGTTTGAGCCGAGGCAAGTCGAGGCCCAAAAAGGCAGGGGGGAAAGCACATGTTGTGGAATGACCAGCCTTGTTCGGCCGTGCCGCATCTGCCATTCTTTGGCCTCAACCGACGCTTCACGCTGCTAACCGCGGTAAAAGGTAAAGCTGCGTTTTCTGCAGTGCACCCACCCGTACTATGTAAACTTACCAGCCACAGCTTAGATAATCCAAGAAAGCTTCAACCAATCTTCGGTTCCTGATTGCGGGAGGCAAGAGTGGAGACGTTGCAAAATGGAACTGGGGCCCTAGAATTCTGTGTTGTCTCGACATCCATGCATCAGATAGACTCTCGATACTTCAATGTGCAAGTGATAGGTCCTATGATATTATACATTCTGGAATATAATAATTATTAATCTTGTTACATGCACATTCTCCAACGTGGACGCCGGCATTATTAGACCTAACCGCCCTATCCAAACATACCACCTGGCCAGGGATGCATATGTTCAATATAATATTAATAATGGGTCCCTACTGTCTCGCCTTGCGCATCTCCATCGTGAACAGCAGTGGTTCCGTCGTCACAACCTCCACCTCTCCCCGAGTCAAATGGTTACTCGTGCTTACCATACCCCCGAACTTGGTCTCTGCCGCATCCAAATCCCATTCCAACCCCTTCGTCGTGATAACGGATGCCCCTGCAACCGGTATCAATCCACAAGTCTTCCCGAAGGCCTCCAAGGGCGTTTTGATAACATTCCTCCCTCTGCTCAATAGAAACGTCACACTCTCGTCAGACATAAGCACCAACTTCCTCCTAATCGTATTGGTAGAAGAACTCGTATGCTGACTCCCAAGCCCTTCGGATTCTCCACTTCCTTCTTCCTTGTCGCCGTTTAATCTATGATCCGCCTGGAACAGCTGATCTATTGCATGAAAAGTCTGATCCATACGGCCTCCCGTTGCACTATAGGCTACAATATCCAGGGGTGCGTGCTCAATCCAAGATGGTGCAACTGGTTTTCCAGCCCATGGTACACCGTATATATCACTCCTGGGCACATTCACGCCACCACTACCGTCACACATTTCATCGTCATCATCGTCAGAAACAGCATCTTGATTCGGAGATGCATGCAACTTCTCCTGCTTAAGTATCCAATTAAGGGACTTCGTAAAATCCGTGGCGTCTTGACTGTGGTCGGGGACTATGGCCACACCGAGCGCGCGATAGTCATTTCCAACTTTTGATTGTAGAGAGTCCAGGTCTCCAGTGATACAGTCCGGGATCTATACCAATGCACAAGTATCGTTTTAGACTCTTCAATCAGACTACCATTATATGTCACAGATCAAAGATGATTGGGGGCGGAGTTAAGGATTTAACAGAACAGCAATATGTGGATCGGTATAACCGTGGAGAAGAGTTCCGTCTCATGGAGTTCAAGAAGCAAAAGAAGGACCAGGAAGTGAGGAGCTGAAGTGTGATCACGTACGAGTATTTCATTATCAATCTTAAGAGAATAGATGTGATTTGCCCCACCATCTGCACAGACCCGAAGACTTGCTATTATAATTTATCCAAAAGATTAGAATATATTCATCCCAATGAAGAATAGCAATATAGACATATGTGGGCATGCATTTAATTAAAATGGAGATAGCGCGGAATGATTATAAACCCCCTAAAGACGGGGTATTAATCTGACTCCGCCTTTCGCCAAAAAAAAAAAGTTGCAGGGTGGTGGCGCGCGGGGGTGTAGTTGAAAGAAATCGGATGATATGAAGCATTTTCTTTGTGATTCATTATGCATACATACCGTTATTCCATAATCTCGTAAACCCCTTGACATCAAGTATTGGTTGATTCAAAATTACCAAGGCAAAAGGCAGACGGGTTTCAGCTTGGTCAGTGAGGTAATCACCTGGCGACCAGGTCGTTGCCATCTGGATATCTTCTTTGCCACTCATCCCCGGGACCCCTTAACTCCCCTCGGTGATACTTTTCGATACTTCCAGCGCTTTGGCAGCAGAAGATACCCTGAGTCGAGTCTGAGCGCTACGGTACGTACGTATACGCAATATACCTGCAGGGGGGTAGGAGGGTGGTGCACGAAGCTGAAGTCAAAGGCAATGAACTCCCGTTACACACCCCTCAGGGCTTTGGACCTTAGTGGCCGGAACTAGAGTACCTGATACCTGATATCAAAGGATCACGAAACCCGATGCCGGAGGTCGCGGATGCTAGATTGCGCGGCACACGATTGGCCAACGCAAAACGATGATGTTATAGTAGGATATAAAAATATATTCTGAAAGTTAATTAAGTGGGGCTTCAAAGTTGCAAAGTGTAACGTAACTCTCTCCGCCCTTCTTGCTTGTGTAAGTGTTGCGGCTTCGCCCGGGTAGTTACATGTCATCCGCAAGCTTTCTATTCGACAGATTGCAGGTTGAATTTTTGCGGCTTCCCCCTAGCTTTCCAAGCTTTGAATCATGTCAACTGGTACATCTATGCGGCCCTGATATACACTGCACTGTACGTATACATGACCATGGGCACCAGTTTGGCTGGTCGCACGGAGTACAGATGATGTGTTGTGGGTTCACTCCAGGCCGCCGCGAACGGATTTTCAGGCCAATCGGCGACAAGGAGATCCAAAATTTTTGAAAGGTCCCGGACATCATTCGATTAGAGTAAGAAGGCCACCCATCTTGGAGCGCTCGAAGCTTCTTGAGCTGGAAAGAACCACTATATCACAAAGCTATTGTAATCAGGCAGCACTTGGATTGCTAACATTTTCGGCGGATATATGCATCATGTTTATCATCGTTTGGACATGACTAAGTGCACTACAGTTGTCGCTGCACACCAAATATTTGCAACTGGCGGATAAAAATTTTGATAGCATCGATGCTTTTGATAGGCTAGACAGTAGAACTGTGCAGCATCATGCAGTCTCCAAAAACCGTTATGACCGACGACCTCCATCATTATGTAATCCCTACCCATTTGGCAAGTTGTCGCGACAGACAGTGCATGTACGCCGGACTCTGAATTTCCCGAGGAGAAAGCACGATTTCAATTGGCTGTGCGCTGCAGCAGGTGTGGCTGTCCCCTCGAGGGAGGCTTCTCGAAATTGTACCTATTTCGGGAAGGCCGAGCCTAAGGACTGATATATGAAATTCCCAGAAATTGGGAACCGATGATGGCACTGTGCATGCGAGCTTGCGCAACCTGCAAGATACAAACACGTTTTTTCCTTCTTTGCCGCTTCTATTCCCCCTTCCATGCCTGAATTTACCCCGGCCGCCCATATGCAAGGGAGAGACAAAATTTTCTCCTCGCACCGCTTGGGCGGCTCTTTCTCAAGCCACAGGAGGCAGGTATGGAGAATGTTACCGATATGGACATTTCCCCAAAGTATAATCCCCTCCCCAGAGGTTTCGGCATGTCAGCCAGTAGCAGCCCTGCCCCTCATCCCCGGTTTCCTGTCATACCTCCCGATAATGCATGCCATGTCAGTCCCCCCCGAAGCGAAAGACATTTTTAGCATCAGCAGCAACTTCGGTTGCGTATCTGGTGCTACACTAAAGAGCTCTCTTAGCTGGATACTTCGGAGCTGTCAGATGGGGTACCCAACCGCCCTGAGCTGCCCCCCTCCAACCAAAGGTACTGTTTAAATGTAGATGTATATGACGTATGTCGCTCACACGAGCAGACACTTCATTCGGATAGGTGGATGTTTCCAGCTCGCTTTTGTTGAAGCTCTGCCACGTCCAGCTGATACTTTTGTCGCCTGCCAACCGCTAAAGCCAGAATGCCCTTGCCGACCCCCCATCAAGCCTTCATCACCTGATAGCAGGTCCGTAAAGTGATACGTGGTCGGAGTTTATGAGAAAAAGAGGATCGGGTCGGGCGGAGCCCGCTGACGTTGGTGCTGTTTGTCAGGATGACAAGACTCTTGAGGCCGGACGAAATCCTCGAGCTCCTGCTGAGTAAAGCCTCTGTCCGTTACATCTGAGCCAATGATTGGTCGACAGCTGTCAAGGGCCACGCCGGTTGAAATATAACGGCCAAGGTGTGTGTGCTGGCATAAGTGTGGCGCAGGAGCCGCCGGCGCTAATGCGGCCGATGCGGCGAGAAAACCTTTCCCTGTGCCTCCGGGCTCTGGTTGCGGCATACTGCGGCGTCACAAAAAAAGTTTGCCAGGTTGAGCGGCGGTGGTACAAGGAACCCTACACCCAGATCAGATCCGAGGTTACCCAGGAGATCTTTCAGGTACAAAATGCAAAATGTTAACATGCAGATTCAATAGAGGGAAAGAGAGAGGACCCACTCGGGGAAAGTTTACCTAATCTGCACAGACACCATTATTCTAAATCTCGGTGGGCCTTCGGACTTTTCAAAATTCCTACGGAAACATTAGGACCGGCAACTGGCGCCTAATTCTTCCTTCGCCTTGCAGTATACCGATAGGCATACGCAATCTCTTTCCTCAAAAACTAAAAAATAAAAAATAATTGTAGACTGGTAGATGCAATGCATGCAGATTGGTGTATGGTTGTCTCTTCTTGAAACCAGTTGGGCCAAAACTCGACGGGTGGAAAACTTCGTAAAAAGTATCTATCGAATCGGTAACATCCACCGTGCGACGACGGCCTAAAAAGCATTCCTGGCAGCGTATACCAAACTGAGTATACTAAGTAGGGTCGTCAAAAGCTGAATAGCCCCAAGACCTGCAGGGCCAAGATTTGCGCACAATCGGGCTGTTGGTGCAAGGAAGGGTCTTTGGACACTGCATTGGCGGACAATGCAAACTGCAACAAACTACCCGCCAAGACACCAATATCAAGAACGAGATGGCTCGATGAGATGGCTTGAGACAGATATGCAGCTCCCTGACTTGAATAGTCTTGCGAATCCGTGCCCATTTAGTGGCTTCGAGGGTCCCTCCCGTCCGGCAAATGACTGTCAAAGTCGTTGAGGGTATCGATGAGGTCTATTCATACAGGATTAAAAACCTTAAGTATGTCTCGCCCACCCTCATCGACGATGGTACATTTGCGTTGTTTTCCAGAAGCATAAAAGTGCATGGGCTTGATTGAGAGCACAGGCCGAGGGAAGCCTCTAAAGATGAACAATGGTCTTTAGTGGGTCGCCACCATGTCTTGCCTGCGTAGTTCGACCGGCGTCGAATGCATGTGGAATGGTCGGATGTTGATATTGGAATGAGGGTCTGCCCCCATGCATTTCCAACTTGATGAATTCAAGGGCGTACGCCATCATGTTACAGCAGTGCTGGGACGTCAGAAAGGTCGGGTAAAAGGCTCGCCGAAACGTGGACGGCACCTAAGGGCGGCTGTCTTTGACCAGGGAGTTTGTTTGAGGCGGGAAACGTGGGCTTCTTCCAGGCTCTATAGAGCAGGCGTCGAAGTTCCGGCAGGGTCGTGGGACTCCATCTGGAGATTTCAGGAAGATGGGGTGGAGGAGAAGGGAAGGGGGGAGCAAATTTGCAAATTCCATACCATGACATCAAGAAACTTGGTTTGCCATCATATCCACAGTGACACTCGAGATTTTATTGGAGGCGGAACGTATCACCGAGTTCCTCTGGTGTATGACTGATGATTCCCATCCAGCCCTTGTTATTATCTTTCTCACTGGTCGAGGCAACATTGTAATTGGTTGTACCAAGACCTCCTGATTCATATTCGACAATCCCCAGATACTGGCTCTGGATTCAATCCACTCAGCTTGGACCCGAAAATCATAACCGAGGCCGCGGCCGCTGGACCCACCAATATCATATTTCCGCCAGGAAGGATCGCGAATCTTCGGAGACGTTTCCGTAGGGTTCTCCAAGGTGTCGTGTGCTGCGTGTATGCATCATACGTTCCCAAGACTTCAGCTCCAAGACTTGACCCTCACGGGTTTTGCCTAACTAATAGACCACTATCATGCTACTTATCACACAACGAGCCCTTTGAAGGGTGAACATCATTAGCCTATTCGTCACCACATATGCAACTAATTCAAGCGTCTAGGTTTTAATACAAGAGCCAAGCTCTCTGTACTTTTAGGTACCTTGTGAAACAGGTTTCCGCTGCCGCGCCGCCTCCGGGCGCGCCGCGGGACTCTGCAAGGGCTTCGCCCTAATAACGCCAATAGCGGTCTTTTCGTATAATCATCAACCATTATTATTTCGTAACTACTTAAATACTCATATTCCACAGAGGTCTGGCCCCATATACCTAAACTTATAACGGGAACGCTGCCTAGAAAACTTGCACTCCGCGACCAATCACCTATCCCGTTTCACGCTTGGCCATGGGCGGAGGAAACGTCTTTCTCGACCGATAGCGTTGTCTGAACGAGGCGGCAATCAGCAGCCGGATATCAACGGTCAAGCGACCAAGCCCGCAGGAACGCATAAGTAATAACTGAAAAGGGATAAAAGCCCGCCGGGAATGTAAACGTCCTCGCCCCTCATGCGGTCCAGCCGAGGACACACGATGGTGGTAACGAGGGAAAGCCTGTCCCGTTCACAAAAATTTGGAACGATATTGGTCAGCAAATCTATTAGACTCCGGCATTTGTAACGTGGCATCGTTATATACGGGGGTACCGATTGCGCCTTGCGTATTTTGGGGAGGATCGATTGTGGAAAATGTGATAATTTCATATCAGATATATTAATATGATCTCGATTTCAACAAGTCTGGGAAATCGAAGGGTAGTCCTGACTATTCAGATTCAAGAATCATGTGTAACGTATTGACCTCCTGTAAGTGTTCATAGAGCAGAGAGCTCGGGTGACGCCGAGTTCATTTACTGTTGAGGAAGCCCTTCAGGGTATAAGCAGCGGCTCGGCTAGTTTCGAGGTTTCAGGCAGCAACGGTGTCGCATTTTTTCTTCAAGATTCGGACCAGGTTATGTGCTTCGTGTATCGTAGCCACGGCCAGATGTATAGTCGTGCGGATCTATAAGCATGCCGGTAGACGTTAGGTAGACACCCCAGGACTCTAAGCTAGAATTTGATCGGATTGTACTTCCGGATACCGGGAAATATCCCAGAATACTTCGACTCAGAAACTTGTTCATTTCGAAATTCAACCCCGTTGTTATTTCTGATACCAGACATTTAGCTGCAGGATGGGCTCTGCACGTCCTAATGCCCTGTAGCAGCTTTATGTAAGTTATTACTTGCGTCCGAGCTTAGACGGTTTGCAGTATTTCCCAACCATTTCTTCCCAGAAAAAAAAAGAAAAGAAAAGAAGGAAAGAAAGAAACCAATAAAGTTTTAAAAAAAAAAAAGGACTTCGTGAGTTCGGATACAATATCACATTTTCGAGACGTCACTGAAAGTATACCTACTTATGGTCCATGGTGGCCCCCTACAACCCCGGCTCCTGAAGTCCCGTCGACACTCTATTTCAATCTCGCGATGCTAAGCTTGCGCGGCGGAGTTAAGTACCGACAGGAGCGTGCGGTAGGGAATGGACAATACAATTCCATGACATCCAGATGACCTGCGGGTGTTCGGCACCTCACGGAACAGGATTAGGAAAAGAAAATCCACTAGCATGCTTCCTTAACCCATCATTCAGCCTGCATATCTATTTGCTGCAAAAATTTCCACCAATATGAGGTTGAGAGAGAGATAGCAAACAGGAAGCAATAATATCATCATGAACAGGTGAGTGACGGAGCATGCCATCCAAAGAGTGCCCTCCCGCCTCTTGGTCAATAAGGTTTCCCAAGAAATTTGACTGTGCGGTTGCGGCGTATATTGAACCCTTGCGGTCAGATCCGAAAACTTGGGAAGCAAGATGCAGCGAGATTAAATATTCTTAAAATAAAAACATGTACATCTAACTAAACGTCGTCACAGAGAGAGAAATGGGAATTTCGCAGCTTGGGAAATTCGAATGAACTCCGTGTACACGCACACCGTGCATCATGCGTGATGAATTCACCTAACTCTTCGAACAACGCAATTACCACTCTTTCAGATCCACAATCTGCGTTGGAAGTATCTCAAGCTCTGCACCTCTAACGACTAGTTGGCTTGGCTAGAATGTGGTCATACTACAATTAATAAGTAGGGTCGGCGACTGCAGTTATCCATTATTATTATTCTCCACCAGACCAACTTAAGGGCTCGATTGCTCCTGCACGATCCGGAACATACATACAGGTTGCTCGAATTTGCATGCAGCCAGTATCCGCACGGATCCTCAGATTTGGGACAGCTGGAGCCCTGGCGACTGGTCTGGCTAAATGTTGACAGGTCACACATACCAACTAGTTAGCAAGGCTGTCGAGAATTAGCATATCAAGGACGATGAACTCATTACTAACTGGTAGGATTACCCGGCTGGCTTGACACGTTTTTTGCCTTCCACCTCAAGCCACCAGAATTAGAAACTGAGACGTCTTGCATATTTTCAATCGTGCGGGACATTCGCTGATACTAAGAGAAATTTGCGATTCTTCTTCTTTTTTTTTTTTTTTCAAAAGGGGAAAAAAGGAATATTCCGTAGCTAGCTTTCGTGCAGCTAGCCACGTTTTCTCTCACGTAACGACCATGGCCACCACTGGCCACCCCGGTTTCTTTTTGAGGGTGTGCGCCCTGCGGAATTTCGTATCTCCTCTTCCATACGAAAGTAGCTCTCCACTCCCCTGAAGACGCACCTACCCCGGGCATCTAATCATAACGGCGATGATTTGAATGTCTTCATTCAACCCCGAGGAACAGTCTCAATTTCAGGTTCCGCTGCAAGCCTCATTTCTTGGAAGGTCTTGCAAACCTGGGGATACATATATCCTCATATGCAAAGGAGGTTCACGGACTGTCGCACAAAAAAGTGGATCTCCCAAGGGCATGGACCATGCCCTCCCTTCTCGCCTACTCAGATCAGCCATCTGCGTACAGCTAGCCAGTTGGACGGAAATCAGAGTTTCCGGCATATATCCAGTGTTTCTCGGCAACAATCGTCACCAATTATGTGGCCAAGGGCTTTCCCCAGGTGGATCTTTCTTCGTCTTCATGGGAAAGACATGCTTCGCATTCCCCACATATACACCGGTTATTATGGAGTGCGCGCGGTTGTTTGCTAACTGCTTGCGCATAATTATTGCAAGGTCCTTGCGAAGCCTGAAGCCGACGCCCAATGAATGTTCGAACCTTGCTTGACCGCGGCCGTTACACTGAGAGTAGTTATTCCATATATCCACCCAAGGCATCCATGAACCATAAACAGCCAAGAGTTCAACACCCGGGGTAAAGCTTTCCCTTTAATTTTGTAAAAGGGCTTTTCTACAAAGGTGGATAATATAATCTTCAGGTACAGGCACAGGCTCTATCACCTGCAGTTGTTCAACCTTCGCATAGCGGTACAGCTGGTTATTCCTCGGTTTCATCGCCAAGGAGATTACATCGGGGCAAAATGGGGCGCCTCGTTTTCTCACACAGAAATCGTAGACCCGCACAAGACCGATCAATACCAAGCCCCAGCTATTGCTTCCAAAAAGGTCCAAATGGGATCTGAAACCCGGAGACCGGATCAGTTTCCTTTCGATACCCGTGCGCGCAAAAATGGCAAAAGGGAAAAGCGCCTAGATGTCTCAATTTCCAGAAAATGCGGAGAAAGGACCTCTTTGCATAAAAGTTTATCTTGGAAATGATTTGCCCATTGTGGGCTCTTCCCGGCCTATCTGTGGAGCTACAGGACTATAACGCGCATTACCCTTTTGTCATTCGTTGCGGATATAAGCAGTAAAACATCTTCCATTCCAATGGCTTGGAACATGGCGGAAAGCTTTGGCGATCGATGCGGGTCCCTTATGGTGCGATTCAAGCCATGACTCGGTAAACGGGGACGCAAGACTACTAAACTGGAACATCTAAACGGTGAATCCCATTTTATTTCTAAAGCTTAGGCATTTTATAGCGACATCACAGACGCCTTGCATAAACAAGTAGGTAAAGTAAGTGGTATAACTATACGAGCTGGACCCATCTTCAGTGATAATATACCTGCGCAGAGTCAGGTCACCCTCGAACACCGTACGGCCGTATCAGCCCTGTTTGTAACAAGGAAAACCTGGCGGGACCTTGCACGGCACTCTCATCGAACCAGGCAAGGGTCTCCAGGTAGAATCCATCAGGAGGACCATTCTTCAATATGAGCTCGGCTACCCGGTCATCCCTGAGGCTATCAGAATTGCGAAACTTGATCACAACCAGCATGCAAAAGACATGGTGCTCTCTCGAGCTCTCTTATTGCCTAAGGTTGAATTCCTCCCATTTCGATGCATCGATGCGTTGCGGCTGAACCGCGATGCAGCTTTCATAGCCCAATTGGGTCGACGGAAGCTCGATTAACCGACACAGTATTGGTATTACGTTTAAGGCTGACCTATTACCCATAATAATTATTCCAACATGTATGTACACCGTAGTACTGGGGATCACATGTAAGAAAACCACATTTAAGAGGTATTCGGCAGGTGTTTCTAGCCAGCCAAGAGGACGCCAAAGGAGCCAGCCATTAGTTTCATCTTATCTGCGTCTCGTGGTCAACCGACGAATCCTCGAGCTCTTCGAATTTCGGGCATCATGACAAGATGATATCAGATTCACAGACTTTATATTTTTATTTTATATTTTCTCAGCCAAAAATACGACCCTCATCTGACAGCCCTTTCCTGTATATAGTACGTACATGTACGACAATCTGATCTAGATATATCCGCCGCAGCATGCAGGTATTTCGGCCGCAATATATGAGACATACAGTTTATAATACGATTTCCTCTGTTGCCCAGATTTTATAAGCTACAGTAACAGGAAATCCCGTCCGGCACACATCAGCCAGAAGGAAAGAAAAACGCCTCCCAATCAATCAGAATCCATGGTCTCAGAAAGTGACCTCGGTACTGGGTCCTCTTTTTTGTCTAAGAAAATTTGCCGTCTGCCGTGGCATTTTCCTCCACCTTTTCCCACCAACCCCGGCTGTAAGAAATAAAGGACGCCTCCCCCGGCGTGCGCATATTGTCATGTCATGTTCTGCTGAGGTAAGCTATAGCCATGGCTATCCCAGGGAACCATATGGAGCCAAGCGACAAAAACGGTGGAAAAGTGTAACCTCGTAATGCTACTGTAAACCCTGTACCAAATTTATTTCGCCCAGTAGCTGCTGCAGTTCTTGGGAAAGGAAAAGAAAAAGGCCATGAATGGTAATGTACCGTTCAAATTGTAGCTTTGATACACGGTAGCTCTGGGATGCTAATATGGTGATGATCAATGGAGCCCCAGAGGCTTGAGCGTATCAATTGGCAAGATAGAGTTTATGTTAGAGGGTCCCACTTGGTCTGCGGCAGCTAGTGAAGCAGCGCACATCCGCCCCGAGACACACGGTAGTACTCAGAGGATCGAATCTTGGAAAACTCTCTTTTTCTGCTGAGCAGCCCATGCACAAATTCCTTTCGCCTCGTTCACAGACTCCTCCCCATTGCAAAGGCTCCCTTGGCCCTGTCAGCAATGATCCTGAAATAACGGGCTCCCTGGGGTGGACTTCAATACACACTTCAAATCATAAAGCCATCACCATGCACCGAAGTCAAAACCTCGCCCATAGGACCTAAAACGCCCAAATAGGTCAAAATTTCCTAACCTCATCCACGAATCAGAAAATTTCTTGGCTACTTCTGAGTTGTGTGACAGAACAATGACCTCCAAGCCGGGGGACCACCTCTTTCGAAAAGGAAATATCATGATCCTAATTGGTGGCTAGTACAGCCAGCTCCTACCGTGGATTCTCACTAAGCCAGCTTTGGGCGATTACACTCTATCTTGCGTTTCTATATACTTGGCATTATAGCTCGACCATCGACGAAATGGCTTCAATCTCATCAGTGAATACGAAGCCACTAGTTCTTTCTTGGCATAGACGACCTGTTCTCAGTAAGCTATTATCAAGTGGATAATCCTTACTCATTTGAATGTAAGTTATTTGTACCAGGGATGAACAAGTCTGAATTGTTTCTTTTCGGCCGGCCTGATCATCGAAAATGTCCATTTTGGTACTTGGTATTCAGACGTATCCTGCAAGTAGACCAGTGTTCTATGCACGCTCGAGCACTTAAGTACTTCGGCTCCGCTGCGGACCTGGTAAGCAGGCCAGATGGGTGAACCGCAGGCTAAATTCACAAAAAAAAACATAATTAATTCGGGGGGATCCATGAACCATTTTTATAGCACAGTTCGTAGAATTTCCTTCTTGGGCCATTTCCAAAGGAGCACGTACAGGTATATACAGCCTCTTCCATGGATCCACAGCTTCATCGTCGGTGCGTCGTCGACAGTGGCACACAGGATTTGTATGCATTATAGGGATTATGTATGGACAAGGTCTATTCCCCATAACACGTGGACGCCCAGCCTTGTCAGCAAATTAATCTATTCGCGACAACCGTTAACGTTAATAAACGGGTTTCAATAACATCATATAACGAAAAATGGAACAAAGACCAAATACTATGGGGCTTTTTCGTCCCATGGTAATATAATATAATAATAGTTCACACACGATGAATGTTAAGTTTTGTCGCTCTTACCGAAGGCAAACCCCCAATCAGTGATTAATATTAAATTTCTCAAAGCAGGAACTATAGCCATAAACAGAACAATACCGGACGCAGTATACGCCCCGCCCCCATACATAATATTCATAGCGAATAGTCAGGCACATGTCATGCATTATGTAGGTACAGATCACACGAGCCAACACTTCGAAGAGAAAGAAAAAATACTCGCCTTTCGTTCTATTGGTATACCCCAGGCGTCGGCCTTTTTTTAACAAGGGAGTCCCGACAAAGTATACAAGAGCTATCTGGCATGCAGAAAACGCCAACAAGCTCCCTGCCATCCGTCTTCAAAAAACGAATATGATATAGGGAATCCATAGAATCATAAAAACAGAGTTTGTGTGATCATGTTACAGCAGCGTCATGGTTTAATAAAAATTCCGAGCATCCGGGTCGTTCCGAGACTCCATATGCCTTTTTCAAATTTCGAGTGGCGATATATGGTTGTCTGCCTCCTTGTCCTCCACTCAAGCACCTCCACCTCGATTTTAGCGCTGGAAGACTGGCATACTATTCATGATTCAAGAGACTAGAAGAAGAAAAAAAAAATTCAAAAATAACTCGTCCGAGTTCGCTGGAGCCGTAATTTAATGTGATAATATGGGCGAGTACGAACGACGATCTCTCGATCGAGCTCGTCGACAGCAATTAATTCGTAGTGACCAACGGAGTTAATACCTTTTTCATCGGGGTTCGGGAAACGATTTCAGGCCGTCAACATGCAGCACTAGCGTTCGTGCAGTAGCTCCATGCATGGAAGCACCCAAAGAACCTTCGAAAGCATTTATACGCATTTCAGCTTCAACATATCATGCACTTTACTATAGGTATGCACCCTTCTCCCCAGAGCCGCCGATAAGTTTCCTCAAGGCCTACCAGAATATTCACCGCAGCGTGCAGCTGCACAATTGAAGATACTTGATTCTTGGCTTTCTTTTTCCTTCTGGCCGGGGGTCAAATAAACTTTTTTCCCTTTCCTCTCTGCTTAATGTATGTACTCTACGAACTGCACGCTGATGTAGATAGATTAGCGTCTACAAGCTATAGCTATACAACCATCACATATATTGAACCCATCCGAAAATCTCCCTTGGAGAAACACCCGCCGTAGGAATGTATGTAGTCGAGCTCGAGTAATGGCTAGCACCCCCCCGGTAGGCTTGGTTCCTGTCTCCTCGCAGATAATATCCCATCAGAACTATAACCCGCCCATCCCAGGTTTCTCTAGCGAAAGCCCTCCTTGTCATTCAAACGCTCTCCACCCTCGCTCACAATATGGATCATAGAGGGTTTTTTTTCTAATTCTCTCCCCAACATTTAATCAAGCTCCTCTCTGTCTCTCACTCTCACTCCCCGGTTTGTACTCGCTGCCCTGTAGAATTAGAAACAGAGGCAGAAAAAAACCAAAAAGTAAAAAAAGTACCCGACCCCAACAACGTTAGCTAACCCGCGCCCACGCCCACAGAAAACCCATAACCATGACCCATCGCCAGCACCCTCGTGGCAGCCATGAAAAATGTCTCTCAACCTTTTGAAGAAAGGAACCGATCCGCCTCTCCCTTGATCAAACAAAAGTTAAATAGGTAGGTAACAGTGGGACCGGTTTACTCTTATTTTATTTTTTCCAGAGCTCATAACCCAAATTCAGCGATTGGACGCGCACTATCCGACCGTTACAGGAGCATTCTACTGGCTCATAACCCAGCAATTCTTTAGAATCCTTAACAAATCGAAACAGTGATATCCATGTCTAAGTTTTTGTGATGTCAAAACTTCGATGTCATCGGGCATCTTCCTCTAAAGGAAACATGAAAAAGATAGCCAATAACCAGCGGTAATATACCACCCAACCCTGTTACTTCAAACCACGATTAATTGAGGCTTGAAAAAGCGGGCTTGGGTGATGATGAATCCAAAAGGCGAGGTTCATCAGAAAAGAGGAGCCGGATACATTGCCCAAACAGAGGAGGGAGGGGTTGGTCTTGATGGGGATATCGATGCGAAGGAAGCTGCCTTAATATTTGTTTTTTAACGTGAAACTCCATCGTGCTCGAGCCTCAGATCGGACGAAAAAAAAGGACAGTAAAGATTTCGAAGGTATGCATCATCGATGATAGTCACGCTAGCTAGCTGTCTAAAGTCAAGAGCCGGACTATATCGATGGCTTTTTTTTTTTTTTTTTTTTTTTTTTTTTGCAAATCCTTTCTTTTTTGCATTTTCGTTTTGTTTCTATCAGCAGGAGGCTATCGACAATTCCGTGACTTTCTGTTGGTAATTGTAGCTAAACTGAGGCTAGTGAGATAAGAAGGCAACAACAGACAAGTATGATTGCACTGACCCGTCCTGCAGAGGCGTGCACAGAGATGGGTTCTTATCATTCGATTCATACATACAGACACGCACTCATCTTTCCCTTCTCCGGTGGGACCTTCAAAACACCGATAGGGCGTACTATCGCGATGCTACTAGCTGGGATACATGGGGCGGGGGGAAGGCCAGTAACTTTCCTAGCCTCTTCGACAAGACAAACTCTCCTACATACCCGACAGACAAACGACCCCTCTTCGCCCCATGGTTAGACGTAATGTCAGCAGCGGTACTAAATAAACATCATATGATACCTTGACAAGGCCTTTCATTTTGAGCATTGCACTGTAATTTGAGGTTAGTACCTAGGTAGTTGTGATTTATAAAGAAAACAGGAAAAACAAGATCGTAAGATGATGAATGGTTTGATTTCATTTGCATGCCACTGACGAACGAGAAGCACTTGCTCTTTCCGGTCTTGCCGAAGAGGATTCCAAAGCAGGCCGCCTTTTTCGCAGAAAGGTCCCCCGCTCTTGACCCTCAAAGGACCGCGGAAAATCCATCTCATGATTTGCGATGACAATTAAAATTAAAATACGGTCTCCATATCGAAGGGGTGTGTACGTACAGTGGGCAGTCTCCGTTTCGATTTTCTCTTTCTACCGATTTTCAAAGTATATCCGGCGGGGGCCTCAAAAAGCCCAAGTAAAAGAAAAAAGAATAATAGCAATAAACTTAAGTGCCCATACTCATGAAACGAACCAGAGGGGGGAAGCCCGCTAAAATTTGTGCGAGGTGGAATCCCGGGCCACTGGTTATCCTGACCAGAACCATGTTATATAACACGATCATCCAGCTATTGACAACGCCCCCTCCCACTCCCACAAAAAGGGACGGTAATAAGCCCTGGCTTACTATAGGAAAGAAACAAAACATGCGCATGTGCCTTTCGTGACGAACGATGATCTTTTACCCTTCATTGATAATAACTATTGTTTTATTTCATAGAGGATATATGTATGTTGGAAGGGGGTGCATGAGGGGCTTGGGGAAGGAGGGGGTTAGCCGAGTGTTCGAGTCCACGAGTTCATGCACCCCGGGAGCCATGGCTGGGTGGTCGGTGGTCTTGCAATGTGACAAAACCTTGGGAGGTTCTAGGTCTCGAGGTTGACAAAGCGAAGGAAGTAGTTCAAAATAGAAGGGACGGGGGGCGGGGCAGGGAAATCCGGTCGCAATGGATATCCTAGGCTCTGGTTCATCACACGGAGTAGACCTGGTAAAGGTATTGAAAAAGAGTAGCATTATGTTTTTTTGGTGCGCCGATATCCTTGAGGACTGAGTTCTCCTTATTCTAAGAGGTACCAATAAATCAAAAGAAATGAGAAGGAAAAAAAAAAAAAAAACAGAGCTCACAAGAAAATAAAGAGAAAGAGCTGCAAAAATGCAGGAAATTGGAAACAAGAATAAACAAGAGAGCAGAGCTAAGCAGATATCCTCCCGAGGCCAATTGCGAAAGAGAAAAACATTTTTTTTTGCGCACAAAGAAAAAAAGTTGGCAGTGTGTGTATATCAGAGGAGGGAAAAATATCCTCGTTGTAAATTATCTGGTTGCCAGTATTGGTAAAGTATTGCCTGCTGCGTGTAGACTGACAGTTCAACTGGTGGCAATGTAGGTATGCAAGATATGAAAATATACAATACTGTAGAGAGAATAAGGAAAACCCATGAATACGAAGGGAAAAAATGAGACTAATAGAAAACAAGACACCACGATCACCGGTGAAGTAAAAACCCATATGAAAAGAAAGAAGAAATTAGGAAACACGACCCGATGCTTAGGTATTTCAAGATTGAGAAGCAAGAAGAAAAAGAAAGCGAAAACGAACTCCCCAATGCAGGTGTATGATGCAGAACAAAACTTCCTCCATAACTATTCCCTCAAAAAAGACAAGAAAAACTAAGAGCCAACGGAAAGTACGGACGAGTAAAAGAAATACAGTGCTGCCGATTCGGAAAACGCAATCCGCACAACCAAAGGTAATTAAAAAAACAGTAATGAGAAAATACATCATAGGTATCGTGACAGTTCGTAACCCAATTTGAAAGGAAAAATGAAAAAAATGATACAATGCAAACTACTTCCCCCAGTGGTATATTGTTTTTAAGACATCGAATAGGTATTGTGTCGCGAGAGCTGCTGGCTGCCATCGATGTTACTCTGGTAAGGGTTCGGTAACCTTTGCTGGTAGGCTAGATTATGCAATGTTGGTTGGGGAACAGTCTGAACGTTGTCGGCGTAGACAGGTGGAATATCGATAGCCTGTCGACCCATTCCTTCCCATGATGTTCTTGGGATTGTTGGAGCTTGGAGATGAGGAAGCGGTTGCCAAGTGGTAGCAGGGAGTGTCATTGCAGGCTGTAAGTGACTAGAGAGAACATCGGCACGTGTGACCGCTGGGCGATCGATCTGTTGAGGATAAGCATGTGCAGCGGCTGGAGGCGAGACACTGACGGTGGCACGCTGAGGAACAGAAGGAGAAGTCGAGTTAGAACGAGGGGATGCGTTCTGGATCATTGGTCCGGAAGAACCCATTGGCGGGCTCATCACGGAAGCTGTCGACGAATAACTAGCAGACTATACCGAGTTCAGGTTAGCTAGACTATTTATAGTGAATCAATGTAACTGCGGAAAGGCGGTGCTTACGTATTTGCCAATAATCTTCTTAAGAGCCAAAGTGAGAATCTTCCATGGGAAAACCTTGACGTCTTTCTCAATGTTTCTGGGCTTTGGATTTGGGAAGGACATGATGAGCTTGAAGAATGGTTCGCTATCGGCCTTAGCCTTGGAAACAGTCAAAGGATGGAACCCCTCGAGGTTTCGTCTGATCCTGTTCTTCTCTTCAACGGTGAACCTAACACCGACGAGAGCCTCAAGGAGGTAGATACAGTCGACACTGGTGACGAATGTCTCCTGTCGCTCCGCCCACCAGATACAGCTAATGCAGATGCTGTTTGCTTGGCGTTCGCTGGGGCTGACTGGTGCGAAGCTAGCCTCGACTGTGTTGCCTCGTTGAGTGCGACGGAACTGAACAAGTCGACGCTTGTTTTGCCACTCTTCAGCAGTCCAGTTCTCGGCCATCGAGTTCAAGTCTCCTTGCAGAGAAAGGTTGGCCTTTTGTGGGAGTTGGTATGGGTTGAAAGAACCATGCGACTGTTGAAGGGTCGATGTCCTGACCAATGTTGGGTTTCCGACATGGTCCGATGTTGAACCAACGTTCCAGGAAGCTGGTCGACTAGTATCTCCATAGATGGCGGCCTGTGTGTAGGATGGGAAAGAAGATCCGCTAACTGATGGATAGGAGTAAATAGAATAGTCCTCCTCCTTTCCTGGGATTCTTGGCTGGAGAGCTGGTCGCTTAACGGTCATCTTGTAGATATCGCTAGTGATGTCCTTGGTGCCGCTAGAGAGCCTTCGCTTTCTGCCCGAGCCATCTGGTGTAGGGGATGACTCATAAGACTGTGGTGGCGAAACATCGGTATAGATGAATTCGGTGATTTCTTCGGTGTTCAACTCCATACCGTGCTCATCCTCAACGTTGAAGTAAACTGGAACCTTCTCGCCATACCACCCGGTTATCGAGCTTGGTGGAACTTTAGTCAAAAGGTTGAATGACATGTAACCGTCGACAGCAGAAGCTTTCTGGATGGTAACTGGGCATCTCTTGGAGCCAAACATTGCTCTATAAGTCCTGTTCTTGTCCATGGTCAAATCGGTCGACGAAGAAACGACAATGGTGAAGTCGGTGCCAGATGGGCCCTGAGCTGGAGAGCATCCTGTCACACGAGGGAATGCGGAAACTTGAGAAGCCTGTTGGAATTGGCCTGGTTCGAAGGTAGATGGAGTACTCTGCTGAGGAGTCTGGTATGTCGAAGGAGTATCCGCCTGATAGGTAGGATACGAGGAAGTAGGCCCGGTTATCTGCGGGAGTTGAGTGTTGTCTAAGGCGAATTTTAGTAAACTGCTGGTGGTACAGGTGCCAGGGAAGGATCCGATGTCACTTTGTGGCAAGATGGATTTGTCACAGGGCTGAAGGATGGAGGAGCGCTTACATTGCAGAGGAGACCTTCGGTTGTTGTAGGAGGCTGCCATGTTGCTGATAGCCTGGGTGTATGGGCTGCCCTTGTCGAACTGGAAGTCGAAAGTAAGACCGGCTTCAGAGTGCTGGTAGTCGAATGGAGGAGGAGTGGGAATCCCAGCCCGTGAGAACTGTCAGAGGGAATGTCAGCAAGAGTGATCCGGAAGAACGGCCCAGGTCGTAGTCTGGTCTGATTAGGTATTGTTTTTTTGTTGTTTGTTTGAAGATGTGGGTGAATATGTAAAAATGAGAATGTGAATGTGAATGTGAATGAAGAGAGAAGGGAAGGCCAAAAGTCCCAGAAAGCACTAAACGCCGCCAAACAAGAAGAAGAAAATAATAAATAGACAGAGGCTTTTTTTTGTAAAACAGAAAGAAAAAACAAAGGGCAGAGGAGGAAGAGTAGGAAGAAGCAGCAGTCTAGAAGTAATAAATTATAAACGATGATGGAAGGTTGCAGGAGGCGAGATGGGACAGGAGGTGTGGGTAAGAGGTAGGTATAATTATAGGTGATGTTGGGGGGACTGTACTGTCGCCGCCAGCTGCAGGGCCAGGCCCAAGACTGACTGTGTTGAGGCGAGGTCGCTCACTGTCGTTCAGTCAACACCGGCGAGGACGAAGCAGCAACGTAGGTTAAACGTTGACTGTTGACTGGACTGTTGACCTGTTCAACTGTTGATGTTGGATATAATACAAACAACAGGGCAAGAGTTGAAACTGGCGGTGGAAAGACGATGGACGACGATGACGCTGCAGTAAATAGCAGCAGTAGCGAGTAGCAGGCAAGCAAACAGCAGAGTTGGATATATTAATATCGATCGAGCAGCTGCTGAAAAAGAAAAAGGGCACAGCAGAACTGCAACCGCAACCGCAACTGCAACTGCAACTGGAAACTGTCAT
This sequence comes from Orbilia blumenaviensis, assembly GCA_036872755.1. NCBI lineage: Eukaryota > Fungi > Ascomycota > Orbiliomycetes > Orbiliales > Orbiliaceae > Orbilia > Orbilia blumenaviensis. The sequence continues at coordinate 1,283,912 of JAVHNS010000009.1, read as the reverse complement.
GCACTCGGACGTGGTCTCCCGTTGGGCGAACCTGCAGTGCAGAAAACAACTAGCAGAGTGTTTAACAAAAAAAAACCCACCGCCCAATTCTGCTCGTTACCCCCGCGGCCGCCGACCTCTGTTTTTAGTTCGGCCCTGGTTACAAGTCCGAACTGGAACGATGAGGATCTGCGGATATAAAAATTTATTCCTGCGGGAGTCTATGCATTTGCCTCAGGTCTGTATTGTGCAGTCCCGTAGGCTGAGACGTTTCGGCTGCTGCTGCGAGATAGATGGGTAGATATCCATCCCGTCCGATCCAGCCCGGCCGTTGTGAGAGAAACCCGTTTTTGATGATGAATGAACGAATGGATGAATCGTCTTTCGCTCATCTACAACGGGCTGTACAAGGACCAAATGCCAGGCCAGACGGCTGTTGGATGGCTAGGGAAGGGGAGGAGGGGAAAGCTGCATTGCAAAATTGCTGTACCTCAAACAGTTTTCTCTTGGTAATTAATCTTCTGCTTCCGTAGATAGTAATAATATATCTTCCCTTCTTGCATCTCAAAATGTCCGTCCCGAGTCTTAGATGTGGTTGTGCTCTGGGGGAGTAAGGTGATCAAGGGATACTTAAGAAGGGAACATGTCGGAAGAGAGAGGTTGACTAAGGTGTGTCCGAGCCGAGTGCTCAAATTGCAAGAAGAAGAAAAATAAAAAATAAAAACCAAAAAAGAAAAAAAGTGGTTGCTTTTGCAAAAAAATAAGTATCGTATTTTGAGAAAGACGAAGAAGAAATAAAAAAATAAAATAAAAATCTGCTGCAAATGACGAAGGGGAGGCAGGGAGTGGGTGTGTGTAAAGAGGAATTTTTTTCCCTCCAAAATAGAGACACCCAGCTTCTGCACCCTCAGGCTGCCATCTTCTTCGGCTTTTTATTTTTATTTTTTTCTTTATTCTTCTAGGAACTTTTCTTTTCTTCCCTGACCATGCTTATAAGGGGCGTGTGTGCATGGGTGTGTCATGGCTAGTCCCCGGTGTATTGAACAAGGGCTGACCAGGGGACTCAAATCCACCGAAATCAGGTGGGAAGAACTCGCCATGACTTGCCCGCCCACGAATGGGAAATTAGGGCCAAAAGGAAAGGTGCAAACGCAGCTTCAGCCCCTAGCTAATATTTTTTCACACAAGCTCTGGGCTTCAAAGCTCAAGTTGGAGTGAGGGAAACCACGATGGATGGGAGAATAAAAAATGAAAAACGAAAAAACAAGCCAACACGCCATCCTTCTGCAAAGGTAACGTTGACATGTGGACCCATAACTTAGTGGAATATCGCACTTTCTAGAAGCACCACAAACCCACTTTTAAGGCCAAAGCATAACAGAAAAAACTCGATGTACTCAAAAAAACTTTAAGGGAATTGCGCAATCTTGGAAAGGAAGACGGGAACCAACCGTATAGGCCATTGATAAAGCTTTCGGACGGGAATCTATCCAGGCCCTAAAGCTGAATCGTTAAAGAAACTTGGTTCAGTGAACCGGAGCAATAAAGCTTCGTTTTTTGTTGTTGGGTTGTGAACGGCCTGAGCTGAGACTGTTGCGGAAAGGATGTGTGATAAAGGCTTTCAAAGACAGGTGTTAAGGTAAGAGACAAGTATGGGTCGTCAAGTGGGTATCGATGCTTTTTAAGTATGTTCGGAGAAAAAATAAAATAAGGAACCAAGATCGAAGGCGAGGATTGAATGCTTAAGTAGAGCTGCTTGATGCTGATTGCGAGACAAATAGACAACTGACAGGACGCCGCTGCTTGTATATATAAGTCTGTGTAATCAAATCGAGCTAATCCCAAAGAGAGCTTTCTTCGCAGACCTGCAGCATCATGCAACCCGGGCCGCCTAAGCTCTCAAACCCCGGAGTAATTTTTTCTTTTTCATTGGTGTCACTCCACGTACCAATCTGCCGGGCCTCGATGGGTTCCCCGGGAGCATCATGCTCGTGCGAGAGAAAAAGCTTCCCGAAATGCAGTGCTAGTGCGGCGGCCCCGCCATGACACTGGCGCCAACAGAGAATGACGACGCGGTGCATATCAAGTGTGCACAGCCTGCCTCATCTTGTGCGCTAGTGTGCTTCAACTGAAAAAAGCAACTCCAAGGGCGGCACTTGTGTGCTTGGATGGCTTTTCCCACAACGCCAGAGAGAGAAATTAAAAACGAGATGAAGCCCAAAACGGAATAACCAGACACAAAACGATCATGAAACTTAGGAAAAGAGCATTATTGAAAAAATAGCTTTTGCTCACCTTGTGGATGCGGAGGTTGGCTAAGGCGCTGAACGAAGCCACAGTTGTGTCTGCAGGGAAAAAGCCAAAAAGACGCTTGCCGACCGTTTGAGCTCAAAAAGATGGCGGTGCAGTTTCGAGGATGTTGTGCGCGTGTTGTTGCGTGGAGATATGGCCCAATGGAGAGATGTTTCCCAGAGGCTGGTGAATGCGTGATATAGAACCGGAAGAGTACCGAAAATGACAACGTCGAGTCGATGCGAGTACTTGGCAAGTAAATGCTATTATTATTATGCTGTTATGTGCTGTAATGATATTGTTTGTTATGTTTTTTTTTTCTTCTTCTTCTTTGATTTTTATCTTTTCCCTTGGTGCTATGATGCTAGATGCAGACTGCGTAACGTAACCTGTGCTGTAGTTTGGTTGGGGGCTGAAGTGCAGTGGTTCGTTCTGTGAGTTGGACTTAATAATAATTTATGGGGAAAATGCAGACAAGAGGAACGAGATGCATATGACTGCGTTGTATTTTGACAAGGTCGAACGATATGATCACCTAATATCAGGTAGAGCTGAATCGAAATTTAGTAAGACAATAGGAAGAAAAGGAAAGTCAAGAAGGCAAGGGGGAGAAGTATTATAAAGGTCGTAGTTGTAGTTTAAAGTCTGTGCACAAAAGGATCGGGGGAAAATTGAAGAAATCCATCAGCCCTTACAGGGGTGTATGTCTGTTCTGAACTTTGGATTACTAGATCTTTGACTTACTTTTAGCTATGAATCAACCGTCTATGACTGACTTATGGAAGTCAAGCACTGACTACTCGAATTTGACGATGATGGGGAGAAGACAGACGGCGTAAAGTGGGTGCGCCTGGGGGGTTTATAAGTTAGGGTCGAAAGGTTGGATTTCAAGACAAAAGAGAAGCCTCGGAAAGCTAGTCAGGATACGAAGTCTAAACGGTAGCACGACTTTACTTTTCGATAGCTAATAGGGAATTATCGTCGTCCCCCGGGAATCAGCGATAGGAGGGGGGGGGGGGGAGGAAAAAGCAAGTCGATATGAAAGAAAGACACCAGCAGGACTTCTCAGAGTCTGTGGGCCAATCGATCCAGACCTCGCGGTAGCCAAACCACACCTCTGGGTTGATCTGAGGTTAGATTGGATGGTGGGACGGATTTGCTCGAACGTTAAAGAGAGGGTCCCTTGAAGTCGGTGTCGATTGGCAGCAGGTAGGCTCCGCAGGAATTCCGAAGTTTAGATTCCACAAGGGTTTAATTTCGAAGAAACCATACCACAAGGAGGGTTTTGACTTTTTGCGTACTTTCCGGACCGGTGCTAGAAAGCCTCAGGGAATTGAATTTTTACCGGGTGGATGGATGATTGACAATTGCAAAGGCGTCCCGTCACATCTCCCGCTGGGGGGTGTCATGCCCGGTCCATAGGTCCTGTTTCTGGAAGGAATTTTGACGTCGATATACCAGAAACGGCGACGAAGAAAAACCAAAGTTCCAACTCCAACTAGCAAAGCTTGAAAGGATATCGGCTGTTAAAATTCCCCGACAAAGCCGCCATCGAAAAAAGATCGAAATCAATGGACAGTAACGTGGTTCCGGATTCCACTAGTCCATATTTATGAGTCTTTGCGTCACCAGTCGTGGCCCTCGGAGTGTCCACGGCCAGCTGAACCACATATTTTGGACGGGAACAAAAAAAGTGTTGCCACAATCAGTGTCTCTTACCGTTGCCATCACTGCCGCAGAACGCAACAGTGGCAGCTACTTCTGAGCTAAGCGGCCCTGGCCGAGTCGACTAGGAACGGTTGAACAACCCCCTTGGACCCACTTTGGGAACTGCGATGTCTATGAGAGCGTCAGAGTTCCGTGCCCCTTGAGGCCTTACGACTCGCTTATTGCCTCACATAAGAGCTCATGAACTCTCTTTAGAGTTTCTCCCGTTAAAGCCACAAATGGCGACATGCGATATGGTTGTTCAGGGTCTATGTGAAACCCTATGCTTCTTAGACTACCCGACAGTCGATCGGGGGCCTGTTTCGCGCTGCTGTGTCGTGCTTCGACCAGCGCCGACATGGGAGCTCTGGTAAACCCATCAAACTATCTGCATTTCGATATCTTTCAATTTCTTGAAAAAAAAAAATTGAAAACCCGGTTCGTCGAAAGTACAGGTCCATGACGAGCTGGAAACGCTGCTGCCTAACTGTTCTTCAAGGAAATCCTCGAAGAAACCGTCGACGAAGTAGCTTGCAATTGCAACTTGAATTTGTGGCTCGTACGATGGCAGTGACCCTGATTAACCAATTCTTGGGTCCACGAGGCCCAGATGATGGGCACTATGAACATATAAACGCAAAGAGCTCGCAACTTACCCGAAAGGGTTTATTGGGTTGACGAAAACTCCCCACGTGCGGGGACAAAATCCTCGGAGGGTGTACATACCATACGGGTAGCCCGAAGTCAAAAGAAAACAAAAGAGAGAATTCAAGGAAAAAAAGGATTAGCAGTAAACATGCATCCGCGCATAGGCACCGCTCTCGAGCCAGAAAGTATGCACATTCGTATGCCTACTTCCTCCCAAGTTTTAGGCAGGTAGCATCCCATAGAATCTATGGGAAAGTATACTTCCACGGATATAGCGGAGAAGTTCAGAATGGAGGATCCTGGGAAACCCCTACTCTATCCCTCCCAACCTATCCCGATTTCGGCTTACATCTCTTGACGTTTATTGAGACATCCCGACACCACGGTTGTTCTCGGTTAGAGGAGAAAAAACCTGCTGCTGTTTCGCGGCTCTGCACCTCTAAAGGTCTTATATCCATGTGGCTTGATTACGTCGCCCCAGAAGCACTGGTTCTCGTTGCGGTAAATTCCAGAACAACAATCTGGTGAACTAGCGGTAGTGTCTTCACACCCACCAGCCATATCGATGATTCTAACAGTTGCTCCCAACCAACGAAGCCCGACCGATCATATCCGCCAGTTGAGGCTAACCCCTGGCGCCACAAGCCGGTCGTATATGCGCTTCTTTCTTATTCAAGCTACTGTCGCACGAACGTCGGACCTAACTATTATTTCTACAGCCGCGCCTTGCTGAAGATCAGCCAACGTTAGGTACTAGTTGACATAAAATTACGAAGAAAAAAAAAAAAAACATTGCAACAGGAACCCTAAAAAATAGCAAAAACACTCGAATAAAATTTAAATCCGGACTACAGGTTTATTGAATGGGTGTCTAATACAATCTCCAACTGAGGTCTAGGTCACTTAGTCTATAACATGTTAGCATAGAATACTTGTCTCTCGCTTGGCTTGGCGTAGACTCTGTCTTGGAGTTCGAACCATCTGATTCAGTTAACGTTCCGCATTGATCACAAATATAATTCGAAATTTGCAAGCAACAAAAATATTCGCAATTTGCAAGACATGTCGACAAGATACAAAAATTTCAATCTTTCGATGGCCGTCAACGTCGCTTGGCGCTCTATCGGCAAATACGCTACAGAGGCCGATTGGTTCGACCGGTTCTCCTTGATGCCGACGCTTACTTGATATCAGCTCACTTATGTTCTATTGACCCAGTTCTCTTGCCCCGCTTCAATATGTATATGACTTCAGCGTACATTCACGTTACGTTGCCCCCAGTTCGTACCAACCTAGCACTAGACGTCCCAGTACTTGATATTTTACTTGCAATGGTTTTCACCAATCAATTATCGCCTGTGACTCATATCCATACATCTGTTGAAAATAATATCCTCAAGTTGCACTAAAGCCCAGGCAGATCTCCCGACCGGATATCTCTCTGCAAATAGGATGTTTGATACTGGTATCGAGCTAGGATTATCGTCGCGGAGGCTGCCGTTCCACCGAATATTGATCCCCTGTGTATATCAAGAGATCTGGACTCGATCGCCACCCGGCTCAACCCCCAAGTTTGATAGTAGCGTATAGTATTGGTATATCGAGGAGCCAGGGCATGTGATAGCTGCCTCGGCTTGGTGGTAGTATATCCGACCCTGTCGTTGTATGGCAAGCTAAAAAGTGGGTCCAACCTCCCACTGAGACTCAAACAAGGGCCAAGGATATCAGAGAGGGCCAGTTCCCTATCCCTCAATCGATGAACTGCAAATTGAGCAACTATCGCGAACCTGGTTAACCGTCGCTTCCACAAACCAATTTTCTCTATATGTTGCTGCAATGCAATGCAATCATGGATAAAATCTCGGTTAATGCCGTAACAGATTTGTTCAACGCGACCTGAGTTACAAGCTTGATACGTCGGCGTTCAAGCTCGATCAAGCAATTCCCCTTGTCAAATTGCATCGAAGAGACCGAAGAAATTGGTATTAGGCATCAGTCATTCGCCCTCAGACGTCAATTCAGGGTTCAATAGAATACGGCCAAGTTTTCCTCTTCGTAAATAATAGATATAGAGTAGAATATGAATGCAAGAATTGCATATCGCAAGCGCCAGTAGACTACATGCGAAAACGAAAATGCAAAAGTATCTTGCATCTCCGCGCCCACTTTGTCCAGCTGTATGCAGGGTGCACTCGGAGCTGGCTACGTGATGCTAGCTATCCTGATATCGATGATTGTGCGGCTAACGGGCACAGACACACAAATCCCCGCCAATGTCCAACCAACAATATCTTGGCACCGCATAAACACAGCCACCGCCGCATTAAGACAAGTCCCCCGAAACGCATGCACACCTCATGCAGGGTTAGCTCATACCAACGCCTCTCTGCACATGGCCTTGGCGCCTCTGCTTCCCCCCTGGTCCTAAAATCTGAACCACTAGCCTCTTTCACACGTAAGCCACATCACACCTACGCTCTGCAGCCAGGCCCCCTCAGGTAAACGGACGCTGAAAATTCGTGAAGAAACTAACGTCAACGAAGGAATGTTGATTTCTGACCAAGATTCCAGTAACACCTGCTAGGCCCTACCATCATTTGCTCAAAACAAAACATACAACAGTCATCAAGCTATACCAGATCCATACTATAGCAACAATTCCCGGCGATCTGGCTGGACTGAACACCTTTCCGTCGTGGCATTTCGCATTTGGTGGAGGGTACCATGGAGGCCTCCATGGAGGCTACCGGGCAAAATCGATCAAGCCATTCATCATTCTCTTATCCATATTCAGCATGCCTAACAAATGTTCGGAAAGGCGTATGGCCAGATCTAACTCCTCGGAAGTGAATGGCGGAGGACTAGAATCTCGTCACAGTGATGTTTTTTTCACTCATTCTTAAGTGCAATTCAATGCGGCAGGGATGACGCTAGTCCATTCCCGTAGACCCACAGTCAGCCATTAGATGTCCATTATCGCACTGTTACCCCGCGATTTCGTTATTCCTTGATGGAACTTTCAACCGGCGAACCCAAGGGCTCGGGATTTTGTTTCTCGCCAAAGAACAAGGAGGAAAAAAAAAAAAAAAAAAAAGAATATTGCCTGAAGACATGCCACGCCAGTTCCCAGATGATGATCAAATCGATTGACAGGCACCCAGTTTAACCAGGAGACTATGAGGATTATAGGACTAGTACTATAATGCTCTTATTTTACTAAGTCCGATTAACATTAAATCTAGGAGGTCCTTTTTTTTTTTTTTTTTTGTTGTATACCGTCCACCTGATGAGGCATATTCCGCGAATGCTCGATATCGCTTAGAATGAACGCCCACCGATACCCTACCTTTTGATTTCTATTTGATCATATCCCTGGCATACACTCCTCAATACCGGCACAGGCTCTGTACAGCTGAACAAACCCAGATGTGGTATAATCTGCACTTTTATCTCCTTGATTTCCGATTACGTACCCAATCAAAGCAAAACCGTTTGTGAATTTCGAATTCTTTCCACCCCTCGACGGCCAAATCCATCGGCATCTGCCATTGATTGATGGGTTTGATTGATGGATTACATGCATGGCTATCGAAGTGCCTGCAGTTGCTTGGGAGCACGGCCCAACAAAATATGGCTTTTTAATCTCTCCTTTGAAATCCGATCAAGAAAATCAGCAGCCAGCTGCTATGTTCTGTAACTGCAAGAGGCCTCAGGATTGTGATAGATACTATAACTCGATCAAGTAAGCAAGTAATTGCGAGGTCACTTTCGATTATCAATATGATCAATTATATCCCTCGTCCGGCTGTACGGTACGTCCTAAGCTAGTCTCAAAATCGCAATTGCACCAAAAGACCTGACGAGCAGAATTCAGCAGAAGATTGCGCTATCACATTTCACCACAGAAGGCCTGCATGTAATGCAAGCGCCATATTGCATCGCAGCGCAGCCACCTTCAAAGGCCCTTCCCTTAAACCCCATGGAAGTCCGTCTGTTTTGACGCCTCTCCTCCATCGTGCAGTTTCCACTATCCATTAACATCGAAAATGTCTTTGAAAGCTTGGACGTGGCCGTGATCTCCCAACGTCTTAAACCCTGTCCATTGGAGGCTTGGCGGAAAACGCCGCGGCGATGCTATCGAGGTGGGCTCCACAGTTCAGTTTTATACCCTGGCTGACCACACTATAGCTTCGCAACTGTTGCAGCTACTAGACTGCTCTGGCTCCATTTTCTGATTTCCTTTCTGCATGTAGCCATGTATGAGGCCTCGATTCGATATATACTGCAATGCACTCGAACCCTTGCATGGTCTCGCCAAATGCAACGCTTTTTAAAATATATCACATAACGAATCGGTAAATCAGTGAGGGTTTCGGCTCGTAAACGAAGCCAAATTAACAAGTCTAGAAAGGCTGCTATTTGTGACATTATCGAATCAATTGCTCATATGCCTTGTCGCTTTGGCTGTTACTACCTTGAAAAAAATCCTACATGGTACTATCTGCAATGCAACCCGGGTTTTGAAAGAGAGGGGAAGAAGATACCTAGCTAATTACCATTTGATTCGATTGATTACAGCCTTGCTCTCTAACGCCACGGACCGCCTTTTTATTCTCTTAACGCTTTCTAAAGGTACTCAAATTGGTAAAGGCAAAGCGTACCCGGGTTTTTCCTCGTATTTCCTTTCCTACCAAAATCCAACCTCAACCCGCAAAAGGCCCATGCTTTTCACACTAAAGTATTGGTTCCTTTCCTCAAAAACTCTATCGAAAGACATCACTAAACGTCCTTCTTTTTTTACCTCAAAATAATTAACTGTGTGTGCCGTGTCGGCCCGTGTCTTAGATAGATACATACTCACTATCGGCGTATAGGCCTTTTTTTACGAGACAAAAATCGACGAGGTACTGGTTAGTGAAGTCAATTTATCGCTCGCTCTAGCTTACCAGGCTACGCTTTCGCGGCTTACGAGTGCGTTTTTTAGGTGGTGGTGCTTTCCTTCCCATCACTTTTTTAGGTCAAAGCTCTTACCACCCAGTTACATTTCCGCACTTCCCGTTTACGCAGTCTTGTTTTTCTTTTCTTTGATGCCTTTGAAACCATGGATCCCATGGATCGAAATAAGGCGTTTTTTTTTTTTTTTTTTTTTTTTTCCTCCTACTTTCTCTCTATCTCTTTCCCTTTTTGAATCCTATCAAAGCATTAATATACTGCAGCTATACGTTTTCCACCTTTTTTAATAGAAACACAGTGAATCGGAATTCTCCCGTCGTTTTGTGCATCTTCGGCGAATTCCCTCCTGCAGATCATATGCGGCGATTGCAAAGGAAATTTGGTTTCGATCTCCTCAAGAATGGGAAACATCACCGTTTGCGCATGGTTGATATTCCTTACCTCGGTCTAGCTAACCCGGCTGCAGATTGAATCGATGCGTATGTAATGTACGTATGTACGCACGATATATCACATTTTATATACTTATATAAATATATATGTTAAAACATAATGCCTCTTAATAGGCTGTCCTATAATCTAACCACCCCCCTCTCAACCCCCGCCCCGACCATGTCCGTCCACCCCCTACCCCCCCCCTAGGTTTAGAAGTATACACATGTACCTACCGATACCACTTGTATGCCCAGTGTACCCTCCCGTGAACAATCACATTCCCAGGGGTTCCAAGGGCCTCAAAGCCTCGCCGCTTCCCCCGCATCACCAACCTCCACTACCAACTTACCAAACTGGGTGCCCTTCCTCATCATCTCAAACACCTCATCAGCCCGCTCCAGCCCCTTCACAGAGGTGCTAACCACAGGTTTAATCCCGTGCTTGTTTATAAAGCTAACCATTTCCCTGAATTCCTTTCGGGAACCCATGGTCGAACCACGAAGCTAATTGCCCCAAGTAATAAAATAATTTGTCAGTAAAAAGACAGTTTTAAAGAAACAAGTAAGAAGTATTACGGTTTAAAAAAAATTATGAGTGGTGATAAGATATGATAGGGTCGTTGTGTAGAGGATTATATGCCGAGGTAAGCAAACGGATAAGAAGGGGAGTGAGAGAAGCGGTAAGCGGCAAGTAGTAAGTGGTGTAAAGTAAGGTCAGATGTCATCGGGCCACCATGACCAAAAGTGGGGCTTTAAGCGCCTAACTTAACTCTTGGACTTTGTGCCATATGATCTTATGAAAACCACCCCATCTCGAGACGAAACAGCGAAAGGGAAGACCGAGAGAGAAAGAAGGAAAATAGAGAGAAAATGGGTAGAGGGAAGACTCGGCTCCAAGGAAACACTTGGATCCTGCTTTGAAACTCCAATTCTTCAAAACGTTGTATTCCTTTCCCACATTGTGGGTTGGTAATACCCTTGCTCAAACGGACCCAAGAGATTGGTTGCGGTGTCGTTAAGGGTGGACCCGCTTTCTTACGTCTTGAAGGATGAAAGGATGCATGTAGTCATAGAAAGAAAGGCACGGCACAACCAAAACAGCAGAGAAAAGTTGAAGAACTCACCTCGATATTCTTTAAAACAGCCTGCATCGGAAACACTACCTTGGGATTCGTCGTCATCCCATAACTAACAATCACACCCCCTAGCTTGAGCAATCCATAAGTCTGCATCACAATATCGCCACCTGCGCCGTCAATAACTGTATCGAGGTACCTATTTACCCACCCCCAATAGCATTGAGGAATATCTTTAGTGGCAACATTCACAACCAATAATGTCAAAGCGGCTTAGCGGCTGAGGTAACGATGCATGGGACTACATTGTAAGAAGGCCAGGAAATCCTAATTGACCAATAAAGCAACCCTGTTAAGTGGAGAGCGATGAGATGATCATCGCATCGACCGGATGCATGGTGCCTGCAAGGGTAGAGGGGGGGTGTATGCAGTAAAGCTAGGCAAGCTATGCAAGCCCTGCGCTTAAACAAAGCTAAAGGGCCAATAGCTATATAGAGAGTGCGGGGAACCTAGGGAACTAGAGCTCTAGAACGCAGCTTTCTCTCTGCATCTATAGAGCAGGCCTCTGTCTGTCGAATAACCTTTTGCATTGTGGGGAGGCAGGGAGGAAATATCACAAGGACAGAAAAATGTAAAAACTTGGAAAAGGGGGAAGAATAACCCTCGAATAGGGGAATCGAATGACAACAGGCAGTACAAGGCGTTCAATGCAGTAGCTGCAAAGGGCCTGCAAAGAGCCTTCAATGGACATAATAGACGAAAGAATAACAAAGTTAAGGACAGGTAACTTACGGCCTATCCTTGGGAAGCAAGCCTTTCAACTGCTTTGACCAATCTGCCTTCTTGTAGTTAACTCCATCCGTAGCACCTAGTTCCTTGGCCCTGGTAATCTTCTCCTCTGAGCCAGAGGTGACGAAGACAGTAGCGCCCGCAGCCACGGCGAATTGTAGAGCAAAGAGAGCGACCCCACCGCCGATCCCCGTGATGAGGATGTTTTGTCCCGGACGGGGCTTGCCCTTTGTGAAAGTTGCGCGCCAGGCTGTGAGGCCAGCTAGGGGAATGGCTGCGGCTTCTGGGATTGATAGGTGCTCTGGGGCTCGCTCGAGCTCAGAAGCCGGTAGAGCAACATACTCTTGGAGAGTGCCTAAAATTGATCACATTTATTATTTTAGAACCTATAAGAGTGAAGCGGGAAAAAAAGGATTCATATCAGTAGGCGATGCTGATATAAAGGCTTTTAAACGACGGTCGGATTCCAGATTGGGATCTCCTCCCGAAAGAGACCTCAAGGGACCCATACATAAAAAGCACCGAGGCCATAATGTGCCGCCTTATCAATCTCCGGAAAGAACGGTAGTCTCAATGTGATCGTCCATCCTGACCAGTCGCGTGGCAGAATTGCCATCTATGAAGTATGATTGGACGATACTAAAACGAATTAAACTTACCATGAGAGACCCCAACCGTGCCCCCTACAATCACATACTTGCCCTCTGGGCCATCTTCATTATCTTCCCAGCCTCGCCCGGGAGTAAGAATTACTCTTTTTCCTTTCCATTGTTGCTCGAGTTCCGGTGAGCTGGTCTCTACAACAATTCCAACGCCATCGGCGCCAAGCGGTGTTTCAAAGTTGACACCAGGGTACAGGTGCTGCCGTATGAAGACCTCCCGGTGGTTCAATGCGGCAGCAAGGATTTTGACGAGAACCTCGCCGGGTCGTATGGATGGTTTGGGAAGGTCAACTTGTTTGAGGCTTTGCCAACCAGGAAAAAAAAGCATCCAAAAAAAAAAGATGCGGGAAAAGTGACTGTTAGTTTCTGAAATTTTCTTCACTATCGAGTTTCATGTTTTGAAATGTGGCAAGGGTGAGAGGCGCAAAACAGCGTTAGCGAGGTTTTGGATACTTCGAACCGAAGGACATTAAGCTTTTCAATGTCTCCTGTGGTGGCTATGTTTAGAAGTAGTGCGCTCGCTATGCGGCACCTGCAGCTGCATATCACAGCCGGGAAGGAGAAAAAAAAATCGAGCGTCAAGAGACATGCATGACCCGGGACCCGATCGTGCTTGAGATCTTAGCGCTATAGCTCGATATCTAAGTCGCAGCCTCAATTCCATTCCAAACGACTACGACCAAAATCACGTCATCGACGGGGTCAGGTAGAACTCCGATTGCCTCATGATGATGGTTGAAGAACTTGGGAGGGGGAACGACACGCATGCCTCACTGATATCATACGATATTTCCTTCTTTCCGGAGTGCATGAGGGTCGTAAGGGAGTAGAACAGCCACTGCAATGCCGCAGACTTACGGATAGTACACCTGGCCTGGCTTGCCATCAATTTTCTCAATGATGAGCGCCTTCATCATGCTAGCTGGCTGGAAGTTGTTTCCGGCGAGAGCTCTTGCTCTTTGTCACAATTTCCGAGAATCGACTCAAAAAGGAAAAAAAGATAAAAATAAAATAAAAAAGAAGAAGCTGGAATTGCTATTTGTGGTTTCGCGGGAATCGGGGAATTTCTGAGACGGTTAAGGATTCATATATTATAAAGGCAGACGCGTGGATTATTTCCCCGCGAGATTGGCAAAGATGCACGCTGCACTTTACCGCACTGCTCCCGTTGAGTCGACTGGGGTTGGTGGGGATTGGGATTGGGGGTTCGGGAGGCTTGAAGATTAGTTTCGCGCGATACTCGACCAGAGACAAGCAGGATTAAGAGACAGCCAGGCTCGTACTTCGGGTAGATAAAGAAAGCATCGCGAAAGTGTGAAGCGGGAAAGCTTTCATGCTTCCGTTTTATCTCCATGCACGCAAGCGTCATTTCGGCCTCGGCTCAATTGAATCAACACAACGGTCGTATATCCCATTAGCGATGCCCGTCCGACCGGCGATGCATTAATAATTGGTCGGTAGACCCGGCCGGATATATCCATGTGATAATATACGGCACCTACAACTTGCAACTCCCGTGCACTAACAGAAGGCCAATTGGCAGCAGTGGTTGTGTTGATGAAGATGATAATTACTTATATTATGGTGTCCGTAGAAAGGGGAGGAAGCAGGAAGGGAAGGAGGATTCATGTCGGGTCAGGTCCGCATCCGTTATGCGGCGCCAACAAAGCATCCTTGAGCAATATGTTAATATTATATCGCATTTCCGATTCATATTTGGGACGCCAAATGAATCGAATCTAAATGAACATGTTCGTTCTATTGATTGATTACCTGCAATACTAAAATTACTTCCCAGTATCACTAAGTATCTAATTAAGTGCCTAGTTACGATCAATTAGATTTTGACATAGTTACTGGCGAAACCAAGCAAGTACTGAGAATTGGGAATTTATGTTAACGCCGGAAAAATGAATATTATGCATTCATTGTATCGTAACATGACATGAAAATGCAATTGAACGTTACTGCGGATAACGGCAATACATCCGAACAAGGGACTTCGACTGGCTGGCCATGGCTAGGCTTCTATCCGGGCGAAACGTAGACCCGGGTCTAGAATCCAAATATCTCTTTCACACACGATCCCAACATGTTAACAGCCATCTCAACAGCCAATGTTGGATAACCATAAACAGTGGTACGTGAGTATGTCTCCACATGTACACACACACACACATACACAAAAATACGTTACGCCTAGCTATGCACGCCGTGTATCGGTCTTAATTAAGTAGCACGTTGGGCTTTAAAGGGCCCTTTAGGTTTTTTTTTTTTTTGGGGGGGGGGAATTGGTCCTCCCGCGTTTCAGCGAGGCAGCTGCGGGGTTTAAGCATGTTACAACCTGACAGGCATGTGTTCGTCCAAATGCATTCAGCCAATAGCTAATGGCAGGATGACGTACGGGAATACCAACAGCGTCGTTATAAGCTAAGACACAACGAAACTGCCATCCGGAATACCATCCAGGAATCGAATCTCCGTCCAACATTAGCTGGCTTAATTAACTTAATTCTTCCATTCGAGCTGTTTCCGGCTCTGCCGCTTTAATTTTTTCACCTTTTTTACGCATTGAAAAAAACTGCCCGGTTGACATGACAGTTTTGATTCGCATTCGAGGCTGATATTGCGTTCGATTGGCTGCCAGAAATCGCCCCGTTATTGTCACGCTATTAGCTGGCTTAGCTAGCTAAACCCCTCTCCGCAAGGTGCGCGGGATTTGATCTGACCTGACTCTCTTCGACTCGAGAAGCCTCGTCCGGACTAGCTGCCAGAGCATAAAGAAAGGGTCTCCCTTCTACTCGCTCATCTTTTACCGTTCCTTCGTTTCGAAACGAACAAGAAACTGCCCTTACAGCTATCATTGATCTCCTCAACAGATCCTGAACCTCATCACCCCCTCAAGGGTCTCAGTTAAACACACGCACACGCACACATTATCGGTATTGCTAGACTACTAAGTCCCTAGGTAGCTAGTACGGATATCTCCCACCCTCCGGGGAGATAGTTAAGTATTATAACAATTAAAGCAATTTCAATTGCGAAAGGTGCTCCTCCAGGTACCTACCTAGCCAGCCCAACTGGCTGCCGATATTCGCCCATAAAGAATATATCGGGGGAAAAAAAGAAGAAGAGCCAAGGTATCCCATACGGGATCAATCTTGCTTTTTGACTCAGATCCTAACCCACACCCTACTACTCCTCGACTATTCCGAAACTTGACATCGCCGTTCTTAAACAGAAATGTCAATCCAACGAACACCAACCTATGACAAGTCCCACTACTCCTGGCAACCCCCTTCCAGTCAGGCCTCGGAGTCGCTCATCAGCGGCGAGCATGGCAGCCCCGGAGGGGATGCAAAGACCCCGGATGTGACCTCCTACTTCCACCTGCCGCACCAACCGTCCGATGCCGCAGAGCAGGACCAACTGGACTCCAAGCCGGGTCTTCCGAGGCGTTCAACGTTCAATTATAAACACTCCGCTGATGAGTTCAAGAAGCAAATAGAAGAAGAGACACATGACCTCATGGGGCAACCACCCGTGACTGGGAGACGTGGCAGTATCACGGGGAAGCCGTTCAAACCTAGCTCTAAGAGGACTAAGAGCTGGGACTACCGTGATAAGAGGGGCGAGATGCAGATGCACCAGCTGCACGACCAGGAATTCGAACAGCCTTCTCAAGGGTTTTCCGAGACTTGATCGTGGATGGGAAGGTATTAACGAGCCGGAAGGGGTAATTACCTGAAGTTTCATGAAGAGAGTGGATGGGGGTTAGTTATGACGGTTTTGCTTTTGTGATTTGGTAATGCATAATGGGATGTTAAGAGAAAGGGACTACGAAGACTGATAATCACGTCATGAATTGCATAGTCGGCTGCTGATGGGGTGTCCTTTGGATGGCTGAGTGCCGCATTTTTTGGTTTCGAACGTTTCGGTGACGCCGTAGGAGGGCTTCTTTCATTTCCCCCCCCCGCTCTGTCATTCTTGGTTTCTGTTCATTTTCGGGGTTAAAGTACACGCATGGCTTGCCTGGGGGTCTGTTTACTCGGTCGATATCATAGGTCCTTCCACTCTTTTTCTTGGGTTATTGAATACAGATACGATCATTAATTGGGTTGAAAATGCATGGATTGGTTTGCAGTTTCCGGGAGCATAGGAGAATGGTAATACATAATTTGACGGGCTTGAGTTGGAGCCGCTATACTAGCAAAAGGCATATATCGATAGATCTATATAGCTATACCGCTAACTAGGATCGAGATCTGGACGAGTGCATGGAATTCAACTTCCATGCTGCCACCGTCTCACATCTACTGCTACTCCCATATCCACCGTACACTATAGTACTGAGCATCCCAGCTAAATTCTCACATACGTAGATCCCGTCCGAGCCGAAGCCGAACCACTGCGTCATATAGTTTAGCGGGGGATTATAATAATGCGATCCGCCATAAGGCAGATGCCGTTATGCATGTCTCTTCTCTCGAACCTAATTCCTAACCCCTGTGAACTCCTGCGAATTCGCTTTTGTTTTTTACCCGGATCTATGGGGACACTGGCTTACACTCGAACTTACCCGTGCGATTCCAGATCACCCGTTCAAGATTCCCTGAATAGGCAGGTCCGAACGTATAAGCTTGTAATTCGCAATCGGGTCTGAGCTGAGCTGAGCTGGGTTTTCGCAGTTCGGAACTCGACTTATGCCGTGTGTAATAATGTCTATTTCTGCTATTCGCTATGACGTATATATATACCTCGGCATCACTTGTGATTTATACAAGCCTATCCCTCGTGGCCCGTTGAATCGGTGTGCTCGTGAGTTGCGTGGCCGCGCGCTGATCATGGTTATCGTCGTTGACTGCGACATGGTTCTAGTATGTTACACAGGGTAACTAGACGTCAAGAGCGTGGTTGAGACAACGCAGGCTCTCAATTAAGCTTTTGAGTTTCTTGCATAAGTATGTTAATTTAACAAAGTTATGCTGGTAGATACTTTGATGATCATGGTGGGGTCTGTCCCGGATACCCCCGATTGCAGTTATACCTTAGTGGGCTCGTCCCGGTTGCTATAGTACTACAAACATCATAAAGCCTCGTACAGGCCGGGGGGAAAGTAGTTTCGAGAGCATCAATTATATTATAGCTTTGGCGTCCTGGTGGTGTTACAATCGACATCAACTGCAATTGATCGATTGAGGATAGTATATCTTCATGGTAGACATTGGAATACACTTCAGAGGCAAGCAGAAAGCTTGTCTGGCTGCGGACAAAAGAAACCATAGTACTGAACTGACTGGGATAAAGTCCGTGAGAGGGCTTTGAAGGCGATTCTGTGTTATACATTACACGCTCCTGCCGGGTAAACCTGAGATACAGATATGATTGGGGATATATTTATTTTGCGGTGTAGTAAAAGATCATAATAATATGGGTCAGAGAAGAATAAAAAAGAAAAATGAAGAGAAAAGGATTATCTTTAAGATATGCAATATCCCATACATTATGAGATACGTCCCGATACCCAGCATTATTTGAAGAGAGAATAAGGGGAAGGACCAAAAAGCCAAAGTCAATAAAAAGGGAAAACAAAAAAGGTATATGTCATAAGGAACGATAGAAATCACAAACCATTATACAAAAAGTTTTTTCAATTCGCCAAACCCACTTCTTTATTTTACTCCACACCCGATTCGTCCGTTACCCTTGTAGTTCTTGCCTGTAGTTCGGCGCTGTATTTTCGTGATACATTGGCGTCTGGTTTCCTCCAGCAGGCATTTGGCCACCTCCACCAAGTTCGTATACGGTCGGTTGGTGTCCTACAGGTGGAGGGACGCCGCCTGGAGAAACCGGTGGAGGATATGCTCCCTTATAATATTCCTGTCCACCGAGTGTACCAGCGCCGGCCAATTCTGCTTGATGTCCCTGCGGCACCTGGGCATACGGTTGCTGCTGCTGGTAGTATCCAGTATTGTTATATCCTTGCTGGTTTGCCATGGGTGGTTGTGGTGGGAAGTTCTGGTTAGCTCCGCCGGCGCCATCTAGGTTTTTCTTGTTATTCGAACGACGCCAGAGGAAGAAACCACCGATCGCTGCACCAATACCGGCGAGTGCCGCGCCGACACCGATACCTGCGACAGCGCCCGTGCTGAGGCCGCCGCTACTTTCGCTGGTGGAAGAGGATGTGGGAGGGTTGGTGTTGGTGGATGTATCTGTGGGATCTTCAGTCGGGTTTGTGCGGGTGTTCGAGACAATGGAAGCGCTTGGTCCAGAGGTTGCGCCTGGAGTTGTAGTTTCGTCTTCGGACGTCGTTGTTCGACTAATGAAAGTAGCGACATTTCCACGGGAAGAGGTGGTGTCGAAGAAGGAGGTACCGGATTCACCAGAGGCGCAGAAGACCTGGGTGAAGTCGTCACTCCGGTAGACATATGTCACACAACTTGGGCGAGCAGAACCACTAGTAATCCAGTCAGTCAGAAAAAAAACCGTGGTACATCCTTTCTTTCCCGGTCGCGAGGTGAGTTACCAGTATTGTATCGAACGAGTGCTATCGAAAAAGAAGTCGGCAACCGAGCTGACGCCATATTCTATACATGTTGTCGCAGGACCGCAGTAGTTAAAAGCTGTTCTCGTAAGAACAGATCTGTCGGGTAACGAGACAAGTATTAGCTCAGCTGCATCATCAATCATAATAATGCGCAATTAAACAATGGCAGTGATGTGGGTCTGCGGCACAGTAACTGGCTGCATGCACGCGAGTGGCTGCATCGCATTGAATTATTTGCTCACAAGGCGATGTTCTCGCATTCGAATCCGAATATTTCGACCCAAAATAAATAGTAAACCCATTAGATTCACGGGCGCAACTTACGTCGGGCAGCAGAATCCAAAATTTGTTCGGTATTGCTGACAGAAGTCTGCCGCAGCACAGGGAAGCCCGCAGGTGCTAAACGTAAGCTGTTCGTCCTGTCGCTTGTCAAAAATATTTCCTCGGCCAACGATTTGGGGCGGCTGATACACCGGAGCCGCTGTGATATGAACTGCCAGTGCCATTTTTTATATTGTTGTTGACGCAAGTATGTATTTCCCCGGATTGTGTTTTGTATTCCACCCCCCCTTTTCTTTTCCCCAGAATAGTCAGGTCGGATGTGTCGGGCGCGTTATCGAGAACCAGGCCTGTATAGATAACCGATATCGATAGTCGCGAACGGGGAAACAAATATAACGTCGAATGCGAAAAGCCCCACAAAGATCGAAATTTTTCTAATATCCGAGGCGCGAAAAATTATTTATCCAAATCGCCGTCTGCGAACGCTTTGTACGGTCGGTGGAGCTGAAGGATGCAAGTCAGGTGGGAAGGTTTTTTAAAGAAACTAGTGTCGGTGCTGTGCCAACTCTACGCAGAAAAAGGAGTGGACCGGCCGCCAAGTCGAGCTGACAGCGGCAATAATAGAGCGAACGCAAAAAAAAGGCGATGGCTTGCAGAAACGAGAGAAACAGTCGATTCTCAGTCCTGTAAGGCTGGCTGGCTGAACAAGGGCGAGCGAATGGTATATTTTGCCTTAAAAAGGCCTTTTTTCCCTCGCAGCGAAATAAACTGGATTGTCGACAAGCTTAAGTTGACGTCGTTTCCTCTTTTTTTCCCACCGCGAATTACTCGAGAGTAAACACGTCCTCGATTCCCAAAAACCACTTGTGAACGATCGAAAGAAATAGAAATGTTTGAAGAAGCCTTCCAGTCGAAGAAATTTCTTTCAAAAGGGGTAGAAAAAGGATCAAGAGGTGAGAAAAACAACGGGAAGAGAACGGCGGCTCTTAGTTTATAACGTTATCAGCCGCAAGTCAGTTTAGGCTTCCTCCCCTTGACCTGTCATACATGAGTTTTTGTTGGTCTGGGTGTGGGCAAATTCGAAATTCGAGGGTACAAAAGTGCAGGTTGTTTTTGCATCTGCAGTGTTACTGTTGCTTTCTGCAATTGCAATTCTGCCCAGCGTTTTGGGATATATTGAGCAGGGCCGCGAGATATATTAGGAGGGGGACTGGAACTTTGGGACCTTGAACTTCGTATTCCTTTGGGAAGGGGAATGTCGAAATGTGGACGGCAGTCCGTACCCTGTCCAGGATTATATTGCTTACCATAAAATAGGACAGGGAAGATCTTAAGAAGACCACCAGGCGCCACTGCCATCCGAGGTATTAAAGGTACGTTATCAGCAAATCGGCGAAGGGAAAGCTGAAGGGCAAAACCGGAAATGTCCTCAAAGACTAACCAAAACTCTTTATGATCACGAACAAGAAATCCGACTAGCGTCGTCAGCAGCACTAACAGTTTTAGAATTGTGGGGCCTCGTCCAAAATTGACACCGATGCATCCAAAATCGTGGCTTTGATGCCTTTTCGATCCGTCAATCCTTGAAAGTTTTTATTTGGAAGCACCCGTTCTTTAGCATGCAGCATGCAGAGGAAGATGTTGAGGTGTTTCGATAAACAAGTTTAAAAGGCGCCTACGATTTTGATCTTAGTGCTATCGATAACGGAAAGAGGATTCCAAATACGGCACTATACGATTACGATACCAACCTTAAAAAAAGTACTCTCTGCGTGCGCGGGCACGTGTGTGTGGAGAGGTCCTATTAGAACCAACAGTCGACCATTCCTTTACCTTTCGGCCGAAGATCTCCTCGAAAAACATTGAATTGCACCAGTAACATCGTCCGAATTATCCGGAGTTGAGAAGCTCTTTTGATAGTTAACGACCATGTCAGCATGCAGGGAATCCCCATGCCCCTCAGGTGTTGCCAGAAACCATGCCCGTTTCCGCTCTTAACCCCTGGCGGTTGATTACCAACCAAAGATCTCAAGAACTTACGAGGGGGTAAATGGCAGGGGGGTTGTGCCAACTAAAATTTGTGCTTTTTAATTTTTCACTTACAACAGCCTTAACACAAAAAAAATAACTATTTCATTACTACTATAATATGCCATTATTATTAATATTTTAATTCAATTAAAATAATTATAAAATTTATATTAAAAATCTTATTTTTAATAAAAAACAAAACCAAAAAAAAATATTTCAATTATTAAATAAAAAAATAATTATCACCAATACAAAAAATGTTAGATTAAACTTATATAATCTTAATTATTAAATTATAAACTGAAACTTTAGATTAATAAATTAAAATAAAAATTTTTATAAAATTATTTTATAAAAAAAAATATTTAATTTGCTATATAATAAAACTATTATTATTTAAAATATTAAAATTACAAAAATTATAAAATAATATAAAATATTGAATAAAACATATACAAAAATAATATCAGAAATTTAAAAAATTTATTTTAATAAAATTTTTAATTAATTAAAAAATTTATAATATTAATATAATATTTTTTTAAAAATATAAATAAATAAAAAAAAAAATAATTAATAAATAACTAAAATTATAATATAAATAAAATTTAAAAATAATAATTTAATATTAAAAAAAATAAAAATATAATATTTTATAATTGAAATTAATTTATTTAAATCATCTTATCACATATAACACAATAAAAAATTTTCTATAAAAATTAAATTTAACTAATATAAAGAATTATTTATATAAAAAATATTATTAAAAAAAAAAATTTTAAATTATTAAACCAAATATTATTTAATTTTTAAATAATTATAATAAATTTTGTTTATTTAATTTTTAAATATATAATTTTATTAATATATATTTTTAATATATGATATATATTTTTATAAGTATTAATAATTATATTAGATTTTTAATTGTAAAATATTTTTTACAAATTATTAAATATTAAAAATTTATATTAAAAATAATAAAAATTGATAAAAAAATTAAAATTTTATTAATTATTAAAGTATAATTTATTTTTTAATAAATAGTAACTAATAATTTAATATTATTATATTAATGTTATTAATGGGGATTAAATATTTAAAATATTAAAATTAAATTTTTTTAAAATTAAATAATTATAAATATTATTAATAATTATTATAAATTATTTGTTATATATAAGGATGAAGGAATATTTGATGGTTTTTAAATTAATATTATTATTTTTTAATATATTTATATAAATAGTTTAAAGAAGGTTATTATTATATTTGTTAATATATATAATATTAAATAAATTTTTTATTAATAAAAAAAAAATTATTATTTTATAATAGATAAATTTTATAAGTTATTTTAGAATTTATTTTTAGAAATTATAAATTAAAAGATATTAGTTAATAAGAATTTTATAAATTAAATATTTATTTAATTATTTATTTAAAATTTTAATATTTATATTTATTTTAATATTTATATTATTTATATTAAAATTTTTAAATAATATTAATTTTTTTTAAAATATAATAAATTAATTAAAGAAAAAAATTTTTATAAAATTTTATATTTAATATTAAAGTTAAGATTTAAAAATTATAAATATAAATATAAAATTTTTTTTAATATAATAATATTAACTGATTAAAAAAGTTAATTATAAAAATAATAAAAAAAATTAAAAATAAATTTAAATAATATAAAATAAAAATTGGAAAATTTATTAATTTTTAATAAAAATAAAAATTTTAATTTATTATTTAATTATG
Source organism: Orbilia blumenaviensis (assembly GCA_036872755.1). Taxonomy (NCBI): domain Eukaryota; kingdom Fungi; phylum Ascomycota; class Orbiliomycetes; order Orbiliales; family Orbiliaceae; genus Orbilia; species Orbilia blumenaviensis. Next base: position 1,260,742 of record JAVHNS010000009.1, on the reverse strand, counting down.
AAAAATTTTAAATATATAATATTTAAATGAAAATTTGAAAAATAAAAATTTTTAAAAAAAAAAATATAAAATAAAATTATAAAAAATAAAAAAAAAAATGAAAAAAAGAAAATGAAATATATATTAAATATATTTAATTATATAATTAAAATTTAAAATTAAAAAATATATTTTGGGGTTATAGAATATGGAGGAAGATATTTTAATTTTATTTTTAAAATTATTTTTATTGTTTTTGGTTTTTAGTGATTTTTTTATTTAAAAATTTTTAAATTTAAAATTTTAAGTTAATTATAATTGGTTTTTAAAATTGATTAATATGTAGTTTATTATTTTTAATTTAAGTTTTATGTTAAATTTAAATTTAAAAATTGTTAACTAAAAATTTTTTTTAATATTATTTTTTATTTTTAAATTTATTTATTATTATTTTAATTTTAATATATTTATTATTTTTATATATTATTTGATTTTAAAAATTGATTAATTTATTTTTGATTTATTTTATAAAATTAAAAATGATTTATTAGTAAAAAGTTGGTGTAGATAAAATTTATTTTAAGTGTATTATATTTGTATTATATATTATAATTAAAAAAATTATTTTTAATTAAATATTTAAATATTTTTTAATAATATAATAAAAATTTATATTTTTAAATAATTTTTATATAATATATATTTTTATTATATTATAAATATTTTATGTATTTTTTTTAATATTTTTAATTTTAAAAATTTATATGTAAAAAATATTATATTAAAAATTTTGTATTTAAAAATAATATAAAATGTTTTTTTATTGAATTGTATGTATAATAAATATATTTCAATAAAAAAATTAATTATAATTAAAAATTTTTTTTAATAAAATAATTTTATGATTTGTATTTTTTGTAAATTTTATAATAATTTTTAAATTAGTTTTTAAAAAAATTATTAAAATTATTAGTTTATTTTTGTGTTTTTTTGAAATATTAGTGAAAATTAATATTATTAATATAATAATATCAAATATTAAAATATATAAAAATTTTATTTTAATAATTATAATTTAAAAAATAATAAATTTTAGATTTTTTAATATATATAGTAAATTTTTATAAATATTTTTTTTAATAATAATTTAATTTTTTTTTTTAAATATATTAAAATTTTATTTAATTTTAATAATAAAAAATTTAATATTTTAAATTATAAAACTATTTATTAATATAGTTAAATTTTTATTAAATATGATAATAATTTTAAAAATAATATTAAAATATTGAATAATTGTTTTTTTTTTAATAAATTTATTATATTTAAAATAAAAATTATTATTTAAAATTAATATTTAATTGTAGTTAATATAAAAATTTAAAAACATTAAAAAATAAATAATTAAATAGAAGATATGATTTTAAATGAAAATTTAAAATTTAATAATATTAAAATATAAAAAAAAAAAAAAAAAAATTAATTTTTTATTTATATTATTTTAATTTTGAATATTTAAGTTTTTTAAATTATTATTATAATAAAATAAAAAAACTATTATTATATTTTAATATTATAAAATTATATATTTAATATAAATTATTAATAGTTTAAAAATTTATAAATTAAGTTTTTTTAAATATTAATTTTTTTTTTTCTATTTTCATCTTTTAATTAAATATATAATCAATAATTAATTTTTTTAAATTTTCAAATTTCAAATTAAAATTTATTTATTTAATTATAATTGTAATGATTAATATTTTATTTTTATTAATTTAACTTTTAATTTGAAATATTCTTATTTTAAATTTTTTTTAATTTTTTATTACAAATTTTTTAGTTAATAATATTTAACAAAATTAAGTTTAATTTAATTTATATTTAAATTATATAAATATTATTTTAAATTTATAAAATATTTTTTTTTATATATTTTATATTTATACTGTTAATCAAAAATTAATTATTTATTATAATTTATAAATTTTTTTATTTTAAACCATTATTTTTTTTTTATATATTCAATTATAAAATTAAATATTAATTTTTTTTAAATATTTTATTATAAATTATAATAAAAAAATTTTTTTAATTAATTAAGAAATTAATAAAAATTAAAAAAAAACCAAATATTATAATATTTATGTCACAGCCAGCCATACTAGATATATCTTGGCGTATCAAACATAAATCCGTTTTCACAAGCTGTTTTTTATATTAAAATGATTTTTATTATAAATATTTAGTAAAAGAAAACCATACCAAAAAAAAACAGATTAAACTGTATTATATTAATAATATAATTTTTAGAATAAATTATACAAAAAACATTATATATAATTTAGTATATTATGTGTATATAATACTTTTTAGAGTACATAATATTTAAGTTTATAAACAATTTACATTTATATAAATAATATTTATATATATAAAAATTTTTAAACAATAATAATTTTAAAATTCTTTTTTAAATTCTATTAATTAACTTATTAATATTTAATACACTTTATTTACTATTTTTATTTATTAAATTTAATATTTTTTTATTAAAAATTATATTATTTAATATTTCTATATTTAACCTAATTTATTTTAAAAAAATAATTTAAATATTTTAAATTAAAAATATAATTAACCAAAAAATATTAAACTATTTTAAAAATTTTTTATTTAAAAAATATTTAAAATAAATATAATACTTTAATTAATCCAACTTTTAATAATAAAATAAAAATTATATATTAAATAATAATAATAATGTTGAATATCACAACTTCTACAGCACTACTTACAAAATAAAAAATAATTTTTTTAATAAAATAATATATTTATTAATTATAATTTAAGATTAACAAATACAAACAAAAAAATTATTTATAAAATAAATTAAATTATTTTTTTTAAAACTAATTATTAATAATAAAAATTTAAAATTAATACAAATTAATATTTCATCTAAATAATATAAAAACATTAAATATATTAATATTACAACTAGAATACAATTAATACTAAATCATTTTTAAAAACACAAACAATTACTTAATATAATATCAAATTTATTTAACACAATAACCAACATAAAAAAACTCTTAAGTAAACAAATTTTATTAATTATAAAAAATCTTATAACAAAAATAATCACTTTAAAAATAAAATATAAATAAATTATTATAAATAAAAAAAAAATACTTTTATAAAAATAATTAAAATATAAAATTTTTAAAATAAATTATAATAAAAAAAAAGTTAAAATTAATATTAATAAAATATTTAAAATCAAAAATTTAATAAAGTATTTTAATAAACCCAAAAAAATTAATCATTTTCTCCATTAACTCTTAATTTATTTTAAAGTATAAAATAATAAATTTCCAAATAACAAATTTAAAATCATTTTTATAAAAATATATTTAAAAAATTCAATTTTTCAAATATTTATTAATTATAATAATTATTATATTAAAAATAGAATTATTTCCAATATTTATATTTTTAAAATTATAATAAATTTCAAAAAATTCATCATATTCTTTAAATAACAATATAAAAAAAATAATAAAATTAATAAAGTTTGTAAAAATTTTAAAGAATTTAAATAAATTAATTTAACTTATAAATATTTTTACAAATTCAACCAAATCACCCTTTTTATTAAATAAAACAAATCCAACATTACTTATTAAACCCAAAAAAAATTAAAATTAAAATTAAAAATTTAAATTTTTTTTAAAAAACAACAACTTAGAAAATCTTTAAAACAAATAAAAATACAAAAAATAATCATCAAAATCAACAACATCTACTAACAAAATAAACACAATTAAAAAAAAAAGAATTTCCACAACCACAATTTTAAAAAAAACAAAAACAAAAAAAAAATATTTTAAAACTAAAATAATAAAGGAAATAAAAACTAATGTAAAAATAAAAATGGAAGTTTTATTTTAAATAAAACTTTTAACTTAACCTTTATAGATTTTAATATAATTTAATATAATTATTTACACAATAAAAAATTTAAAAAATTAAAATTTAATAATTTTATTTATTATAATTACAATAAATTTATCACAGCCAGCTATACTAGGTATGTTTTGGCATATCAAACATAAATCCATTTTCGCAGACTATTTCTCACACCAAAATGATTTTTATTATAAATATTTAATAAAAGAAAATTATACCAGAAAGAGACAGGTTGGATTGTGTTATATTAACAACATAATTCTTAGAATAAACCATGTAGAAAGTATTATGTGTGGTTTGGCGTGTTATGTGTATATAACGCCTTTCGGAGTATATAATGTTTAAGTTTATAGACAATTTATATTTGTATGAATGATGTTTATGTATATAAGAACTTTTAAATAATGGTAGTTTTAGGATTTTTTCTTAAATTCCATTGGTTAATTTATTAATACTCAATACACTCTGTTTATTATCTTTATCTATTGAATCTAATATTTCCTTATTAGGAGTTACATTATTTAATATTTCTATATTTAACCCAGTTTACTTTAAAAAAATAATTTGAATACTTTAAATTAAGAATACAATTAACCAAAAAACACTAAACTATTTTAAAAATTTCCTATTTAAGAAATATCTAAAACAAATATAACACTTTAACCAATCCAACTCTCAATAATAAAACAAAAATCATATATTAAACAATAGTAATAATGCTAAATATTACAATTTCTATAATACTACTTACAAAATAAAAAATAATCTCTTTAATAGAGTAATACGTCTACCAATTACAACTCAAAATCAATAAACACAAATAAAAAAATCATCTACAAAATAAATTAAATTATTCCCTCTAAAACTAATTATTAATAATAAAAATTTAAAATTAATACAAATCAATATTTTATCTAAATAATACAAAAATATTAAATATATTAGTGTTACAATTAAAATATAATTAATATTAAATTATTTTCAAAAACATAAATAATTACTTAATATAACATCAAACTTACTTAATGTAATAATTAGCATAAAAAAATTCTTAAATAGACAAATTTTATTAATTGTGGAAGATTTTATAATAAAAATAATTACTTTAAAAGTAAAATACAAGCAAATTATTATAAACAAAGAAAAAATACTTTTATAGAAATAATTAGAATATAAAACCCTCAAAATAGATTATAATAAAGAAAAAATTAAAATTAATATTAATAAAATATTTAAAATTAAAAATCTAATAAAGTATTTTAATAAATTTAAAAAAATTAATTATTTTTTTTATTAATTTTTAACTTATTTTAAAATACAAAATAATAGATTTCTAAATAATAAATTTAAAATCATTTTTACAAAAATATATTTAAAAAATTCAATTTTTTAAATATTTATTAATTATAATAATTATTATATTAAAAATAAAATTATTTTTAATATTTATATTTTTAAAATTATAACAAATTTTAAAAAATTTATTATATTCTTTAAATAATAATATAAAAAAAATAATAAAATTAATAAAATTTATAAAAATTTTAAAAAACTCAAATAAATTAATTTAACTTATAAATACTTTTATAAATTTAATTAAATTATTTTTCTTATCAAATAAAATAAATTTAATATTACTTATTAAATTTAAGAAAAATTAAAATTAAAATTAAAAGTTTAAATTCTTCTTAAAAAATAATAATTCAAAAAACCCCTAAAATAAATAAAAATGCAGAAGATAATTATTAAAATTAATAATATTTATTAACGTAATAAGTATGGTTAGAGAAAGAAAAATTTTTATAATTATAATTTTAAGAAGGATAAGAATAAAAAAAAGGTATTTTAAAATTAAAATAATAAAAAAAACAAAAACTAACATAAAAATAAAAATAAAAATTTTACTTTAAATAAAATTTTTAAATTAGTTTTTATAAATTTTAATATAATTTAATATAATTATTTATATAATAAAAAATTTAAAAAATTAAAATTTAACAATTTTATTTATTATAATTATAATAAATTAAAATATATTGTTAGGAATTATAAAGAGTTATAATAAAATAACACATTTCAATAATGTAAAAATATTAAATTTATAAATATTAATTTTTCATTATTATCTACTATAAAAAAAGTTTAAATAATATACCAGTTTATTTTTTAAAAAATTAAACAATTTTAGTAACAAATTCTTAAATAAACTTCTAATTACTTAATTATTTCCAATTAATTTATAAATATCTCTAAATTTATTATTTAAAAAGAAAAAATTAAACTTAAAATTATTTTAATTATTTATAATTTAATTTTTCAAAAATATTATTAGCTTTAGAATAATTTAATGTTTGAAATTTATTTAAATTATAAAAAATACTTTAACAAAAAATTTTTTTAAAAATACATATTTAAAAAAATTTATTATATTTATTTAGTTCATATTAATTCTATATTATAAAATCCTAAAATTTATTTATAATTTACTAATATAATAAAAAATTTTTTTATTAAAATAAATTTATTATTTATTTATAACCAAATCTCCCACAAATAAAAAAATCTTCCTATAAAATACTTAAATAATAAAAAAAAAGTTTATAAAAAAATTTTTTTTAACTTTTTAACTATATTTTACAAAAACTAAAATAATAATAAAATTTTTATTTCTAAAATCTATATTAATAATATAATTTTTATAAAATTTAAAAAAAAATAAATCTAATATATAAATTATTAATAAAAAATTTATAACTAATATAAAAATTACAATTATATAATTTAAAATCAATTAAATTGTAAATATTTAAATTATTATATTATTTTTATTATTAAATATACTAAATATAAATATATTAAAAATTAAAAATAATTTTCTTCTAAAAAATACCAAAATATTTTCTTTTATATTAATAACAATTTTTATAAAATCAACTTTACAAAAAATTAAAAAACCTATCATAAAAAAATCAAAAACATTGATTTTCCTCTTACTTACAAACAAATTGATAAGATTAAATACATTATTTCAGAATATTAAAAAGTTACTTTTAATTACCACCTATATAAGAATTAATTTTTAAATATGAGATTTTATGATTATATTCTTTATCTTTACAATTTTTATTATGATGGATAGAATTTATATATTAAATATTTTAACTTTATTTAATTTACTTTTTACAATCTTAATATTTTTTTTAATTATAAAAAATATTTTTATTAATATCCTTTTCAAACCATCATTCAATTTTTAACTCATCAAAATATTTATATTATTTAATTTGATATTAATTATAAAAAAAAAATTATAGAATACTATAAAAAAAATAAATATTATTGTATAACCAATATTAAATATATTACCAAATATAATTTAATTAAAAAAAAAAATTATTAATATTAATTTTATAAAAAACCAACTATCTATTTATTTTATAAAAAATATAATTTTTATATTAATTATATTTAAAAATATATCACTTTCACTAAAAATCCTCATATCCTAAAAATTAAATTAAATATTTAAAATATAAAATAATAATACATATACTATCAAAACCTTATCTTTAATATTTAATTTAATTTTAAATATTATTTTTAAAAAAATTATTTTAATTATAAATAAAATAATTTTGTTTTATCCTATTATTAACTCAAAATTATTGATTTTAAATAAAATTATTTTAAATTAAAATTTAACAAATTTTTCTATATTAATAAGATTAAATTTACTAATGTTTATAAAAAAATAAACATAAAAAAAAAAAATTAAAAAAATTTTAAAATTTAATACCACCTAAAAAGTTTAAATTATGTATTATTAAAAATAGATTATTTAAATAATTTTTCTTACAATTAATTAAAAATTATTTTTTTTTACTAATCAACATTAACAAAAACTTCAATATATTTTTATTAAATTATAAAACAAAAAATTTATTTATTTACCCCAAAATCATTAAACAACTTAAACTACCTTACATTTAAAAACTTTAGAAAATATATATTACTACTTTTAATAATAATTTTCTTAAAATAATTACTTATAAAACCATTTTTATATTTTTTATAAATAAATACTTAGAAATAATTATAATAAATATTTTAAAAATTTTTTACAAATTAATTCTCAAATTTTTTTAATTAAAAAAATATAATTTAAATATTAATTAAAAAACTCAACACCTTAAATTCTTAAAATATAATTATAAAAAAATTTATTTTAAAATCCAATTAAATAATTAACTTTTAAAAAAAATTCATTATTAATTTATTTAATATATATTATAAAAAAAAATTAATAATTATTTTTAAAATAAATTTTATTTTATAAAATATATTTTTTTTAAAATATAAAAAATTAATAAAAAAAAAAAAAAAATTTTAAATTAAATTTTTAAAAATAATAAATTAATTTTTTAATTTCTAAATAAATAAAATTTTTTATTAAAAATTAATTAATTTATATATTATATTTTTTTAAAAAAAAAAATTTAATTAAAATTTTTATTTATATATACATATATAAAAAAAAAAATTATGATTTTATAAGAATATATTAACAAAAATTTTTGTAATAAATTTATTTAATTTTTTAATTTATTTATAAAATATTTTATATTATTTATATTAAAATTTAATAAAAAATTATAAATATATATTAATTATAAAAATTTAAATAATATTATAATTAAAAATATTAAATTTTTATTATTAATAAATAAATTTTTTAATTATTTAATAAGTGCAAATTATTTTATTAAGTTAAATATTATTAATGTTTATTATAATATTAAGATAAATTTAAAAAAAAAATAAAAAATAATTTTTTAATATTGTTATAATTTATTTGAATATTTAATTATGTTATTTAAATTAATTAATATATTAGTTTTTTTTTAAGTTTTTATAAATCATGTGTTTTAAGAGTATATAAATATTATTTGTATTATTTATTTAGATGATATTTTAATTTTTAATAAAATATTAGGAAAATATAAGGAAAATGTTAATGTAGTGTTAAAATTTTTTTAAGATTATGATTTATATATAATATTAGATAAATTAAAATTTATTGTTATTAAATATGAATTTTTAGAAGTTATAATTATTTTAAATAAAATTAAAATGGATTTAAAGAAGGTTTAAATTATTTAAAATTGGTTTTTTTTTGAGAATGTTAAAGAAGTGTAGTTATTTTTTGGATTTTGTAATTATTATTAACGATTTATTTGGAAATATAGTTTTATATTAATAGTGTTTTCTAAATTTATTAAGAAATAATTAAAATTTGAAATGATGTTTGAAAGAGTTTAAGTTTTTGAAATTTTTAAAAAATCTTTTATTTTTGCTTTTATTTTTAAATTTTATAATTTGAAATTATTTATTAAAATTAAAACTAATATTTTTATAATAATATTAAAAACTTACTTATTTTAATTTTATAAAAATAAATAATAATATTTTATTATTTATATTTTTTATAAATTTGATGTTATGTAATTGTAATATATTATTTATAATAAAGAATTGATGGTTATTATAAAAGTATGTTGAAAATAGTATATTTATTTTTAAAATAAAAAATTTTTTATAATTTTATTTGATTATAAGAATTTTATTTATTTTTTAATTACAAAAGAATTTAGCAAATAATAAATTTAATAATAAGAATTTTTTAATAAATATAATATAAAGATAATATATTTTAAAGAAAAAAAAAATATTTTTGTAAATATAATAAGTAGAAGATTAAATTTTATTAAAAATATTAAATTTAATAAAGGAATAATTCTTAAATATAACAATATTAAGAACTAGATTTTTATAAATAAATTTTTAAATTTAATAGAACATAATATCAAAAATAATTTTCAATAAAAAATTTTTAAGGTTTATAAACAAGATTTTATTATATAATAAATTTTAAAGAAAAAAGATATACCCCCTTATTTTAAATTAATTAATAAAATTATTATGTTTCAAAACTTATTCTATATTTTAACTAAAAAACTTTAAAAAAAAATCATCTTTTTACATTATAATTACCCAACTCATAATCATCTTAAAATTAATTATATTTAAGAATTTATTATAAAAATTTATTTTTAATTTTAAATAAGAAAATAAATCAAAAAATATATTAAAACTTATGATCTTTACTGCAAAAACAAGTTTAATTAATATAAATTTTATAGAATTTTTTAATTATATAATATATTAAATATATTTTTTAAAATTATTATTTATAATTTTATATAAAAAATACTTTTAGTATAAGATTTTTTTATTAACAAGTTGTATGATGAAATATTAATTATTATAAATAAATTAATAAAAGTTATTATTTTTATTTTATAAAATAATTAATAAAAAGTTAAAAAATTATAACAAATTTATTATAACTATGTTTTTTTTAAATATGGAATTTAACGGAAATACATTTCTGATTGTGATCTTTTTTTTACGAGTAAATATTGGTAGTTAATTATGAATTAAATTGGTATTAAATTAAATATTGTAATTAAAGGTTATGTTTAAATGGATGGAGTTTTTGAGAGACTTATTTAAATTTTTGAAATTTATTTTTGAAACTTTTTTAATTATGTTTAAAATAATTAGATATTTTTTTTATTTATGGCAAAATTTATTTATAATATTTTTTAATATTTAATTATTAAATATATTTTATATAAAATATTGAGAGGATGGATGCTTAAAATTATTTTTTTTTTTTTTATGCTAAAAGAAGTTGTTCTTAAAATTGAAGAATATATAAAATTAATGAAGAATACTTATAATATTTTTATAAAAAATCTTTAGTTTTTATAAAAAAGAATGAGCTATTATTATGATAAATGATGGGAGAAAGCTTTAGATTTTAAAGAAGGAGATAAAGTATATTTGTTTGTATGAAATTTGAAAATTAAGCGATTTAATAAAAAACTTAATTTTCAGAAATTTGGTTTATATGTAATTAAGAAAAAATTTAAAAAGTATTATTTTGAATTTAATATATTTGGATTAACATAGATACATAAAATATTTTATGTTTTAGTTTTAAAAAGAGTTTTTTTAGGATTTAAAGAAGATTTGAATGAGATTAAAATCAAATATGATAATTATGCAGAATATGAAATTAAAAGAATTTTTAATGGATTTAACAATGATAATAAATATTTTATTTATTGGGCTATTTTTTATAAATTAAAAAATAATTTTTAGCAACCAGAAAAAAATATTTCGCCACAAACTATACAAAATTATTTTAAGAATAGGAATTTATCCTATTAACCTAATACCCCTACACCTAAACAAAAACAAAAAAGATTTAAAAAAAATAAAAATTAATATATTTTGTAGATTTTTGATTTACAAAGATATAACCTCTTTATCTAATTAATTTCTATACTCACAAATTTTCTTTACAAACATCTATTTTTACAAATATATAGTTTAAATAAACACCTATAATATTATTTATTTAATTACTTTTTAATTTTTTCTAAATATTTTATTTTTTTAATTAATAGAATTTTGTATTTTAGTAGTATTAATAAACAATTATATAAAAATTGTATTGATAAAATAATACTATAAATTATTAAAATTAATAATTTAACACAAATTATAGTAAGATAATAAGGTATAATTTAATTTAAAAATAAAAAATTACAAATATATAATAAAAAACCAATTAAGTTTTAGATAATACTCTAAAAAAAATTTTTTATAAAAAATATAAAATAATTTTTATTTTATTTAATAAAAAAATTTATTATATTTATTGGAATGTTGTAAAAAAAATTAAGTATTTTATTAAGCATTAATAAATTTTCATTAGCCCCCTTTTTAATAATTAAATTATTTTTAAATATTATATCATTTTTTATAATTTTTTATTTTTTATGAAAAAAAGATTTTTGATACTTCTATATAATTATTAAAGTTTTAATAAATTAATGTTTTAATTCAACCATAATAATGTTAAATTTAATTAGAAGTTTTGTAAATTTTGTTTAACTTTCAATAACTTTTTAATATATTATTTTATATTGAGTAAAAATTTCTTTTAATTTTTTAAATTTCTTGTTTTGAATTTTTATAATATGATTTATTAAAAATTTTGGATTAGAAATATTTTATAAAGCAAAGAAAAATAAAAATTACTTACAAGAAATTATATTACATTTTTTTACTCTACTTTGTCTATAACAAATTTTATATTTAATATTTTTTTTTAATATGATATAAATATAATTATTTATAATATAGTGTAAATATAAAACTATAATTTTTAAATTTTTTAATTTAAACTATTTAAGAAAGATAGTCTTTTTTTGTTTTACTTAGATATGATTTTCTAATCTTTTTTTAGGTTTTTAAATTACATTTTGTTATATGATCAAAATAAAAAATTTAATATTTGTTTATATATATAAAAAAATATTTTATAATTTAAATTTTAAAATTTAATTATAATATAAATTATAATTATTTATATTTAATTTTAATTATATAATCATATAATATGATTATGAAAGTTAAACTTTTAAATACGAAAATTTTTGTATATAAATTTTTTTTAGATAATTTTTTTGTATAATAAAATTTTATAAATGAATTTTGTATAAAAACTTTTTATCCAATTTTATTATATTTTTTATATACGAGAAGATTTTGCATAAGAATTTCCTTTTTAAAAATTTCCCTTGAAGGAAGAAATAATGTTATGGTTAGTTATACTAGATATATCTTAGTGTATTAAACATAAATTTATTTTCATAAACTATTTCTCATATTAAAATGATTTTTATTATAAATATTTGGTGAGAAAAAACCATATTAAAAAAAAACAAATTAAATTATATTGTGTTGATAACACAATTTTTAAAATAAACCATATAAAAAACATTATATGTGGCTTGGTGTGTTATGTATATATAATACTTTCCAAAGTATATAACACCTAAATTTATAGATAATTTATATTTATATAAATAATACTTATATATATAAGGATTTTTAAATAATAATAATTTTAGGATTTTTTCTTAAATTTTATTGGTTAATTTATTAATACTCAATACATTTTGTTTACTACCTTTATCTATTGAATTTAGTATTTCCTTACTAAAAATTATACTATTTAATATTTTTATATTTAACCCAGCTTATTTTAAAAAAATAATCTAAATACTTTAGATTGAGAATATGATTAATTAAAGAATGTTAGGCTGTTTTAGGAATTTCCTATTTAGGAAATACCCGGGACAGGTGTAACAAAATTAAAATATATTATTAAAAATTATAAAGAACCACAATAAAATAATATATTTTAATAATATAAAAATATTAAATTCATAAATATTAATTCTCTATTATTATCTACTATAAAAAAAATTCAAATAACACACTAATTTATTTTTCAAAAAATTAAATAATTTTAATAATAAATTTTTAAATAAACTTTAAATTATTTAATTATTTTTGATTAATTTATAAATATCTTTGAATTTATTATTTAAAAAAAAAAAATTAAACTTAAAATTATTTTAATTATTTATAATTTAACTTTTTAAAAATATTATTAACTTTAAAATAATTCAACACCTAAAATTCATTTAAATTACAAAAAATATTTTAATAAAAAACTTTTTTAAAAATATATATTTAAAAAAATTTATTATATTTATTTAATTTATATTAATTTTATATTACAAAATTTTAAAATTCATTTATAATTTATTAATATAATAAAAAATTTTTTTTATTAAAATAAATTTATCACTTATTTATAATTAAATCTTTTACAAATAAAAAGATTTTTTTATGGAATATTTAAATAATAAAAAAAAAATTTATAAAAAAATTCCCTTTAACTTTTTAATTACATCTTACAAAAATTAAAATAACAATAAAGTTTTTACTTTTAAAACTTATATTAATAATATAATTCTTATAAAATTCAAAAAAAAACAAATCTAATATATGAATTATCAACAAAAAACTTATAATTAATATAAAAATTACAATTGTATAACTTAAAATTAATTAAATTATAAATATTTAAATTATTATATTATTTTTATTATTAAATATATTAAATATAAATATATTAAAAACCAAAAATAATTTTTTTTTAAAAAATATTAAAATGTTTTTTTTTTATATTAATAATAATCTTTATAAAGTCAATTTTACAAAAAATTAAAAAATTTATTATAAAAAAATTAAAAACATTAATTCCTCTTTTATTTACAAATAAACTAATAAAATTAGATATATTATTTTGGAATATTAAAAAATTATTTTTAATTACTATCTATATAAAAATTAATTTTTAAATATAAGATTTTATAATTACATTTTTTATTTTTACAATTTTTATTATAATAAATAAAACTTATATATTAAATATTTTAATTTCATTTAATTTATTTTTTATAATTTTAATACCTTTTTTAATTATAAGAAATATTTCTATCAATATCTTTTTTAAATTATTATTTAATTTTTAATTTATTAAAATATTTATATTATTTAATTTAATATTAATTATAAAAAAGAAATTATAGAATATTATAAAAAAAATAAATACTATTATATAATTAATATTAAATATATTATTAAATATAATTTAATTAAAAAAAAGAATTATTAATATTAATTTTATAAAAAATTAATTATTTATTTATTTTATAAAAAATACAATTTTTATATTAATTATATTTAAAAATATATTATTTTTATTAAAAATTTTTATATTTTAAAAATTAAATTAAATATTTAAAATATAAAATAATAATATATATATTATTAAAATTTTATCTTTAATACTTAATTTAATTTTAAATATTATTTCTAAAAAAATTATTTTAATTATAAATAAAATAATTTTACTTTATTTTATTATTAATTTAAAATTATTAATTTTAAATAAAGTTATTTTGAACTAAGATTTAACAAATTTTTTTATATTAATAAAATTAAATTTGTTAATATTTATAAAAGAATGAATATAGAAAAAAAAAATTAAAAAAATTTTAAAACTTAATGTTGTTTAAAAAATCTAAATTATATATTATTAAAAATAAATTATTTAAATAATTTTTTTTATAATTAATTAAAAATTATTTCTTTTTATTAATTAATATTAATAGAAATTTTAATATATTTTTATTAGATTATAAAATAAAAAATTTATTTATTTATTTTAAAATTATTAAATAATTTAAATTATTTTATATTTAAAAACTTTAAAAAATATATATTATTACTTTTAATAATAATTTTTTTAAAATAATTATTTACAAAATTATTTTTATATTTTTTATAAATAAATATTTAAAAAATAATTATAATAAATATTTTAAAAATTTTTTATAAATTAATTTTTAAATTTTTTTAATTAAAAAAACATAATTTAAGTATTAATTAGAAAATTTAATATTTTAAATTTTTAAAATATAATTATAAAAAAATCTATTTTAAAATTTAATTAAATAATCAATTTTTAAAAGAAATTTATTACTAACTTATTTAATATATATTATAAAAAGAAATTAATAATTATCTTTAAAATAAACTTTATTTTATAAAATATATTTTTTTTAAAATATAAAAAATTAACAAAAAAAAAAAAAAAATTCTAAATTAGATTTTTAAAAATAATAAATTAATTTTTTAACCCCTAAATAAAAAAGACCTTTTATTAAAAATTAATTAATTTATATATTATATTTTTCTAAAAAAAAAAATTTAACCAAAATCTTTATTTATATATATATATATAAAAAAAAAAACTATAATTTTATATAAATATATTAATAAAAATTTTTATAATAAATTTATATAATTTTTTAATTTATTTACAAAATATCTTATATTATTTATATTAAAATTTAATAAAAAATTATAAATATATATTAATTATAGAAATTTAAATAATATTATAATTAAAAATATTAAATTTTTATTATTAATAAATAAGTTTTTTGATTATTTAATAAAAACAAATTATTTTATTAAATTAAATATTATTAATACTTATTATAATATTAAAATAAATTTAAAAAAAAAATAAAAAATAATTTTTTAATATTATTATAATTTATTTAAATATTTAATTATATTATTTAAGTTAATTAATATATTAATTTTTTTTTAAGTTTTTATAAATTATATGTTTTAAAAATATATAAATATTATTTGTATTATTTATTTAAATAACATTTTAATTTTCAACAAAATATTAAAAAAATATAAGAAAAATATTAATATAATATTAAAATTTTTCCAAAATTATAATTTATATATAATATTAGATAAATTAAAATTTGTTGTTATTAAATATAAATTTTTAAAAATTATAATTATTTTAAATAAAATTAAAATAAATTTTAAGAAAATTTAAATTATTTAAAATTAATTTTTTTTTAAGAATATTAAAAAAATATAATTATTTTTTAAATTTTATAATTATTATTAATAATTTATTTAAAAATATAACTTTATATTAATAATATTTTTTGAATTTACCAAAAAATAATTAAAATTTAAAATAATATTTAAAAAAATTTAAATTTTTGAAATTTTTAAAAAATTATTTATTTTTATTTTTATTTTCAAATTTTATAATCCAAAATTATTTATTAAAATTAAAACTAATGTTTTTATAATAATGTTAAAAACCTATTTATTTTAATTTTATAAAAATAAATAATAATATTTTATTATTTATATTTTTTATAAATTTGATGTGATGTAATTATAATATATTATTTATGATAAAGAATTAATAATTATTATAAAAACATATTAAAAATAATATATTTATTTTCAAAATAAAAAATCTTTTATAATTTTATTTAATTATAAAAATCTTATTTATTTTTTAATTATAAAAAAATTTAATAAATAGCAAATTCAATAATAAAAATTTCTTAATAAATATAATATAAAAATAATATATTTTAAAAAAAAAAAAAATATTTTTATAAATACAATAAGCAAAAAATTAAACCTTATTAAAAACATTAAATTTAATAAAAAAACAATTTTTAAATATGGCAATATTAAAAACCAAATTTTTATTAATAAATCTTTAAATTTGATAAAATATAATATTAAAAATAATCTTTAATAAAAAGTTTTTAAAACTTATAAATAAAATTTTGTTATATAATAAATTTTAAAAAAAAAAAATATACTTTTTTACTTTAAATTAATCAACAAAATTATTATATTTCAAAACTTATTTTATATTTTAATTAAAAAATTTTAAAAAAAATTTATCTTTTTATACCATAATTATTTAATTTATAATTATTTAAAAATTAACTATATTTAGAAATTTATTATAAAAATTTATTTTTAATTTTAAATAAGAAAATAAATTAAAAAATATATTAAAATTTATAATTTTTATTATAAAAACAAATTTAATTAATATAAACTTTATAAAATTTTTTAATTATATAATGTATTAAATATATTTTTTAAAATTATTATTTATAATTTTATATAAAAAATACTTTTAATATAAAATTTTTTTATTAATAAGTTATATAATGAAATATTAATTATTATAAATAAATTAATAAAAATTATTATTTTTATTTTATAAAATAATTAATAAAAAATTAAAAAATTATAATAAATTTATTATAATTATATTTTCTTTAAATATAAAATTTAATAAAAATATATTTTTAATTATAATTTTTTTTTTATAAACAAATATTAATAATTAATTATAAATTAAATTGGTATTAAATTAAATATTATAATTAAAAATTACACTTAAATAAATAAAACTTTTAAAAAATTTATTTAAATTTTTAAAATCTATTTTTAAAATTTTTTTAATTATATTTAAAATAATTAAATATTTTTTTTATTTATGGTAAAATTTATTTATAATATTTTTTAACATTTAATTATTAAATACACTTTATATAAAATACTAAAAAAATAAATGTTTAAAACTATTTTTTTTTTTTTTATATTAAAAAAAATTGTTTTTAAAATTAAAGAATATATAAAATTAATAAAAAATGTTTATAATATTTTTATAAAAAATTTTTAATTTTTATAAAAAAAAATAAATTATTATTATAATAAATAATAAAAAAAAACTTTAAATTTTAAAAAAAAAGATAAAACATACCTATTTATATAAAATTTAAAAACCAAATAATTTAATAAAAAATTTAATTTTCAAAAATTTAGTTTATACATAATTAAGAAGAAATTTAAAAAATATTATTTTAAACTTGATATACCTAAATTAATATAGATATATAAAATATTTTATGTTTTAGTTTTAAAAAAAACCTTTTTAGAATTTAAAAAAAACTTAAACAAAATTAAAATTAAATATAATAATTATACAAAATATAAAATTAAAAAAATTTTTGATGGATTTAATGGTGATAATAAATATTTTATTTATTAAATTGTTTTCTACAAATTAAAAGACAATTCTTAACAATTAAAAAAAAATATTTTGTTATAAATTATATAGAATTATTTTAGGAATAGGGATTTATTTTATTAACTTAATGTTTTTGTATTTAAACAAAAATAAAAAAGATTTAAGAAAAATAAAAATTAGTATATTTTGTAGATTTTTGATTTATAAAAATATAATTTTTTTATTTAATTAATTTTTATATTTATAAATTTTTTTTATAAATATCTATTTTTATAGATATATAATCTGAATAAATATTTACGGTGTTGTTTGTTTAACCATTTTTTAATTTTTTTTAGATATTTTATTTTCTTAATTAATAAAATTCTATATTTTAATAATACTAATAAATAATTATATAAAAATTATATTGATAAAATAATACTATGAATTATTAAAATTAATAATTTAATATAAATTATAATAAAATAATAAAGCATAATTTAATTTAAAAATAAAAAATTATAAATACATAACAAAAAATCAATTAAGTTTTAAATAATATTTTAAAAAAAATTTTTTATAAAAAACATGAGATAATTTTTATCCCACCTAATAAAAAAATTTATTGTATTTGTTAAAATATTGTAAAAAAAATTAAGTATTTTATTAGGTGCTGATAAATCTTTATTAATCTTTTTTTTAATAATTAGATTATCTTTAAATATTATATCATTTTTTATAATTTTTTATTTTTTATAAAAAAAAAATTTTTAATATTTTTGTATGATTACTAAAACTTTAGTAAATTGATATTTTAATTTAATTATAATAATATTGAATTTAATTAAAAGTTTTATAAACTTTATCTGATTTTTAATAACTTTTTAATATATTATTTTATATCAAACAAAAATTTTTTTTAATTTTTTAAATTTCTTATCTCAAATTTTTGTAATATAATTTATTAAAAATTTTAAATTAAAAATATTTTATAAAATAAAGAAAAAATAAAAATTATTTATAAAAAATTATATTATATTTTTTTATTTTATTTTATTTATAATAAATTTTATATTTAATGTTTTTTTTTAATATGATGTAAATATAACCATTTGTAATATAATATAAATATAAAATTATAATTTTTAAACTTTTTAATTTAAATCATTTAAGAAAAATAATTTTTTTTTATTTTACTTAAATATAATTTTCTAATTTTTTTTTAAGTTTTTGAATAACACTCTATTGTATAATTAAAATAAAAAATTTAATATTATTTTATATATATAAAAGAATATTTTGTGGTTTAAGTTTTAAAATTTAATTATAATACAAATTACAATTATTTATATTTAATTTTAATTACATAATTATGTAATATAATTATAAAGACTAAGTTTTCAAATATAAAAATTCTTATACACAAATTTCTCTTAAATAATTTTCTTATACAATAGAATTTTATAAATGAATTTTGTATAAAAATTTTTTACCCAATTTTATTACATTTTCTATATACAAAAAAATTTTATATAAAAATTTTTTTTTTAGAAGTTTCTTTTAAAAAAAAAAATAATATTATAGTTAGTTATATTAGATATATTTTAACATATTAAACATAAATCCATTTTCACAAACTGTTTTTTATACCAAAATAATTTTTATTATAAATATTTAATAAAAAAAAACCATATTAAAAAAAAACAAATTAAATTATATTATATTAACAACACAACTCCCAAAACAAATTATATAAAAAACATTATATATAACTTAGTGTGTTATATACACATAATATTCTTTAGGGTATATAATGTCTAAATTTATAAATGATTTATATTTATATAAATAATATTCATATATATAAAAACCTTTAAATAATAACAATTTTAGAATTCTTTTTTAAATTTTATTAGTTAATTTATTAATATTTAATACACTCTATTTATTATTTTTATTTATTAAATTTAATATTTTTTTATTAAAAGTTATATTATTTAATATTTTTATATTCAATTTAGTTTATTTTAAGAAAATAATTTAAATATTTTAGATTAAAAATATAATTAATTAAAAAACACTAAGTTGTTTTAGGAATTTCTTATTTGGGAAATACCCAGGACAGGTGTAACAATTTAAAATAATTTTTTTCAAATATTAATATAGATTTTTCTAATTTTTCTAATAAATATTCTCTAAAATATAATCTATATTTAAATAGAAGTTATAATTAGAAAATTTAATAAAAATATTTAATTTTTTAATTTTAATTTTACTATTTAGTTAAAATAAAAATATTAATATAAATTAAATGTAAATTTAATTTTTTATTATTTATTTTAAAGGATTTATAATTTGTTTATTTTTTTTTTTTGGATTTTACCTTAAATTAAGTAATATTATAAAAATATTATTTTAATAATAATAATTATTAATAAATAATATAATAATTTTATTTAATATATTTAAAATTTAGATATCAATATTTAAATTTTTAATTTTGATAAAATTATTAAATTATTTATTTATTTTTATAATTATTTAATTATAAATATTTTGATTAATTATATAGATTTAATATTATTATTTACTCAACCTAAAATCATTTGTCATGTTAATGAAATTTATAATATAAATAATTTATATATTAATTAATTTATTAATCCCCTGCTTATTAATATTCAATAATCTTAAACCATATAATACAATCTTTTTTTTTCCTTCAGAATCTTTTTTTGTGTTGAAGTTGTTGTAAAGTGAAAAATCCACAAATTTTGGTTGGCACAACCCCCTTTCCATTTACCCCCTCATAAGAACTCAAAGCTGCAGGCTGTGTAGGTGGCCAGCACTAGGGTTATCTCGCCTTTTTTTATCAAGTGAGGGGCTGTTCATGTGTTTAAAGACAAACTGGAGAGTTTGTACCAACATCATGATTTTAATAGGACAGTAGTACTAATGAAGGAGAACATGCAGCTATCCCAAGTATTCCGACCTGCATCGTAAAGGGTTGGCGGGTCTAAAAATATCACTATCGAACCGTCGAGCCGTCAACCCCGCTCGCCAAAGTATACCAAGCAACGCTAGGGCTAGCCTTGCAAAAATCACACGCAACACGATGCCACAGGCGCCGCCTACTCACAAATACTAATTATGTAGTTATATGTCGTCTTTGTGATATCGAGTGCAATAAAATGTAAACCAAGCAGCATTATGTGTCAAGAAGACTCCAGTTGCTGTATTCTATATATATTTAGAGCCCAATTAGAGTGCTTTAAGACCCGCGGAGTTGCAACGTTGCAACATTGGTACTTACATCTGAGGCTGATCTGCTCATATGGCCATCCAAGCGGCTGGACCATGGGTGCATTTGCATAATTGTCACACAGCAGAGAGGTGCACCGTTTTCACCCACGATTAGTCATGCATAAGTTTGAATAGGTATTGGGAGCCGTCGCGTCTTTGATGTTATCCACAATCGACCAATTGCACGAGGTGGAATCAGTAGATAGCAAGTGGATAGGTATCTCGGACGCGTTCAGTATAGTTATGGTCTCGAAAACCTGTCCACTCCATGGATCCGGCTGCAAACCACGTCCATTTAAGCACGCATTTTTCCCGTTTTGGTCGAAAAGAAGACGGTATCACCCTTAAATGGATCCTGTGCTGAGAAAGGGGACATATGCTCTAGGTGATGGCTTGTCACTGCCATCATGATGAGGCTGCTTCGTTATGACCCCCACCCGACCGGTACCTTTATACAGTAAATTGCAATTGATACGTCGATGAGACATTTTAGCACATACTTCGCGTTATGACCTTTTATGTAATGGTGCTCCTAGTAGATATACCTCTACTAGTGCGGCTGAGCCTACAGCATGCTAGGATGGACCGCACCTTGATCGTTTCTACACTTCAACCAATATATGGGAGCATAAAAATGCTGATTGAGTAGCACTATCCTATATACACTTTGTGCGGGAAGGTTGGGTAATTATATACACTAACCAGAGCCTCCAGCTCCGATTTCTTAGTCAAGGAGCTTGGCTCGAAGGCCATCTAGTCCGCTCCCTGAGAGGGCGCTGGTTCCCCAAGAATTTCTAAAATCCGCAGATACATACTCTCATCCCACAACTGGTACCCCTCCTCGTTTAAATGCACGTGGTCGGCGAGTAAATCAGTATTCACCGCTTCAGTCGGCTTTTCCCAAAGCAGTCGTCCCGACTCTACAGCAGCATTCGAAGATGTACCTGGGACCCTATCCGGTAGACTATCCAAGTCACAAAGAACCCTCGCAAGCTTTTCGTTCGTGGTTCGAATGATCTCATCGCTAATATCCTTCCGTCGAAACAACCCGGTTACCAAAACCTTACTCTTTGGCGATAATACCCGAAGGGTTTTTATCAAAAGCGCAAAGTTTGAATAGTCGCTAGGATCCGAATCTTTCAACCCCTTTTTAGGTCGAAGGTTATTCGAGCCGATATGTACAACCCATAATTTTGTAGGCCTTCTTTCAAGAAGGGATATATACCCCGTGTGAAGTCTATAAAGTACATTTTCAACCTTATCCCCTCCGACACCAAGGTTAAAGCTTCTTGGAAGGTTATGGAGTTTTGTGTTTTTGCCTGTAGTTTTGAGACGTTCCAGCATTGAGTCGCCAATAAATATTACGTCGAAACATGGTGGATCGGAATCATTTGTGACTGGAGGGATAGATTCAAGACCTGGTTTGTGGACTTCTTCGAGTGTTTGGTGCGATCTTTCTTTATATTTCATGGAATTGACGATGGATTCTCGGAGTTGTTTTGGGAATGAGCTTTCTTGTTGCTCGTTAGGCACGGTTTCGTTCATTTTGTGTGGTTTGAATGAGGTCCGTCTTGCAGTTGGGAAGGAGGCCGTTTGGTGAAAAGTGCGCTGGTTAAACTTGTAGTAGCACCGACGCCAACTGGTTGTAGCTATAACTTTGGTAGGTCTACAGGAGAGGGAGGATATTCGAGAGAACACGCCATTACAACTCATTCTTCGAAATATAAGCATGTAAAATGGTTAATAGTGATTCATTAGTTATCGAGCTGGAGTGAGTATGAAGCTCCACATGCATTGAAAGAGTCATATATGATGGTTGCGCGAGTGCTATTTGTGTAGCTTGGTCTTGTTGGATTTTTAAGCGGCAACGCGACTCTCTCTCAATTGATTTCGGACCCATAGTTTGAGTAGAGTCTAGACTGGTTCGGTTGCGTATCGTATCCAAGCGCGTAGATTCTCCGCTGCTTCAGCCTTAAAACCCGACTTTTGGGCCGCGAGGTCGCGAGGTCTGGGTATACGGTACGGGGATAACATGTAACATATTACCTTAGAACAAGGAAAAACATGGCGAGGACTCTTCGCACAAAATGCTAGGGTATGATGCGAAGCTGACAAGCTATTCTCATTAATTAAATTGCAATCTAAAATACATCACAATTTGTATTATTAAACTATAATCACAATGTTCTCAAACTCGATGGATTCCAAAATCAGTTCAAGCCTCCCCGCCAGCATGCGAAATTATCGACAATCCGGAATGATACCCCATATAACTCATACCTGACCATCCATTACCCCTATTCGATCGAAACCCCCCGCCCCTTTAAATTAAAGTTATAAACCTCACGATGCCGGCCCGGCATAGGAGTTACAAGGGCCGAGTCCGAAAGCATCGCCCTGGCCCAATATATATTAGCATTAGCCGGTTCCCGAAGCGCATTTGCAAAAAAAGGTAATGATTACTATAAACAAACAGTAAGCTTATGGGTAACCACTCACAGGATCCGTAAATTCGACCAATCGGCCATACGGACATAGGCTCGTATCGGTCGAAGTCTCGCTTATCCCCGCAACCAGGAAATTAATCCTACAAAAGGATTCTACCAGATCATATGTGAAGCAACCGACGGTTTCGAAACATGTGCGGCAACATGTGCGGCTATCGGTTATATTGGGAAGTTGCTGGGAGTTGTAATCCAGACCGGAGACGCCAGGGCCGGGGTTTGCGCCGCCGCCGTTATATATGATACCGTAGTTTTGGGTTGGGTCGCACGCTATGTGTGTATGGGATTAGCAAAGATCATTTTAATTATGGTAGGTAAGGGGCGTTGCATTTACCAGGTATTATCACAGTTGTGGTTACTGTCACTGTCAAGCCGGTGAACGTCGATGTGGTTGTATCCTATAATCAATCGTATGAATTTCATCATCAGAACATCAAATAACACTAGCTAAATCGGTGGATGCCCTACTCACAGTAACTGTTATAGTTCCACTGGGTTGGACAACCCCAATGCATGAGCAAGCACTAGAATATGCGCTCGCATTCGGTCCACAAGCTGTTGCATACTGAGGTAGGTCGATACCAGTGCTCGTAGGTCCTTGGCGTGGAGCTAGGACTACCGGAGTAGGCACATGTCTGGCTGCAGGTGCTATGGAATTGGGATACCGTTTAAATTTATTGTTTGCTCCCGGACCATCGACTACGGAGTATACAGTTGTGGTCGTAACCTCTGTGGGCGTTACGGATACGACGGTTGTGGTTGCCCTGGCCCGGTGAACGTAAGTTTGCCAATTCAAAATCAACATCAGATATACATCAAGGTATAGATATGGTATTTATATCTCTAGATTTTTTTCTTTTTTTTCTAGAGAAAAAAAAAAAGGGCCTTACGTAGATACAATAATAACAGAAGAATCCAAAAATATAGAGCAATCAAGCGACGCTTGAGCAACCCTCCTAGGAGCGCGAAGGGCCCGGAGGCAGTTATTGGACGTGCATTGTCGCTTGTCAAGGGTGGCAGCTACAGCTGTAAACGATATTAGGAGAAAAGAAAGGAATGGGAATAAAATCATGATTTTGAGTTCCTAAAGAATGATTTATATCGTCTTTCATGTATACGTAAAGAATGAAAGGCTTACTCAGCTGGGAAACAGAGATATCCTGATCGACTGATCCGGAACCACGAGTATTTAACATTAACCTCTACGCTCCAGCTTGCGCGAGCCCGGCGGCCGAGTATAGCGTAGTACGTACTCGGATTTGATCATTCATCTTTCGGTATGTAACTCTACCCTTGGTTCGGTATCTATAAATATTCGATCACAATCAGAAGACTTGTACAACTGTATCACAGACAGCAATCGACCTAAAGCCTCAAAAGGCAGCAAAAGACCCTGCTTGAAGACTGTACCTCTATAACCTCGCATATATATGAAATAATTAGCGTACGTACAGCCGTGCTGGATGCATCACCTCGGTATCTTTATGGTCCTCGTAATTTGGTTGGCGAAGTTTTCGTCATACCGTATCATAGTTATCACTCTGTTCAGCCTCGAATACAAATCACATATACTCTAAAGTCGGAAGCGAAATATTGGGTCGGCGATCGAAAGGGTCTAGAGCTCTAAATCCTTCAGCTGACAAACCATGTGTATCTCTCATTGTCAATATAAAACACTAGTTCCAAACCAACTCAGCCTTCCAATTTCCAGCAGAGCGATTGGGTACACACACTGACCTGCCCTCCCGGAATTTATTATTTTTCGTGTCGCCGTCTCTCCCGTCGAGATACATGGCGGTGACACCAGAAGCTTAAATGTTCCTCAACAGCAAGAGCCCCCTTGCCCAGATGTAACATTAGATTTGTGGAATATACCTACGTCGGGTTTTAGGTGGGTCCATAACAATCCTCCCGTAGGAAATGGTATAGAAAGAAGGAACGGCACACTTATCAGTCTCGATACGAGTCTGATCTAGTGAATTGTTGGAGTTGGATAAACGTGGCTGGATATCATGCAGGAGCTTTTTGGTATAACCTATGTACAATGTAAAGATTTGTATATATTACATTCTAATTGGAGGGGGATCAATCGCGCAAGGTCCGGCCGTTCGATATTTAGCATTTATATAGTTGTAGCCGTCCAATTATTTATCATGCACTGTGATATATGCCGATTTATTGGAATACTGAGGTTGGCTCTAGCGAATCAAAACCTTTCGGTCCCAGGTTTCCCTGCCGTCTGATCGACGAATCCGGAAAATAATGTTCACGATCCGACAAACCTGACAAGATGACCCGTGATACTACCCAAAAATTACACGCCTATAGTTGCGGGCCATTAGGGTCACTCACGCCCCTCACGCCAGGTGCACCGTGTCCTCCAATGTTCTCAAGGCCGGAAGAGCTGGGGGCTGGGCGTATTATGCCGGTTGTATTCGGATCCGTGTCAACTGGTCCTTCGTGGCTGCCTCCACCAAGCCCTTTCTCACCAGGGCTGGGGTGTACAAGTGTTCCAGCCTTATGTTCAGAGTTATCCTTTGGCGGTGGGTGAGAATACTCATCGGTACCTCGGTCTTGAGGTGGAGAGTGCGGTATCGACGATGTTGGTGTAGAACCTGATGGTGGAGGGGATTTTGGTGGTGGTGCCTGGGAAGAGGGTGCTTCAGAGGATGGCTTCGGTTCTGTTTCTGATGTTGGTTTTGATGGGGCTTCGGATTTCTCCTTATCCAATTCAGCTAGTTTCCGATCGATCTCCTCTTCTTCTTGCTCGTCGGATGGAGGCTCGCCATATATCTCGGGGTACTATGATAATAATTATCAGCTATATAGCTCGGGTAATTTAATCCTAGATGGGTTTACGAGACTAAGATGGGTTTACCTTCTGGAAACATGTTTGCATGCCCTTGAACCTCTCAATACAATCGACACCCTTAGGCTCCTCCTTCGAGAAGATGAAGCAGCTGAAGGCTTCTCTGAACTCTTCACCACTACCATCACGAAAAATCCCATTTTGTCAGAATGAAGCTACTTTCCCAAGATCAGCCGGTTAGCCGAACATACCAAGGACCATGCGCCATGCCGCCTAGGCAAGGACAATCCCAGTTTATTTCTCCGGTCTCTTCATTGAAAGCTCCTTGCTGTCCGGCCTCCTCCTCCAAGCTTCCCGGGCTTCTGGAACCAGCTTCCAGTTCTCCCGCAGCCATTACGCTTTGGTTTGTAGCATCCGAAGCTGCAGCCTTAGCCTTGGCCTTCTTCTCTGCGACCACCTCATCCAACGTAGGAAATCGTTCTTCCGGTATAGGTTCGACGGGAGGCGCGCGGGAAATAAATGGTTGTTTCTCTGGAATAGCTTGATGTTAGCGGGAGTCTAGCCTAGACCCGGAATACTATTTCTAAAACAAGGTTATCATGCATATGCATACCAGCCGGCTCCTCAGCGAAGATAGTTGAGGTGTTATACCAATACACGATTGCAGCGGCGAGACCGACCCTCGCCACAAATCCTTGAAACCGCTTCCCGGTACTGGGCCTTGTTCTTGTGAACAACGACCTTGACGATAGTGTGTGCGGGCATATAGTATTTGGTTGTATTGTGGTGGGTCTTAATGATGACGTTGCGGATCGTAGTAATGGGCGGGAGGACCGCTGTAGCGAACGAGAAACCGTCGATTGTATCATATCGAAGAGGGCCCGGACGGAAGCAACCGGTTTTTCGGTAGCGAATACCTTATTCTGGCAGACTCCCCCTTTTTTCGTGGGCTTCTTTTTAGGATCGAGATTTCGTGGGAGAGAGAGAGTGGTGCTTGGAATTTTTCGAAAGAAGGTTGGGTCGAAAACTTTACCGCAATGGAATTTTCGCCGGTGCTTTGCTTTGAAATCCGACCACCACATAAACATTTGCATTGGGCAAGCTTTCCTCGCGCCCAATCCTGCAGGCCTTGCGAGGTCCAAAATCGTCACGTGAGATGTGGCAAACTGTTGCATTCTGGACAGATCAACGCAAAATCCCATGAACTTCAGATGAGGAACTTCGTTCCGTCCGGGAAAAAAGGACTGTGCATGCCATGGATACGATAATAAGCCAATTACTCACTTAAGTCAAGATGTAGAGGTGAGCGCCTCTCTAACATAGCGTGATATGGCTTGGTACCGAGACCATCTGCAAAGAACGCGAGTCTCAATATACCATGTTAGGTAATATCCGTGCAGCCGGGAACGCTTCCAAACAAGGGCATTTGCATCGTGGCAATTAGGAATATGTATGGCTGATCAGAGTAATGTGGGGTTGGCGAGCCCGCGAGGTTATAGGCTTACCTAGGTTCCTGTTTCTCCGTTGCACCACTTTGCTATTATATTATACTATACTATAGACGGATCCATATCCAAAGAAGCGAGAGCACGAACGTCTTTGCGGGGCAAGTCCATGAACCAGGCCTCCCCTAATACGTCAAGGTATCACGGAATTGAACACTTTAATGCACAGAAATGCCAAGGCTTAGCTAACTAGATGGATTCTACAACTCGATGATGTTCGAGCCGTTTTGGAGTCCGTCCTCGCCTAGTCTAACCCGATCCCGCCACATCCAAGCGAGCGCTTGCAGGACCAACAACGCCCTTTTTACCACAAATGGCGCGCACATGATAGATATCTGGCGAACAGCATTTTTTTCTCGTCAACCGATTAACCTCGTTGGCAGAGTATATAGTCCACAGCCTACGACGATACCAAAGTAGTTAAACATGACAAGAAAACAAAAGAAACAACTTTCTTAGCAACCGTTTTTTATTAATTTTTGTTTTTTGTTTTGTTTATGAAACAAAAACTCAAAGCCGAGTATGTACGATACGCCCGATTTAGGACGACCCAAGCATGATAATTTCTTTTCCAATGCGCACATTATATTTTTAAACAAGGATGATCGATATACAACAACTATCAATCAAAGAATGTCGACGCTTATAGGCGCGCTATGATTACAATAAGAGAGTGCTAGTGGTACATCTGGCTATCGTTCACTAGCGGGTTTTTGATCGTACAGGCCTAATCTATGCAGTATCTACCGGCGGGGGAAGCAATTTCCCTCGATAACATTGGTGAGGTCCTATTCCGACAGGGTTAAAGTTGTTTATTGAAACGATCGATTAATGGGAATGTCCAATCCTGGATGCGAGCGTATAGCCTATCTGGAGTGTCTGATTCCGAAAAGTAGTAAAAGCTGTTGGGACGTTTTCTTTTATTTTGTTTTTGAGCCTCGAGTATGATCGGAATTCTAAGTGTTTCTGGGGAGAAGGAGAAGGAAGAACTGTTCTGGTCCTCAGCGCCCAGCTACGGTCTTAGCCATGGGGAGGATGTGTCAAATTCTGGGAGTATTAATACTTCATGAACCCACCTTGCCGTCTGTTCCGTTCTCTCCATCACTCGAGATCATCATTCCTCCACATCCTCCTTGGGTAGTCATCAGACTTGGAGCAATCGTTCGTTTTGGGGCTTCGGCACATACACTCATTTTTCCTGTTTAACTGATATACACTCTTTTTTTTTACATATATCACACATTCTTTTTCAAGAAAAAACAGCAATCATGCGTCCTATGCTTCTTACTGTGGCGTTTCTCGCCGCCTCGGTTATCGCCAAACCGTACGGATATGAAGAAGAGGAAGAGCCAGCACCAAAGACAACCTCGGTGAAGCCTAGACCAGGTGGAAAGGGAGGTCGTACTTCTAGCACCACTACTACCACTCCAAGGCCCGGTGGAAAGGGTGGCAATCCTGAATCGACTTGCACCCCAACCACTATCACAATCACCAAGACCGACACCCCAAGGCCTGTGACTGTCGTCAGGCCTGGTAGGCCTGTAACTGTCGTCAGGACAATTACTAGGACCGAGCCTGGTAAGACCATCACCAATACCAAGACCGAGACAGGTAAGGACAGCACCAGGACCAGGACCATCTACCGAACCGAAACCGTTCCTGGAAAGGATATCATCAAGACCGTCACCGAGACCAAGACTTTTCCTGGAAAGGATACCACCAAGACTGTCACCGAGACCAAGACTACTCCTGGAAAGGATACTACCAAGACTGTCACTGAGACCAAGACTGTCACTGAGACCAAGACTGTCACTGCCTCCTCACCCATCGGCAAGCCAGCTGAGACCACCGAGACCCCGGCTAAGACCACAGCTAAGCCAGAGCCTACTGAAGAGACAGACCCGTATGACTATGGCTACGGATATGGAGATGAAGAGGAAGAGGAGAAGCCAAACAAGCCTAAGGAAGAGGAGGAGGAGGAGAAGCCAGCTGATATCACAATCCTTGTGACCAAGACCACAACCAAGGGTGGCGCTACCGTCACCGCCGTCGTCACCACCACCAAGAAGGCTGGCGACACCCCCGCATCCTCCTCCAAGTCTACTGCCACCACCAGCACTCCAGCAAAGAAGCAGGAGGAGCCCGCAAAAGATGAGAAGAAGGATGATGACGACGAAGATGACGAGCCACCAAAGGTTTCAACAAAGCCAGCCGCCGCCAAACCAACAACCACCAGCTCCAAGACCACCCCAACCACCACCGCCACCGCCGACAAGAAGACAGACAACAGGTCCGACAAGACCAAGTGCATTGAAACCCATAACGACTACCGTAAGACCCACAAGGCTGACCCACTCACCTGGAACGACGAACTTGCCGACTTTGCCGAGGAGCACACCAAGCTCTGTAACTTCGAGCACTCTGACAAGCCATGGGGTGAGAACATCGCCGAGGGTTACGCCGACGTTCAGGACGCCATGAAGGCCTGGTACGACGAAATTGACATCTACAAGAAGGCTTCCACCAAGGACTTTGACGTAAGCTAACCCCCCCCCCCCCCTTAATATAAACCTCATCTAAAATGTATATATTCTAACAACCTTTTCCAGCTTAAAACCGCCCACTTCACCCAAATGATCTGGAAGGGAACCAAGGAATTCGGTTGTTACAACCGCAAGTGCCCACGTGGTTACTACCTTGTCTGCGAGTATACTCCAGCTGGTAACATCAAGGGTACTAAGTACTTCTCAGAGAACGTTCAGCTTTAAATATAAGTAACCCATATATTTTTTTTGTTTAAACATCTGAGAACGGAAAAAAAGAAAGCCCATCTTTGATGAATTGAATTTGTATGTATGTACGTTACGTTACGACTGATGTCACTTTTACGATCCCCATGATTTAACGATGATGACGACGATGATGATGAAGCATATGCTTTCTTTGCCCCCCTTTACATTTTCTTCTTCGCCTGTTTCTACTTTCTCCTCGAGGAAACTCTAGGGACAGAAAAATAGAAATAGACACTTCTTTCCTTATCATACATCTTTGAGGACGGCGTTTCCATGTACTTTCTCATTCAACCCCTTCACCCTTCACAAATCCTGTCTGATTTATACACTCTTGTCCTCCCACAATTTTTGCCCTAAATATTCGATCGAGAACAAAATCGAGAAAAAAACATCTAGAGCAAAAATTAGAATGTATATATCACGAAATCCTAGAAATACATATTCTTGTTTTTCCTGTACGCATACATATCCCGGACAATACATCTATACCTGGATTCATCACAAATTCACCCACCTTCTTTCCCCCCCAATCCTATAGAAATCGGGGGGTCCCATGAATCAAACCATAAACCACGTAAATACTTCACAAGAGCTGCCCCCGACCGTCTCGCCCTGCCGGGGTCGTCGGCGCTATAATACGGATACCAAAATACTTCCTTACCCTACCCGGGGTACCCAACCAAAAAATTAGCCGAAAAGCAACAAGGGGTATAGTCTAGATTCTACTTCTCGAAGGTGCATGCGATGCGATATTAAACACAAACTCCACTTAAATGAAATCCGTGGAACTTTTGTGCAAGGATGTACGATCCTTATACATATAATCAGATCCATTAGTTAGTTACTCTGAGTACTATATATGTATATAATATAGTGTATATATATAATATAATAGCTATAACCTATTCCACTAGCACTATTAACGAATACGTATACGATCGCCGGCCGTTATAATCCACCGCGAATACTGTCTATAAGCGTAGGATAGCGGTATCTGGGGTCTTCTTTTAGCGAATTATAGCTCTTGTATTATATCATATATATACATATATATATATTGATGATACTAAAGGTAACTAACTAACTCAACTTAACTAATAAGCTAGTTTTAGTAATAATATACAATATCCAGATCAGTCGGTTAATAATAATATATTATAGGGGCGCCTAGATCCCGTGCTGCGGTAGCGGGATTATAGTATAGTGCTCTATTAGTATATTTAGACGCCTGGTATATATTATAAGATCGATCGATAGATGAGGTATGGCAGCCGGCTGTTGTTCCACTACCCTTTCACAAGTTAATAATGCCTATATAGATTGTCCCATTTTTCCTGGGTGGGCTTAGATTCCCAGATTATATGCGGAGGAGATTTGGGAATTTTAATATTAATTTATATTTATTATGTCTGGGATAAGTCGTCAGGGCGCTTAGGAAGAGGTAAGTAAAGTGGTTAAGCTTAAGAATGTTTAAGGTGGTAATTCAATTTGAGATCTGGCTCCTGGGAGGGACGGAGTTTTTGTAGCTTGATAATAAATAGAAATATTTAGTTGACACATTGGTATAACAACAACAACAACTGATCTGGTGTCGAGACTGTATGTAGTATTATATCTGTGCTCGTAGGAAGGGCCTTTAGGTACATGGATGGCTGATGGGGACATATGATTTTTTTTTTTTTTTTTTTTTTTTCAATAATGTGGGGTCGAGGGCTGACGAACTGGTTGTCCGACCATATCGCGATACATATAAAAAAAAATATTCAACAAGCCAGAAGTCGTCCTGGCTCTCGACCCCACATAATTGAGCCCTGGCCACATAGGCAGAGGAAAAAATTTTTTCTTGGGAAGTTAACACAAAAAAAAAAGATCTTTATAGTATCCATCGACGCGCCTTTAACGCCTGCATATACGCCTGCAGGAAATTCCGGCGTACGTATGTAGTTTTTTTCTTTTCTCGGCTACACGAAAAGAACACGCCCAGCAAGGCCTTGCTTTGCCTTTTGCCCTTGTAGAACGGAAACTTTTTTCCCTTCTCTTTAATGCATGTCGACGGTATAGTCATGTGGAAAGAAAGATGGCGGCAATAACGGCTCTGGGGGATCTGAAGAGAAAAAAAAAAAAAAGCATAAGAAGAAGAAGCTTAACTAGCTTACTTAAAAAAACCTAAGTATCTAGTCTAAGCCTGGGTGCCGGGGACGTCACTACCTTTCCTTTTTCTATTCTTTTCTTCTATTCCTTAAGTATTGTAAATTCTCAAGTAATTTCATGTCCGCCTAGATTCGAGTCCGGGACGCAGACGGGTTTCATTGCTTGCGTTAGGACACGTTTTGTGGAGATTATATCAAGCCTTCCTTCCTTCCTTCCTTGCTTTTCGTTTAATCTTGGATATGACATCTGCGCTGC
This sequence comes from Orbilia blumenaviensis, assembly GCA_036872755.1. NCBI lineage: Eukaryota > Fungi > Ascomycota > Orbiliomycetes > Orbiliales > Orbiliaceae > Orbilia > Orbilia blumenaviensis. The sequence continues at coordinate 1,227,047 of JAVHNS010000009.1, read as the reverse complement.
ACTACGAAGGCGTCGTAAAAAGCCGTTCGCGGTGACCAAGGCATCTGGAATAAAATATCCACCCGGATTATCCGAATCTTCCTGTCAGGATCCTATGATATAATATCGCAGCTGTCATTGGCGAAGAGATGCTAATCGGTCAAAAAGGATTGGCTCTGTTGAAGGGTTTTATACCGAAGCCAGAAGGAGAAGGGAAGGCGTTATATGCGTAGCATGAGGTATGCTAGTATATCCCGCAGGGTTAGATACTTAGGTAGCTAGGGGATATATAGTATAGTATAGTACAATCCAGGTCGATCTCGTGAGGAGCTCAGTTTTTTTTTTTTTTTGGTCCGGTGAACGGTTTTTATTCGGGAAGATGTTTCTGGTTTGCGTAAGGTCTGGATGGGATGCCATGCAGCCCGGCCCGTGTTTCTGCGAGGGTTTAACTGGAGCATGTCAAACTAGGTTAACTGGGTTAACGATGAAGTAGGACAGAGCAGAGAGCTCGTGGGGATTATATTGTCCCTTGTATTTTTATATCGACCTAAACCCCACGTAAAGCTCAAGCTGTCAAGTATCGGTAGCTGGATGGTATTTCCGTCCGGTCTTTCTTTTTTTTCTTGTCTTTCTTCTTTTCTTGTCTTTCTTCTTTTCTTTTTTCTTTCTTGAGCTAGTTAGCTGATTTATTTAGTTCCGAAGTTTTTCGTTCGTGAGGAATCCTAGCTAGGAGTAACCTTCTTCTTTTTTCCGGGTTTGGAGATTTGTTGTTGGTTTGAATTTAACTTTTAACTTTTTGAATTTCAAAGGGGTGAGGGTTATTGTCCTAGCGACGGGACTGTTGAAGGAATTTGAAGAATTTTTACGGATTGTTATTGTTAAGACCGATTGGTTGGTAGCTGTGGGAATTCAATTCCTGAGGGGTTTTCTTGGATCGAGATGTATATATCATCAAATGGGGATATTGGAACCAGACGGGGTATAAAGCTCCCAATTCCTGAAGCCTTTTTGGTTTTATCTCAAGATGGATGGATAGCTATCAGCAGGACAAGACAGGGCAGGGCAGGGCAGCTCTTAGGTCAGGGAGGGAGTAGTTAATTATAACTAATACGATCTGACATCGTATCTCTCTCGCTGAATCAAAGAAGACTAACTAACTAGCTCCGATTCCCTTTTCCAGTCTCTTCTCGCGGCAAAGCAAATTCCTGTTTCTTATTTCTTGTTTCTTATTTCTTGTTTCTTATTTCTTGTTTCTTATTTCTTATTCAAACTACGGAGTACTGTGGCGCATTAACAAGAAAAAAAAGCGCAACAACGGTACCTTGACAATGAACGCGTGAGAGAGAGAGAGTGAGTGAGTGAGTGAGCGAGCGAGCGAGCGATAATAGACCATGCATTTCGCGCCCGCCTAGGCCGCGTTCCCAAACGAACCAATGAACCAAATAAGCAGGAACTCACGAACCCCCCCAAGCGGGAACCAAACCAACAATCCAGGAACCCAAGCAAAGCAAGGCAAAGCGTGAAGGTTAATCAATTAATTAGCCAGGGAAAAAAATGTGAGAGGCGGGAACAAAACCAAAAAAAATGTGAGCTCAATGGAAGAGTGCATACAGAACATACGTAGTTAGTTAGCTAGACGGGACAAGACAGGACAGGACAAGACGGTGAGAAGCTCTGGGCTGCTATCCCGTCTCGTCTCGAGGTTGTTATTGGAGCGGGATGATGGGGTTTTGGTTTGTAACATCAATCTTTTGAGGTGTGGGGAGGAAAGGGTTAAAGTTTTGGACTCGTGACATCGTGGATGGGTAGAGCTGTGTATATGGCTTCCTAGCTGGGTTTCTAGAAGATCTATCATGATATTTTGAATTGAAGCCGACGGAGTGGTTTATAATGATAATGCTTTACCCTTCTTTCACGATTGGGCTAAATATATATATCTAAGACCATCATCATCATGAGAAAATAATTTAATTTCTAGAAAGATCAATCATTTCGAAGGCTAGGTTCCAGGATATGACGCACTAGCGAGCTTCACAAAGCCCTGTCAAAGGAATCAATATTTCACAGGCCACTGCAAGGCTCCACACCGGAGCAAATTATCCCCCCCATGCCTGTAACGTAACAGGCAAATAGATGGAAAAGAAAAGAACTCCTCCTCCAGAAAGAGAAAAAAAAGGTTGCCAGCCCCGCTATAGTATGGGCAGCAAAAAACCCGCGGCATGCAGCAGCCAGCTTCTTTAGCTCTACATACACACATACCCAAAGAAAGCAAGTAATGGGGGAAAATAAAGGACGCGACTGGCACGCGACGATGCAATGATCATCTTTCGACACACATACGGTAGCTTTGCAGGTGGTGATTGTGGTGGTGGTGGGGCAAGAGCTAGCTAATACGGAATACAAATTGGGGGCTGAATCGGGAACATGTCAGCTACCGTAGGTAGATCTGACAGCAAAGAGAGGAAGCTTCCTCATTCACCCGTTTTCATTCGTGGCTTCTGAAATTAATTAGGAATGGAGATTTCGGTTGTCGCCAGAGCCAACTGCGATCCATATAATAACCCCCCTTTTTCAATGTTTCTACTTGAGATGATTGTCGGTAGATGAGGGGCAGTAGACGAGCCTTGATTGTGAGGTGCTTGCAGAGGCACATAGGCGTTCGCGGGATAAGGTTTTTTTTGGCAAAAACTCTGCTTGTTCGCGAAATGATCCAGGTCTGGGGGAACAACCCGTCGACGGGATTGGTTCAGATCCAACTTCTGAAGGCGAGGAGGGGGGCGCTTCGACGGTTAGGTCATCCTGCAGGCAATAGGCTTACCCTAGCTAGCCTTCCACTCCCCAAACAGGATGGTTGAGTGGTTGGTTGGATGGATTTCTTTTGCACCTGCATGCATAAGTAAGTACCTTAACTGGTACTTATGTAGAAGCAATGTAGGTTGTGTCGAGGGTACGGTACCATTGACTTTTTGGGGCCCGCTCACACGGTCGCGCGATTGCTCACACGCACGCACACATAGGCAGACGCATATAAAAGGAGTTACCGACAGAGTGGTAACATGTACATATACATATACATACTCATACACATACATATACATGTTCCGGGACATCTGTCTTGGATTATCGATAATGCCAGTACTATAAATGACATATTAAAGCAGGTGTAGAAGAGGTACCTATGGAAAGACGGTAACCCAAAGGCAAATGCGAGATGTGCCCATTTTTAGGATGGGGGCAGATCGAAGTTCGGTCGGTCGGTTACTTAGCCATCGTGGTTTCGTTCCAGGTGTCGCCATGCTTGCATTCCTCAGGAAACATTTTTGATAAGTTTTCAACGTGATATGTTTCGCGAACCCTCAAGAAATACGATTTGACTATTTTCATCGATCATATCGGTTGACTAAGTAGGTAGGTACCTAGGTAGGTCCTGATAGATCTTGACAGGATGCCTATAGTAGGTACCTATGCATATGGGGTCTAAAGGTTTGATATATCCGCCAAGCCGGGTTACATTGTAATTATACGGAAGTGGGTTTTAAGCTCAGTCGAGCTGGTAACCAGGAGTAACTGAAGGGGAAGCTAGCTGAAGTCAGTATAGTATCGCAGTTAATGAGGCGTGAAGTGTACACAAGTGCATGGCTGGTGGAGGTGCTGTTATTTGCCGTAATGAAGCTCAGGAGGTCTCGTTCGTGAGGCACGCACGCATTCTTTCTCTTCCTTGTATGCACATATGCAATTATTAGCTCCAGAGAAGAAGTCGGCAGGGGGGGAAGACCCATCAGAAGTCCCCAATCGGGCATTCACGTGACTGGTAACGAAACAACAACGCGTGCCTGTTTTTGGGCAAGTTAGGATGGGATTAACTCGTAACCAATGCCAGTTTCAAGCAACAGCCTTGACGGGTTTTCTTTGACGGGTTCGGGCTGGCTAATTTGGACTTCACGCTAGTACTCAGCTTTAGTGCATGTCGCCCGCTCGAGGGAAACGCCAAAAGCAGGTAAGCATGGCTGGGAGGAAAAAAGCCCACATACACAATACACAATACACAATACATACCTATATATAATACATAATTTTGCGGAGGGGAACGGGTACATGGGTGTCTATCTGTCTGTCTGTCTGTCTGTCTGTCTGTCTGATATGTGTGTACCCTACTGCACAGCAGAGTCAATGGAGAGGCACAAAGCCATTCAGTCCAGTCAATGATCAGGCCCAAGCCGGATAGGCACAGGCAAATAGGTACCCACCGAGTACTATTCCTAATAGATAATCGGAGAGAGTGGTGCAATGTATGTACCCGGACACGGAAGAATGGCTTGTCGGGTACATCTGCCTGCCAGGGAAGAAGAAGGAGAAGAAGAAGAAAGCGTGATTGATTGATTGAATGAATGAAAGAAAGAAAGAAAGCAAGATCTGATAGTTGCGTCCCGAAAGAAGACAGGACAGGAACAGGCCCAGCCGGCTCCCAGGCATACATACATAACATAGGCAAGCCACACACACCCAGAAAACACGATCACGAACTTGTTAACCTTGTTAGTTCAAAAGAGTAATAAGCAATGTATGGAAAGAGAAGACGAAGAAAAAGAAATTAACATTTGACGCTGAACAAAACCACATCCACGCCCGCTTCCCTTTCTCTCTTTCTCTCTTCGTGTGTGTGTGTGCAGTTTGCCAGTCCAATACACTACTAACCAATCCACCCAATCCATCCATCCATACTACCACCACTCACGCTTCCTCATCTCTTTCTCTCTCCATCCATCTCGTCCTCATCCCGTTCTATCTATCCATCGGCATCATCATCAACATCACCATTACTACGGAACGACTTCATTGACCTGTCCTTACCTCCTTTTTGTTTTAGTATTATTTATTCGACGAGCGAAATCAAATTGAACGGCTTCGTATCTCTGGTTCTCTGTCTCTCTCTCTCTGTCGTCGATTTTTTTTGGGGGCTTCTGGGAAGTCGTTCTGGTCTCCCTTCTCGTGAGTATACACACACACGCTTGACTTCTTCGCGGTTTTTTAAAATTGGTATCTCGGTATACCCCTCGAAAAAACCATGTCTAACACGTCGAAGATACCCTCTTCGTCCTCTTCTTCTTATTTCTATCCTCATTAGCATCGTGATCCGTCTTTTTTTCCCGTTTCGTTCCTCTGCTTTAGAGGTGTTTTCCCTCCTGGAAATAAAATGGCAACTCCCCCGTTTACCTCCCCGTCGATTCTAACGCGTGGGCAAATCCGACAACTTCGACAACAACAACAACAACAACCCGCCATACCTTCCTCACCACCACCGCCCGTCCCCTTTCTCTCAAGGAGGAGGACTCTCAAGAGGACGGCTTCGGCCTGCTCTTCGATAGACCCGGATTCGCCTTCTGATAGACCATCGAAACGACGAGCCCTTAGATCTCTAAGGAGGACTAATAGTGTCTCCGGATCAGAGCTCGCCGCCAACGATGGCTCTCGGATGACTCCCTTCCCTTGCACGCCTCCTCGGATTCTCAAGAGGACGCCTTCCCTTCTCCCGGCCATCGACTTCCAGGCATCCCCTCCTCGTCAGGCCCCTCGACTGGCGGAACCTGGCCAGGTCTCCGACGAGGAATCGTTTGTTGTGGCTGAAGAAAAGTTCAACAACAACAACCGTTATCCCACGCCGGTCCCGACTTCTGATATCGGGTTCCCGACGTCTCCTGCCCGCGAGGCTGCCGCTCCTGTTTTGGGCCGTCAGGGTCTGAACAGGACCAGTTCTGCTTTTTCTGAGCTACGTGCTCCGTTGGTCTCGGTTCCGACCGTGATGCTCCCGAAGAACTGCCAACCAGTTACCTTTGGGAGGTCCGCCAACAAGTGCACGTATCTCCTGTCCAAGTCACACATCGTGTCCCGTGTCCACTTCCAGGTAACATACCTCAACCTCGCCCTCCGAAAGAGGGTCGAGATCCACTGTGTTGGCTACAATGGGGGCAGGGCCCATTGCCGTGGTGAAATCTGGGAACTCCGATATGGAGATATCTTCTGGTCCGAATCCGGCGACGACATCATGCTCGAGACCGACAACACACGGGTCGTCATTCGCAGGCCTGCCGACGACCCCGTGCTCCTTTCTCCTTCTCCCGCTACTGTCATGTCTGTTGTCATCCCCTCCGACAATTTCCCTTACCCACCAGAGTTCGATCCCTCCGCGGAAATCGAGGCCAGAGATGGTCTTCCGCACCCGACCGAGGGAGTTGACTCCTTCGGGAAATTCTTTAACGAACCTGTACGCAAGCTAGGTATCCCTAAACCCAGAAATGGGTCTATCGATGCCAATGCTCTCGCTGAGCCGGCTCCTCTTCGGATGTCTCGTGAACCTTGGAATAGCAATCCGGACTCACCGTGTCCACAGCCTAAGAGACAACGCATAAGGCCGGTCTCCCCCTTGCCGTTCACATATCTGCCAGCCTCTCAATCCAACTTCACCTTGTATGAGGATTCCGACGATGACGACTTACCTATCCCCCCGAGTTCGCCTGTTAAGGCTGAGGAAGAGGACCATGGTCTGGTCCTTCGTGAGTCTGAGAAGCCGGAAGCCCTCAACACAGAAGTTGAGGTTGATGATGATGACGATGAAGAGGAGGATAGGTCCAATGATGAAGAAGGATCCGGCTCGGAATACGATGAGGAGGATGCGGAGAATGTCGTCGAGTCTACAACGCACGCACACATCACCCCGACCAAGACCAAAAATAGCGCTAAGTCGCGGAAGGCCGCTTATAAGTTGAAGCATAAACTCGACGAGTCGGTCGCTCAGGACCCGTTGACCCCGAAGTCGAAAATCTCGCTCATGAAACATCTTTCCAACCAACTGGCCTTTTCCCGACTATCTTCGACGCCTCTTTCCAACCTTGTCAAGTCCCTCCCTCCAGATATTCGGACCAAGGTACCCATTGATTTGATCCAGGCGCTTTTGACCAGCACCCCTTGCGTCGGTGAGATCAAGCGTGAAGGAAAGGATGCAAGCGGAAGGCCGTTGGAGCCCGAGTATTATTACATCGCGGATATGGATTTTGATATGGACCGCAAGTCGATCGTTTCGTCGCTGAACAAGCCGAGTTTGAGGTCTTGCCGAAAGACTCATAAGGTAGGACTTGCCCTCTTCTCTTCCTCTTTCGTTCTTGTATCGTCTCTTTATATATCAGCCCGCTGACTGGTGATATTTATATAGCAATATTTTTGGAAGAAACCAAGAGTTTAATTAGATGACCGGCCCTGTTCTTTCGATGATTTGATTTTGATGGATGGTGTTCCTCCCTTTCCTGATGGATATTGTTTTTGCCCTCTACCCCTTTGACCCTCTTGACCCTCCCAACCCGTCCGACCTTATACCTTGGGTGTTCCCCCCCAGGCCCCTCCGTGCGACTTATGCCCCAACCCACTATTATGCCCTGCACCTCTATGCTTCTATTCTCGTATGGATAGATATGACCTGGTCCTTCCTTGGACCTATTTGCATACTCCTTTTTATTCTTAAATACCCTCCCTCGTATCTTGCACCCTATGATTCCCCGATAATCTCGTTTTCATCTTTTATTCTTTTATGCTTTTCCCCCTTCACTGACGCTGGTCATGCCCGTATGTCGCTTTTTAATACCGTTTTTTTATTTAAAAAGAAATCTTTTTTTTGGACTGAAAAAAATGGTGTAAATATCGAGAATGGCTTTTTTCTTCATATTCTCCAAGCGGTGCTTTTTTCTTTAATGCAGTTATTGTGACGTAGTTATGGGGTGGACTGTTTTTACGGTCGAGAGGCCGAAAGTCGAAGGAGGGGTGTTTGGGTGGGATGGCGCCAAGAGTGGTGGTTACCCCGTACCACAAAAAAAAACATTACCCCTCCAAACAAAAGGGCTGGGAAGACGTGACTTTTTATACCTACCCCGCGAAAAGAGTTTTCACGGTGTCATGTGAGACGCACGGTTAAATGATCCAAGACAGCTTGGCGATGGGACTAGGATGGTGTGGGATTTCCGGAGATGGATTAGTTTACGTGTGGGGTGGGGGGAAATGTTTCATGGGGACCCCTTATCCTGGCTTTAGACATGTGACGCAAGGGCAAAGGCGGGAAAAACAAAGGAAAAGAGATTTTTAAATGCGGGAAGCACGCACGCACGCGCGCATACACCGAAAAACTTGGGCTTGGTTTTCTTTGTCTGGCTGCTATTGCGGTGTCGCGCGCTTGACAGGACAGGCACAGGAATTTTTTTTTTTTTTTTACTGTTTAGCGCTGCGTTACGTATACGGGATTAGGTAATTCTTTTTCGCCAGGGGAGGACTGTCTGTCCTAGCAGTTTGTTCGTTCCTGATTTTTGTTAATTTTCTATTTTATGTTTGAAATGTGATCCGATCCTCTACCGTGCTAGATAGCGCGGCCCGTTGTGAGGTCTAATTGTTTTATAGTGGAGGATTCCCTTGGTACGAGGTCTGAACGATATCTGTCAGGCCGCTTACACGGCATACATATATATGCTTTTTATTCCTTCTATGGTTAATTAGGTATTTCTCTCTAGAGTCCAAGCGTGCCTGATAGGATCGTATTTTCTTTGTTTCCTTTGTATCCCAAATCTCAGATAAGTTACATATGTTGCTTGTTCGGGTAGTTTGGGGGAAGGGGTGAGCATGGATCTAGCCTATAACGGCATTTTACTATTACCATCTTCTTCCGGGGCGGCGCTATATATAGCCAACCTGCCTGCAAACTGCATTCTGTTTGACATATGTATGCACCAGAGTAATCCGGCGATGTATATATATCCGGATCCTCAGTATATTTTATTATATAGCTTATATCCTGTAGGGTTTTGAATGGGAGCCGCATTTTTTTTTTTTTTTTGGCGGTATAAGAGGGCACTCCGTTTCTTCCTTCTCCCCTTGTTTTCCTTCTTTCTTTTATTCCCTCTCTTTCTGACGCTGCCAGCTGTGGATTAGATGGTTTTTCGGCGGTGACTCTATAGGATAATACTATACTTGATCGTAAACGTGTGCGTGCTTGAGATCTGGTCTGAATTAGCGCAGCAGTGCAGTGCAGCCAGGTTGGATCGTCCGAAGTTAGTAATAACCAACCTTCTTCTCATCGCTCACCACCACCACCACCACCACAACCCACTACCAACAACCACCACCGCTACTGCTACTGACTCCATCCATCCAACGACACCAACCGATCGCAACCTTTTCCGCACAACCATCGCCCGTGGGAATTCAGTATAGTTCCAGTCTTATCGTCCAGTGCCACTGCCTGCGACTCGTTATCGCTCCTCTCGTGGGCCCTTTTTTGTTCTCTTTTCTTTTCTTTTTCTCTTCTTTTTAAAACCCCCATTTTTTCTCTGTCTCTCTGCCGACTAGAAGGCCTAGCCCAAAGGGACCGTCTCACCACCAGGACAGGATTTCCACATCATCACCAAGGAAAATACACCACCGAACTTCCGACGACAAGTCTATATATTTCGCTGTTTTAGCTGTTTCTTTTTTCTTTCTACCGTTTGAATTTGAAAAATATATCCGCTCTGCTGGGAGCAGTAAACCATGGATTCCAATATGGATATCGTTACCACTCCGGTTAAGAGCCTCAAGCGTCCCCGTACTCCGTCGGAGGAGGAAGATGATGGGCAGGCACGAGATAGTACCTCGTCAAACAACACCACCACAACCACCCTCAACACAACCACAACGACAAATACCACCACCGCTGCCACAAATACCACGACGAATACCTTAGATACCCCGAAAAGAACCTCTCTAGCGTCATCTCCGCTGGACCTAGGATTACCGGACTTCCTGGTTTCCCCGTTTTCTTCTGCGAAACGCCTTTCATTGGGGAATCACAATACACCGGATGATACCCGTCGCATTACCCGTCATGCCGCTGCGGCTATTGATCCCTCCCGTAAAGACCCATTTGAGGTCTTACCTGATAATGTGGTTCGGATGATTATATTCCTCTTGCCGAATAAGAGTATTGTCAGCTTGAGAAGGGTTAGTAGGTTCTGGAAGGGCAATGTGGAGTACGTGGTTACTCAGGCTGTCGTTGAGAGGTCTTTCGCGGGGAGAGAGGTAACTGAGAAGTTGAAGAAGGAGGCGAATCTGGGATGGCCGGAGTTTGCGTTCAGGAAGAATGCGTTTCTGGATAATGCTCGTGCTGCTGGTGCTCCTACTTCGGTTAAGAAGTTTACGAATGCGCAGCTTTGGGAGCTTGTCGGTGATAGGTTGGTTTGGATTGATGATAGTACTAATCTTAACGTTCAGCATCTCAGTGCCTGGGATGTTAACGAACGAAAGGATTCGCTGGTTGCGCTTGCTGGGAACCCAAGGGCGTTTTCTAAGAATAAGTTCCTTCATGGGGTTATTGCTGATGAACAGCGGAAGGCGTCTGGCGAGAGACCGAAGAGATCGTCAAAGAAGGAGAAGACGCCTGAGGCGATTATCATTCGTTGGTCTTTGAGGGATACGCTGAAGAATCGTAGGACGAAGATTAAGGTTAACTTTTTGGTACCTTATGGGAATACGCATATAATTTTGGATTATTTCCAGTGTGATGAGTCTGGGGCGGCGCATGATCGGTGGAATCATAGGTTTTTGCCGCAGACTACCAGTCGCAATAAGTATGGCTTTCCTTCCCTGTTATATCATGTTGATGTTGCTCTTTTTTTTTTTTTTTTTTTTTCATACTAACGTGGTTGGTGTAGGCTGGCATGCATCAATATTATCACCGGATATGCCGATTGGAATATCAACCTGGAGGACTTCCGTCTCGCTTTCCCCCCTTCGCACGGTCTATACCTTCGTCCACGATACCAATACGGCTCCCCATCCTACCTGATTCACGATGACAAGGCATACTCTTTCACAAGCCCTGACCGCCGCCACCCCTTTGTGCCACAAAATAATGGAGAGCATCGAGTTTTTCTAACAGTTCGTGATTGCAAGACTGGGACTACTGTTGAACATAAAGAAATGAAGGAGATTGGAGATGAGCTGGTTAATCACCAGTACCCGCAGCCGGAGCATACGATTATTAGTCCGGACGGGAGACTCATTGTCCTTAACCTCCATCGCAATCTTTGGATCTGTAATGCGCAGACACGAACCTTTGTTGAGAAGGTTGAGTTGCCTTGGTTGCAGTACAGTATCGTTGGTTCTAGGTTCGATCTTGAGTTTAACGAGGATGGTAGCCGTCTATACTTAACCGAAGAATGCAACGGTGCCGACTTTAACGTCATCGAACTAGACTGCAACGACAAGTTCAAGCCTGTCTTTATCAAGAGCTACCACGTCCCAACCAAGACCAACTTTGTCAGTCGCACGAGTTTCAACCATAAATTACAAACACAGGTTTTGACCACCCGCAACCCATCCCAGCCGATGTCCGGAGAATGGAGACCCGAGATCGTAAAGTTCATCAGCATGGATGAGTTGATGGAAGGCATCCCCCAAGATCTCTGGGCGGCCGAATGGAGATCGCAACTTTCGAATCCCAACGAAAAGTGGAATTGGGGCGGACCGGGCTCCTCGCCACTACCGCCACAGATCCAAATGCCGCCGTTGAATAACGCGAGTGCGATTCTCGCGCAAATAAGTCAGTTAACCGGAGGTAACGGTACCTCATTGACCGCTCAGATTACTGCTACAATCGGGTTTAACGCCAATATCATAGGTATCCCTAGCGCGACTGAAGACGGAACAGGAATCACCCCGCGTGGAAAGATGTTCCTTGAAACTCCGAGACAGGATTATGTGCTATCGACGAAAGCTGCGATTACGCTTCCACCGCTTGCGAAGTTACAGCCGAATGCCATCCAGGAGCCGGCGGAAGAGTCGAGCTCTCAGGCTGAGTGGAGGATGGGTGGGGTTTATTATACGGGGCCTGCGGCGCAGAAGAAGAGAGGTAGGAAGACGCCGAAGAAAACCGCGAAGTTGGATGAGAGTAAGATGCATGAAAGGCGGGAGTGGTGGATTGGAGGGAGGATGTCGCCGTTTAAGTTGAAGAATGGAGAGAGGTTTATTGTGTTTGATCAGGATGATACGGTTTATTGTTGTGATTTTGGGCCGGTGGGGTGGTAGGTTCTTTTTATGGTGGAGATGCACTGACTGACTTCGTTTTTTTTTTCTCTTTCGCTTTTTTATATGCTGAATCTGGGGGCGTTATGTCAGGGGTGGCTGTATCTGATGGTTTTGTTTTATGTTTTCTGGGAGGTTTATTTTGTTTTACTCCCTTCTGCTGCGATGTGAGGATTTATGCGAAGAAATCCTCGCTATCGCTTCCTCCACTCCTATCTTATACTCATGCTTCGAAGCGGTTGACATGACGCATTCATGGCCGACGGTGAAGCTATGCTTGTCCTGTACTCCCCTTTTGGGGGGACCATTATACCCGCCATTCTTCTATTACTTTTCTCTCCCCCTTTTTGAACTATAATGCGGGATCGTATTTCCTGCTTATGAAAACTATTCATGCCGGTTCTTTGTTATTATGGAATGTTACTGTTTTATTGTTTTTTCGTCCCCTCTGTGTTATACGTTAATGTGATTGATATACCCTACTGGGAGGGGTGTTTCTGGACTCTTCCTTTGGCATTACTGTCAGGCATTATTGTTATGCCGTGCTTATGGCTTCGTTCTCCCCGTTTTGTTTCCCTTCTTATGCTAGTTATTCTTTGAGCTTCTTTTTCTTTCGTTCTGTGAATTGTAGGGGGAATGTTGCTTGTGTTTTATGGGGGTCTTAATGGGTGTTCTTTTTATTTTTTTATGCATGGCGTTTTTGTTCTTTGTTTTTAGTTTAGTAGGACGGGGTTGGGGGGAGTGTATGCTATGTAGTTATGTAGTTATAAATAAGATGGTGGTCCTTTTTTTTAAAGTAGAATATTATATTACACGTTTGTGTTTTATGCGTTTCTGTTGATATTGCGGTGTGATTGGATGGTGATGGTGGTGGTGTACATATGTTCTGGGCTTTGGGTTAGTGAAGTTGGTTTATAGATTCGGAGTTTGTGCTTGGTTTGTAAAGTAGATTTTTTTTTTTTTTTTTTTTTTTTTTGGTAAGGAGTGGGGGGTATAGTAGGTGGTGGGTTTGTAGCGGAGGTATCTGTAGACGTTGAAACCCTCCGATAGTATATATTTCGTGATGGTGGATATGGGGTGTTGAGGTGTTGTCACTGTTTGTCCCAGATATTAATATTATTCCCAGAAACGGAAATCACGTGCAGTGAAAAAAAAAATTACTAGAAGTGGTAATGGTTGCCCAATTCGGAACGCTGTGTGGGGCTACAGTTTAGCCATCACAGTCACATTTTTTTGACCAGCCCTATCTGCTTGGTCCGTTTATTGGCCTGTTCACTAGCTAGCCTGTCTATTTATTTGATTTGATTTAGTATTTGAGGTATTAGCCGCGGCGCCGGTTAGTGAATTTTGAAGCCTTGGGAACGTTTGGTACCATGGTGCGTTGTATAAAGGGTGAAAACCTGCCCTCTAGACTAATTGCGTATATATATATATGTATATATTAGCTAGTCATCAGATTATGAGCAGGCCGTTGACCAGTTAGTTACCCAGGTAGCTTGCGAGCTGACTCGAGTCGTAGCTAGTTAGCTCGTGGAGTAATATTTGCGAGCCAGTGATCATGAGCCTGATAATTCGAAATTCTTATTTTTGTGGAACCGGTTGGTCCGTGCTCACGTAACACAAAAAAAACCCCCCCCAAATAGGATGAGCGACGTCTTTCAGCCACGAAAAGCCACTTCATACAAGGCAGCCTCGCGCAGCTGCATGATAGGAATGTGGTAGGTGTGTAGATATAGATTAGGTTATCTAGAAACTAAATACAATATGTATGTACATAATTGTGCCCTGTCCTTGTAGTTCTATCATGCTATAAGGAGGGTTGGTCTTGCTATAGTACATGCGAGCCTCTGATAGGCCGCTTGTTAAAAGTGAAAGAATTGGCAGTAATCATAGGAGAAAACATACACACCCCACACGCCGGCCTTTACTTAAGAAAGGCAAGGCAAACAAAAAAGAGATGCGTCAAAATAGCTAAACCTGGTGGCTAAGGATCACCCGTACTCCTGAGAGAAGAAAAAAGGGAAAAAAAAGAAAAAAAAAAAAAACAGACATAACTAAAAGATGTCCTGGTCATCGTCAACTTCATACTCCGGCATATTAATAGGTCCCACGCCGAGTATTACATCGTCCTCCAACACCCACTCATAAATCTTCCGGATCAAGAACAGATTCTGATCCTCAGAAAGCTCATTCGGCAAATCCATCCTCGTACTCCAAGCAAGATCAATGACGTGTCGGAGTCTATGAAAGCCGCAGGCACGCTAGGCCCGTTTCGATGCCAACGACTCAATCTCTTGCTTGATTGTCTTATCGTTAGGCAAGTAGGCTGCTGCGACAGCCAATAGTTTGTGCGCTTCCACCCGCCTATTCAGGACTTTGTAGGCCATAGCGGTCCGGAAGTAGATCTTGCCCATTTCGCCGGAGCCGATGAAGCCAGACATCGCTTCCATGGATGCTTCTAGTGCGCCGTTGTCTTCGTCGAGACCGACGCTTGTCCTCATCAGTCTGATTGTTCTCATGCCTGTTACGATGGCCATGTCGTAGTCGCATAATTTGAGGTATGCGAGAATAGTGTTGGCGACGAGCCGGACTCTTAACAGAATCCGTGCTTGCCCGGCGTGCTGGTCCTTAAACGGGCCCGGGGTGCGGATTACTCTGTCGAAGTACGAGTCGCCGTAGACTCTGCGAGTTCTGTTGGTGATGACGATGTGGATCGCGTGGAATGCTTGGTTGTACAGTTCTATCGCCTCCGAGTATTTTCCCGACAAAAGCGCAGTGTTCCCGAGGTCTTTCAGTTCGGTTCCCCTCTCTAAACACTTTTCGGGTGGGTCGAGCGGGGTGTCCATTTCGTCTTTGAGGGATTTTCGAACTGATGGGTAGATGTTTACGTCTCCGTGTAGATAGAACTCGCGAAGGCCCTTGATTTGTCCGAATGGTTGGAGAAGTTGGCTCTGCTTCTGCTTTGGAACGTGCGGTTCTCCAACGATCGGAAACGGGGAAGTCGAGACGTATGGGTCCTTAAGCATTAAGTTGAGCACGAGATGAGAGTTAAGATACGGCATAGTGACTGAGCTGTAGAACCAAGAGCGGCAGAAGCGGCCAAGGTCGCCCGTTTCGAGAAGTATGACGAAAGAATGAATTGGTCGGGGCTCTTCGAGAGCTTCTGGAGACGGGTATACGGCGTCTATGGCAACAGAAAGGGTGTGGAGCTTGAAAGCATTTGCTCGAGAGCTAGCGTCCAAGATGTCGACTTGGCCGTCGATTGCGACATGGTATTTTGCTTGCTCCCATGGAGTGGTGACACGGACGAAGGTGTTCAATTGATGAAATACCTTACGGGCTTCGACATAGATTTGACGGTTTACGAGAAATATTTTAAGAGAATCGGTGTAGTCATAGTAGTAACTTTCTCCCTCCCCAAGTTCGCGGTTGGAGAAGGGAGAGAGTAGTTCGCTGTAGATTTGGTTTCGAAGCTCAGGCGGGATGTCCAGGAAGCCTGGCATCTTGACAGAGTTCAGGAAACAACCTGGGACCGATAGTGCGTGGCTTGAAAGGATCGCTTGACTAGTTTAATACTCGCCTCCCACTGCTGGGTGGTGGTGATAGTGATGAAACGGCACCTGTTAATGTTGATTATGATTGTGATGAAAAAGAGGACGTTAGTGACGATGGCGATGGCGATGGAACGGAGTCTGTTGATGGCGATGGAGAATCTGTTGATTGCGATGGAGATGTTTGGGACTGTGGGGGGGGGTGGTGGGCAACGTTGGAAGGGGGAGCCGAAGGCGCCCGATGTGTTGGAGCTGACGTCGGATTTAACGGAGAAAACATTCGTGTGACCAACACATTTTCTGTTGCGTTTTGAGGCCCATGTCGTAGTCGAGGCTAGCTATGGCTTGTAGATGTCGATACTGTGTGGGCAGATGCTAAACTGTAGCCTCATTCTTTGCATTTTACTCCCTCATGAGGTTTGTCTGATTGGAGTTACTGAAACAATGGATCCTGCGGGGCTCTTGCGTTCATTTCTACGAGTACTTGTCCACGGCTGACAGCCTTCAAAAGCGGTGGCACACTACTTTTCATGCACGTGCATATGCAGGAAGAACTTGGCACCCCTAATGCCTGTTGGAGAGAGTTAATGAAAGATGTAATCGGCCAATTAGAAGAGGGCTTGGAGTTGACCGACTTTTGGGGTTGTGTGTTTGACTTTGCGATCCATACACTTATAAAAAGATCGGCGACGGCCCTCTTCGAAACGCCCTTCGTTCTCATCAGCTCAAAACCAGGCCAATATCCTACAGATCGAATTATTATTATTATATACTAAGATAATACAGGTTCGTGCTTCTGCATATGTCGTATTTTCCTCTATAATTGTGGGTATATAACGATACTTATATCGATCGCTTTTCCAATTACAAAGTTCGCTGAAGAGTCCAATAGAGGGCCGTGTGAATGAACCTTTCCAATATCCAATATGAGCTTACTACAACACCACAAAGTGGAAAATGAGGTTCCGGAACGACCAGGGAAAAGGGCTCCGCGGTGTAAGGAGCTTGATGATCCACTTATCAGAAAAGAAATAGAATTCCGATACGGAACTCTCTGCTGGAAACTGGAAGCTGTTGCAGAAGACATAAATAAGGCATATAATTTGAATGCAACGTATGTCTGGCAACCTCGAAGCTCGTGCCGGATCGAAGTGCGAAATTAAGCAAAGCTGGAAGTACATGTCCATAAAGCTGACTTTTTGTCTACTTCAATGATATATAGAAAATACCAATATCGACAGAGATTGATGAAATGGGGCTGTAGACAGCGCCTGAACCATCAAGACTACCAAAGAGTTCATAAAACAATTTGCGTTCGTAAGAGTTTCAATAAAAAGTCTAAGGTTTTCTTGAACGGCACGACGGAAATACCTGAGCTGCGGCTTCGACGGTGGGAAACTAGAAATATAACATTTACAGAACGTTTATTTCTTAAAGGTAAAGTTTTATCGTTAGGTTATTTTGATTGGCTGAAACCCCCCCGTGTCCCTTTTGAACACTTCAGTTGATTCATCTCCAGCGGGTAATTTTAGTACAAGGCCAGAAATGCAAGGTAGACAAGAGACGAATGGGACGCTGGAGCGGTACGGGTCTATCCGAACCCCATCACCGAACCCTGAAACATACATGTTACCCATCGTCAAGAGATCTGTCTCTGCTCACTATCCTCATACACCTATCGGGCAAGTCCTCAGTTACCTTGAGAGAAATTTATCTAAGAATCTGTGGTACCCAGCGACTGAGAGCTCCACTGAAATCATGAAAAACATTTCTCCCCATCTCCCACTACTCGCAACCATCATTTACCGGATATCAAACTACCTAGTTAGCTCCCCCCAGCTAGATTCATTTCTAGATCAGGTGGATACGCATGGGCTCCGAAAAAGCTTTCAAAACCTACTGTCGCACGACTACCCATCTATTTTAGCGACATGCTCAGTCCTACTTCCTATACTTTATTTCCGTCAGGACGATGAAATGCTTAGATTCATTTGCAATCGTCACCCTCAGTTGATCCAGCGGCCTTATTATTATTTGAATAAATTTCTCGATTACATGAGCTATCAGCCCAAGAACCCAAGATGGGTAACTTTGGAGCACATCGTATCCGACATATCAAATGCTAATCTAGCTCCGCAGACGGTCCAAGAAGCAGACGATCTATTATGTGCTTGCAAGCGCAAACCAGAAAACTTCTCAATATTTCGCCGACTATGGGACCCAGTAAAGGTATCGGTTCAAGAGTTAGATAACTATGGGGGTACACGTAGCAGCCAACTTGAAGACTGCGATGTCGCCCAACTTAAATGGCTTTTGGAATGTGGATTCACTGGAGGCAGGCGGCTTATGCTTTTGAGAGCAATTATACTCAACAGGCATGAAGAAATGCGGGTTCTTTGTGAAAGTCTCGCTCTCAAATTACTCGAGCCCGCAGCGGAGCCTGCCACAATAAACCAAGATATGGAAACGAAAGATACCTGGGAGCTACTGGACAAACCAACCATTTACGACCTTGTTGCTAAATGTGCCATCAAGGTCTACGGTGAGAGATATGAGTCTCTACCGCAAATAAGTTTCAATGGGGCCCCGGAGCCGTGTCAACCGGAGTTCCATCTACTTATTGAGGCGGCGTGTCTCCAGCCGCGTTTTACAAAATACGTTGTCGAAACCATCCAGTGGAAACTCTCCATTTCGGCGGAGCAGGCGGCCCTAGTAGCAATTGATACTACGCCTATAATCAACGGGTTACCAAGGCTGGCTGAAGCTTTATCCCCTTCCCGTTTTAGAATGTCCGGGCCTGGTTGTCTTAGGCCTAAAAGCCAGGATAGACTATTTGTCCTCAAAACATTACTCGGCTTTGGGGTCAACCCAAACGAAACAAGGTTTTGGAGAACATTCCTGTGGGACGAAGCATTGGTAATAATAAACAGCCCATATCCAAATCACCAGGGCAAGCGCCGCTTATACCAGGTATTCAGGCTTTTCATTGATTTCGGGGCAAATATTCACGGCTCATTAGACCCGATTTTTTTCCGTACCGCGGGATATCATCATATTTATGTGAATATGGATAACTTCGACGATCAGGAACTCGACAAGCCTATCGAAGTGGCGTTCAGATACAAAGATAGCGGGCTCTTCCGTCTATTAATGAGGAGGTCTGCTTGCACCCTCCGACTTTGCTCTCACCTTACATCGGGAAAATACCATGGTGTTAACCTGGAACTCATCCAGGCGATACAAGATCGAAACCAAGATGTCATCAAAGAACTTTGGGACCAGCGAACACCTAACATGGCTGTCACTTCGGCCTTGGAGAAGGGCAAAATAGATGCCGCCAGAGATATAATTGTCAACAAGGCCGGGGAACTACGCCTTACTCCACTATTCCTAGAGGTGGCAGGGTTGTATTCCTATCACCGCCTGCCTGCCGCCGACTGTTATGAAATTTTAGGCCTACTATTAGGGTTAGGTGCGAAGTTTGATATTGATCCACAAGATTCTTATAAAAAATGCGAATGTCAAGATCTCAGAACGTTGCAAGAACACCGCAAATCAAAGTATAAAACGTTATTACAGGACGCTTCTAGGATGAAAGACGTCAGGTTTTTCAAGTTTCTCATGGCATTATACCCTTCCAGAGCTGAGGCGTTTGATACCCATTATGCAGATCCACCGAGATATCATCAATTCCAAGAGAATCGCATATTTCAGCTTGGACTTGCATCTACCAGCTCTCTTGAAATTTTAAAATTTCTTATTTCTCAAGGGTTCCACATCGAAGAACCAGCTTTTGAATGCGATAAATACTGTGGGCACGCCTTCTCGGCAATATATGGAGCAATAATGGGGGGAGACATAGAAATCCTCGCATACGTCCTGAGCGAGGGAGCGAATGTCTTCGCACCCTGTGGCGAGTCGTCTTCCGCCATCGAAGCTGCAATATCCCAAGGACGCATCGATTCCTTGGCTTTAATTTTGGAGGCTGTGCCGAACGCCTATCCTCTAGCATTGGCGATAGTAGAGGATCCACAGTATCTCACACGATATGGGAGCTCTGAATATGTTATAGAATATGTTCGTACCTGGAGGCCCGCAGATGTTGGTACTGATATGGGAGGATCAATTGTCAGTGTCGCGGAGAATAATCTAGTTCTTTGGGTGCCGACTAGTAATTTGTGAACTTCATCACTTTAGTTATATGTTTGCGTTTGAAATTTGGTTCGTATCTATGTCTTGTCTCGTAAACTAGCGTCTCTTCATGTTGAATTCTAGCATATGCACATGTATTTATGCACATTCGAATTTGAGAAACGGATAGAAACAACCTTGGAATCTAAAAATATATATAGAGCAGGTCCTCTACCTGTAAAATAGATCACTGGCTCGGTTCATCGGGTTGGGATATCCTAGAAAATTCTGCGTTTTGTTTGGAAAATCCTCGAGTGGGTATTTCCACCTTGTCGGATCTCGCGGTATGAAGCCCGGCGAGATATCCCAGTTATTACCAATGGGATCCATTGGGCGTTTCCCAAGACTATCAGGGTGACATTGTAGAATATGGACTATGAGGCTTGAGGCTGGTATAACTACGGTAGGTTTTGATGCGACCCCTTTGTAAACCTGCTGTTTTTTGGAATCCGCCTGAAGGCACCAGTAACAACAGATATCGCGGATACTCGTAGAGGAACTCCCCAAAAAAGCAGCCGAGAATACGGACATCCACGAAGTAACACCGACGCCCCAGTCGACCATATGATCCATCAGGAACTCCGGGTGATAGATTTTGACAACATCTAAAGGCTCCCCGTCCCGCGCACCAAACAGACGCATCAGATATTCGTCTGCCCTTAACGCAGCCATGAGCCGACACCCGTCCTCCGCGTCCGGGTTCCTACCTATTTTCTCTAGATATTCGCCAATACTTCTGATAACGTCACTAGTATCTTCGGGTAGCGGGATATTACTGGAACTCTTGTTTCGAGTTCCTATGTTCCGGAAATCAGAGACGATAAACCTCCAGAGACAATTGTCAAGCCGGCCAGGTTCTATAATTGGATGAAACCTTTTGAACGAGCGGGTGTATTCCTCGACAATGGCACCAATGGACTGGTCTAGCAAATCTGCAATCTTCCCCATTTCTATCATCCAAGCCACCCGGAATCTCGAAGGCTGAGTTTTGGCGTCCGAAACAGATCCAATTTGCTCTCGAATAAGCCTCCGGACGGTGCTTTTTCGAGTGTAATTAGATTTAGGGTTTTTGCTATATTTCGTGATAGAATCTCGGATTGTATAATCAGGCTTCCCGACCCAGACTTGGACGTTTGGAGGTATGTGTAGTTCAGGGTATATCCCAGAAACGGAACTGGTCGCTATAAAGCGTAACTATGTTAGTATACTGTGAGCTACGGATGGGAATGGATAAAATTTCGACAATCTTTATCCTCCAACTTACGATGAAATGATTCCTCGAAGCAACCTTCGCAATATGTTTTCACAAGTGAAGAATACACAAACCCGAAGCTAACGTACCCGCACGTTGTTGAGTCATGATCATAATATCCATATGCGTAGTTGTCGCCGCCGCTCAAACAACGTCCGCATGCTAACTGTGATCCCGCCGCCAATATTTTCAAAACATAAGCCCAGTAGTCTATACTCGGGCTAAATGGTCGGAAGCGTGACCCCAGTCTACCATCATAATCCGGGTAAAGAAGATTCTGAGGCGTTGCATGGTTTTCACCCGCATTGAGTATTTCTCGATACCAAAGGTGTTGGTTGCTTGGCCCCAGGCGTTTTCGGAGGGTGCGACAGGTCATTGATAAAAGCCCAATGTCAAACGCAGGCAAATAGGTCGCAATTTCATCGTGGATTTCGGATGGTAGGGAGACGAAAGATATCGTTTCGATGTTTTTCAGCTCGAGCAAGAGCGAATCGAGGGATTCGAAGCTTGCGGTTGACCGCATGATAGAACAAAACTCTTAAGAAGATCTGGGGTTCGGTGGTATAGAGTTGAGTTATTATGGAAGAAGAGAGTGCGGCAGAAGGTATCGATGGGGTTTATATAAATTTATATATTGTCACGCCCGGGACGTGTCGACAGTATCGATCGCTTACCCAGATTCCAGGCCAACTTCGCAGGTCTATACGTACGCACGTAGACTTAAGTATATGAAGCCTGAAGGCTGACCTCTTATAAACCGGCACCATAATTCATATATCGATATAATATCGACCTCAGACTAGAAATGAAAAACAAAAGAGAAATGCCAGCCTTGTAAACCAGCCTCCCTGGAGGGTGTCAGGTATAGTGTGAGAATTCAACCAAAAGGTCTTTTCCAAACATTTTAATTAGTTCGTGGGATTTCAGGCACAATTTGCATGAATCTACATTAAAGCCAAGACCATGAAAGTATGGGTATCCGCACTGCCTGATTCCCCAAACGCCCTTGGCCACAATACCCGCAGCTGGAATATATATAGCCTTGTGCACCCTATAAACTGCTTCTACGTGGACAAACCATAACACTCGCCTTAAACGCGCACGACCTCTATATATATCGAACATCTTCCTAAAGATCGCGATATATGAATTATCAAGTTCTACAGTCCCCATACTATATCTCTACTAAATTTATAAAGAGACGATCGCTTCAGATTCAACACAAGTCAAGAGCTTGATAAAGACTACAACGCTATGGAGTCTGCTATGAACCATTATCAGTCTCTTGCTGGGTAAGTACACAAACACAAGGACCTTTCTATTTCTCTCAACCCACACCGCAAGAACGCGGCTACTTTGACCTTACCTTTTTTTAAAAGTCTAAACTAACACGTATCATGGTGTCTATCAGTACTGCCCAGCAAATTTTCAGCTACCTCCCAAATGGCACCGCTGAAGCTGTCACGTACGCGGCAATTCCGGTGGTCGCCTACTGTGGCGCCCCAGTTGTTCTTGGCTACCTTGGTTTTAGTGCGGCAGGTCCTGTCGCGGGTACGTGCTTACAACTTTTTCCATCGTTAACTACTCCATCGTTTCGTTAAATTTGTCAAAAAGAATACCGATCTCAAAATATCTAATGAATAAATTTCGTGTAGGTAGCCTTGCTGCGGCGTGGCAATCTTCAATCGGAGTAGTCCAAGCGGGGTCAGCTTTCTCCATAATCCAAGGATCTGTCATGACAGGGGCCGCATCTGTCGCTGGAGGGGCTGTAGGGGCAATCGCACCGATCGCGAAGTTCGGTAGTTGGTTGTGGGGGAAGAACAGCACCCAGTGCGACTAGGTTTTCGAATAATCGAATAAAACCGAG
Source organism: Orbilia blumenaviensis (assembly GCA_036872755.1). Classification (NCBI taxonomy): domain Eukaryota; kingdom Fungi; phylum Ascomycota; class Orbiliomycetes; order Orbiliales; family Orbiliaceae; genus Orbilia; species Orbilia blumenaviensis. The sequence continues at coordinate 1,204,114 of JAVHNS010000009.1, read as the reverse complement.
ATGTCGAGACAGACTTAGTGTCTGTCGCGAAGGAAAAGAGAATATGCGAAGTGTAAATCTATAGAGGGGTACTTTCTGACCGGTTGAAAAAGGCGTTTATCTTTCATTTATTTTTCTAGACTACATATACTAAGAATCGATCGCGATGCATCTCCTAAACCAATTTAGTCTACATTCAGCCAGACGCACCTGCACTGCAAGTAACGCCCAACGTCGACGGCGTGTTGGCGCAATACACCGTTTTCGCGCCGCTTGGCGTAGTCACACCCCAGTTCACCATCTGAATATCGCATGATCCCGCAGGGCTACAGTTAATATTGGCGGTCGGCACATATTTTCCATTCGTCTTCCCGTTGAAGTTTTTAACCTTGATTTGGCTCAAGGTGACAATTCCAGGGTTTGATGCGCAATAAGCTGCATCTTCGTTATAGCAGCTTTGCACCTGGAACCCATACTCACACCCGGTAACGGTTATGCCATCCCAGGTAACGTTTGTGACGGCGGAGCTACCGTAACCACCTGGATAGGTCTTGATTCCTGCGGCCTTGGTGGATCCGATCATGGTGCAGTTCTTGAAAAGGACGTGCTTGACCTCCTCCAGTCCGGACTTTCCGAGAGATCCGATAGACAGGCCGTGTGAGCCATTGCAGACAACATTTTCGGCATGGAAGTATTGGACGCCGCCCTTGGGAACAACACAGTCATCTGTATTGGTGACTTCGATGTCCTTGACGACGGTGTAGCTGGTACGAACGACAGCAAATCCGTCGGTATTCTTGGGAGGGTTTGTGGATTTCGAGATGGCGCTTAATTTGAGGTTGTGGAAATTGATGTTCGTGGTATCCTTGACCGAGTTGAATACGCTTGGTGGGTTCTTATACCAGAATCCATAAACCTCGACGTCTTTACAGTTGGTGATTTCCATAATACTTGGTCGAGAGAAAGTCTTGTCTGTCGCAAATCTATCATAAGAATTTTGACCATTTCCGTCAATAACTCCCTTGCCGGTCAAGGATCGGATTTTGATGCCAGTAACCTTGTTGACTTGCAGGAAAGCACGTTTGCCGTTCCAGATATTGGTGTCGCCATTGGCCTTTAGGGTGCCCTCGATTTGAAAATCGCAGTTCGCACATCCGGTAAAGTTGACGGAGTCCTTTAGGTAGTAAGTTACGCCAGCGGGAATGACGATCGTTCCTCCATTCCCACAAGATGCAATTGCAGCTGTGATCGCTGGAGAATCGTTACCAGAACTAGCACCCGAGGCCGGAGTGCAGACGGCCCGACGGACAACCCCATCAGGAGCGATATCAACGGGCGAAGGGACTGCAGAGGTTAAAGCGCAAAGCGCCAGACTAAGGAGCAACTTCATTGGATTTTCTGTAGTGAAGAGAAAGACGACCAAGAGCTCGAGATATCGTTATAATGGCCAAGCTACATGCGATGAATTCCAGGCCTCCTCGGGACATCACTTATGAGCTATATACTCTTTACCAGCCCCAGAGGCGAAATATTTCTCCATAATCCATGGAAAGAAACCCAATGTCCGCCCGTTTCTAATATACAACCATAGCCGACGTCGAACTAGAGTTTCAGTTTATTGAAACTAACGGGTGTGGTCGAGACATGGGACGGCGGGCCTTGGTTCCCAGGGTGGGTACTGAACGGCTAAAACCCTAATATGGGGACGTCGCGTCCAATCTTGGGATTTGAGGGAACAGTTTTTGGGGGGAACTTTCTTTCCATCCACTCGGGTGACATAAAAAGAGAAGCAAAATACCTATTGTGTTAGCCGTGTTTTGCTTCTCTTTTTATGTTACTCCCGTGCCATCCTAGCAAGCTGCCCTTTGTTAGTCCTATAGGGAGCGCCTTGATTGGAGGACTTTCAACTTGGGATCTTCGCCGGGTCTAACAAAACCTGGAGCTAGATCTATGGAAAACCTGTTCCGTGGATTATGGGGTACACCTGCATTTTATCCCCGTTGAATCCCAACCGTTCCGGCTAAATACAGGTCTTTGCAAAAGCTTGAACGAGACCAGGCGGGGAAGATATTTATATTTCTGGCTAAAGTCGAATAGAATATAATTTCCTTCGGTACCATGGTAAGAGTTTCAACCGAAGATCGAGGGTGATTTAAGTTCGAACATTAAGCCTTTCGTCTGAAGTCCCTGAGCCGGCTCTGTGTGCCTAAAATCAGGCATTTGCATTGCAGGTTTCTTGTAGATATCAAGCCCCGCACTGCCAGTATCCTCGAGACCCGGTTAATTCGTTCTTAGTAGACGATCATACAGCGAAGAAGTTAAAAGTCCGATATTATTCTTCTATGGGCTTCGGCTGTTGGGAGAATAGTTTATCCGCCAATTTCGAGGGTTGATGACAGCATCAGACTATCGATCAAAGTGGCCCAGCCTTATACACGACATGCGAGTGGGTTGGCGCGCCCTGCGTCCTACAATGGTGGCAAGTGTGGCTCATACATAAGTACTTTATTAACTGTGGCTATTCTCTTCGATGTATCCACGCCCTGTTTCGTTGTTACTCTCAAACCCAACGCCTGTCACCAGTATGGAACAAAAGCACAGGTTATGGCCGATCGTTGTTCAGCCTCATGCAAGATTTCAAACGGGGCCTATGGCCAGTTATCTGGGCATATCGCCATACCGACACGAAGTAACTTGTATTTGCCAATAGTATATATATAATAGTACCCTCTAGATCCTAGCTCACGATATAGCTTGGGTTGAGAAGAGAGGTAATTTCGTTCTCACAGGCACGTTAGGTTTTCCTTGCAGGAAATCATGATAGCCTCAACAGTATTTAATCGAATACGCTCGGAATGGGTGCATTACAAGCTTTGTGTGAGCGCAAGCTCCCCGAGGAGTGAATGCTTGATACGTCGTGAAAGTAAAGTGAGAGGCTTGACGACCAGGCCAGGAATTTGGCTTGTTTGTCGCCAGATCTGCACTACAGGCCCCGGCTGTGATTGGGGGATAGAGGGGGAACCTTTTTGATGTATTCCACCCACTGCACTGTTACACAAAACCCAGAATAGTAATTAAAAAAATTTGGATGTGAGTTGGGGAAATTTCGAAAGGAACACCAGCTGCTGATTACCCGGGAAATGTGCCTGACACCTGTTAGCTGTCCTGTTCGCCACACCCAGAGATCTTTAGCAACGCAACATCCCTCCGCAAGTCCAGAACTGACGTGCATGTGCGCTAGTTCCCCAACAAAAGAGCGCAGGGCGAGACGTCGATAATGTTGCAACATTGCAATTTCCAGAGTCAAGATCCCGTAGGCTTAGCATTCCAGCGACAAGGCGTTTCAGATAGTTCTCGTGCTCACATGTGGGAAGCGATATCAATTATCGCTGATTCCTCCGTCGAGAAACGAGAATTCCACCAGGCGGCATCCTTCCAGGCAAACAAGCATCCGACAAAAGGCTTCGCTGTTTACATGAGGGCCGTGTGCTTTCCGAGACATTCGGCTCCATCTATTGGCTGAGGCCACTCTTCGTTGAATAAAACGCGGATGTTTGTCGTCAATTTGGGGGCGATGGACGAAAGTACACACCCAGACCACCCTCAAACATGTCCGAACATGGACAGCGTGCTTGAAACCCCAGTCACCTAAACGACAAGGGTTAACCGGATCTGGGTGACGAACAGATCCTTAACAAAATCGCAGGGATTGCAATCAGAGTTACCACTAGGCCGTCGTATCTGTCTATGGCTTCTAGAGCCTTAACCACCCCGGTTTTTTCACCAATATAGCCTATGATCCGTCCGAACTACAGTTAAGCGTGACGACCGGCTTTCGACTTCGTCACCGACAATACGTTGGGGGATGTCGATACCGAACAGTTACGACCTATAGACATCAAATTCTCCTCACCCTCGAGCTTTCCTAGAGGAAGGATCGCAGGTATTGTTACGTTAACCATGGAAAAGCCTCTAGCTGCCGAGTTGTCATCAATAGTATCGAAAGAATTGATATTGTGAGCGTGTTAAAAAAGAGACGCACAAGGCCTGAGGTTTGAACTTCACAGTTTACTTCAGTCAGAATGGCACCTGGCCAGAATTCCGCATTAGTGGGCCATTGAATTCCTTTTTTTTT